>OY997274.1:299463822-300663822 GCA_963921465.1 Triticum timopheevii
CACATACATAGATTTATTATTATTCTCAATCAAAGTAGACAAAGGCATATCATTGGGATCAAGAGGAGTATTTTTAGTAGCAAACAATTTCATAAGTTCATCCATCTTTCCACTCAAAACATTGATTTCTTCTATAGCATGCACCTTTTTACAAGAAGATCTTTCGGTGTGCGATTGAGAATAATTAGCCATAATATTAGCAAGAAGTTTTGTAGCATCTCCTAACGTGATTTCCATAAACATGCCTCCCGCAGCCGAATCTAAGAGATTTCTAGAAGCAAAGTTCAAACCGGCATAAAATTTTGTATGATCATCCATAAATTTAAACCATGAGTAGGGCAATTGCGAATCATCAATTTCATTCTTTCCCGAGATGGGGCAACATGCTCATGATAAAGTTGTTTAAAATTCATAATATCGTTCCTAAGAGTGATAATGTTAGCGGGATGAAAATACTTAGAGATAAAAGCATCTTTGCACTTGTTCCAAGAATCAATACTATTTTTAGGCAAAGACAAAAACCAAACTTTAGCACCATCTCTAAGTGAAAATGGAAATAACTTCAATTTAACAATATCGTTATTCGTATCTTTCTTCTTTTGCATATCACATAAATCAACAAAGTTACTTAGATGAGTAGCAGCATCTTCACTAGGAAGGTCGGCGAATTGATCTTTCACAACAAGATTCAGCAAAGCAGTATTGATTTCACAAGACTCAACATCATTAAGAGGAGCAATCGGAGTACTAAGGAAATCATTATTATTGGTATTGGAGAAATCACACAATTTGGTATTATCTTGTGCCATGGCAACAAGTAATCCAACACACAAGCAAACAGAAAAAAGGCAAGCGAAAGAGAGAGGAGGAGATTGGGAAAGAGAGGGCGAATAAAACGGCAAGGGTGAAGTGGGGGAGAGGAAAACGAGAGGCAAATGGCAAATAATGTAAATGCGAGGGAGATGAGCTTGTGATGGGTACTTGGTATGTCTTGACTTGAGCGAAGACCTCCCTGGCAACGGCGCCAGAAATCCTTCTTGCTACGTCTTGAGCTTGCGTTGGTTTTCCTTGAAGAGGAAAGGGTGATGCAGCAATAGTAGCGTAAGTATTTCCCTCAATTTTTGAGAACCAAGGTATCAATCCAGTTGGAGGCTCCTCAAAAGTCCCATGCACCTACACAAACAAACAAAGAACTCGCAACCAACGCAATAAAGGGGTTGTCAATCCCTTCACGGCCACTTGCAAAAGTGAGATCTAATAGAGATAGTATGATAAGATAAATATATTTTTGGTATTTTATAATATAGATGCAAAAACTAAAGATGCAAATAAAAGTAGATTGAAAGCAAGTATGATAGAAGATAGACCCGGGGCCATAGGTTTCACTAGAGGCTTCTCTCAAGATAGCATAAGTATTACGGTGGGTGAACAAATTACTGTCGAGCAATTGATAGAAAAGCGAATAATTATGAGATTATCTAGGCATGATCATGTATATAGGCATCACGTCCGCAACAAGTAGACCGACTCCTGCCTGCATCTACTACTATTACTCCACACATCGACCGACTCTTGCCTGTATCTAGAGTATTAAGTTCATAAGAACAGAGTAACGCATTAAGCAAGATGACATGATGTAGAGGGATAAACTCATGCAATATGAAACCCCATCTTTTTATCCTCGATGGCAACAATACAATACGTGCCTTGCAACCCTTGCTGTCACTGGGTAAGGACACTGCAAGATTGAACCCAAAGCTAAGCACTTCTCCCATGGCAAGAAAGATCAATCTAGTAGGCCAAACCAAACTGATAATTCGAAGAGACTTGCAAAGATAACTCAATCATACATAAAAGAATTCAGAGGAGATTCAAATATTTCTCATAGATAAACTTGATCATAAACCCACAATTCATCGGATCTCGACAAACACACCGCAAAAAGAGTTTACATCGAATAGATCTCCACAAGAATGGGGGAGAACACTGTATTGAGATGCAAAAAGAGAGAAAAAGCCATCTAGCTAATAACTATGGACCCAAAGGTCTGTGGTAAACTACTCACAACTCATCGGAGGGGCTATGGTGTTGATGTAGAAGCCCTCCGTGGTCGATTCCCCCTCCGGCGGAGCGCCGACGAAGGCTCCAAGATGGGATCTCGCAGATACAAAAGGTTAAGGCGGTGGAAATTGTGTTTCGTTGGCTCCCTGGATGTTTTCAGGGTACGTAGGCTTATATAGGAGGAAGAAGTACGTCGGTGGCCGCCCGAGGGGCCCACGAGACAGGGGGTGCACCCTGTAGGGGTGGGCGCGCCCTACCCTCTCATGGCCGCCTCGCCTGCTTCTTGACTTGCACTCTAAGTCCTCTGGATCACGTTCGTTCCAAAAATCACGCTCCCGAAGGTTTCATTCCATTTGGACTCCGTTTGATATTCCTTTTCTTCGAAATACTGAAATAGGCAAAAAAAAAAGCAAAACGGGCTGGGCCTCTAGTTAGTAGGTTAGTCCCAAAAATGATATAAATGTGTAAAATAAAGCCCATAAACATCCAAAAGGGGTAATATAATAGCATGGAACAATAAAAAATTATAGATACGTTGGAGACGTATCAGCATGGAACAATCAAAAATTATAGATACGACAGAGACATATTAGCAACCAACGTCCGAGAGGACGCATGGTTTCCACAGGTTCCCGAATGAATCTCTTGCAGAATCTACTGTCTTTCTTCCGGTGATATGTAGCGTTGAGCGACTCTAGTAGTGCTTTTCTTATAAAGCTAATCTCCCATGACAGTGAAGGCGTTAGACTAACGAACGATCTGAGGAGCCTTAGCCTCATCTTTTGGAAGTTCTTGCCTAAGAAAGTAAGCCAGATACGGTTCGGTCCACTTGGGAGTGATAACAAGGATTTCTTAGACCAGGTCGATCACCGCAAGAATGTCCACCTCGGTCAGATATGATGGACCGACTGGTTGCGGGGGATCCTCCATGAAACAGTCTTCCTTGATCATGGGCGAGTTCAGGTGCTCCAGGAATACATTTTTAGGGACTGCCTTCCGAGTGGAACCTATCTTGACCAAATTATCAGCTGTTTGGTTCTTGAGCTGCGGTATATGATGGAGTTTCAGTCCTTCTAAGTTCTTATCTAGCTTTCTGACGGCGTTGCAGTACCATGTCATTGTTGGACTGCGGATATCCTATTCCTTCATGACTTGATTGACCACGAGGTTCGAGTCATTGTAGACCATCAGTCGGTGAATCCCAGGAGAGATTGCCATCCGCATCCCATACAAGAGAGCTTTGTACTCGGCTTCATTGTTGGAGTCAAAGTGAATCTCAAGCACATAGCTGAGTCGTTCTCCTTTGGGGGATACCAAGACCACTCCAACTCTGGAGCCATGGAGCATCTTGGTGCCGTCGAAGAACACCGTCCATTGCTTGGGGAGACTCGGGATAGGCTGCTCCTTCTCCGCCCACTCGGTGAGGAAATCCACTAGGGCTTGCAACTTGATGGCTTTCTTAGCTTTGAACTTGGTATACAACGGAAGGAGCTCGATGGCCCACTTCACCACTCGGCATGTAGCATATCTGTTGTTCATGATCTTAGAAAAAGGGGTGTCACTTATCACTGTGACCGAGTGGTCTTGGAAGTAATGTGCCACCTTCTTTGCAGTTAGGTAGATCACATATACTAACTTCTGGTAATGCGGGTACCTTTGCTTGGAAGGGGTTAGAACTTCGGAGGAGTAGTAGACTAGTCCCTGGAGCTTGAAGGCTTTGCCTTGTTCCTCCCGCTCCACAGCGAGCATGGTGCTAACAACTTGGCTCGTGGTCGTGATGTATAAGAGCAAGGGCTCTTTGCTGCTCGGAGCAGCTAGCATCGGCTGGGTGGAAAGCAGGGTTGAGTTCCTGAAACGCGGCCTGCGCTTCGGGAGTCCACTCGAACCTGTCAGACTACTTCATCAATCAATAAAGCGGAAGGACCTTTTCACCGAGTCTCGAGATGAACTGACTCGGGGCTGCCTGACAGCCCGTGAGGCGTTGTACGTCCTCGAGACGCTCTTGTTGTTTCGTTCGAACAATCACTCCGATCTTCTCGAGGTTTGCGTCGATCCCGCATTTGGAAACGAGGAAACCGAGTAACTTGCCAGCAGGAACTCTGAAGGTACACTTAGCCGGATTGAGTTTTATGCCAAAAAGGTGCAAGTTTGTGAAGGTTTCGGCGAGGTCGATCGGGAGGTCGGAACCTTTCCTAGACTTGACCATGATGTCTTCCATATAGGCCTCCACATTCCAACTAATCTGCTTCTACAAGCACTTTTGAATCATTCGCTGGAACTTAGCCCCAACATTTTTTAATCTGAATAGCATAGTGATATAGCAAAAGCACCCGAATGGGGTGATGAACACAGTTTTTATTTCATCGGGGCCATATATTCGGATCTGGTGGTACCCGGAGTACGCATCCAGAAACGATAGCCGCTCACTCCCGGCAGTACAATCTACTATCTAATCTAAGCGAAGGAGAGGGGAATGATCCTTTGGGCAGGCCCAATTGATGTGCTTGAAGTCGATGAAAATCTGGAGAGAGTTATTCTTCTTCATCACCATGATGACATTGACGAGCCACTCGGAGTGGTACACCTCTCGTATGAACTCGGCGGCTAAGAGCCGCGCGATTTTCTCGCTAATTGCCTTATGCTTTTCAATGGAAGATCATCGAAGGTGCTCTTTGACAGGCTTCATCTTCGAGTCGACACGGAGTCTATGCTCAGCCAACCCCTAGGCACACCCGGCATGTCAGCAGGCTTCCATGCGAAACTTTCCCAGTTTTCACGGAGGAACTGGATGACCTCACCTTCCTATTTACTGTCAAGTGTGGTGGAGATATTGGTTTGGGCGGCATTCGGATCTTCGGGGTCAACATGCACTGGCTTCGTCTCTCCGGCTGACTAGAAAGTGGATTCCACAGTCAGCCTCTTAGACTTCAGTAGATCACTCAAATCCACCGCTTTCTTGTACTCATCCAACTCGGCCATGGCCATCTGTTCATTAGCGATCTAGGAGCCCTTCTGGAAACACTCCTCGGCTAACTTCCGATTGCTTGTGATAGTGATCACACCACTCGGCCCTCGCATCTTAAGTTTAAGATACACGTAACATGGACGGGCCATGAAACGTGCCTAGGCTAGCCTACCCAAGATGCCGTGGTAAGCACTCCGAAAGTCCACCACTTCGAAAGTTAGTCGTTCCTTCCTGAAGTTCCACTCTTCGCTGAATACGACGTCAAGGGCAATTTGCCGAGTGACTTGGCCTTCTTCCCGAGGATTACACCATGGAACTACATATTGCTCTTGCTGAGTTGGGACATCCAAATGCCCATTGCCTCTAGAGTGTCAGCGCAAATGATATTAAGCCCGCTGCGGCCATCGATGAGGACCTTACGCAGTCGGACCCCTCCGGCAGCCAGATCAACCACCAAAGCCTGCCGCTCAGGGGTCGGTACGTGGGCCGGGTGATCTGACAGGTCGAATGTTACAGGCGTTTTAGCCCAGTCGAGGTATTTGGTGACAGTCAGAACTGTCATGTGGACCTCTAAGTTTATGACCTTGAGGCGGCTCTTGCTTTCGACGTCGACAAAAATCATCAAGACTTTTTCGACGTTCGGGTACCCAAAAGTACCCTTGCCTCCATTGTCGTCATCATCCTCATCCTTGTCCCCGGAGGGATCTTGCCGCATCTCTTGCTTAAGGAGCCGGCACTCCCGAGTGATATGCTTGGGCAAAATCTGAAGGAAATATGCCCTAGAGGCAATAATAAAGTTGTTATTTTATATTTCCTTATATCATGATAAATGTTTATTATTCATTCTAGAATTGTATTAATCGGAAACTTGATACATGTGTGAATACATAGACAAAACATCGTGTCCCTACTATGCCTCTACTAGACTAGCTCATCGATCAAAGATGGTTAAGTTTCCTAGCCATGGACGGTTGTCATTTGATGAATGGGATCACATCATTAGTGGAATGATGTGATGGATAAGACCCATCCGTTAGCTTAGCATAATGATCGTTCAGTTTTATTGCTACTGCTTTCTTCATGTCAAATATATATTCCTCCGACTATGAGCTTATGCAACTCCCGGACACCGGAGGAATGCCTTATGTGCTATCAAACATCACAACGTAACTGGGTGATTATAAAGATGCTCTACAGGTATCTCAGAAGGTGTTTGTTGGGTTTGCATAGATCGAGATTAGGATTTGTCACTCCGAGTATCGGAGAGGTATCTCTGGGCCCTCTCGGTAATGCACATCATATGAAGCCTTGTAAGCAATGTGACTAAGAAGTTAGTTGCAGGATGGTGCACTGCAGAACGGGTAAAGAGACTTGCCAGTAACAAGATTGAACTAGGTATGAAGATACCGATGATCAAATCTCGGGCAAGTAACATACCGATGACAAAGGGAATAACTATGTTGACATTGCGGTTCGATCGATAAAGATCTTAGTAGAATATGTGGGAACCAATATGAGCATCCAGGTTCTGCTATTGGTTATTGACCGGAGAGGTGTCTCGGTCATGTCTACATAATTCTCGAACCCGTAGGGTCCGCATGCTTAACGTTCAATGACGATAGGTATTGCATGAGTTATGTGTTTTGGTGAATGAAGGTTGTTGCCGGATGAGATCACGGACATGACGAGGAGTCTCGAAATGGTTGAGAGGTAAAGATTGATATATTAGAAGGTTATATTCGGATATCGAAATGGTTTTGAGAAGGTTCGGATGTTTTTTGGAGTATAGGGAGGTTATCGAAACCCCCCGCGGGATTATTGGGCCTACACGGGCCATAGGAGAGAGGGAAGGCAGGCCACAAGGAGTGGCCGAATTGGACTAGGGGAGGGGCGTGCCCCCCTTTCCTTCTCCTCTTCCTCTCCCTTTCCCCTTTTCCCCTCCGGAAGAAAGAAAAAAAGGGGGGCCGAATCCTACTAGGAGTGGAGTCCTAATAGGACTCCTCCCCCTTGGCATGCCCCTTGTGGCTGGCCTCCACCCCTCCTCCTTTATATACGGGGGCGGGGGGCACCCCAAAGTACATCACTTGTTTAGCCGTGTGCGATGCCCCCCTCCACCGTTTACTCCTCCGGTCATATTGTCATAGTGCTTAGGCGAAGCCCTGCGTGGATTATTTCACCAACACCGTCATCACGCCGTCGTGCTGACGGAACTCATCGACTCAATGGGCACTCTACTGGATCAAGTGTTCGAGGGACGACATCGAGCTGAACGTGTGCAGAACTCGGTGGTGTCGTTTGTTTGGTACTAGATCGGTTGATTCGAGAAGACATCCGATTACATCAACCGCGTTAAGTTGATGCTCCCGCTTTCGGTCTACGAGGGTACGTGGACACACTCTTCCCCTCTCGTTGCTATGCATCTCCTAGATAGATCTTGCATGAGCGTAGGAATTTTTTTGAAATTGCATGCTTCGTTTCCCAACAGTGGTATCGGAGCCAGGTCCATGCATAGATGATATGCACGAGTAGAACACAAAGAGTTGTGGGTGGTGATCGTCATACTGCTTACCATCAATGTCTTATTTTGATTCGGCGGTATTTTTGGATGAAGCGGCCCGGACCAACCTTATGCGTTCATGAGACCGATTCCACCGATAGACATGCAACTAGTTTTCATAAAGGTGGCTAGCGGGTCTCTGTTTCTCCAACTTTAGTTGAATCGAATTTGACTCGGCCGGTCCTTGTGAAGGTCAAAATAGCAAACTTGATAAATCAGCATTGTGGTTTTTGTGCCGTAGGTATGTACGGTTCATGCTAGAAGCCCGTAGCAGCCACGTAAAACTTGCAACAAACAAAGTAGAGGATGTCTAACTTATTTTTGCAGGGCAAGTTGTGATGTGATATGGTAAAGACATGATGTGATATAATGATTGGTGTATGAGATGGTCATGTTTTGTAAAAGTTATCGGCAACTGACAGGACCATATGGTTGTCGCTTTATTGTATGCTGTGTAATTGCTTTACTTTATCACTAGGCGGTAGAGATAGTCATAGAAGCAACGGTTGGCGAGACAACCACGATGCTACAATGGAGATCAAGGTGTCAAGCTGATGACGATGGAGATCATGACGTTGCTTCGATGATGGAGATCAAAACCACAAGGTGATGATGGCCATATCATGTCACATATTTTGATTGCATGTGACGCTTATCTTTATGCATCTTATTTTACTTAGTACAGCGGTAGCATTATAAGATGATCCCTTACTAAAATTTCAAGGTATAAATATTCTCCCCGAGTATGCACTGTTGCGAAAGTTCATCGTGTTGAGACACCACGTGATGATCGGGTGTGATAAGCTCTACGTTCAAATACAACGGGTGCAAGCCAGTTTTGCACATGCGGAATACTCGGGTTAAACTTGACGAGCCTAGCATATACAGATATGGCCTCAGAACACTGGAGACCAGAAGGTCGAACGTGAATCATATAGTGGATATGATCAACATAGAGATGTTCACCATTGATGACTACTCCATCTCACGTGATGATCGGACATGGTTTAGTTGATTTGGATCATGTATCATTTAGATGACTTGAGGTATGTCTATCTAAGTGGGAGTTCTTAAGTAATATGATTAACTCAACTTTAATTTATCATGAACTTAGTCCTGATAGTATTTGCAAATTATGTTGTAGATCAATAGCTCATGTTATAGCTTCCCTATGTTTTTTCATATGTTCCTAGACAAAACTAAGTTGGAAGATGATAGTAGCAATGATGCGGACTGGGTCCGTGATCTGAGGTTTATCCTCCTTGCTGCACAGAAGAATTATGTCCTTGGTGCACCACTAGGTGATAGACCTATTGCAGGAGCAGATGCAGACATTACGAACGTTTGGCTATCTCAATATGATGACTACTTGATAGTTTAGTGCACCATGCTTTACGGCTTAGTGAGGGAGTCCTGGACTAAGGGGTCCTCAAACAGCCGGACTGTATACTTTGGCTGGACTGTTGAACTATGAAGATACAAGATAGAAGACTTCGTCCCGTGTCCGGATGGGACTCTCCTTTGCGTGGAGGGCAAGCTTGGCGATTTAGATATGTAGATTCCTTTCTCTTTAACCGACTTTGTACAACCCTAGCCCCCTCCGGTGTCTATATAAACCGAAGGGTTTAGGCTTCTAGGGTTTAGCCACAGCAATCACAGCCTCATAGGCTAGACTTCTAGGGTTTAGCCAGTACGATCTCGTGGTAGATCAACTCTTGTAATACTCATATTCATCAAGGTCAATCAAGCAGGAAGTAGGGTATTACCTCCATAGATAGGGTCCGAACCTGGGTAAACATTGTGTCCCCCGCCTCCTGTTACCATTAGCCATAGACGCACAGTTCGGGACCCCCTACCCGAGATCCGCCGATTTTGACACCGGCATTGGTGCTTTCATTGAGAGTTCCGTTGTGTCGTCGAAGATAGGCTTGATGGCTCCATCAATCATCTACAACAACACAGTCCAGGGGAAGATCTTCCTCCCCGGACAGATCTTCGTATTCGGCGGCTTCGCACTGCGGGCCAACTCATTTGTCCATCTAGAGCAGATCGATAGCTACGCCCCTGGCCATCAGGTCAGATTTGGAAGCCTGAATTTTGTGGCCGATATCCGCGGAGACTTGATCTTCGACGAATTCGAGCCCATGATGGTTGTCCCCGGCCACCACAATGAACATGACCTAGATCTATCATCTGGCCACACACAGGAGATAGCGCCTATGACCGCCCTGGCTCTAGAGCCGGAACAAACTGCATCGTCCGAAGATCGGAGGCTTAACCCCACCATAGAGGTCGCAGATTCAGCAGCGCTCGAGCCGCACACAGACCCAACATCGAGTTGGGCTTGTGTTACCGGAACCTCGGACTCGTCTCCGGCCATGGGTTCCGGACCGCGTGCATCCGCGTCCATCGAACCTGATTGGGTGCCGGTCTTGGAGTTCAGCTCCGCCGATATCTTCTAGCACTCTCCTTTTGGCGACGTGTTAAGCTCATTAAAATCCCTCTCCTTGTCGGGGAATGCTCGGCCGAACTATGTTCGGCTCGAGTGGGAACCGGACGACGAAGAATTTTGTGTCCCACCCACCACCCACTTTGTAGCCACTGTCGATGACTTAACCGACATGCTTGATTACGACTCCTAAGACATCGACGGCATGGACGACGATGCCGGAGAGGAGCAAGAACCACTGCCTACAGGGCGTTGGACAGCCACCTCCTCATATGACATATACATGGTGGATACACCCAAAGAAAACAACGGCGATGATGAAAATCCAGTTGAGGATAAACCTCCTTAGATACAGCCGAAGCGCCGACGTCAGCGGCGTTGCTCTAGGCCACGCCGTAGTAAAAAAAGCAATACGGTCACCGGAGAAAATAACACTCCGAACGATGCCGAAAACAATGAAGACCCCATTGAGCCAACCTCCAAGTAGGAGGAACGGGAGGATGGGCGAGTCAGCCCCGGCGAACAGGCCATGAATGAAGACTCATGGGACAGCAACTACCTTCCGCTCTCCGAGGACGAGGTGAGCCTCGGCGAAGAAGATTTCATCGTGCCTGAGGAGCCTGCCGAACAGGAACGCTTTAAGCGTCAGCTAATTGCCACTGCAAGAAGCCTAAAAAAGAAGCAGTAGGAGCTTCAAGCTAATCAAGATCTGCTCAATGAAAGATGGACTGATGTCCTGGCAGCCGAGGAATATGGCCTCGAGCACCCAACCAAAAGCTACCTGAAGCACAGACTGTTACCACAGTTCGACGACGAGGCGTTGGAGCCCGTCCTACCAAGGTACAATGCGGCTGACCGAACACGTGGCCGGGACAAAGCAGCACCTTGAGCCGAACACCAGCCCGCACTACCTTGCCGAACAAACAGAAATACAACAGCTCAGGGATATACACATGACCTGCGGTGTGACTTGGAAAACAGAGCAGGTCAGACAAGATTGATCTATAGATCATGGGGGCGTGCCTCGATGCACGGCGATGGCCATCCGACTGAACGTGACAAACATAACCACGCTCGGGCCGAAAACCGCAGACGAACTCCATCCGAGCTAAGTCATGACTTGGCCCGATATAGAGGCGCCGCACACCCCCTTTGCTTCACTGATGAAGTAATGGGACACGATTTCGTAGAAGGGTTTAAACCTGTAAACATCGAATCATATGACGGCACAGACCCCGTGGTATGGATTGAGGACTTTCTTCTCCATATTCATATGGCCCACAGTGATGATCTTCATGCCATCAAGTACCACCCGCTCAAACTCAAAGGACCAGCTAGCTACTGGTTGAATAGTCTGCCAGAAAACTCCATTGGCAGCTGGGAGGACTTGGAGGACGCCTTCCTCGACAACTTCCAAGGCACATATGTCCGACCTCTAGATGTGACCTAAGTCACATAATCCAACAGCCCGGAGAGTCAGCCAGAAAATTCTGGACTCGGTTCCTAACTAAAAAGAACCAGATCGTCGACTGTCCGGACGTCGAAGCCCTAGCGGCCTTTAAGCACAACATTCGCAATGAATGGCTGGCCAGACACCTCGGCCAGGAAAAACCGATCCATGTCAGCCCTTACGGCACTCATGACCTGCTTTTGTGCAGGCGAAGATAGCTGGCTAGCCCGTAGCAACAACAATACAAGCAAACCTGGCACCTCCGAAGCCAGAAACAACAATGGCAAGCCCCGACGCAATAGACATAAGCGTCGAAAGAACGGTGACAACACCGAAGACACGGCGGTCAACGCCGGATTCCGTGGCTCTGAATCCAATCTGTGGAAGAACCATTCAAGAGAAATAATCCAGGCCCGTCCAGTCTGGACCGCATACTAGATTGACCATGCCAAATCCATGGCACTCCTAATAAACCAGCCAATCATACCAACAGGGAATGTTGCGTCTTCAAACAGGCCGACAAGTTAAATGCCGAGAATACGGAGAAAGGGTCGCAAAGCGATGATGATGAGGAGGAACCCCGAACACCGAACACAGGGGGACAGAGAAATCCCCCCTCCCCCAAGTCAAAACAATGAACATGATATATGCCACCCATATCCCCAAGAGGGAGCGCAAGCGTGCACTTAGGGACCATCCGGCCAGTATCCGTCATGGCGCCCCAAAGTTCAACCCATGGTCCTCCTATTTGATCACCTTCGATCGCAAGGACCATCCGACCAGTATCCGTCATGGCGGTTCAGCCGCACTAGTCCTTGACCCAACTATTAATGGATTCCACCTTACGCGAATCCTCATGGATGGTGGCAGCAGCCTGAACCTGCTCTATCAGGATACAATGCGCAAAATGGGTATTGATCCCTCAAGGATCAAGCCCACAAAAACCACCTTTAAAGGTGTCATGCCAGGTGTAGAGGCCTGCTGTACGGGCTCAATCACACTGGAAGTGGTCTTCGGATCCCCGGATAATTTCTGAAGCGAAGAGTTAATCTTCAATATCGTCCCCTTCCGCAGTGGCTATCATGCACTGCTCGGATGAACCGCATTTGCTCAATTCAATGCGGTGCCGCACTACACCTACCTCAAGCTCAAGATGCCCGGACCACGCAGTGTCATAACGGTTAACAGAATTACGGAGCGCTCCCTCCATATTGAGGAGCACACCGCGGCCCTTGCAGCAGACGTACAGAGTAGCCTTTTTAGGCAGAACCTCAATTCGGCAGTAAAACTCCCGGACACCGTCAAGCGAGTCCGAACTACTCTACAGCAGGACTGTCCAGTTCGTCTAGAGCTTGAATAGCAATTCGGCCTCCGTCCCAGTCCCAATCAAGCAGTGACATTTGCGCCGCCGGTCCATAACTATGCACTCAAAATACCATGGGCATGGACGGAGGCACAGCTAGATCGTGGTCCATAATGCGGCTCAACCGCCCCTGGATCTGCATACCTTCACTTTTTCTTTTTCATTTCAGGTTTTTCTCTTCTCGAGGCTATTTTGATAACCTGATCATCGGACCGATCACGGGACGGATACACCAAGAAGGCAAGGAGCTTTGACGTACAAGGAAATCCCCAGGTGGTCTCTGCTAATGATCGTTATACCTGTTTTTAATACCCGCACGCAGCTCGCCCTTGGTCATGTCATGTCAAATAGCCTTATTTGCTTATCGCATTACTTGTACAAATACGCCTTGATGTATTAATCAAATTACAATGGAAAATAATTTGCGGTGTCAGCTTATTACTTGATTTTTTTTCCTTATCTTTGTATTTTTTTTATCAATTGCACCCGTACACTCTGGTATGCACTACTTCGCCAGGGGCTTCATCACACCCTGCAATACGACAATAAAGTCCGAACACTTTTACAGTACAGTTCGGCACCCTTAACTTATAGCATTATATATATGCATCGACTCTGAATCATGTCTTTGGTTAATAGTTGGGTTGCCCGGCTCCTGTGCTTACTACCTTACGTTCCGCTATATCACCTAGGGTAGTAAAGGGAGAGCTACTGTGATTGTGTCCCGGTTTTTCCGGACGAGCACCTCAATACAGAAAGCCGAAAACTGACTGTCATGATGCGGCGAGAGCTGGTCAGCTGTTCGACAGGTTTTCAAATCCTTTGAGATTTTTTTTGCTTTATGCAAGGAATCGGTTTTTATCCGATTAGGCGTGTATAGCTCCCCAAGTTCAGCCTTCCGAGCACCGGGTGTTGCGCCAAAATTTTCATTGTTAAACTCCTATGGCTAAGTGAGGGTGATAAAGCCGTATAGTCCGATTGCCTTGTTCTTTGCGCTAAACACCTCCTTTAAGGACCAAAATGTGGAGTAAAGAGTGTTTAGATTTATCCTGAACACCCCCGTACTTTCTACGTGGGGGCAGAAGCCGATGACTGGCCAACTCTCAGATTTCATAAACGGCCGCACACGAGGTAAAATTTTAAACTAACAGACATTATATTACATAACGGATCTATTTAATATTATAGGACAGGATAACTTGAGTGCATTCATGGGAACATGATATCCTTGGCACATTGCTCCGCCACAAGGCGGGATCCCTCCAGAACACTATCAAAATATAGTTTGAGTCGGCGGTGCTCCTTGCCCTCAGGCGGCCCCTCGGTCATCAGCTTCATGGCATCCATCTTCGCCCAATGCATCTTCACGTGGGAAAAGGCCATCCGTGCGCCTTCAATACAGATCGACCGCTTGATGGCTTCAAGCCGTGGGCAGGCACTCACAAGCCGCTTGACGAGTCCGAAGTAGCTGCTGGGCATGGGCTTGGCAGGCCATAGCCGAACTATTAAGTCCTTCATGGCTAGTTCGGACGTCTTATGCAGCTCGACCAGCTATTTCAGCTGGTCGCTAAAGCGCACTGGATGTTCTGGTCCAAGGTATTGAGACCAGAACAACTTCTCCGTAGATCTCCATTCTTCGGCTCGATAAAATTCTGCAGCGTCTGATATGCTGCACGGCAGATCCGCAAACACCCCTGGAGAACTCCAAATCCGGGTAAGTAAAAGGAACGTCTCCTTCACATATCTGCTTTGCATAATGAAAGCCTTACCCATCGCGATTTTCTTGGCCGCCTGGATTTCCTGGAGGGCGCTCTAGGCTTCGGCTCGGGCATCTTGTGCGCTCTGGCGGGCCTTGGCAAGTTTGGACTCTCGATCTTTTAAATCGCGCTCCAAGGACTCGTACTTCTTGATGCTATCCTGGAGCTCTTGT
Organism: Triticum timopheevii; assembly: GCA_963921465.1. Classification (NCBI taxonomy): domain Eukaryota; kingdom Viridiplantae; phylum Streptophyta; class Magnoliopsida; order Poales; family Poaceae; genus Triticum; species Triticum timopheevii. Next base: position 299,478,598 of record OY997274.1, read on the forward strand.
TGGACCTCGCTGACCCGGGCCTCCTGCTTCTCACGCACGGCGCGTTCCTTGGCCGCTATGTCCTCGGCCTCGGCCAACACCTTCTTGAGGGCCGCTACTTTGGTCGTGGCCCCTAATTAAGTTCATGACACTTTATTCAATACGAACCATTCATCCTTCCTAAATATACGCACAGGTTACTGCATACCTTGGTTGTCCTCCAGCTGCTTCTTCACATGGCCGAGCTCTTCCTCGGGCCACTCCAGATTCTGCTTTAGTCCGGAGAATTCCGAAGTGTGAGCGGTCGCAGCCAGCAGCGACGCCTGCTTATTCACATAGACATATCATATTAGTCTCCTGCTAAACTTATTTGATCCTTTGTTCTGCTTTTCTTTCCGTACACCGGACAGAGCATCAGGGGCTACTGTCTATACTGTGACATTCTTTTGCAATTATATTACTTACCTCAAAGCCTGTTAGAAGGCTAGTGCAGGCTTCGGTCAGTCCGCTTTTCACAGACTGGATCTTCTCAATCATCGTACCCATAAGGGAACGGTGTTCTTCAACAATGGAAGCACCTTGCAACGGTTCCAGCAATCTATCCGGTGCCTCTGGATGGACGGAGGTTACCAGTGGAGTTGGCTCACCCCCCTCGTTCGAAAGAGGTGGCCTTCCTGAATCCAGAGCAACTTGGGTTTCTGGAGCTGTATTCGGCTGGGGGCCGAATTTGATACGGCCCCCATCGTCGGTGTCCATAGGGGTATGTCCCCCCATGTGTTTGGCAACTTGGGTTTTACCCTCTAGCACCACCAGGACGGCCTCCTGAGCCTCTCCCTGGCCTAGGATCCTTCGAGACAACACCTCGGTGTTGTCCGCGGCCTTGGGGGAGGAGGCCGTCGGCAGGGACCCGATGTTCATCGCCGACGGGTCCAGCGATCCCTCCGAAGAGGAGGATAGATCGATGTTGGACTGAGCCGGACTGCAAGTGCACGATCCGGCACATTAAAAAATAAAGTAAAAAGGATGGATATATTACTGTGTCCGGGTACTTACGATTTATCCAGGGGCTTGACCCTGGGCTCCCACTCCCCACCGCTATTGGTGGCCGCCGCGAAGTTGTCCGGAAGGGAAGTTTTTCCCCTCTTGGACGCCTCGGCCTCCTGATGTGTGCAGGCTGTTGATATGTCTCCAATTTATCTATAATTTATGAAGCATTCATGCTATTTTATTATCTATTTTGAATGATTATGGGCTTTATTATACACTTTTATATTACTTTTGGGACTAACCTATTAACCGGAGGCCCAGCCCATATTGCTATTTTATTGCCTGTTTCAGTATTTCAAAGAAAAGGAATATCAAACGGAGTCCAAACGGAATGAAACCTTCGGCAACGTGATTTTTTGGAAGATTGTCATCCTGGAGGATTGGAGGTCAAGTCAGAAGATACTCGAGGAGCCCAGGAAATAGGGGGGCGCGCCCCCCCTACAGGGCGCGCCCCCTGTCTCATGGACCCCTCGAGCACCCCCCGACCGACTTCTTTCGCCTATATAACCCTACGTACCCTAAAACCATCGAATATCAAGATAGATCGGGAGTTCCGCCGCCGCAAGCCTCTGTAGCCACCAAAAACCTCTCGGAAGTCCATTCCGGCACCCTGCCGGAGGGGGAACCCATCACCGGTGGCCATCTTCATCATCCCGGTGCTCTCCATGACGAGGAGGGAGTAGTCCACCTTCGGGGCTGAGGGTATGTACCAGTAGCTATGTGTTTGATCTCTCTCTCTCTCGTGTTCTCTCTATGGCATGATCTTGATGTATCGCGAGCTTTGCTATTATAGTTGGATCTTATGATGTTTCTCCCCCCTCTACTCTCTTGTGATGAATTGAGTTTCCCTCCTGAAGTTATCTTATTGGAATGAGTCTTTATTTGACAACACTTGATGTATGTCTTGCCATGTTTATCTGTCGTGACAATGGGATATCATGTGCCACTTGATGTATGTTTTGGTGACCAACTTGCGGGTTCCACCCATGAACCTATGCATAGGGGTTGGCACACGTTTTCTTGACTCTCCAGTAGAAACTTTGGGGCACCCTTTGAAGTACTTTGTGTTGGTTGGATGAATTTGAGATTGTGTGATGCATATCGTATAATCATGCCCACGGATACTTGAGGTGACAATGGAGTATCTAAGTGACATTAGGGTTTTGGTTGATTTGTGTCTTAAGGTGTTATTCTAGTACGAACTCTTTAATAGATTGATCCGAAAGAATAACTTTGAGGTGGTTTCGTACCCTACCATAATCTCTACGTTTGTTCTCCGCTATTAGTGGCTTTGGAGTGACTCTTTGTTGCATGTTGAGGGATTGTTATATGATCTATCTATGTTATTATTGTTGAGAGAACTTGCACTAGTGAAAGTATGAACCCTTTGCCTTGTTTCCTATCATTGCAATACCGTTTACACTCACGTTTTAGTTACCTTACTGTTTTTATATTTTCATATTACAAAAACCTATATCTACTATCCATATTGCACTTGTATCACCATCTCTTCGCCGAACTAGTGCACCTATACAATTTACCATTGTATTGGGTGTGTTGGGGACACAAGAGACTCTTACTTATTAGGTTGCAGGGTTACTTGAGAGAGACCATCTTCATCCTACGCCTCCCACGGATTGATAAACCTTAGGTCATCCACTTGAGGGAAATTTGCTACTGTCCTACAAACCTGTTGTAACATCCCAAATTTTCAATTTGGAATGTTATACATTAGATCATCATGCATTTCATATTTTCTTGCTTTTGTCGATCCTAGAAATTTGACGCAACTCAAGGACCCTCGGAGAGAGTTGGAGGTTTCGAAATTTTCATATTTGAGTTCTCTCGAATTATGAAAAGAGGATCATTTGATTTTATTTATTTCATCTTCGAATAATTTTCCAATATCAAAAATATGAGAGGGAATAATATGACTTTCCCAAAATTTAGGAAAAATGAAGATTTAATAAATAAATCAAGTTTTGGAAGTTTTCCGGAGTTTAATTTTTGCCTTAGGGAAAAATGCGTGTTTTCAAAAATTGCATTTTAGGCCCCGAGTAAAAGTTCATTTTGTTCGACTCATTTTTAGGAGTCGGGGAAAATTTACTTTGTAATTTTTGGAGTTCGTTAGATTTTATTTTCTTCGTTTTTCTGCATGAGTTATTTATAAAAAAAAAAGAACCCGCAGCGCCGACTGGGCCAAGGGCCCAGCCAGCCAGCCCAGCAGCCTCCGCCCTCCCGCGCGCGCGCGCAGCGCCGCCGCCGCCAGCCGAGTCCGGCTCAGACTCCGCGCCGCCGCCACCTCTTCTTGCCCCCTCCCCCAAGCAGCACCCCCCTCCTATATATACCCCAGCACCCGCCCTCTCCTCCCAAGCCGCCGCACCCCGCAGCAGCAGCAGCGCAGCCCAGCAGCCGCCGCCGCCGCGCCGCAGCCGCCGCCGCCGCCGCCGCGTCGCCGTCGCCCCGCCGCCTAGCCGCCGCCCCGCCGAAGCCCCGCCTCGTCGAGGTAGCCGCGTTGCGCCACCCTCCCCTTGGTTCGGTTTTTTTTTAAAAACCGTTCCGGTTTTCTTTTTTCGTCGTTTCGGTTTTTTTTTCGAAACCCTAGATTGGTTTTATTTCCGGTTTTTCTGTTTAGCGAGCGTTTGCCGGACCGTTCGTCTTAACAAACGTGATCACCGGTTATCCCCGGTTAACGAACGTCCGTTCGTTTAACCGTTCGTCGTTTTTCTTTTAATCGGATTTATTCCACGATTTTCTGATCGCGATTTCAGATCCGATCTTCGTTCTAGTTTATCTTCTCGCTCGTTTATCGGAATCAGGTGATTCAAGCGCCTAGAGTTTCGTTTCGAAACCGCCGTTCCAACTAATCAACTTAAACAAAGTTTTGCTACTGTAAAATTTGACCTAGTTTAAACTTGCTAGAACCGAGCTGTTTTCTTTTGCCGTTTGACTTTCGTTGCTTTATTTGATTTGATTCTTTTGCAACCAGGGTTCTTAAGTTTAACTTTCTGGTTAGATCTTTTATTCGAGATTTACCTGTGCATTAGATGAGTACTTATTGTATGCTTGTTGTTTGTCTGCGATAGATCACCCGGAGTGCGCCGCTTGTTACTTCGAATCTCTAGGTTTCGCGGATCATCAGCAAGGCAAGTAACACTTGATCATACCTTTTCTACTACCCAGTTTTATTGCATTAGATCAATCCTCAAACATTGCATGATTAGGATCTAATTAAATTGTGGGATGGGAAGTAGATGAGGTAGTACCTATTACCTGTTTTACTTATGAAACCTTTGGGAGATACTTCTATGTTTGCTTATTATGCCATGCTATGCTAGTAGAAGTGGATTGGGTGAGTGAATATCCATGACAGATGTGAGATTATTATTTAATGGTTTATCTAAGGTGGCAACTTAAATACACATCTGGGTGGATTGAGGCACCTGGGGTTTCCAGGACTTGCCTGTTTTTCTTTTGGACCGCCACCCAGGCTCAAAGGGATCATAAGATAATTCATGCTAGTAACTTCCGTGTGCAGCCACAAGCCATTATGGGCTCTGGCATAGTTGACTAAGTCGTGCGAACTCTTATAGTGGTGGACTAGCAGATGTAGGGGATGTAGGTGTACGGGTCTACCCATCGTAAGGTGCTAGCGCTTCTGAAAGACTATGTCTCGGTCATCCGTTTCTCAAACACCATGTAGTGCGAGAAACCAAACGGAGGCGATCGAGTCTTGTGGGGAAAAGTGCGCAAACCTCTGCAGAGTGTACAAACTAATCATGATTAGCCGTGTCCCCGATTATGGACATCTTGAGTATCTAGTACTTGAATATCATGTGAATCTCAACATGTTACTCTAATTTAATATTGTTGGGTTTGTTAATGATTACTTTTTAATTGGGATTGAGGATGCTGTCAACCATTCTCAATGTTTAACAACCACCATGATAGTTAAATAAATTTATTCCTTTGCAGTAGGGAAAAATTGGCTTTATGCAAAAACTGTAACCATAGAGCTTTTCCACCAGCCATATATGCATATAGTATAGGCTTATCATTCATCATTCTCTATGTGTTACATTGCCAGCATATTCCATGTGCTGACCCGTTTTCGGGCTGCAACTTTCATGTTGCAGACTTTTCAGACGACGAGTAAGGTGCTTTTAGGTCGTGGTTCTATACTTAGTAATCCCGTTGGAGTTGATGGACTCACTTATCTTCCAAGTCTTCCGCTGTTATCGTTATTAGATGGCCTTAAGCCATATTTATTGTAATAAGTCCTCTTTTGGGACATCGATGTAATAAGTGTGTGATTGCTACTCTGTTATAAATCCTTCGAAGTACTGTGTGGTGTCAGCATTACTGATCTAGGGATGACACCTGAGCACAGAGACTTGACCATCTGAGGTCGGGTCGCTACACCTGTGCACTTGCAGGCCCAACAATGTCTACAAGAAGGTTGTGTAGTAGACATGAAGCTCTTTTCTGGCGCCATTGCCGGGGAGGTGAGTGCTTGAAGGTATATCTTTAGATCTTGCAATCGAATCTTTTTGTTTCTTGTTTTATCACTAGTTTAGTTTATAAAAGAAAACTACGAAAATGGAGTTAAGTTTGTCTCATATGCTTCGTCTTTTTAATATCTTTCGTGAGTACGATGGAAAGGAAAATTGTGCTCAAGTGCTAGAAGAAGAATGCATTAAAATACTTGGCACTAAATCTTTGAATGATGAGCATGATTGCAATATTGTTAGTATGAACTCTTTGAATATCCATAGTACTAATGATCATTGCACTAGTTATGATGAAAATGTCTCCTATAAGCATGTTGATTTTTGTGGAGTAGATTGGATTTGCATGGACACACCAAATAGAGAAAATAGATATTGCAAGAGCCATAAGTATTTAAAAACTAAAGGTTTGCAAGAAAGTCTTGATGAGTGTGCTAGAAGATTCAATATTTTTCGCGCTCCTTGTGAATTTTGCAATGAACGTGGTCATTTAAATCTCCAATGCAAATTGTTTTATGATCGAATCGTGTCCAAAAATTGTGATAGCTTGATTACCCTTTTGAATCATAAAGAGCTTAGTCTTCTTTTGGGGTATGAAGAAATGAAACGTACAACTGAGGGTATTCCAAAATTTAATCTTGATAGATTTCTTGATTTTGATCTAGAGGATATTTATATGTTTTGTGTGGAGGATTGCATTGAAAATCCTTATATTGCCAATTACATAAAGAAAAGAAAGCAAATAGAAGATGATGAGAATACTAATGAAAGGGAAGAGACTTCCCAATATCCTCCTATTATTTCTCATGATGAATCAGGTAACGAGGAGGAGCTTTCTATTCAACCAATCTCATCAATAAGGAGCTCAAAGAGGAAGATTGAGCCCACACTTAATATGAAGAAGAAAAAGAAAAGAAGGAGCAACAAAGGTAGAAAGGTATCCCTCCCAAATGATATTGCTCCTACTACTCATTGTGATGATGATAATTGCTTTACTATTGGTGCTATCCATATTTTTAATGATGAGAGTGATTATGCTTATGATATGAAAGGGCCCAAGCTTGGGGAAGCTATGTTTGATGAGGATGAAATATTTGAGAATATATTTGCTGAAATTAATGTTTGTCCCAAGCTTGGGGATGCTATGTTTAATGAAGATGATATTTTTAGCATCCCAAGTTTTGATATGCAAAGTTGTTATGATGATAGCATGCCTCCTACCTATGATGATTATATTGACGAAAGTGGGTTTGGAAGAGTGTCAACTTTATTTAGTGATTCCACTATCTTGGGAGAGGTTTCAATCGATTATGATGAGAACGAAGTTGCTACTTATGATGATTATTGTGATGAAACTTATGCTATAAAAAGTAGTGATGATTATATTTACAAATATTGTCATGATTATGATTACCCTTTTTCTGAACATTACTCTTTTAATGTGGAAACAATTTTTAGTGTTCAAGTCTCTTATGATACTCCCACTATTCCGAATGAGAAGAATTTTGCTTATGTGGAGAGTAGTAAAAATTCTATGCTTGTAGATCATGAAAGGGATGCTTTAGGAGCTGGTTATATTGTTGAATTCATTCATGATGCTACTGAAAATTATTATGAGGGAGGAATATATGCTTGTAGGAATTGCAATAATGTCAAGTTTCCTCTCTATGTGCTTCAAGTCTTGAAGCTATGCTTGTTTTGCCTCCCTATGCTAGTTAATTATTGTTCCCATAAGTTGTTTGCTCACAAAATCCCTATGCATAGGAAGTGGGTTAGACTTAAATGTGCTAGTCATATGCTTCATGATGCTCTCGTTATGTTTCAATTCTTATCTTTTATGTGAGCATCATTGTCACCATCATGCCTAGCTAGAAAGGCATTAAAGAAAAGTGCTAGTTGGGAGACAACATAATATTTATCCTTACTGTTTTTGTGTGTTCACATGATTATGATACTGTAGTAATCATGTTTTATAGCTTTTGTTTCAATAAAGTGCCAAGTAAGACCTTTAGGATAGCTTACGGTGATAGTTGTGTTGATCCTGCTGAAAATCAGAAACTTCTCCACCCAGTAATTAAGTTTTGTTAATTCCCAGGAGCGTGCTTCTGATCTGATTCTTTTTTCTCTGGATTGGTACACAAATTACTTAGGACTTCTTAATTTGGTTGGATTTTTGGAGTTCTAGAAGTATACGTTTGATACAGATTACTACAGACTGTTCAGTTTCTTACAGATTATGTTTTCTATGTGTTGTTTGCTTATTTTGATGCACCTATGAGTAGTATCGGAGGGTATGAACCATAGATAATTTGGAATACAGTAGATATTACACCAATATGAATTTAGAATGAGTTCATTGCAGTACCTAAGTGGTGGTTTTATTTTCTTATACTAACGGAGCTTATGAGTTTTCTGTTGAGTTTTGTGTTGTGAAGTTTTCATGTTTTGGGTAAAGATTCGATGGACTATGGAATAAGGAGTGGCAAGAGCCTAAGCTTGGGGATGCCCAAGGCACCCCAAGGTAATATTCAAGGACAACCAAGATCATAAGCTTGGGGATGCCCCGGATGGCATCCCCTCTTTCGTCCTCGTTCATCGGTAACTTTACTTGGAGCTATATTTTTATTCGCCACACGATATGTGTTTTTCTTGGAGCGTCATATTTTTTAGTATTTGCTTGCTGTTATTTAGAATAATGTTTTGCATCTTTAGTTTCAATAAAAATGTCAAGGATAGCCTTTGCCATGCTTATTTTGCTAGTATACATGTTGCTGTTTGAAAACAGAAAGTTTACCGCTGTTGCAAAAATTCCCTAGAAAATTCAGAGCATGATATAATGTTGAAACTTTTTGCATATTTAGCTCTGATAAATTTATTACGGTGGAAATTTTTTTTCATAATTTTTAGAGTTAGTGAAGTATTGATACTCTTGCATTCTTTACAGACTATACTGTTTTGGCAGATTGCTGTTATGGTTGCATTGTTTGCATATGTTTGCTTGTTTAATTATCCTATTTGAGGATAGGAGTATTAAATATGCAGAGGCATTTAGTATGCAATGTGTAATAATAATTTTAGTGATTTGTTAAAGTAGAAGATGATAAGGTTTTGCATTGGTTTATACTAACCTATCTTACGAGTTCTTGTGGAGTTTGTTGTGGATGAAGCTTTTTGAGAAATAGAGAAACCATGATATGGGAGGAATTAAGGAGACACAAAAGTTCAATCTTGGGGATGCCCAAGGCACCCTAAGATAATATTTCAAGAAGTCTCAAGCATCTAAGCTTGGGGATGCCCCGGTAGGCATCCCACCTTTCTTCTTCAACAACTATCGGTTAATATCGGTTGAGCCTAAATTTTTGCTTCTTCACATGAGTTGTGCTATCCTTGCAATGTCATTTTATTTTGCTTTGCTTGCTGTTTGATTAAAATACCAAGATCTGAAATTATTTAATGAGAGAGAGTCTTCATATAGCTACATAATTGTTTAGCTACTCATTGATCTTAACTTATATCTTTTTGGAGTAGTTTGTCATTTACTCGTGTCCTTCACTTTTATCCTATGAGTAAATGGTTGTATGAGTTGATTGGCATAAATCTGAAATTATATAAGTCTCATTTGCTTATCCCATTGGGGAGTATGACTTCACGTCTAAAAAGTAGAGGTTGTAAATTTATTGAAGGTTAGCAAGCATTGTATTGGTCATTTGAACAATTCATGAAAGAATATTTAAGGAAGAGTGATTTCACATATAAATACACTATCCTAGACATCTTTTGTAATTGGGAGCACTCATTAAGTATGACATGCTAAAAGAGTTGATGTTGGACAAGGAAGACAACGTAATGGTTTATGTTTTCCGACATCTCAGTTAAAGTATATTGTCATGGATCATTCAAACATGTTGAGCTTGCCTTTCCCCCTCATGCTAGCCAAAATTCCTTGCACTAAGTAGAGATACTACTTGTGCTTCCAAATATCCTTAAACCCAGTTTTTGCCATGAGAGTCCACCATACCTACCTATGGATTGAGTAAGATCCTTCAAGTAAGTTGTCATTGGTGCAAGCAATAAAAATTGCTCTCTAAATATGTATGATCTTTTGGTGTTAAGAAAATAGCTTTATACGATCTCTTGTTATGGAAGCAATAAAATCGACGGACTGCATAATAAAGGTCCATATACAAGTGGCAATATAAAGTAACAATCATTCACATTAAGATTTTGTTCATCCAACCCTAAAAGCGCATGACAACCTCTGCTTCCCTCTGCGAAGGGCCTATCTTTTACTTTATGTCTTTTACTTTATGCAAGAGTCAAGGTGATCTTCACCTTTCCCTTTTTCATTTTTTCCTTTGGCAAGCACTTTGTGTTGGGTGATCCTGATATATATATATATATATATATATATATATATATATATATATATATATCCAATTGGATGTAAGTTAGGATGAACTATTATTGTTGACATCACCCAAAGGTGAATACGTTGGGAGGCAACACTATAAGCCCCTATCTTTCTCAGTGTCCGATTGAAACTCCATAACCATTAGTATTGTGTGAGTGTTAGCAATTATAGAAGACTATATGATAGTTGAGTATGTGGAGTTTGCTATTCCTGAAAATAAGATGAATTGCAATTGTTTGATAACTAAGAATGAAGTTTGCTAGTTTTCAAGAAAGTTTATGGTCTATGCTTTAACATGTGAATTGCTTGTTACTTTATCATCAGAAGTTTTATGAGATGAACTACTGTTATGACATATTATCATGCTAGAAAAGGTGATTGAAATTATCATTGATCAAGCTTGTGCACCTTCTAGCATTCACACTTCATAAATTCTTTCTTTTTATCATTTACCTACTCGAGGACGAGTAGGAACTAAGCTTGGGGATGCTGATACGTCTCCAAAGGTATCTATAATTTATGAAGCATTCATGCTATTTTATTATCTGTTTTGAATGATTATGGGCTTTATTATACACTTTTATATTACTTTTGGGACTAACCTATTAACCGGAGGCCCAGCCCATATTGCTGTTTTATTGCCTATTTCAGTATTTCGAAGAAAAGGAATATCAAACGGAGTCCAAACGGAATGAAACCTTCGGCAACGTGATTTTTTGGAAGATTATCATCCTGGAGACTTGGAGGTCAAGTCAGAAGATACTCGAGGAGCCCAGGAGATAGGGGGCGCCCCCCCCCCTACAGGGCGCGCCCCCGTCTCGTGGACCCCTCGAGCACCCCCCGACTGACTTCTTTCGCCTATATAACCCTATGTACCCTAAAACCATCGAATATCAAGATAGATTGGGAGTTCCGCCGCCGCAAGCCTCTATAGCCACCAAAAACCTCTCGAGAGTCCGTTCTGGCACCCTGCCGGAGGGGGAACGCATCACCGGTGGCCATCTTCATCATCCCAGCGCTCTCCATGACGAGGACGGAGTAGTTCACCCTCGGGGCTGAGGGTATGTACCAGTAGCTATGTGTTTGATCTCTCTCTCTCTCGTGTTCTCTCTACGGCACGATCTTGATGTATCGTGAGCTTTGCTATTATAGTTGGATCTTATGATGTTTCTCCCCCCTCTACTCTCTTGTGATGAATTGAGTTTCCCTCTTGAAGTTATCTTATTGGATTGAGTCTTTATTTGAGAACACTTGATGTATGTCTTGCCATGTTTATCTGTGGTGACAATGGGATATCACGTGCCACTTGATGTATGTTTTGGAAACCAACTTGCGGGTTCTGCCCATGAACCTATGCATAGGGGTTGGCACACGTTTTCTTGACTCTCCAATAGAAACTTTGGGGCACTGTTTGAAGTACTTTGTGTTGGTTAGATGAATTTGAGATTGTGTGATGCATATCGTATAATCATGCTCACGGATTTTTGAGGTGACAATGGAGTATCTAGGTGACATTTGGGTTATGGTTGATTTGTGTCTTAAGGTGTTATTCTAGTACGAACTCTTTAATAGATCGATCCGAAAGAATAACTTTGAGGTGGTTTCGTACCCTACCACAATCTCTATGTTTGTTCTCCGCTATTAGTGGCTTTGGAGTGACTCTTTGTTGCATGTCGAGGGATTGTTATATGATCTATCTATGTTATTATTGTTGAGAGAACTTGCACTAGTGAAAGTATGAACCCTTTGCCTTGTTTCCTATCATTGCAATACCGTTAATGCTCACGTTTATCATTAGTTACCTTTCTGTTTTTATATTTTTCAGATTATCAAAACCTATATCTACTATCCATATTGCACTTGTATCACCATCTCTTCGCCGAACTAGTGCACCTATACGATTTACCGTTGTATTGGGTGTGTTGGGGACACAAGAGACTCTTTGTTATTAGGTTGCAGGGTTGCTTGAGAGAGACCATCTTCATCCTACACCTCCCACGGATTGATAAACCTTAGGTCATCCACTTGAGGGAAATTTGCTACTGTCCTACAAACCTATGCACTTGCAGGCCCAACAACGTCTACAAGAAGAAGGTTGTGTAGTAGACATCAGCTGTCCTCTTATTTCTTCCCCCAATAGGGGGGGGGGATGGATTTCCTCTTCTTCTTCTTCCTCCTCCTCGTCGTCCCCGGCGACGGAGGAGTGATCCTCGACGTCTTTGGATATCGCGTCTGAGGCGCCCTTGCGACGGAGACCATCTGTGGTCCCCTTGGCCTTCTTCTCCGGCACCTCATAAGGCGCCAGAAACAGCATCTTCGTCAGAAGTGGGTTTTCTTGGTCTTTGGGTAGCGGAGCCGGACAGTTAATCCGCCCCACTATCTCTATCCAAGCCTGAAAAAATTGGTAGGGAGTCTTAGATTCTCTCCTCTAAATGTGCCAGTAAAGGATATACCTTGAAAACATGAAAGAATTTACCGAATTAGCCTAGCATTTTAAGCTAAGCTCGTGATCCTCAGTCGTGGGTGGTGGTGTCTCGCCGGCCTTGAAGAGCACCTTCCAGATGTCTCCGGCGGACGAGCATGACCTGGATCACGTTGACGAGCTTGATTCTTTTGTTTATCGTGTTCTGGACGCACGCTGGAGCCCTATCAGCTCGTCCGAAGAGCCCCGGGTCAGGCCCTTCTCTTGCCAGGAGGTGAGCCGCATTGGAACGCCGGATCAGAATGCGGGGGCCGCTGCCCAGTTGGTGTCGCGCAGCTCGGTGATAAAGAACCAACCCGACTGCCACCCTTTGATAGTCTCCACAAAGGAGCCTTTGGGCCAGGTGACATTGGGCATCATGCCCACCATGGCGCCTCCGCACTCTACTTCTTGGCCGCTCACCACCTTGGGCTTCACATTCAAGGTCTCCATCCATAGGCCGAAGTGAGGTGGGATGCGGAGGAAGGCCTCACACACGACAATAAATGCCGAGATGTTGAGGATAGAGTTGGGGGCCAAGTCATGGATGTCTAGCCCGTAGTAAAACATCAGTCCGCGGACAAACGGGTGGAGGGGAAATCCCAGCCCACGGACGAAGTGTGTGAGAAACACCACCCTTTCTTGGGGCTCCGGGGTGGGGACGATCTTCCCTTAGCCGGAAGGTGATAAGCGATGTCCTTGGCCAGGTACCTGGCCTCCCGGAGCTCCTTGATGTCCTTCTTCTTGACGGAGGAGGCCATCCACTTGCTTCCAGCTCCGGATCCGGACATGATTGGAGTGCTTTTGGGGGCGGAGAAGGTGGGAGCTTGGGCGCTGGATCTCGAGAACGGATGGGGAGAGGAAGAAGAAGGCGTGGGTGAACAAGGATGAATCCTTATGCCTTTATAAAGGCAGTAAAAGTCATGCGCCTCCCTGCTCACCTTAAAATCTGCCTATTCCCCAAGCACCGTGCAGATGGCACGGTTGGGTTACCCATGCCCATATTGATGAGAATCCCATGATAAGTGGACACGATCTCTGTTTCGACAAGACGTGCCAGTGAAACCGCACCTCAAAATACGGAGCGGCAGGCTAAAAATGGTTCGAATAATGACCGGGCAGTGGCATGATGTCACGCTACAAAAAGTTGTCAGTGGATTGGACTCGTGAAATATTATACTCTCTACGGTTGTGTGTGGTACTTGTTTTGTAGAGCCGAACACGTTATCTATGTTCAGAAGACTATGTTGGAGTATTCGGAGAAGGAACCCGCCTTGCAATGCCGAAGACAATCTGCGCGTCGGACTCATCGTCATTGAAGCCTGGTTTCGGGGCTACTAAGGGAGTCCTGGGCTAAGGGGTCCTCGGACAGCCAGACTATATACTTTGGCCGGACTATTGGACTATGAAGATACAAGATAGAAGACTTCGTCCCGTGTCCGGATGGGACTCTCCTTTGCGTGGAAGGCAAACCTGGCGATTCAGATATGTAGATTCCTTTCTCTGTAACCGACTTTATACAACCCTAGCCCCCTCCGGTGTCTATATAAACCGAAGGGTTTAGGCTTCTAGGGTTTAGACACAACAATCACAACCTCATAGGCTAGACTTCTAGGGTTTAGCCATTACGATCTCGTGGGAGATCAACTCTTGTAATACTCATATTCATCAAGATCAATCAAGCAGGACGTAGGGTATTACCTCCATAGAGAGGGCCCGAACCTGCGTAAACATTGTGTCCCTCGCCTCCTGTTACCATTAGCCTTAGACGCACAGTTCGAGACCCCCTACCCGAGATCCGTCGGTTTTGACACCGACACTTAGAACCGGGAGTTCAAAAATGTTTTGAACGCCACGGAGCATATGGGATGTTCCAAGAGCTGAAATTGGCATTTCAAGACTCATGCCCGTGTCGAGAGGTATGAGACCTTTGACAAGTAGTTCGCCTAAAAGATGAAGGAGAATAGCTCACTAGTGAGCATGTGCTTAGAATGTCTGGGTACTACAATCGCTTGGGTCAAGTGGGAGTTAATCTTCCAGATAAGATAGTGATTGATAGAGTTCTCAAGTCATCATCACCAAGTTACTGGAACTTCGTGATGAACTATAACATGCAAGGGATGACAAAAGCGATTCTCGAGCTCTTCGTGATGCTAAAATCAACGAAGGTAGAAATCAAGAAAAAGCATCAAGTGTTGATGATTAAACAAGACCACTAGTTTCAAAATAAGGGAAAGGGGAAAGAAAGGGAATTTAAAGAAGAATGGCAAGCAAGTTGTCACTCCCCTGAAGAAGCCCGAAGCTAGACCTAAGCCTGAAACTGAGTGCTTCTACTGCAAAGGAAATGGTCACTGGAAACGGAACTACCCCAAATATTTGGCGGATAAGAAGGATGGAAAAGTGAACAAAGGTATATTTGATATACATGGTATTGATGTGTACCTTACTAGTGCTCATAGTAACCCCTGGGTATTTGATACTTGTTCGGTTGCTAAGATTAGTAACTCGAAACAGGAGTTACAGAATAAATAGAGACTAGTTGAGGGTGAAGTGACGATGTGTGTTGGAAGTGGTTCCAAGATTGATATGATCATCATCATACACTCCCTATACTTTCGGGATTAGGGTTGAACCTAAATAAATGTTAGTTGGTGTTTGAGTTGAGCATGAATATGATTAGATCATGTTTATTGCAAAACGGTTATTCATTTAAGACAGAGAATAATTGTTATTCTGTTTACATGAATAAAACCTTCTATGGTCGTACACCCAATGTTCATGGTTTATTTAATCTCAATCATAGTAATACACATATTCATAATATTGATACCAAAAGATGCAAAGTTGATAATGATAATGCAACTTATTTGTGGCACTTCCGTTTAGGTCATATCGGTGTAAAGCACATGAAGAAACTCCATGCAGATGGACTTTTGGAATCACTTGATTATGAATCATTTGATACTTGCGAACTGTGTCTTATGGGCAAGATGACTAAAACTCCATTCTCCGGAACAATGGAACGAGCTAGTGACTTATTGGAAATAATACATACCGATGTATGCGGTCCGATGGGTGTTGATGCTCGTGGCAGGTATCGTTACTTTCTGACCTTCACAGATGATTTGAGCAGATATGGGTATATCTACTTAATGAAACACAAGTCTGAAACATTTGAAAGTTCAAAGAATTTCAGAGTGAAGTGGAGAATCATCATAAAAAGAAAATAAAGTTTCTACAATATGATCGTGGAGGAAAATATTTGAGTTACAAGTTTGGACTTCATTTAAAACAATGCGGAATAGTTTCACAGCTCACGTCACCTGGAACACCACAGCGTAATGGTGTGTCCGAACGTCGTAACGACACTTTATTGGATATGGTGCAATCTATGATGTCTCTTGCCAATTTACCACTATCGTTTTGGGGTTATGCATTAGAGACAGTTGCATTCACTTTAAATACCGTCAAAGTCCGTTGAGACGACATCGTATGAACTATGGTTTGGTAGCAAACCTAAGCTGTCGTTTCTTAAAGTTTGGGGATGTGATGCTTATGTCAAAAGGCTTTAGCCCGATAAGCTTGAACCCAAATTGCATAAATGTGTCTTCATAGTATACCCTAAAGAAACAATTGGGTACACCTTCTACCACAAGTCCGAAGGCAAGATTTTTGTTGCTAAGAATGGAACCTTTCTAGAGAAGGAGTTTCTCTCGAAAGAAGTGTGTAGCAACCCGACCTCAGACGGTCAAGCCTCTATGTATCTGTGCCATCACTGGACCAGTATGCTGGCACACACAGTACATCAATGTATATATCAAAGTGCAATCACATGTATAAATAACGTAAAACTGACATATACCTCGTAAGTCTCAGCGAAAACTGAAAATCGGGTATGAAGTCCCATCAACGCCAACGGCAGGTCGAGTGTAGACCGTAACCCTGTATCGTAACTCTTACTCATCGAAAAAATATCTGTAACATGATACGTTGCAGCCGTGTAGGTCAATACATTGAATGTACCGGCAAGAACACAATATGAGAAAACAAATGATAAAACTATAGAATATGCAATATGGCTTTGTGGCTCTGTGTCTGAGTTTTGTTTTGCATAAAAGTCGGTTTTATTTTTGCCCACATCAAAGGAATAACTGGAGTCTATACCATGGATTTTTCTATCATGACATGGTTCCGCCAACCGATGTTCCATAGCCAAAATAAACATAAGTTGCCCACAATTAAGTTATCAATCCAGTGTTGAGAGTTCCGAGATAGATCCAAGTCCAGATGCTCAAATTGTCTGTACCGTGGACACGGCTAATCGATTCGGTTTAACCCTCTGCAGAGGTTTGTACACTTTACCCACAAGATTCAATCCCTCTTTTCTTACGTTCTTGCACTTCCGGGTGTTTGAGAACAAGACGACTAAAACATGGTCTTCCGAAGAGTTGCCCTGACCACTGTCTGGTGCTCATCCAATCCTACCGTAGTTCTACATCTGTTAGCACCGTCCCAGCCAGAGTCACACCTAAGGTCAACCAATCCAGAGCCCATAATGACTTGCAGTTGCACAGGCAAGCTTCCGGGCATGAAGTATTCTTCCGTCTCTTTGAGTCTGGGTGAAGCTTTCCGCAAGATGTCATGGCGCTTCTCCATGCATCCCGGACATCCACTAGTTTCTCCAGGGTGCCCGTCAACCATCCTTCACCCAGTAGTGTGTATTGAATTCTTGTTTCGAGTCTTGAAGTCTTAAGGATTTGAAGATGCAGTCCTTGCAGATGCCATCATGGAGTAGTCGTCATTGACATAGAGTCCTCCTTCTTCGCATCACTCTCGTGCACTCATACCAAACCCCATCTACTATAGAGTAGCATTAAAATAAATAACATCCCGGGCTTGGTAACAGGGTGATGGGTTCCTACCTCATGCATACTACTCAACTACAAGAATTCAATATCACTACTGGAGGGTTGTTGCAAAGATTCCACTAAATGCAATAAAAACATAGGTATGAAAGCATGATCAAAGTGAACTTGCCTGGTAAGTTGATGAAGATAACCACACTCTCGAAAACATTGATAAACTATTCCTCACTACGGGAAAATCTGTATAGTCAAACATTGCATTCACGTAAGTAAAACACTCTAGCAATTAATTCTATCAATCATTAAACAAATAAAAATGCAATTCATCAAATAAAATCAATAATAGAAAACCAACATAAAAGTCCAAGAAGAACTTCAAAGAAAACTACGAGAAAAACTACTAAGTCTAAGATTTTACTACAAACAATAAAAATAGTTTTTGTCCTATGTAAAACTTAACAGCCAACTAAAGCTCTAAACTAAGAAATTAACAGAAAATATAATGCAAAACCACTAAATTAACAGAAAATATTTTTCATAAAATTTTTTTGCAAAAAGAAACAAATAAAAAGCTTCTATGCAACTCTAACTATGACCTATACAAGTTTTTAGGCAAAACTAAATAAAATAAAATTTTGTTTTGTTGACCAACAGAAACAAAACTAAATTTGTCAAAAGTGAAAAAAAGAAAAAAAAACTAATAAAAACAATAAAGAAAAGACTAAAACAAAACTATAACTAAAACAGTACTGTTTTGCAAAAAAACTAATTTAATATAAACTACAAATAAATAACTATATGCTACTAGATAGGCAGAGCAATAAGAAAACAGTAGAAAAAAGAATCAATCAAAAATATTTTATAAAACTCAAGTTATGGCCAAATTATTAATTTGAACAAATTTCATCAAATTCAAATTTAAACTACTCAAATTTGAAAACTAAGTACACAAACAGAAACTTCAACAAATTTGTGACACAATGAAAAAGAATCACTCAATTTGGATTTAAAACATAAAAGTTATTAACAATCTAAAATTGAAACTATTTTTGTAAATCTAAAACAAAAACAGAAAACTTAAAAACCTACCGAGCGGACATGGGCCACGTGGCACTTTGGGATTGGCCTACGGTAGTGGCCGAAACATGCAAACGGGCGGACGACCTATAACTAGCAGAACCACATTAGTCGACTAATAAAAACAGAAAAAATAACCAATGGTTCACTAAATAAAAACCGAAGGGGTACGCGAGATCTAATCTATGTCGTTGAAGGGAGATCGGACGGTCGAGGGCTTACCGTGGCGGTGGAAGAGCTCCGGTGAGATGCTCCAGCTTCGGTGGTCTACGGGGTCGGTGCTCCGGTCGTCCGCTAGCTCGGGGAACTCGTCGGGAGAGTGCGGCTGTCGACGGCGAGCTCGGAGGTGGTCGTGGCGTCGTTGGAGGTGCACTGATGAGGTCGGCGGCGAGCTCGGGGCGGTGGTGGTGTCGGGTGGTCGACAGCAAGGGCGTTTTATGTGGCTATGGATGTCGAGCGAAGGGTTGGGAAGGCGCGGGTGAGTGAGGAGGGGTCGGTGGTAGGTTCGGATGGCGACGGGGTGGTCGGGGTGAAGAGGCAAGGCGACAATGGCGTGCGGTGGCTCGGGTTCCGGCGAGCGATTGAGGAGGAGGCGGGGTTTTGAGGTGCGGGGAAAGGAGGGGACGGGTCAAGGAGGAGGGGTATTAATGGGGAAGGCGCATTGGAGAAGGGGTTGGGCGAGGGGTTCCCGATCCCATGAGATCTGGGATACAGCGGCGGCGGCGCGATCCTGCTGTGGCGGTTGCGTGCGGGGGGAGGAAGGAGACGGTGGGCCCCACGCGTCAGCAAGAGAAGAGAGAAGGGAAAGGGATCGGTCAACCGACCCGGAGGGCTTCGAGTGCGGCGGCTGGCGGGCCATGTCAGGTGGCCGGCTGAGCCGGTTGGCCTGGCTAGCGCCTGGTGTGTTTTTTAACAGCCAACAAAATAAAAAGAGACAACAAAATAAGAACTATATATAGGCATATAATATATCTAAATGTTCATAAAAACAAATCCTAAAACATGAACTATTATCCAGGTACAAAAAAATCCACAAAAATTGACAAAAGTCAAACAATGCTGCTGTTGCATTAAAACACAACAAAAATCATTTTTAAAATACCAAACTGATTTCAAATTTGTTTTCTCCTAATTTTCCATTGAAGGGAATCATTTTACCCTTATTTCCATTTATATATTTTTAGGAGAAAAAATAATTTGAATAAAATCCAAATAATTCCAAATTTGAAAGGGAGTTTCAAATCACTTTCAAATTACTTTCAATTTGATTCTTTTTAACTTCCAACTCACATTTCAGATAATTGAAGAAGTCATTTTATCTTCTCTCGTGAAAATCATTGAGTTGCATAAAGTTTCAAATTTGAAATATTTCCAAATAGAATTTCAAATCTTTTCAAAAACCCTTGTGATTTCAAATGAAAGAAGTCATGTTATCTCCACTCTAGGGTTTTGTGTTGGAAAGAATTTGAATTCAGATAAAATGCAAGGTTGAAAGTTTGGGAAAGTCATTTCATTCCCTCTCATTCAACTTTCAAAAGTTTCAAATTTCACTCACTTTCAGTCAATCAATCAAACAAACAACAACAACAATCATAGTTATTTATTTCGTATAACATTCCAAATTTTAGAATTTTGGGATGTTACAAACCTACCACACTTAAAATGAATCTTGTCCTCGAGATTCGAAGAGGCTAGCAAGAAAAGGTTAGGGTTTGGGGTCTTCCAGCAATACCATTGATCAGAATGGTCTAGTGTGCTACCACACTTAAAAGCAGGGTTATGGTTCCGACGGAACTCATGTACTACATCCTTTGGGTAAGCAATGTCGGTCTTCTCACATCTTTGGAATAACTCGTCAGTAAGGCTCTTTCGGTAGGGCATAACGTTTTCTTCAAAATCTTGTATCCATTATTCATGTTAAGGTTCTTCCGATACTGGATCTTCTTATCTGACGGGTCTATCGCCAATACTAAAAAACTATCGATATCTCATGGTGGCCCATAATTTATGGTTTCTCCTGTGAGAAAATGGGTCTGGGGTGAACCTCACCGTGTAACCTACGGTTGGCAGTGGTTGCCTGTACATGGATCAATCGTCCTACCATCCTAAGGTTGTTTGGCTTATCGTGTCGACACTCTTCTAAGGTTTTCAAGTCTCTCTGATTTTCCATCAACATATGATAGTTCATGATAGAAGTCTCTGGTATGGGGGCCAATCCATCCCGTACTTGAACCATTACTACATACGTAGGCAGTGAATCACGTATTCTAACACTTGGGCATCCTCACATGTATTGCACAATTTCTCTTGTTGGCGAACTTAGTTTGGATATATCCATTAATTCTGCAAGCTGAACCAAACATCTATCGTTCTTCACAACTCTCGGGTTTTCGTAACTGCCTAAGGAACGTCTGCTGATTACATCAAAGTTTTCTTCAAAACTTCTTCCTTCAGCAAGAGTGTGCTTGCTTTTTATTAACTCCTGGGCCTGTGGGTTATGGGCCCACTTCAACACTAGTACATGTTTAACTCATCCTTCTGAGGATTATTGTTCCATATTCCCACATTATACCTCTTTAAATCCAATAGTATTTCATTCCTTCATACCCTTGCGGTAACGATCATACAAAACTCCAACTTATTTGGTCCAGCTCCCTTCTATGGACCGTCGTGAATAACACATTTCTTTCTTCATTGATCATGTGGCTTTACGGAGTATTGCCACACTTAAAATGAAATGCACTAGTTCATCCATAAATCATATTATTTCCATATCAGATCTTTTATTACATCCTTAACCATTTTTCATAAATCCAAAATCCAAAAAGTACTTTATTACAAATGCTGCCACCCACATGGTTTGGTATGGTCAAGCATTACTTCCAACTTTATTCATTTTTCCTCCTTGAGGATTCTTCGGTCCCACTGGAATTGTGCGAGATGCTCCTTGAAATCTTCAATCTTCTATTTCACCGTAGTGGCCTTGAGCTTCATCTCTGCATGCACTTCTCTTAGGTATTCCTGAGTATAACGGAGTCTTGCTTCAAGTATTTCTCCGATCTGGCGTATGGCTTCCATGGCTGCTTCAAAACAGTGTCGAAGAAAGTTGCTTGTGGTACATGTGAGATGAAAAAGTACTGCCCCATCATCTTTGGGCAAACAGGTATACCTCCACATACCAAAGTTCCACTCCCTTTTGCATGAAGATGTAGCCTTTGTAGACTGCATCTCCTTCAAGGTGAATATGCTTCATCATGTCCTTCAGGATCTTCGGGTAATCATGATCACTTGTCAGGGTCATGATCGTTTTCGGTCCCTTGAGGAAAGACTCATAAAGGGTCGTCATCTGCAGTTGTAAAACAAAAATGGTACTCAGAATAAGGTATGTATCTCCTTGGGTAAACATTCATATCATCCAAACAAAACTTCAAACTCAATTTCCAACATCCAGTTTATGCATCACAACTCATTTTCTTCCATGTTCACCCAGAATATTAATTTCCAAGATAAAACATAACAACTCCTTAAAGCCTTTCAGCATATGACATATCAACTTTATTGAGTCATGAATTATTAAATCTCAGTGTAATCTATTACATAACTCAACTCCGCATTCTCATGAAAATAGAAGTGTTTTCCATACTACACTTATTACTGACATCAACATCTCCACTACTCACCTCCAGCTTTCTCCTGATCTAAACATTCCCTAGCAAAATGTCCTGCTTCCTTGCAACGAAAACAAATAACTTCCGACATGTCTCGGGGCTTCTTTGTGATTATGTAGGCTCCTTGGATTTTTAGCTTCTTTTCTGGACATTTGTCAGCATACTGACCTAAATCATTGCACGTGTAACAAGTGATATTACTCAGGTCCTTCTCTGTAGAAATTGGGTTATTCTGGGGATGCCTTTGTTTTCTCTTCTTGGATTTCTTCGTAATGACTAGAGCTTCTATTTCCTGAGGGTCAAACTTCACTTCTGCTGTCGGGAAGTCTCCGAGATATTCTTCTCTTTCCTTGGTGCAATATTGGGAATAATGTCCTTCTTCTCCACATGAATAGCAAGCGTTGGAGTAGAATCTGATTAGGCCTTCTCCATCGGGGTCTTCAACATCTTCCTTCATCACAGGTTCTTCTAAACCTTC
Organism: Triticum timopheevii; assembly: GCA_963921465.1. NCBI lineage: Eukaryota > Viridiplantae > Streptophyta > Magnoliopsida > Poales > Poaceae > Triticum > Triticum timopheevii. Next base: position 299,501,092 of record OY997274.1, read on the forward strand.
CCTGAGGGCTTATTTCTGTTGCTTGGTAACTTCTCGTACCTTGGGGTAAATGTGACATTGAGCTGCGTAGTGTGTGGTTCCTTCACACAGGAAGCAAGTAACCTGCCCAGTCGGGCATTCTTCGGCGGCTGATTCAACTCAGAATGAGGGCATCCATCCTTGTGTTCCTCCTGGGTGTGTCCTATTTCTCCACAAATCTTGCATGCACAAGACGGGATAAGACGGGATCTTGTCAGAGTCTTCTTGAATTCTTCCCAAGTCTTTGCTCCATTCCATCCCTGTATGGCTTGATGCATCTGCCACCATGTTGCAGCACTTCCTTCAAAGTACTAAAGAGCGTACGATACTTCATTCTTCCTTGAAACCAAATTGCTCCCAAAGTGATTCTCCATGTTCTGAATCCATGGCTCTGTCTCCGGCTGAGTCATCGGTCCAAAAAATACCAGTTCAACTTCATTCATCATCTATGGGGTCCAAAAGTTTTGGGATGAGATATGAGAGAGGTGGGGACGGGCACACACAATACAAACAATAGTTTTGAAGAAACGGGTTTTACTTTGTGGCTGTCAGAAAACATCAAACAAATGACAGCTTACAAATTGTCACATCTAACATAAGTGTATAATAGGGGTTTGGTCTTCTAAAGGTCAAATAATTCTTTAGATTCTTCAAGTCTTCAGAGTCTTCAACTATTGTACCTTCAACCCTTCTAATGCATGGTGAAATCCTCTTTACTCTGAAGAGGCCATCAGTTATCCGATATCTTGTCCTTCTTGGAGCAGCTTCAGTTGATTATTTGTGTGGTCAAAAGGGGAAAGGGGTATATTCTAACTATTTGAGGTAAGAGGGACTATCAGATAAGATAAGAAGTAAGGGTATTTTTGAAAACAAGTTTTAGAGATATCCTGTCCTAGGGGGCTTTCCGATTTCTAGGGTCACGTCCTATAGTCAACATGTGCTCTGATACCATATCTGTAGCGACCCAACCTCAGACGGTCAAGCCTCTATGTATCTGTGCCATCCCTGGATCAGTATGCTGGCACACACAGTACATCAATGTATATATCAAAGTGCAATCACATGTATAAATAACGTAAAATTTATATATACCTCATAAGTCTCAGCGGAAACTGTAAATCGGGTATGGAGTCCCATCAACGCCAACAGCAGGTTGATTGTAGATCATAACCCTGTATCGTAACTCTTACTTGTTGAAGAAATATCTGCAACATGATACGTTGCAGCCGTGTAGGTCAGTATATTGAATGTACCGGCAAGATCATAATATGAGAAAACGGATGATAAAACTATACTATATGCAATATGGCTTTGTGGCTCTGTGTCTGAGTTTTGTTTTGCATAAAAGATGGTTTTATTTTTGCCTACATCAAAGTAATAACTGGAGTCCGTACCATGGATTTTTCTACCATGACATGGTTCCGCCAACCGATGTCCCATAGCCCAAATCAACATAAGTTGCCCACAGTTAAGTTATCAATCCGGTGTTGAGAGTTCCGAGATAGATCCAAGTCCAGATGCTCAAATTGTCCGTACCGGGGACATGGCTAATCGATTAGGTTCTAATCCTCTGCAGAGGTTTGTACACTTTACCCGCAAGATTCGATCCCTCCTTTTTACGTTCTCGCACTTTCGGGTGTTTGAGAACAAGACGACCGAAACATGGTATTGTTAAGAGTTCCCCTGACAACTGTCCGGTGCTCATCCAATCCTCCTATAGTTCTACATCTGCTAGCACCATCCCAGCCATAGTCACACCTAAGGCCAACCAAGCCAGAGCCCATAATGATTTGCGGTTGCATAGGTAAGCTTCCGGGCATGAAGTATTCTTTCTTCTCTTTGAGTCTGGGTGAAGCTTTCCGCAAGATGTCATGGCGCTTCTCCATGCATCCCGGCCATCCACTGGTTTCTCCAGGCTGCCCGTCAACCATCCTTCACCCAGTAGTGTGTATTGAAGTCTTGTCTCGAGTCTTGAAGTCTTGAGGCTTTGAAGATGCAGTCCTTGCAGATGCCATCATGGAGTTGTCATCATTGACATAGAGTCCTCCTTCTTCACATCACTCTCGTGCACTCATACCAAACCCCGTCTACTAAGCGTAGCATTAAAATAAATAACGTCACGGGCTTGGTAACAGGGTGATGGGTTCCTACCTCATGCATACTACTCAACTACAAGAATTCAATATCACTACTGGAGGGTTCTTCCAAAGATGCCACTAAATACAATAAAAACATAGGTATGAAAGCATGGTCAAAGTTAACTTGCCTGGTAAGTTGATGAAGATAATCGCACTCTCGAAAACTTTGATAAACTATTCGTCACTCCGGGAAAATCTATATAGTCAAACATTGCATTCACGTAAGCAAAACAATCTAGCAATCAATTCTATCAATCATTAAAGAAATATATAAAATTAGTAATAGAAAACCAACATAAAAGTCCAAGAAAACTTCAAAGAAAATTACGAGAAAAACTACTGAGGAAAAGTCTAAGATTTTACTACAAACAATAAAAATAGTTTTTGTCCTACATAAAACTTAACAGCCAAATAAAGCTCTAAACTAATAAATTAACAGAAAAGAAAATGCAAAACCACTAACTTAACAGAAAATATTTTTCATAAAATTTTATTTGCAAAAAGAAATAAATAAAAAGCTTCTATGCAACTCTAACTATGACCTATACAACTTTTTAGGCAAAACTAAATAAAATAAGATTTAAAAAATCTTTTGTTGACCAACAAAAACAAAACTAAATTTGTCAAAAGTGACAAAAAGAAAAAAAACTAATAAAAACAGTAAAGAAAAGACTAAAACAAAACTATAACTAAAATAGTACTGTTCTGGTAAAAACCTAATTTAAAATAAACTAAAAATAAATAACTATATGCTACTGGATAGGCAGAGCAATAAGAAAACAGTAGCAAAAAGAATCAATCAAAAATATTTTATAAAACTCAAGTTATGGCCAAATTACTAATTTGAATGAATTTCATCAAATTCAAATTTAAACTATTCAAATTTGAAAACTAAGTACGCAAATAGAAACTTCAACAACTTTGTGACACAATGCAAAAAGAATCACTCAATTTGGATCTAAAACATAAAAGTTATTAACAATCTAAAATTGAAACTATTTCTGTAAATCTAAAACAAAAACAGAAAACCTAAAAACCTACGGAGCAGACATGGGCCACGTGGCGCTTCGGGATTGGCCTACGGCAGTGGCCGAAACATGCAGACGGGTGGACGACCTATAACTAGCAGAACCCCATCGGTCGACTTATAAAAACAGAAAAACCAACAGTTCACTAAATAAAAACCGAAGGGGTACGCGAGATCTAATCTACGTTGTTGAAGGGAGATCGGACGGTCGAGGGCTTACCACGGCGGTGGAAGAGATCCGGTGAGGTGCTCCAGCTTCGGTGGTCGACGGGGGCAGTGCTCCGGTCGTCGGCGAGCTCGGGGAACTCGTCGGGAGAGTGCGGCAGTTGACGGCGAGCTCGGCGGTGGTCATGGCGTCGTTGGAGGTGCGCTGATGAGGTCGGCAGCGAGCTCGGGGCGGCGGTGGCATTGGGTGGTCGATAGTGAGGGCATTTTGGTGGCTATGGATGTCGGGTGATGGGTTGGTAAGGTGCGGGTGAGTGAGGAGGGGTCGGTGGTAGGTTCGGACGGTGACGGGGTGGTCAGGGTGAAGAGGCAAGGCGACAATGGCGTGCGGTGGCGCTCGAGTTCCGGCGAGCGATTAAGGAGGAGGCGGGGTTTTGAGGTGCGGGGAAAGGAGGGGATGGGTCGAGGATGCAGGGTACTTATAGGGGAGGCGCCTTGGAGGAGGGGTTTGGCGAGGGGTTCTTGATCCTGTGAGATCCGGGATACGGCGGCGACGGCGCGATCCTGCTGCGGCGGTTGCTTGTGGGAGGAGGAAGGCGACGGCGGGCCCAACGCTTCAACAAGAGAAGAGAGAAGAGAAAGGGATCAGGCAACTAACAAGGAGGGCTTCGTGTCCGGCGCAGCTGGGCAAGCTGCCTGGCTCGCTGGCGGGCCGCGTCAGGTGGCCGGCTGGGCCGGTTGGCCTGGCTGGCGCCTAGTGTTTTTTTAACAGACAACAAAATAAAAAGAGACATTAAAATAAGAATTATATATAGGCATATAATATATCAAAATGTTCAAAAAAATAAATCCTAAAACATGAACTATTTTCTAGGTTCAAATAAAATCCACAAAAATTGACAAAAGTCAAACAATGCTAGTTGCATTAAAACCCAACAAAAATCATTTTTCAAATACCAAAATGATTTCAATTTATTTTCTCCAAATTTTCCATTGAAGGGGATCATTTTACCCTTATTTCGATTTATTTATTTTTAGGAGAAAAAATAATTTGAATAAAATCCAAATAATTCCAAATATGAAAGGGAATTTCAAAATACTTTCAAATGACTTTCAATTTGATTCTTTTTAACTTCCAACTCATATTTCATATAATTGAAGAAGTCATTTTATCTTCTCTCATGAAAATCATTGAGTTGCATAAAGTTTTGAATTTGAAATATTTCCAAATAGAATTTCAAATCTTTTCAAAAAAACCCTTTTGATTTCAAATGAAAGAAGTCATATTATCTCCACTCTAGGGTTTTGTATTGGAAAGAATGCAAGGTTGAAATTTTGGGAAAGTCATTTCATTCCCTCTCATTCAACTTTCAAAAGTTTCAAATTTCACTCACTTTCGGTCAATCAATCAAACAAACAAACAACAACAATCATAGTTATTTATTTAATATAACATTCCAGAATTTAGAATTTTGGGATGTTACAAAGTGAGTGGGAGGAAAGTAGAAGTTGATGAGGTAATTGTACCTGCTCTCAATTTGGAAAGTAGCTCATCCGAGAAATCTGCTCCCATGATGCCTACACCAACTAGAGAGGAAGCTAATGATAAAGATCATGAAACTACTGATCAAGTTGCTACAAAACCTCGTAGGTCTGGCAGAGCATGATCCGCACCAGAGTGGTACGGTAATCCTGTTCTGGAAGTCATGTTACTTGACCATGACGAACCTACGAACCATGAAGAAGCTATGATGAGCCCAGATTCCGATAAATGGATTGAGGCCATGAAATCTGAGATAGGATCCATGTATGAGAACAAAGTGTGGACTTTGGTGGATCTGCCCGATGATCGGCGACCCATAGAGAATAAATGGATCTTCAAGAAGAAGACTGATGCTGATGGTAATGTTACTGTCTATAAAGCTCGACTTGTTGCAAAGGGTTTTCGACAAGTTCTAGGAGTTGACTATGATGAGACGTTCTCACCCGTAGCGATGCTTAAGTCTGTCTGAATCATGTTAGCAATTGCTGCATTTTATGATTATGAAATCTGTCAAATGGATGTCAAAACTGCATTCCTTAATGGATTTCTTAAAGAAGAGTTGTATATGATGCAACCAGAAGGTTTTGTCGATCCTAAAGGTGCTAACAAAGTGTTCAAGCTCCGGCGATCCATTTATGGACTAGTGCAAGCAACTCGGAGTTGGAATATACGCTTTGATGAGGTGATCAAAGCATATGGTTTTATACAGACTTTTGTAGAAGCATGTATTTACAAGAAAGTGAGTGGGAGCACTACAGCCTTTCTGAAAAGTATATGTGAATGACATATTATTGATCGGAAATGATGTAGAATTTTCTAGAAAGCATAAAGGAGAGTTTGAAAGGATTTTTTCAAAGAAAGACCTTGGTAAAGCTGCTTGCATATTGGGCATCAAGATCTATAGAGATAGATCAAGTAGCTTGATAAGATTTTTCAATGAGTACATACCTTGACAAAGATTTTGAAAGAGTTCAAAATGGATCAGTCAAAGAAGAAGTTCTTGCCTGTATTACAAGGTGTAAAGTTGAGTAAGACTCAAAACCCGACCATGGCAGAAGATAGAAAGAGAATGAAAGTCATTCCCTATGCCTCAGTCATTGGTTCTATAAAGTATGCCATGCTATGTACTAGACCAGTTGTGTGCCTTGCTATGAGTTTATCAAGGAGGTACAATAGTGATCCAGGAGTGGATCACTGGATAGCGGTCGAAGTTATCCTTAGTTACCTAAGAGGACTAAGGAAATATTTCTCAGTTATGGAGGTGATAAAGAGTTCATCGTAAAGAGTTACATCGATTCAAGCTTTTACACCGATCCAGATGACTCTGAGTCTCAATATGAATACATATTGAAAGTGGGAGCAATTAGCTAGAGTAGCTCCATGCAGAGCATTGTAAACATAGAAAAATTGCAAAATACATAAGGCTCTGAATATGGCAGACCCGTTGACTAAACTTCTATCACAAGCAAAACATGATCACACCTTAGTACTCCTTGGGTGTTAATCACATAGCGATGTGAACTAGATTATTGACTCTAGTAAACCCTTTAGGATGTTGGTCACATGGCGATGTGAACTATGGGTGTTAATCACATACAGATGTGAACCATTGATGTTAAATCACATGGCGATGTGAACTAGATTATTGACTCTAGTGCAAGTGGGAGACTGAAGGAAATATGCCCTAGAGGCAATAATAAAGTTTTTATTTTATATTTCCTTATATTATGATAAATTTTTATTATTCATGCTAGAATTTTATTAACCGGAAACATGATACATGTGTGAATACATAGACAAAACACCATGTCCCTAGTATGCCTCTACTAGACTAGCTCGCTGATCAAAGACGGTTAAGTTTCCTAGCCATGGACATGAGTTGTCATTTGATGAACGGGATCACATCGTTAGTGGAATGATGTGATGGACAAGACCCATCCGCTAGCTTAGCATAATGATCGTTCAGTTTTATTGCTACTACTTTCTTCGTGTCAAATATATATTCCACCGACTATGAGATTATGCAACTCCTGGACACCGGAGGAATGCCTTGTGTGCTATCAAACGTCACAACATAACTGGGTGATTATAAAGATGATCCACAGGTATCTCCGAAGGTGTTTGTTGGGTTGGCATAGATCGAGATTAGATTTGTCACTCCGAGTATCGGAGAGGTATCTCTGGGCCCTCTCGGTAATGCACATCATATGAAGCCTTGCAAGCAATGTGACTAATGAGTTAGTTGCGGGATGATGCACTACATAACTAGCAAAGAGACTTGTAGGTAACAAGATTGAACTACGTATGAAGATACCGACGATTGAATCTCGGGCAAGTAACATACCGATGACAAAGGGAATAACTATCTTGACACTGCAGTTCGACCGAAAAAGATCTTAGTAGAATATGTGGGAACCAATATGAGCATCCAGGTTCTACTATTGGTTATTGACCAGAGAGGTGTCTCGGTCATGTCTACATAGTTCTCGAACCCGTAGGGTCCACACGCTTAACGTTCGATAACGATAGGTATTGTATGAGTTATGTGTTTTGGTGATCGAAGGTTGCTTGTAGTCCCCGATGAGATCATGGACATGATGAGGAGTCTCGAAATGGTAGAGAGGTAAAGGTTGATATATTGGAAGGTTATAATTCGGACACTGGAATGGTTTCGGGATGGTTCGGATGTTTTTTAAAGTACCGGGAGGTTACCGGAACCCCCCGGGGGATTATTGGGCCTACATGGGCCATAGGAGAGAGTGGAAACAGCCCACAAGGGGTCGCCGCACCCCCTCCCATGGGGAGTCCAAATTGGACTAAGGGAGGGGGCGCGCCCCTTTCCTTCTCCTCTTCCTCTCCCTTTCCCCTTTTCCCCCCTCCGGAAGAAGGAAAAAAGGGGGCGAATCCTACTAGGAGTCGAGTCCTAGTAGGACTCCTCCCCCCTTGGCGCACCCCTTGTGGCCGGCCTCCTCCCCTCCTCCTTTATATGTGGGGGCGGGGGACACCCCAAAGCACATCAAGTGTTTAGCCATGTGCGGTGCCCCCCTCCACCGTTTACTCCTCCGGTCATATTGTCATAGTGCTTAGGCGAAGCCCTGCGCGGATCATTTGACCAACACCATCATCATGCCATCATACTAACGAAACTCATCGACTCCATCGACAATCTGCTAGATGAAGAGTTTGAGGGACGTCATTGAGCTGAACGTGTGCAGAACTCAGAGGTGTCGTACATTCGGTACTTGATCGGTTGATTCGAGAAGACGTTCGACTACATCAACCGCGTTAAGTTAACGCTTCCTCTTTCGGTCTACGAGGGTACATGGACACACTCTATCCCTCTTGTTGCTATGCATCTCCTAGATAGATCTTGCGTGAGCATAGGAAATTTTTTGAAATTGCATGCTACGTTTCCCAACAAAATCAAATTACCCTCCTCACCTTTCTTCATGTGGATTTGGCACGGTTGATCGAGGATGTCACTCTTCTGTGTGACTTGCTTCCTCACTTTCCAATCCTTCTTCTGCTTTTGTGAGCCTTTGCCTTTGCCTTGGCCGGCCAGAGCCGCGGCCTTAGCATTTCCCGCCACTTCAGCTTTCCGCTTGTGCTTCTTGTCCTTATTGTTATCCGACTGATTAGCGTCGCCCACTCGGCGCTTGCCACTTCTCAGTCGGTCTTCTTCCTCCTTGTTGGCGTACCGAATGGCTATCTCCATAGCCCGACTGAGAGGCGGGATCTCAGTTCGGCCAAACTTCAGGTTCAGCTCTCCGTATCTGGCTCCGGCCTTGAAAGCGTAGATCGCCTGTTGCTCGGTGACGTTATCCACCGTATTGTGCGGGGTGGTCCATTGCTGAATGCACTCTCGGAGAGTCTCGTTTTGCCTCTGCATGTAATGCTGCAACTTGGCCAAACCACCCGGCCACTTATACGTGCCCTCAAAGGTCTTGATAAACACTCGCGCCAAATCATCCCAGCAGAATATGCTACCTGGCGGGAGCTGACTGAGCCATGCCCGAGAAGAGCCTTCAAGAATCAACGGTAGATGCTTCATGGCCATGTTGTCGTTGTCACCGCCGATCTGAATGGCCACTTGGTAATCTTCCAACCAGATTTTTGACTTAGACCCACCGGTGAACTTGCTGATCCCCGTGGTCAATCTGAAGTTATTGGGAATCTCTGCAGGCCGAATGTACTGACTGAAACACTCGGGTCCTGAGGGTGCGGAGCCATTCGGCGCATCGGCATATAGGCCTTCTCTCAAAGCCCGACCCCTATCGACCAGGTTCTGAGCAAGAACGGATCTCATGTTGAACTGCGGGTCTAGGGTGTCCCTTGTATGATGAGGAGGACTTGGCATTCGATCGCCACCAAGCGTTTGCATGTCGTCATAGGGCTGGAGACCGTATGCGCCATCTCACGGTGGAGGTATTAGAGCGCGATCATAATCATCGTGTCACCGAGGCGATGCTACCCAATCATGCCTTCGATCTTCGTAATGATCTCTCAAGGAGGATGAGGCTCGGCGTCTTCTGGAGACTGAGTGGACTGTGAGCCGACTGAACGGTCTCCGTCCGCACTGACGCGATGTGGATGCAATCCCTGGACTGGGACACCACCGCATTTTGCGACAGCGTCATCTTCAGGAGCACTTGGGTCTGTCATATCCTTTCTCTAGCGGTGGAGCCAGAGGGCTGTATGGAATTAGTGATCTAAGTAGCAGCCGCCAGATTTTGCAACGGAGTGCTGAGAATCTCATACTTCCGAGGTTGGTCACTTGGGAAAAGCCGGTGCTTGTGCCGACTAGAGCTGGGTTGGCGGTGTGCGCGGTCATCCAGCTCTTTCTGAAGCCGCTCGAGATGATCGCGCTTGGCCAGGGTGGCCAGGCGCGTCGACTCCATGGCCAGGGCCTCTTGAGTCATCCTAGTGATGGGGGTGTTCAAGAACTGCTCGTTCCTATGGCGGAGCTCCTCGCGCTGCTCCCGAGTGAGAGCTTGCGATACGTACGGCCCGTGAGTGGGGGAGTGATTATCCTCGCCTCCGCCATTGGTATTCCCATGTGAAGTGCCTGCATGACCATCCCTGGGCTCCGTGTACCTCGGTGGTGCGCGATACTCGGAGTTGTCCGCCATGAGAACTTTGGCGGTCCACTCAACGCTCTCGCGCTCAGACTCCTTGGAGGAATCATTGAGTAACCCATCATAGAGGTCGAGGGCGGGCTCATCAGACTCGAGAGCCACCACATGCTCCGCCGCGGCCTGAAGGGCCATAGCGTGCTTGATCCAGAGCTTCATCCGTGAGCATCCGAAGCGCTTGCGGCGGTGTGCGGTGGGTAGGTGAGCGGTCACTCGGTACGGAGTCGAGGGCTGTCGGAGAAGGACTTCGTAAGAGGACGCGTGGAAATACGTCTCGCCGCAGATGGGCAACGCCTCCACGTCCAGTGGGGCCTTGCGAAGCCATGCTGAGTCGTCGTCAATGAAGCAGAGCATCTCAAAACGGATCTCACCGCCAACCAACTTGATGATGAAAATTCACCTACGCCATGAAACTTTTCTAGACACCTAGCACCATGGTGGGCGCCAACTGTCGGGGTTACAATCCTGACATTGAGTACTAGGGGTACGAAAGAGAGGCAGGGCATAGCTACCGTGCGGGTGTAACACTTGGTGTTTAACAAGTTCAGTCCCCTCTCGGTGGATGTAATAGCCCTATGTCTCGTGCCCTAAGGCTTGGTTTTTCTTGATGGGTATGGTTACAGAGATTGCTTAACCCTAGCTAAGGAAGTGTGTGGCTTATATAGAGTGCGTTGCGGCTCCAACGTATCCATGTCGCCGGGGCACTTAATGCTCATTACTATGGCAGTTACAGGTATAAAGCGCCACAACTACGACAGTTACAGGTAACGGTAGCTATGATTCTACTTAAAGGATGACTTAGGATTCCTCGACCGTTGTAGCTTCCACGTCGTCCCTCCACCTCCGTGGTCCGAGTGGTGGTTGGCACATGCCGACTGAAGCGTGGTTGTCGAGTGACGTCGAGGTATCCGAGTGGACCTCCTAGTATATTCATCTAAATGAGAATGTGGTCCTGAGACCCACTAGTGATGGTGTGGGGCCCTGGGAGGACCCCGTATGACAGGTCTTTGACCCTACCTATAGTAGGTGACCTCATCATCACCCGTTCTCATCCATTATATCGTAAACATGTGGCTTAGATTAGATTAGATTAGTTAGGTTGTTTTTTTAGACTAAACCGGTACGTGGTTAACCGTAGTTATATCTTTAAAAAAATGGTCGTTTTTTTATTTAGCCGCCGCGTAGAGCTTTGTTTAATTGTGGTCGTCCGCCGCATTTTCTCTGCAGCTGACACTTTTTCAGCCAGTCACCGGCCGCCACATGGCCAGGGACTTAGTTGCAGTAGTTACAGATTAGCCCCTAAACTTCGAACAGCCGCATATTTTTAGTTGTAAATCCAAATCTGATGAAACTGGAGGCAAAATGTTCATATCAATATGCTTTATCCTTATAACCCATCTTTGCAAACTTTTGATAATTTCAAATTTGAATTGTTTTAAATTCAAATTCAAACTCTATTTGGTCATATCTCCTAAATCGTAGCTCTGTTTGAATTAATTCTTTTTGCACTTTGTCACCGTAGTCAAATCCTATGAATTGAACCATTGTCATGATATTTTCACACAATTAGGATCTGTCCATCATAGATTTATTGCTATGCCTTGTATGCACTTTAATTCACATCACATTTTGAATCATATGTCACGTGTGTTTTTGCACTTAGAAATTTTTTGTGATAGTTAAGGGTGTTGGATTTTCATTTGGATTTTCTGAGTCTTTTCATGTTGCATGTTATTTTGGTTCTCTGGAATGATTGCCTATGTATGTTTATTTACTTTGCGATAGGTTGTCCAGAGTGTGAAACCGAGTACTATGATTCTCTAGAGTTGAACCAGCAGTACCAAGGCAAGTTTACATCTTGATCATATTTACTTACCTATGTTTTTATATGCACTTAGTCCTTTGTGGTAGGATTGCATGGTAGAAATTTATGCCGGTTGGCTATGCTCTACACCCAGTAGTTCATTAAGGTAGGTCTAAACCTTACAACATTGTCGCCATCGTTTATATCATACTGCTTCACTAGTAGACGTGGATTGGGGAGTGATTCATCATAATATATGAGTGACAATGTAGTAAACAGGACCTAAGATAATTAATGAACTACCTGGGCGGAATTGGTTTGAATGGTGGTGAAGTACAGTGGGAGCATTCTTGGGGAATCCATGGGAGTACACACTAGTGCTCCATTCGCTCAAGATCAAAGGGATCAAACGTGTTTTCATGTCTAGAAGCTTATGTGTGCGGCCACAAGCTATTATGGACTCTGGCTTAGTTGAGTAGATAGTGTGACCTCTTTCGGGATAGGCTAGCAGATGTAGAATATGTAGGTGTACCGGCCTCCGTGGGTTAAGGGGGAATACTTTTGAAAGACTATTTCCCGATCTTTTGATCATGGAGGTGGTCGAGTCTTGTGGGGAAAACTGTGCAACATCTGCAGAGCGTTAAACCTAATCGATTAGCCGTGTCCTCGGTTATGGACAATTTGAGCATCTAGTAGTGGAAATGCCAAGAGATCTCATCACCCTTACTTTAATCAATTGGGTTTTAAATAAACTTTGGGAATAGATTGTGATGGGGATACCATCTCAATCATACGCTATATTGTAAAGTAGAATAAGTTCTATACCTACTAATAAAGCAGGATGCATCTCGCCAATTTTTTCATGCGTTCACCGCTGAAAAGAATTCTTTCTATCCGAGGTGGTACTAAATTCTTATGTGTTCGTGTGCAAGAAACAAATGCTTTTCCAGAATTTTGTGCGTGGGCCGCGCGCTGTGGCCTAGCAAGCCAACCCATTTATTTTTCTTCCCACACAGCTGTGAAAATTCTATTTTCCGCATAGGACGACAAATAATCGGAGCTTCGCACAAGACAACCAATAATGGGCTGGGCCATTTTTCTTTGTTTTGTTTTATTTCTATTTTTATTCTCCTTTCCCTATCTCTTTTTCACTTCCACGTTTATTTTTCTTATATATATCATAATAAGGAAAATCATCTTTATGCAAAATTAAACTTAGAGCTTTCTACTAGCCAAATTGCATGTACAAATAGGTTCATTATACTCTTATGATGTGACTTGCTAGTACATTCAACGACTAACCTATATGGCTGCAACTTATCACGTTGTAGATATATCCGACGAGGATTAAGATACGATAGGTCGATATTCTACACTCAGCTTTTGCTCGTGGAGTTGATGGACTCATTTACTTCTATGCTTTCGCGGTATTTGTTTTATTCAGCCTTATGCCATATCTTGTAATAAATTGTATTGCTCCTGGACTATCGATGTAATAAAGAGATGTGTGTTATTTTTGTTATTTCATCGAGTACTGTGTGTATTAGCAAGTCGATCCAGGGACTAGCACGGTAAGCATAGAGACTTCGATCCTTACCGAGTCTGGGTCACTACACTAGCTCTGGTCATCAAGTTGGGGACCCCTTACCCGAGATCTGCCGGTTTTAGCACCGGCACCGGGCGTCGAGAATGCAGTCCAAGCTGCGCTCGATCGCCCGTGCACGAACCTATCCGCTCCAAGACGTGGAGGCAATCACCTCGCACCATCGCATGACGTTGTCGTCTTCGAGCAAGACGAACTCATCCTCTAGGTAGGGGACGGTGAAATGAATATGCTCGGTCAAAACAGACTCAGCAGCAAAATCACACCGTTATCGGACTAATGAAGCGCGAGTGACGGTAGGGTTGTCTCGGTTAAAAAAGACTAAATTCTAAAAAGTGCATAGGCACTATTTGGAGAGAACGAGCGGCCGGGTCCTGGCCTCTGGATCTTGCTCGTATCGTCGCGCATGTTGCCATGTGCTCCCTAGTCAGGGCGCACTAGTTTTAGGCTTCGCTATCTCGGTCTCTTCCTCCTCTCAGGGCAGCGTCGATCCCACTGTATGCAACTCCTCCTCGACATCCGGCGTCTTCAGCCGTCGATCCCCCACCGTCAGCACCAACTTCCTCTCCAACCACGACGCCGCCAACCACTGCCACGGATCCATCTACTTCGTGGGTGGCCGCTGTCGCATCTGCTCGGATCTGGCTTCTCGTTGGAGAGCCTCGACAGGAGGTCGAGGAGGGGGACGAGGTGGATGCACCGGGAGGTCGCCGTGCTGTCCTGGTGATGGTCCTCACCCTCGCCCTCCAGGCCCTACTGCTGGTTGCGCTACGGCCACTCCTCCCTTGGCATCGCAGACCATCAGATCGAATTGGCATGGCCTGAGCAGCTTGTTCATCTGATTGCAGCGCAGCACGGCAAGCATCCATGTGACGGCCATATGCAGATGTCTGCGGCAAGGCACCGCAGTGGGATCTCCTCCTTGGCAGCATCACGGTGAGATCCCGCTCGACGGAAACCGGCGAGCTCTGGGCAGTTAGCGGCGGCACAACAATTGCTTTGACATTAGCGGGTGGTGAGACGTGATGTTGGTCATAGTCCGCGGCAGCCTCGAGCTCCTGGTAGCCAGGACGGTGCTGCCGGCTTGTACTGTCCAGATGGCACGGCGAGGTCATACGCTAGCCATCACTCTATGGCCATACCTGCGCTGCTAAAATCACATTAATTATCCTGAATGTTGTCAGAAAGAAGAGTTCAGAAGCATGTCACTCTCTATTTGAAAGTTCAGAGTTTTGTATTTTCCTCAAAAAGATTTGATTTGCTGCAGCCCAATGGAAATCAACGATGGATGAAAAGGGGACGTAGTGCTGCAGTAAGGGAAATCAACGATGGATGGAAAGGGATGTAGGCATGCAGCAGAAGATCACAAACAGCGGCGGCAGGGAGACACAAGCATGGTGCTATTGATGTGTAGCTTCGTACACACATGCTAAATCATGATTATGCCAGGCACTAGTACTGCAAGTCAATTTTACGTTAATTCCTACCACTAGCAAGTTGGGTGCATCAACCTCATGGTCATGGGACCCGTGAATTCATGTAGACTAGATCGGAAGCGCGCCTTGGCGCGCGTTGCCCACCTGAGCACCGTGACCCAGCGTGTATAAATCATGTACATCCAAAGAAAATCACGGCATTCTTTCAGTACCAAGGAGTTTAGTATAGAGCACAAACGGTAGAGATATACCGAAAGCATGGTAATCTGAGTATACTAAGTCAAAAGGATAATTAATTTGCAAGCACATGACAAAATTTGTTCCAAAAAGCCAGTGCCAGATAGGACAAATTGTTTGCATCAAGTTTAGTAGAGAGCAAAAAGATTCAAGATACCAAAGCCTAAATGTTAATCTCCAAATTCCTGAACCATACATCATCGACAACATAATATAATTAAAATAGGAGAACTTAACATATATGCCATTTCATAATTTATAAGACATAAACAGAACACATAGTCCCATATCAAAACTATCAGTAGCATGACAAAATAAAAGGAGATTCATGTACATATCAGAGTTGAGACTCTAAACCCCATGTCTCAAGTCATGAAATATATTCTTTATCAGATTTGAAGGACCATAACGGGCTAATAATCACTGTCAATATAGTACATCATGCCTTTCTTTTTCTTCATATGAACTGGATTTCTCTATTAAATACTCAAAATGCATATCAATGTCTCAGTCATGAAATATATTCCTTATCAATTCTCATTTAAACCACTCTATTAGTAATTCAATGCAACCATTTTCTCTTCACTTTTGTCACATTAATGAAGTACTAAAACCCTTGTACCTATGTAAGGCTAACTTGCAACGACCAGGACTGCAAGCCAAATGGCTGGCTGGCTGGCTGGAGACCCCATCCGGTTCCGGCAGCAAGCTGCAAGTCAATACAATGGGAGGAGCAGCGGTATGTGTGAGAGAGAGAGAGAGATGTGAACCACAATGGGAGGAGCAGCAGTATGAGAGAGATGTGAACCTAGAGCAGCTGCGTGAGTAACAGGGCGCCCCTCACTAAAGTTTCACACATTGATTAGGTCTGGATAAGATTTTAGAACATAGATGCAATCCGACAGAGTATGTGTCCTGGCAAGAAGAGAGAAGGAGGTGGAGCACCACAATACATAATTTATATTAGACTAAAGAGCAATACAATATCACAATAATTTAAAGGAGCAATTGCATGCCTAATCATGATCTCAAGAGATGTGACTCTGTACATGTATTTCTTTGATCATTTTTCATCTGAATAATCACGATCTTAAAATTATAATAGTTCAGTTTGATTATAATCAAAAAAATCAACCAGTTATGCAATTATTATCTACAGATAGTCACCTCACGCGAGTCATAAATTTCAGGACAGGTACTTACTATATTTTCTAAGATTGGCATGTATCTTCTTAGAACCAAGAAATACATGTATACGCCAGCAGCTAGTGCTCCCAGGGGAACTGAAGTATGCTGATGCAGCATCATGAATATCTAAATATATACGTTACTGAATATATATGATGGATTTACTTTGTTTTTTCTAGTTGTCGTGGTCAAAAGTTCTAAACCTGACTTATATTCTACAAAAATGCATACACGATGTGATACAGTGTGATGTTGCAAGTACAAATATTTTTTTAATCAATCATTTGTACATCTCTGACCTCTATGCTCTAGCCATGATTACTATATAATTACTAAGTTCTTAACTTTCTTTTCATTTATAATTAGAACATGGCATTACTTTGATATATCCCCACCTTGACACAGAGATCCTAAAAAAATCATGCACATAAGCCTAAAAACAAAATTGTGGTAATTACCTTGAGAATAGACCAATTTTACCCTTGTATCAATCAACGAACCAAATTCTACTCTAGATGGCCACATATTGCCCATTCATAATTTTTATAAGGTGTATTGACCCAGTAACCGACTTTTAGTTCTATTAGGTACTGAGCATTAGTCGAAGCAACATCAAGAGCAAAATTAGTTCCTTAAATAGAGAAGCTTTTTGGAAAATTCACATGGAGAAAGCAAGGAATTTCACCATGCTGCCAAGGTAAAGCATCCGACAACGCAAAAGGGACAACATAATCCAGAACAACAATTCTAAACCATATTTTTTAATACAGTTGAGCCCAAAAGGGCTATTAAGCTAAGTTAGAAATTGTGGTAAGAAGTATAGAGCAAAAACATTAAAGACTACCAAAACCAAGGTATAGTCAACCTACCGGATAATTGATCTCAAATTGGTTGTCCAGGAACTGATTTGCATCAGGATGCGTGCCGCCTGTCCAGGAAGTGATTTACATCAGGAAGCGCAACGCGTAGTGCCTGGATAAGGCAATGATCCAGCGTCTCGCATAGAAGGAACTGGTTCAACAGAATGCATCAACATACAATGCATAGTAGAATATTTATAGTAATAGTGGTTAAGTAAAAAAGCATCAAGATTTGACAGGATAACTGATTTGCACCGAGACTCATTACATTCCAAGAGAATGGCACAGTGGTAGCCCAGGATAATCGATTTGCATAAAGATTCGGTACAAAGCAAGATTTACAATATACTAAAAGCAAAGGCATAATGATAGCCCAGGATAACCAATCTATTTAATTCTACTATGGTATAATAATATATTTTATAGTACACCACATATATAGAGAGCGTTGATTGAACGCCTTGTCATGTGACTCGCTCAAGCGTGGCTATGTAACGACCTATTCAAAAGCAAGGCATAATGATAGCCCAGGATAACCAAACTATTTGATTCTACTATGGTATTAGTAATATATTTTATAGTAGACCAGATATATAAAGAGCTTTGATTGAACACCTTGTCATGTGACTCGCTCAAGTGTGGCGATGTAACAACCTGTTCAACACTGACTGCTAAAATTTTCAGTAAAATCACAGAGTGCAAGAACAGTATCTAAATCAACAGGCAAACCATGGACCAAGCGTGGAAGTGCAGTGAAGTTAGCTTGATCTATGTTGATATTAAGGCTTTGCCTATGATCCAAGCAGACATGATCAACAGCCATGTCAACAACAGTTTTCTGCTTGATCTCCCAAACAGTTCTGGTTTAATGATATAGAAAAATTTAGACACATGTGTAAATTGACACCTTGTTGAGACTAAAGCATGGGGTGGTCATATTTCCGGCATCTGGGATCTCGGTGATCTTTTGGACATATCCATCTTTGTAGATAACATTATTTTTCAAGACGACGGAGCAGATATAAATTTCAGCGATCTCTCAATACATTTCAAAGGACGTGAAGAAAAATTGCAGAGTAGGGGGCTCACTCCTATTGTAGGCCTTGCTTGGAGGTGTCGGCGGACGGACGGGCTGTGTTGGCCACCAGATCCGGCGCACGCACGAGCTCGACGGGGAGCATCAGTGCGAGAGCTTCGATGCCGCGGCAGCTCACCTCTTCTTCGTCCATTTTGTGCCGGCGGCCATGCTTTTTCTGGAGACTAATCATGTGGAACTTAGAGAATAATAAATTATGAACAGACATCTTCAGAGAGTAACCTTGGGTCTGGCTGCTTGTCAACAGAAGGATCACTGGAGGTGACTTGGTTAGAAGATGTGCCGACAACCTGCATACAATGATTTACAGAGAAGGAGATGAGTAAGGTTTGTTTGCTTAGGACTGTGCATCAACCAATAACCTAAAGCAATTCCGAGTAAGGTATGTTTGCTTAGGACTGTGCATCAACCAATAACCTAAAGCAATTACAATGAATACAAATTTACATATCCACCAAGATAAACTTCACAGTTAGCAAATATGTTAATAATATAAATCTACAGTTCTACACCACAAAGAAATTGCCAAGGCATCTAATAATTCTATCTTTAAAGAACGACTATTCAACAAATGCATGTTAGACTCTTAGTGAAGCTCCAAATGAGAATCTCTCAGAATTATTCTGAGATGCCTTATTCAGTTAACCAAACAAAGCATGTTCATATTAATAAAAAGGCAGGAGAAGCATCATACCACTATCCGTGAATTACACATAGAACTTGATCTTCGAGGTGGGCTGGGGCTCTTTGGTGCTAGCTCTTCCATTTTTAGATAAAGTTGGTTGTTCTTCTCCAGGTCTCCAGCCATAAACCATGGATGGCCTTTCTACAAAAAAATTATACATATCTATTAAGCATACAGTAGCGGGAGCAGCAGCAGCATACAAAGCTACAAAATATCAAGCCTAGAAAAACAAAGTGGTAGGGTAGCAGATGGTGTTTCCAAACTTCAAATAATTATGTTACGTGACTTGAAATCTTGTACTGTAGTGTCTTTCACCCTTTAGAAGAGAGGACAGAAATACTTATCAATGTTTCTTATTGAACTATCATTTTAGATATCTTATGTTTAAACTTCACTAATGGCAGAGGCCAACCAAATTGTGGTGTATCCAGGATGGATTACTTATGGTACTAAACAGATAATGGGGTTGTAACTGTTTTGTATATGATATCAACCACATGCTTTGATAGAATCTTCAGAAGCTAGAAAAACATAGAATGAGTTTCCCATATATTCAAGGGTCAATCTAACAAAAAATATAACCCCATTATCAAATCATTTAATATATTGGAGGATCAGAGTAAACAAAAGAAAATAGAATGAGTTTCAGACTGGACTGTACTACTACTGCATCAGATTCAATTAAATGCCTAGAAGACAAATATATATTCAAATTCACTCCGCCTTGAGGCATGGGCTCCAGCAGCAGCAGTTGTACTTCTACAATAAATCAAATCATCTCCTACAAATTTCAACGAAGGCGCATTTGGGAAGCTGAAAACATCAGAAAGGACTGGCACTGGCTAGTCAAAGATCAGCAAGTACACATGGTTCCATATATCAAACCAATCCAATTCGTCGTTGCCAGTTCACTACCACCGACCGATCAACCAGGAAGCAGGTTATTGATTTGACATGTGGTGCCTTTTTTATGTTTGGCTGAGACCAATATCAAATTGTCCACTCGACAACGACACAATATCAAACAATGGTCCCATGTTCCAACTACAACCCTGTAAGCAACTTCTATATACCCTAAGCTGTCTGAACTTACGCCTATCCTTTTCATTATCAGCATTGTGCTGTTGATGCCTGGAAAACTTATTGATCCATGAGTGTACAGAACAATACCAGGCAGCATCACTGCCTAATTTATTAGCCATCCCGCTCCAAAGTGATGCACGTCAAATCATGAAAGATGAGATTTATGCTACCTAACCCCCTTGACTGCTCGTAAGTGCTAACTCATACTATGTTCTACAGTTGCAAAGCTGTCCCCATCACTGAAAATAATAAACCAGTGGCCTCTTGATTTCTAAAAAAATGCGCAACTGAGGGAGAACCAATGTTCCATGTACTCCTAGGTAGTAGATTTCTAATGGGGAAAGTGAGGCCAATGAGCACCTGGAGGAGGGAGCCACACTTGCACGAGTACCGCAGGGTCGACTTCCGCAGCCCACCCCATGGCGAGAACGGAGAAGATGTTGAGGAGGGCCTGGAGTTGCTGAAGAAGGAGCTCGAGGACAAGGAGCGCCCACCCCATGCCGCCTCCATGCCTCCAGATCGAGTGCCGCCTCGTAGTCATGCCACCAGATTGAGGAACAGGGGCTCGATTGAACAGACGGGGAAAGAAGGGATTTGTAGGGAGAGGGGGAGCTACTCGAGGGAGTGGAGCAGGGAGTGCGGCATGGAGGGGAGCGGCGGCGTCGTGGAGCTGCGAGGAGTGGAGCAGCGCGGCAGCGTGGAGGGCGGCAGCCCGGCCGCGTGGAGCTACGACGAGAGGACGATGGCGGCGGCTCCACATCTCCCACGCTGCTCCTGTTGTGTGCACGTGAGGACGACGGCGAGGGGGAAGTGGACGACGAGGATCCGGCAGGCTGGACGAGGGAGACGGCAGCAGCGTGGGGAGCAGCTAGGGTTAGGGTTTGGGTGGAGGCGGCGTAGAGGAGGAGCAGGGACACGCGAGTGCGGGAGGAGGTCGCCGCCACAGGAGCGGCCCCCTTTTATACCCCGGGACGTGAAATGACGAAGATGCCCTCGCGGAGCACCGATTTTACAGGCGGTGGCAGCGCGGTTTGGACACTATTTCGATCCACAGTGTCGCGTTTTTATCCAACGGCCGCTGTCATTCCCAGGCGAGATCCGACGGCCGAAATCCAATCCAGCAAACGATCCAACGGCCAGAAACGCCAAATCTCTGAGGAGGCTGGGTCTCTCCCAGTATGTATCTTACCCTGATTGTGGCGTCGACGTCAAGGACTTTTGTCAGGTTGGACATGATAGTAACCTAAGTTGGATAAAAATTCACAGTTGGACAACAAGACGATGCTAAGTTGACTAAATGCCTCTTTGTAAGTTAATCTATTGTTTATTATTTTTTGTTGCCATCCATAGTAGTTGTAGTTTCACACATAGTAGTCCTAATTGGCACGTACATGGCCACAGAGTTGCACAATTTGATCCGCATAGTCGCATATGAATTGTTGTGGAAGGTTCTCACGCCCCGCCGCGAAGTTGCACACTTTCATCGGCGCAGTCGCACATGCATGACAACAGAGTTGCACAATCTGGTCTACATAGTCGCACATGAATTATCGTGGGAGGTTCTCACGCCCGGCCGCGGAGTTGCACACTCTCGCCAGCATGGTCGCACACACATGGACACAGAGTTGCACAATCTCGTCTGCATAGTCGCACATGAATTATTATGGGAGGTGCTCATGCATGGCCACGGAGTTGCACACTTCTGTCGGCACAGTCGCACATGCATGGCCACAGAGTTGCACGATCTCGTCCGCATAGTCACACATGAATTGTCATGGGAGGTGCTCACGCCCGGTCGCGGAGTTGCACACTCTCTTCGGTATAGTCGCACATGCATGGCCACAGAGTTGCACAATCTCTTGTGCATAGTCGCACATAAATTTCCGTGGGAGGTGCTGTAGCGACCCGACCTCAGACGGTCAAGTCTCTGTGCTTACGTGTCATCCCTGGATCGGTATGCTGACACACACGGTACTCGAGGATTTATAACAGAGGTAAATCACATGTATAAAATAATGTAAATACTATTACCTCAATCCAAAATAGCGGAAGCAACAAGGTTGTGGATTCCCATCAACACCAACGGCAAAGTTGAGTGTAGAAATCGTAACCCTAACGTATCACTTACTCGTCGTAAGATCCTGCAACATGAGATGTTGCAGCCACAGAGGGTCAGTACATTGAATGTACTGGCAAATTCACACCATAGAGCAATGATGAATAAATGCTATCACTACATGCATATATGGCTGGTGGAAAAGCTCTATGGTTACAGTTTTGCGTAAAGCCAATTTTTCCCTACTGCAATGGAATAAATTTATTTAACTATCATGGTGGTTGTTAAACATTGAGAATGGTTGACAGCATTCTCAATCCCAATTAAAAGTACTCATTAAAAACCCAACAATATTAATTAAAGTAACATGATGAGATTCACAGGAAAATCAAGTACTAGATACTCAAGATGTCCATAACCGGGGACACGGCTAATCATGATTAGTTTGTACACTCTGCAGAGGCTTGCGCACTTTTCCCCACAAGACTCGATCGCCTCCGTTTGGTTTCTCACTACATGGTGTTTGAGAAACGGATGACCGAGACATAGTCTTCCAGAAGTGCTAGCACCTTACGATGGGTAGACCGATACACCTACATCCCCTACATCTGCTAGTCTACCACTATAAGAGTTCGCACGACTTAGTCAACTATGCCAGAGCCCATAATGGCTTGTGGCTGCACACGGAAGTTACTAGCATGAATTATCTTATGATCCCTTTGAGCCTAGCTGGCGGTCCAAAGAAAAACAGGCAAGTCCTGATAGAAACCAGGTGCCTCAATCCACCCAGATGTGTGTTTAAGTTGCCACCTTAAATAAACCATTAATTAACAATCTCACATCTGTCATGGAAATTCACTCACCCAATCCACGTCTACTAGCATAGCATGGCATAATAAGCAAATGTAGAAGTAACTCCCAAGGGTTTGATAATAAAACAGGTAATAGGTACTACCTCATCTACTTTCCCAAAACCCACAATTTAATTAGATCCTAATCATGCAATGTTTGAGGATTGATCTAATGCATAAAACTAGGTATGAGAAAAGGTATGATCAAAGTGTGAACTTGCCTGCAATGTTGATGAAGATGCTTCGCACTCAAAACTCTTGATAGATCTACTCGTCACACTCCGGTCAATCTATCGTGAGCAAGCAATAGTAACCACACATAAGCAATCACTCAAAAGATCGGAAAGAACGAAGAAGACGATTCAGAAAACATCAAAACCAAGCGAATAACTCTTGCAACATAAAACAATTCCTAACAGTACCAAAATTATGTGAATTTGGCCTTATCAGAAAGTTTAGGTCAAGAGCTTCGATTTGCAAAAAGAATCAACTAAATTGAAGTTATAAAACTCAAGTTACGATCAAACGAAGTTCAAAAACAAATCTAATCAAATTCAAATTTTAAACATTCAAAAACATGTTTGAGTTGGATTACTGGATAGAGGGGATCATAACGAAGACATGGGCGTTGGTTTCGTTGGATTTGGATAAACGAGCAAAAAGTTGTGATCGTTTGAAGATCAGGGGCTATTCTGTAAATAAAATCATCATAGATAGGTCCCTGTCCGAAAATAAATAAATAAAAGAAAAAGAAAAATCCTATCGAACGAATGTTCTCTATAGAAGCATAAGCGATGAAAACTATTCGTTACAGAGAACTAACGGACGAACGATCTCTAATTAAATTAACCTAAATCGATAAACCGAAAAAAAAACGAAGAGAAAATCGGGTCGGGTTTTATTGGTTTATACCGGTTCGAGGGAAATAAACCGGCGGCGGCAACTCCGGCGAGATCTGGCGATGCGGCAGCGACGGATCCGACGAGTGGCGCGGCGGCTCCGACGGTGTGGGGCGGCGCAGCGTGGGCAGCGGTGATAGAGGCAAAGGTGTCCCATCTTTCGATGAGATGGTGGATTTCGCTTTGGTGGAAGTCGACTTTGACGATCCGACTACGAACGTGCGAGGACGTCGCGCCTTAGCAATCGCGAAACCTACTCCGAGAGGTTATTGACCACGCCGGAGCACGATCAACCTGACCACGAGGGTCTGTTTCCTACGAGCAAACGAAGAACAAGCAAGAAACTGAGATTGCAATCTGGATATTGCGAATATAAGATGAAAGCTTTGTTGATCAAGGTGGGGTTCTGTGACGCCTTTGTCTGGTCGTTGAACACAAACGAAGTACGCGAAGTTGCAGCTATGGCGAACTTTTAATCTATACAAAACCCAAAGTCTAAACGGTGCCCTAAGGGCTGTATATATGGAGGAAGAGGGGGTGAATTTCGTGGCCCTTGATGGAGGGGTCCGAAACTAACCCTATCTCTTGTTTCCCCACACATACGGACTCTAAAAATAGCCTATACTTATGTATTTCAAAATTACATGGGCCTGGCCCAATAATAAGGTGACGCAGCACCTAGAATAGCCTCTAGACGAAATTTATGAAGTGGCATCTTGTATATTTCATCCAAGGCTTCATGCACTCATTATGGTGGCTTCAAAGTCCTGAAATCATCACTTGTAACTCCATTCTTGTCCCCCTTGCGCATGCCATCATCTTCATGCTTGTTCTTGCTCCAATGTTCATCCTTCTCCAAGCTAGGCCCTTCATTTGTAAGCAAAACAAATGTATCCAATTTAGGCAGCATTATATTCTCATGAACATTAGAATCATTACCAAGAAACGAAAGTACCTGGTAATTTAGTTGGCGTGCGCGAGCTCTAGTAATTGGTCCAGTATGAATAGCAGCAGGGGCTGTGGGTGTAACAATGGTATTGATGTCCTCATCATCCTCCCCTTCTTGAAATGAAGTCGTCCTCGACGGAAGTTCATCTTCCTCACCCAAATATGGCTTCAAATCTGCAATGTTAAAAGTGGGACTAACCCCAAAATCTGCAGGCAACTCAAGTTTATATGCATTATCATTTACTTTCTCCAACACCTTAAAGGGACCAGCAACACGTGGCATTAGCTTTGATTTGCGCAAATCAGGAAATCTATCCTTACGCAAATGTAACCAAACAAGATCTCCAGGTGCAAACACAACATGTTTTCTACCCTTATCTCCAGCAAGTTTATATTTAGCATTCATACGCTCAATGTTTTCCTTAGTTAACTCATGCATTTTTAAAATCAATTCAGCACGTTCTTTAGCATCAAAATTAACCTTCTCCGAAGATGGAAGAGGCAACAAATCAATAGGTGCACGAGGTAGGAAACCATACACAACTTCAAAAGGGCACATCTTAGTAGTAGAATGCAATGAACGATTATAAGCAAATTCAATATGAGGCAAGCATTCCTCCCACATTTTCTTATTATTCTTTAGAACAGCCCTAAGCATAGTAGACAATGTTCTATTGACTACTTCAGTTTGTCCATCAGTTTGGGGGTGACAAGTAGTACTAAAAAGCAGTTTAGTCCCCAACTTAGCCCATAAACATCTCCAAAAGTGGCTAAGAAATTTAGTATCACGATCTGAAACAATAGTATTTGGCACACCATGCAAGTGAATAATTTCACGAAACAACAAATCAGCAACATTAACAGCATCGTCGCTTTTATGACATGGTATAAAGTGTGCCATTTTCGAGAATCTATCCACGACAACAAATATGCTATCCCTCCCCTTCTTTGTTTTAGGTAAACCTAAAACAAAGTCCATAGATATATCCTCCCAAGGAACACTAGGTACAGGAAAAAGGCATATATAAACCATGAGGATTGAGTCGTGACTTAGCTTTTTGACATGTAGTGCAGCGAGCAATAAAACGCTCAACATCCCGTCTCATCTTTGGCCAAAAGAAATGTGTAGCAAGTACGTGCTCCGTCTTCTTCACGCCAAAGTGTCCCATTAGTCCTCCATGCGCCTCCTGCAACAACAAAAGACGAACGGAGCTAGCTGGAATGCATAGCTTATTAGCATGGAACACAAATCCATCATTAACGACAAACTTGTTCCATGTTCTTCCTTCTTTACAATTCTGCAATACATCTTTAAAATCAGCATCATGCACATATTGATCTTTGATGGTCTCCAAACCAAATATTTTGAAGTCAAGTTGTGAAAGCATAGTATAGCGACGAGATAATGCATCAGCAATAACATTTTCTTTACCCTTCTTGTGTTTAATGACATAAGGGAAAGTCTCAATGAATTCAACCCATTTAGCATGTCTACGATTCAGTTTAGCTTGACTTTTAATATGTTTCAAAGATTCATGATCAGAATGTATAACAAATTCTTTGGGCCATAAATAATGTTGCCATGTTTCTAAAGTCCGAACAAGAGCATATAATTCTTTATCATAAGTAGAATAATTCAGACTAGGCCCACTCAATTTTTCAGAAAAGTATGCAACAGGTTTGCCATCTTGTAATAACACACCTCCTAATCCAATTCCACTAGCATCACATTCAAGCTCAAAAGTCTTATTAAAATCAGGAAGTTGGAGTAAAGGAGCATGTGTCAACTTATCTTTCAACACCGTGAAGGCTTCTTCCTGTGCGGTACCCCAAACAAAAGGCACATCCTTCTTTGTAAGCTCATTGAGAGGTGCAGCAATGGTGCTGAAATCTCTCACAAAACGCCTATAGAATCCAGCGAGGCCAAGAAAACTCCTCACTTGTGTGACCGTTTTGGGCTGCGGCCAACTCTCAATAGCTTCAATCTTGGCTTTATCAACTTCAATTCCCTGTGGAGTAACAACATAGCCAAGAAAAGACACTCGGTCGGTGCAAAAGGTGCACTTCCCAAGGTTACCAAACAAATGTGCATCACGTAGAGCAATAAAAACAACACGTAAATGTTCCAAATGTTCCTCCAAAGATCTGCTATAAATCAATATGTCATCAAAGTAAACTACCACAAATCATCCAATGAAAGCACGTAAAACTTCGTTCATTAATCTCATGAAAGTACTAGGTGCATTAGTTAACCCAAAAGGCATGACTAACCACTCATATAATCCAAACTTAGTTTTAAGGGACATTTACATCTATGCCCCTAATTTGCGCCCACTCTCAGATTTACCCCTAATTTCAAAGCCTGCTCAAATTTGCCCCTCCGCCGTTAGGTGCACTTACAGAAATGCCCTTCTGTGCCGTTACTGTCAGGTCAAAGCTGGTCAAAGCTGGTCAAAGGGCATTGACCGTCCTGAAAAAAATAGCAAAAAAGTTCTAAAAAATCTGAAAATTTGTGAGATCAAAGATACTCAGATTCGCAAGGTGCGTGCAAATTTCCGTACTATTTGGGCATTCTAGGAGCTCGTGTCAAAGGAAAAATAATAAATATGTAAGCCTATGAACAGTAAATTCAAAAAAATAGCAAGAAAATTCAAAAAAATATGAATTTTTTTGGCATCAAAGAGGCTATAGTCTACAAGCTGCGTGCAAATGTTTGGTGTGTTTGGACATTGGAGGGGCTTGTGGAGAAAAAAACAAAATTTGGCTCGAGAAAAAACTTGGGAAAAAATGACTATTTTGTTTTTTCTTGCTAGAGCTCCTCGCATGTCATTTGATCACAAAAACTTGCAAGCACCTTGTGCACCCAAGCCTCTTTGATGCCAAATTTTTTCATATTTTTTTGAATTTTCTTGCTATTTTATTTCAAATTTACTGTTCACAAGTGTGCATATTAAATGTTTTTCCTCGCCACGAGCTCCTGGAATGTCCAAATAGCACGAAAATTTGCACGCACCTTGCGCACATGAGTATCTTCAAACTCACAAATTTTTAGATTTTTTAAAAAAAATTTGCTATTTTTTTCAGGACGGTCAAAGTTGTTTGACCGGACGGTAACGGCGCAGAAGGGCATTTCTGTAAGGGCACCTAACGGCGGAGGGGCAAATTTGAGCAGGCTTTTGAATTAGGGGTATATCTGATTAGGTGGTTCGAGTTAGGGACAGAAATGCAAATGGCCCTAGTTTTAAATGCTGTTTTCCATTCATCCCCCAATTTCATACGAATTTGATGGTATCCACTACGCAAATCAACTTTGGAGAATATTGTAGAGCCACTCAATTCATCAAGCATATCATCTAGCCTAGGAATAGGATGACGATAACGAATAGTAATATTATTAATGCCTCTACAATCAACACACATACACGATGTACCATCCTTTTTCGGCACTACAATAATAGGAACAGCACAAGGACTAAGGGATTCGCGTATATAACCTTTGTCGAGAAGCTCTTGTACTTGACGCATAATCTCCTTCGTCTCCTCTGGATTGGTACGGTATGGCGCACGGTTTGGCAGTGAAGCACCGGGAATTAAGTCAATCTGATGCTCAATCCCTCGAATAGGCGGTAATCCCGGTGGCACGTCTTGTGGAAAGACGTCAGCGAACTCCTGCAAAATGTTAGTGACAGCAGGAGGCAAAGAGGAAGGCACGTCCTCGAATGAAAATAATGCCTCTTTGCACACAAAAGCATAGCAAACAGATTTGCTAAAATCTAGCTCATCAATATCAGATTTAGTGGCAAGTAAACATGCACTTTTCAATTTAATTTCAGAAGCAACACTAGATGGTTTACTATTAGGCTTCATATGTTGCTCAAATTCTTTTGCCACAATCTGATTTTCACTCTTATTTTTCTCCTGTTTTGCTTTATTAGCTCTATTAATATCATCTTTCAAAATGGACTCAGGAGTCATAGGAAGCAAAGTAATATTTTTATCCTTATGAACAAGAGTATACTGATTGTTTCTACCATGGTGTACAGAATTTTTATCAAATTGCCATGGTCGACCAAGTAATAAGGAACATGCTTGCATAGGTACCACATCACAATCAGCATAATCAGCATATGTAGAGATACTAAAATGCACACGAACAGTACGTGTTACCTTAAAGTCGCCGCTGCTGTTGAACCATTGGATGTAATAAGGATGTGGATGTGGTCTTGTGGTGAGAGATAGATTCTCCACCATCTCCATGCTAGCCAAGTTGTTGCAGCTCCCTCCGTCTATGATGACGCGCACAGAACGTTCCTTCACAACTCCCTTGGTATGGAACAAATTGTGCCTCTAATTTTGCTCAGCTTGTGTGACCTGCACACTCAAAACACGTTGAGCAACTAAACATTCATACCTGTCAGCGTCTTCAGGAGCCATGTATTGCGTCTCATGATCAGAATCATCTCCACCGTGTCCTTCACGTGTAATAAGAGCCAACGTCTCCTCATCATAGTCGCTAGCGGACTCATACCCACCATCCTCAGTAGCAATCATCACACGCTGAGATTTGCATTCTCTCGCATAATGACCTCTTCCCTTACAACAACGACAAATAATATCACTGGTGTGCCCAGTTGATGCCATGGAAGAAGAAGAGCTCTGTGTAGGCCCGACAGGTGCGCTCTTGGCAGATAGTGGAGGTTGTGCCTGCTTTCTTGTATCACGGCTGGAGGTAGCAGCTGATGGAGGTGCTGGTGTAGTGGAAGTAGAGGATGCACGCGGTGTCCATGATGAAAGTCGACCTGCAGAAAAGTTAGTTCGCGCCAATGCTTGTCGATCCTGCACTTCACGTTCAGCTTTACAAGCAAGATGGAATAAACGAGTGATATTAGTATACTCCTTATACTCTAGAATGGTCTGAACCTCTCTATTTAATCCACCTATAAAACGTGCAAGCATAGCTTCATTCTCCTCAACAATACCACATCTAATCATGCCAGTTTGTAATTCCTGATAATATTCTTCTACAGAATTTTTTCCTTGTCTTAAATGCTGCAATTTTTGAAGCAATTCACGTTGATAATATGGTGGAACCCAACGAGTATGCATATCAGTTTTCAAAGCAGCCCAAGTAGCGGGAATAGGATATAATCTACAATGTTCAGACCACCATACACATGCAAAACTAGTGAAAGCACAAACAGCAGCAGCAACCCGTCTCTCCTCGGGATATTGTAAACATGTAAAATCTTGTTCAGTTTCTAACTCCCAAGTAAGATATATATCAGGAACATATCTACCCTCAAATGGTGGAATATTCAATTTCAGTTTAGGAATATGGACATCATCTCGTACCTGAGGTGGTGGTGCAGGCCTACCATTACGAATATATACCTGAGGTCGACCTGCTGGTGGTGGTGCTGGTGGCTGCACGTAGTTCTGATTTTGATCAACCTCATCCTCATAATCGCCCGCATACTCATCATCCTCCTCGGTACCAGCAGCAGCAGTAGCAGGAGCCAAAGAAGCACCAACAGCAGTAGCAGCGGCACCAGAATTTTGTCCTGGCTCAATAGGAACACGCTGAGCTCGTCCATACTGATTCGGAAGGGGGCGTAGTTGTTGTCGTTGCAGAGGTGCGATAGGTGCAGCCGGCGGTGGTTGTGGAAAACGCGCGAGCAATTCATTAAACTTGCTATCAAGCTTTGTTTCAAACATCTTCTCAATGCCATCTATCTTCTCCATGGCCTCGTCAAATCTGTTTAGCACATCTTGCACCTGTCCACTCATCATTTGCTGAAATTTATCATGCAGCTGTTTGTTCGTCAGGTTCTCCCAATCAGTCTCATCGGCTTGTGATCCTACCATGGTTAGCAGCAAATAGAAACACACAAGAATATGATCCTACAGACTACTAAAAGTGGTGGTGGTGTATCACAAACCCATCAAGCAAATCTCAAATTCTTACCAGTTCTTACCCAGCAGCAGGTGGTGATCAGCAACCGTTGTAGTCAAAACTCTCAAAGCTTGGATATAGCGATTACCAGGGAGAATCAAACGCACGACGTAGATGTATGTGGAGCTGGGAAGGCTTATAATATGGTAGCAAAAAAGGTCAGCAATAATTAATTCAGAGATGCAAAGTTGAATAAACGCTCAACGACGGTACTGTGCTGGTCCTAGGCTAGACCGTGCTAGAGACGCGAGCCTAGAACACTAACAAAATCACGGCGCTGCACGTAAACAAGGAAAAAGCACACTCTGTAATTTTTTTTCGTTCCTTTTTTTTGCGCTGCTTTTTTTTTGTGCTGCTCTTTTTTTTGGAAACCAACCTCTTCTACAGACGGCAAAAGATTGCTGGAATCCGAAACCTACTCAGACAAGGAAACACGAATCGAAAATTAGATGGATCCCAAAAACAAACCTAATATGCAAGGAACTCGGATTGGCGGTGGATATATGGTGGTAGGATATGGCAGCGGTGGTGGTATATGATAGCGGTGGTGGTATATGGATACGGATTCGAAGCGGTGGCGGATAAGCGGTGGTGGTATATGGATACAGATTCGAAGCGGTGGCGGACAAGCGGTGGTCGTAGATGGCAGGGGCGATGATGATGGTGCGGCGGCGGCGTGACAACTTATGGCCAGAACTCGAAACTCTAAAAGACTAGACTCTAAGACCAGCAACTAGACACGACGATGCAACCGCAAATTCAATAACGCAAATACAGAAAAGATTATGCAAAGGCTCAGATTGGTTCGGATATGATGAACTAACCCTAATTTTTTTTGTGGCTTTTTCGTGGACTGTAGGTATGAAGAACAGACTCGATCTAAACTACGAAAAACTGTAAAATCTCACCGAGCAACCTGGAAATCTGATACCACTTGATAGAGGCAAAGGTGTCCCGTCTTTCGATGAGATGGTGGATTTCACTTTGGTGGAAGTCGACTTTGACGATCCGACTACGAACGTGCGAGGACGTCGCGCCTTAGCAATCGCTAAACCAACTCCGAGAGGTTATTAACCACGCCGGAGCACGATCAACCTGACCACGAGGGTCTGTTTCGTGCGAGCAAACGAAGAACAAGCAAGAAACTGATATTGCAATCTGGATAGTGCGAATATAAGATGAAAGCTTTATTGATCAAGGTGGGGTTCTGTGACGCCTTTGTCTGGTTGTTGAACACAAACGAAGTACGCGAAGTTGCAGCTACGGCGAACTTTTAATCTAAACAAAATCCAAAGTCTAAACGGTGCCCTAAGGGCTGTATATATGGAGGAAGAGGGGGTGAATTTCGTGGCCCTTGGTGGAGGGGTCCGAAACTAACCCTATCTCTTGTTTCCCCACACATACGGACTCTAAAAATAGCCTATACTTATGTATTTCGAAATTACATGGGCCTGGCCCAATAATAAGGTGACGCAGCACCTAGAATAGCCTCTGGACGAAATTTATGAAGTGGCATCTTGTATATTTCGTCCAAGGCTTCATGCACTTATTATGGTGGCTTCAAAGTCCTGAAATCATCACTTGTAACTCCATTCTTGTCCCCCTTGCGCATGCTATCATCTCCATGCTTGTTCTTGCTCCAATGTTCATCCTTCTCCAAGCTAGGCCCTTCATTTGTAAGCAAAACAAATGTATCCAATTTAGGCAGCATCATATTATCATGAACATTAGAATCATTACCAAGAAACCAAAGTACCTGGTAATTTAGTTGGCGTGCGCGAGCTCTAGTAATTGGTCCAGTATGAATAGCAGCAGGGGTTGTGGGTGTAACAATGGTATTGATGTCCTCATCAAGCGGCGTTGGGAGCGGCGAGCGACGCGGCAGCAGCGAGCGGCGCGGGCGAGCAGCGGCGCGGGCGGCGAAGCAAGGCGGCGGCGGCGGCGTGGGATGTTTGGCGAGATGCGGCCAAGGGCGGCGGCAAAAGAGGAGGATCGGGGCGGCGGCGGCCTATTTATAGGAGGGGCGGCCTCGGGAGGCGTGCGGCAGGGGCAAAGGCGGCGGAGAGGCCGACTCGGCCACGGCGACGGCGATGGCGTGCGGGAGGCGGAGTCGGGGACGAAGGCAGCGGCTTGCTGGGCCATGGCCTGGCTCGGGTGCTGGGCTGGCCCAGTGGGCGAGGGAATTTTTTTTAAACAGACATTAAATAAAATAAAACCAATAAAATAAAAATACAACCTAGGCATATAATATATCAAAAATTTCAGCAAAAGATTTCCTACAAGTTGAACATTTTTGTAAGATCAAACAAAATACACAGAAATTTAAATAAAGTAAAGAGTGCTTCTGCTTTAGTAAAATCCAGTAAAAATCATTTTAAAAATTCCAAAATTAATTCAAATTTATTTTTCTCCAATTTTCTGATGTAGGGAATCATGTTACCCTATTTTCCATATATTTTGTTTTTGGACAAAACTAATTTGAATAAAACTCAAATAACTCCAAATTGAAAATAAATTCAAAAGAACTTTGAATTTAATTCTTTGAAACTCCCAACTCATATTTCATAGGTTTTGAAGAAGTCATTTTATCTTCGCTCATGAAAATCATTGAGTTGCATAAAGTTTCTGGGTTGGAAATATTTTTCCAAATGAAATTCAAATATTTTCAACACCCCTTGTCATTTAAATAAATGGAAGAAGTCATGTCATCTTCTTTCCAGGGTTTTGTGGTGAAAATAATTTGAATTCACGGAGATTAGAAAAGAAAATGAAAGTTTGGGAAAGTCCTTTTATTCCCCCTCATTTAGCTTTCAAAAAGTTTCGAATTCACTCACTTTCAGTCAATCAATCTAACAATCAATCAACACTATCTATTTAATATAACATTCCAAAATTTAGAATTTTGGGATGTTACAAACCTACCACCCTTAAAATGAATCTCGTCCTCGAGATTCGGAGAGGCTAGCAAGAAATAGGTTAGGGTTTGGGGTCTTCTCAAAATCCATCAATCGTCTCCGGGATCTCGGGTGCTACCACCCTTAGAAGCATGGTTACGGTTCCATCAAAACTCATATACTCCATCCTTTGGTTGACAGTGTCGGTCTTCTCAGATCTTGGGAAAATTCCTTCTCTGGGCTCTTCCGGTAGTGGCATAACTTTTCCTCAATACTTTTGTCCTTTCATCTTGGTAAGGTTAGTCCATGACTGGGTCATTCTTAGCTGACGGGTCTGGCGCCAATGCTAAACAACTATCGATATCTCATGGTGGTCAACAATTTTATGGTTTCTCCTGTAGGAAATGGGTCTGGGTTGAGCCTCACCGTATGACCTACGATTGGCAACAGCTGCCTTGTACAAGGGAAAATACTTATACCATTCTAATGTTCAAACAAGGTTTTGATCATCGTCTCTCTACTATAGGTAAGTCACTCAGATTTACCATCCCACATAGCAAGGCGAATAATAAGAGTAAGTCGGTATGGTGATCAATCCATCCCGCACCCAAATCATTATCTTGTACATGGTTTAGCGAATCTCGCATTCTAACACTCAGTCATCCTCACAAGCATTGCAGAATTTCTCTTGTCAACGAACCAAGTTCGGATAAATCCATTGATTCTGCAAGCCAAACAAACATCTATCGTTCCTTATCAACTCTCAGGATTTGTGTTGCTACTATAAAATCGTTGGTGGGTAAAGGCATATCCTCTTCCAAGGGTTTTCCTTCAGCAAGAGTGTGCTTGCTTCTTGGCAGGTCCTGGGGCCTGTGGGTTATGGCTCATCTCATCACTTGGGGCAACTGACCATTACTCCAACATCCAGCATCCAGCTTCTTTAGCATTCTTAAATCCATCCAATGATACTATCTCCAACTCCCTTCTGTTGTATCACACTAAGACGTGACTACTCAAACTGATCATGGAATTTCCATTGATCCATATTCCCAACATCATACCTCCTTTATATCCAACAGTAATTCATCCCTTCATACTCTTGGGGTATCCCACATACCGAGATAAAAACTTATACTCATGAAGTCCATACTCCACTTCGTGGAACATCATTATCCTTTCCAGGGTCAAGCGTCCTTA
Source organism: Triticum timopheevii (assembly GCA_963921465.1). Classification (NCBI taxonomy): domain Eukaryota; kingdom Viridiplantae; phylum Streptophyta; class Magnoliopsida; order Poales; family Poaceae; genus Triticum; species Triticum timopheevii. The sequence goes on from OY997274.1 coordinate 299,535,905, forward strand.
CAGGGGAATATTGGCCATCTCTGCATGGCACTTCTTCAACTGGGAAACGTGTAACACATCATGAACTTCTGACAGTCCTTCGGGTGACTCCAATTTGTTGGCCACTTCTCCCATACACTCCAAACTTGGTATGGTCCTACAAATCTCGGGGCTAACTTTCCTTAATTCCAAATCATTTAACTCCTCGCAGAGGGGACACACGAAGACATGCTCTGTCTCCAATTTCATAGACTACCTCCTTGCATTTTTGAGTCTGCATAACTCTTCTGCCTGGACTGAGCTACCTTCAGTCTATCTCAAATCAACTTAACATTCTCTTCTGAATCCTTGATCATATTTGGTCCAAACAACTGACGGTCTCCAACTTCATCCCACATCAACGGTGTCTGGCTCCTTCTCCCATACAAAGCTTTAAAGGGCCATCTTCAAACTGGCTAGGTAACTTTTGTTGTATGAGAACTCCACGTAAGGTAGATTATCATCACTACTAGGTCCATAATCTAGCGCACACGATCTCAACATGTTCTCCAGAATCTCATTGACTCTCTCGGTATATCCATGTGTCTGCGGATGAAAGGCTGTACTGAACTCTAGCCTAGTACCCAAAGTCTGGTGCAGCTGATTCCAAAACTTTGAGGTAAACCGTGTTCCTCTATCTGATGTGATGGTCCTCGGAACTCCATGCAGACATACGATCCTGGTCAAATATATCTTGGCCAACTTCTCACTTGTATAGGTGGTTTTCACTGGGATAAAGTGAGCCACTTTGGTCAAGCAAATCAACTACTACCCAGATAGAATCATATCCCGATCGGGTTCTGGGAAATCCGGTAATGAAATTCATGCCAAACTTCTCCCACTTCCATTCGGGTATCGGCATAGGCTGTAGTAATCCTGCTGGCTTCTGATGCTCTGCATTTACTCTCTGGCATACATCACCTACGACTACATACTCCGCAATATCCTGCTTCATACCAGTCCACCAGAAACGCTCCTTCAAACCCAAATACATCTTAGTGTTTCCAGGGCGAATCGAGTATGGTGAGTCATGAGCCTCCTGAAGTATTAACTTCCTGATCTTTGCATTTTTAGGCACGTATACACGGTCCTCGAACCATAAGGTGTCGTGCTCATCCTTACGAAAACCTTTGGCCTTTCCTTTGTTCATCCTCTCTCTTACCTCTGCAATCTCTTTGTCATCCTTCTGAGCTTCATGGATCTTTCCCAGCAATGTAGACTGAACTTCCATTGCTCCAACAAAACCTTTGGGAAAAATCTCCAACCGAAGTTCCCTGAGATCCTCTGCTAACTCCTTTGGTAATCCTCCGATTATGAGGGTATTCGTCCTTGTTTTCTTTATGGTTGTGTCCTATTTCTCCACAAAATTTGTATGCACAAGGTTTCTTCATATCACTTCCATAAAGCTTCAACTTCTGGGACACAAACTGTGATTTTTGCAGAGTCAGCTTAAATTCCTTCCAAGTGGTTATTCCTTTCCATCCATTGATGGTTTGGTACATTCTCCACCAAGTTGCAGCACCTCTTTCAAAGCATTGAAGAGCATGCTGGGTCATATCCTTTCTGGCTATAGTGTCACTCTCCATATGATCCCCCATGTTCTGAATCCATTCGTCCATCTCCAATTGACTCATCAGTCCAGAAAATATGAGCTCATCTCCATTCATCCTCTATTGGGTCCATGGGTTTGGGGTGGGATAAGAGAGATCGAGAGGGATGCACACAATACAAACAAAAGTTTTGAAAACGGCAGATTTTATTGTGGCTCTCGGAAAAACAACAAACAAATGACAGCTCACAATCGTCGCATCTAACGTAAATATGTAACAGGGGTTGGGTCTTCTAATGGTCTATAGATCTCGACGTTTTCAAACTCTTCAAGTCTTGGTCATGTCTCCGATGGCTCCTTCTAATCATGCTTGTCCTTCTCAAGTTCTTTTGCAATATCATCTCTATTGACGCAGATCTCTTGTGACATCCTTTAATATTGCTGGAGTTGCGTTTCCAAACTTCCGGTTTCAACATCCTTGACATGATCCATGGTACTACTGTTCTTCAGTTCCTGACGAATCTCCGGTATCTCGAGGTTTTTGTTCCTCCAGTTTGGCTACTTCAGCTTCTGGTTCCTGAGTTCTTCACGAATTGCCTCCTTGTCAAATATGACTTCCTAAAGTCCATCTTAAACTTATTGATGTAATACTCCAGATCCTAGTGATACACCAGCTAAGGTTAAAACTGCATCCTTTGCTGACAGATGCTCCTTCAGTCTTCTACCATCCAATCTTTCCATGCATCTGCATGCTTAACTCCGCACGGTAACAATAGCATAAGAGAGCGATAATATCATGAATATCCATGGTTCTGCTCTTATCATTTCCATGAGCTATCATTCCATAGTTGATATCTCCTGCCTTAGGGTTTTCTTGACAAAACTTTGAGTTTTTTTAACTCTCCATGCTCAGGTCTTTCTCCGATACACCTTGATCTCGGGTACTGACAGCTTACAAAATATGTCAAGTTCCATAAGTGTAGCTTTCCTTGGTCATACCAAATCTGGAAATTCTTCACATTCTCCTAGTCTTCAATAGTTGTAGTTTCCATTATCATAATGTATGGTAAAATCCTCTTCATTCCGAATGGTCTTAGTTGTCCGATATCTTGTACTCCTTGGAGTGGTCTCATCAGTCGAATCTTCGAGGGGTCAAAAGGGGAAAGGGGTATAGTCTCACTAAAAGGGAATATTTGAATAAGCTCAGAAGAGAAGAGAGGTAAAAGATCTTTTGAAAAGAAAGTTGTAGAGAAAAATCTTTCCTATGGGCTTGTCAGTTTCTAGGGTCACGTCCTACAGTCAACATGTGCTCTGATACCATCCTGTAGCGACCTGACCTCAGACGGTCAAGTCTCTATGCTTACGTGTCATCCCTGGATCGGTATGCTGACACACACAGTACTCGAGGATTTATAACAAAGGTAAATCACATGTATAAAATAACGTAAATACTATTACCTCAACCCAAAATAGCGGAAGCAACAAGGTTGTGGATTCCCATCAACACCAACGGCAAAATTGAGTGTAGAAATTGTAACCCTAATGTATCACTTACTCGTCGTAAGATCCTGCAACATGAGACGTTGCAGCCACAGAGGGTCAGTACATTGAATGTACTGGCAAATTCACACCATAGAGCAATGATGAATAAAGGTTATCACTATATGCATATATGGCTGGTGAAAAAGCTCTATGGTTACAGTTTTGCGTAAAGCCAATTTTTCCCTACTGCAATGGAATAAATTTATTTAACTATCATGGTGGTTGTTAAACATTGAGAATGGTTGACAGCATTCTCAATCCCAATTAAAAGTACTCATTAAAAACCCAACAATATTAATTAAAGTAACATGATGAGATTCACAGGAAAATCAAGTACTAGATACTCAAGATGTCCATAACTGGGGACACGGCTAATCATGATTAGTTTGTACACTCTGCAGAGGTTTGCGCACTTTTCCCCACAAGACTCGATCGCCTCCGTTTGGTTTCTCGTACTACATGGTGTTTGAGAAACGGATGACCGAGACATAGTCTTTCAGAAGCGCTAGCACCTTACGATGGGTAGACCGATACACCTACATCCCCTACATCTGCTAGTCTACCACTATAAGAGTTCACACGACTTAGTCAACTATGCCAGAGCCCATAATGGCTTGTGGCTGCACACGGAAGTTACTACCATGAATTATCTTATGATCCCTTTGAGCCTGGGTGGTGGTCCAAAGAAAAACAGGCAAGTCCTGATAGAAACTAGGTGCCTCAATCCACCCAGATGTGTGTTTAAGTTGCCACCTTAAATAAACTATTAATTAACAATCTCACATCTGTCATGGAAATTCACTCACCCAATCCACGTCTACTAGCATAGCATGGCATAATAAGCAAACGTAGAAGTAACTCCCAAGGGTTTGATATTAAAACAGGTAATAGGTACTACCTCATCTACTTTCCCAAAACCCACAATTTAATTAGATCCTAATCATGCAATGTTTGAGGATTGATCTAATGCATAAAACTGGGTATGAGAAAAGGTATGATCAAAGTGTGAACTTGCCTGCAATGTTGATGAAGATGCTTCGCACTCAAAACTCTTGATAGATCTACTCGCCACACTCCGGTCAATCTATCGTGAGCTAGCAATAGTAACCACACATAAGCAATCACTCAAAAGATCGGAAAGAACGAAGAAGACGATTCAGAAAACATCAAAACCAAGCGAATAACTCTTGCAACATAAAACAATTCCTAACAGTACCAAAATTATGTGAATTTGGCCTTATCAGAAAGTTTAGGTCAAGAGCTTGGATCTGCAAAAAGAATCAACTAAATCAAAGTTATAAAACTCAAGTTACGATCAAACGAAGTTCAAAAACAAATCTGATCAAATTCAAATTTTAAACTTTCAAAAACATGTTTGAGTTGGATTACTGGATAGAGGGATCATAACGAAGACTTGGGCGTTGGTTTCGTTGGATTTGGATAAACGAGCAAAAAGTTGTGATCGTTTGAAGATCAGGGGCTATTCTGTAAATAAAATCATCACAGATAGGTCCCTGTCCGAAAATAAATAAATAAAAGAAAAAGAAAAAATCCTATCGAACGAACGTTCTCTATAGAAGCATAAGCGATGAAAACCGTTCGTTACAGAGAACTAACGGACAAACGATCTCTAATTAAATTAACCTAAATCAACAAACCGAAAAAAAACGAAGAGAAAACTGGGTCAGGTTTTATTGGTTTATACCGGTTCGAGGGAAATAAACCGGCAGCGGCAACTCCGGCGAGATCTGGCGATGCGGCAGCGGCGGATCCGGCGAGTGGCGCGGCGGCTCCGGCGGTGTGGGGCCGCGCAGCGTGGGCAGCGGCGTCGGGAGCGGCGAGCGGCGCGGGTGAGCAGCGGCGCGGGCGGCGAAGCAAGGCGGCGGTGGCGGCGCGGGATGTGCGGCGAGATGCGGCCAAGGGCGGCGGCAAAACAGGAGGAGCGGGGCGGCGGCGGCCTATTTATAGGAGGGGCGGCCTCGGGAGGCGTGTGGCAGGGGCAAAGGCGGTGGAGAGGCCGACTCGGCCACGGCGACGGCGATGGCGTGCGGGAGGCGGAGTCGGGGACGAAGGCGGCGGCTTGCTGGGCCATGGCCTGGCTCGGGTGCTGGGCCGGCCCAGTGGGCGAGGGAATTTTTTTTTAAACAAACATTAAATAAAATAAAACCAATAAAATAAAAATACAACCTAGGCATATAATATATCAAAATTTTCAGCAAAAGATTTCCTACAAGTTGAACATTTTTGTAAGATCAAATAAAATACACATAAATTTAAATAAAGCAAAGAGTGCTTCTGCTTTAGTAAAATCCAGTAAAAATCATTTTAAAAATTCCAAAATTTATTCAAATTTATTTTTTTCCAATTTTCTGATGTAGGGAATCATGTTACCCTATTTTCCATATATTTTATTTTTGGACAAAAATAATTTGAATAAAACTCAAATAACTCCAAATTGAAAATAAATTCAAAAGAACTTTGAATTTAATTCTTTGAAACTCCCAACTCATATTTTATAGGTTTTGAAGAAGTCATTTTATCTTCGCTCGTGAAAATCATTGAGTTGCATAAAGTTTCTGGGTTGGAAATATTTTTCCAAATGAAATTCAAATATTTTCAACACCCCTTGTCATTTAAATAAATGGAAGAAGTCATGTCATCTTCTCTCCAGGGTTTTGTGGTGAAAATAATTTGAATTCACGGAGATCAGAAAAGAAAATGAAAGTTTGGGAAAGTCCTTTTATTCCCCCTCATTTAACTTTCAAAAAGTTTCGAATTCACTCACTTTCAGTCAATCAATCTAACAATCAATCAACACTATCTATTTAATATAACATTCCAAAATTTAGAATTTTGGGATGTTACAGGTGCTCACCCATGGTTGTGGGTTTGCACACTCTCGTCGGCACAGTCGCACATGCATGGACACAGAGTTGCACAATCTCGTCCGCATAGTCGCACATGAGTTGTTGTGGGAGGTTCTCATGTCCGGCCACAGAGTTGCACACTCTCATTGGCATATTCGCACATGCATGGCCATAGAGTTGCACAATCTCGTCCGGATAGTCGCACATGAATTGTCGGGGGAGGTGCTCACGTCCGGCCGCGGAGTTGCACACTCTCGTCGGTATAGCCGCACATGCATGGCCACAGAGTTGCACAATCTCATTCGCATAGTCGCACATAAATTATCGTGGGAGGTGCTCACGCATGGTCGTGGAGTTGCACACTCTCATCGGCGTAGTCGCACATGTATGGACACAGAGTTGCACAATCTCGTCCGCATGGTCACACATGAATTGTCGTGGGAGGTTCTCATGCATGGCCGCGTAGTTGCACACTCTATCGGCACAGTCGCACATTCATGGCCATGTAGTTGCACAACCTCGTCTGCATAGTCGCACATGAGTTTTTGTGGGAGGTGCTCATGCCCGGCCACGGAGTTGGACACTCTCGTCGGCATAGTCACACATGCATGGCCACACAATTGCACAATCTCGTCTGCATAATAGCACATGAATTGTTGTATGAGGTGCCCACGTCCGACCATGGAGTTGCACACTCTTGTATGCATAATCGCACATGCGTGACCGTGGAGTTGGGACATTCTTATAGGATAGTCCCTCAAATGCGGTTGTGGGGGCTGCACACGCGCGACGACTACCGGGCAGTTGGCCAGGGCACCGGGGGTAGCAGATGAAATTGCACATTTCACTGTTAGAGAGTAGTATGGGGTGGTGCCACTAGTGAAAACTGCATGGCCTGGGCAACAAATGAAGTTGCACATCTCACTGGAAGGAGGCAGTTTGGGGGTGGAGATACCATAGAGGAAAACTGCACGCCTACGGTGTACAAAAAAAGTTGCACATCCATGTCAAGTAGTTGCACATCGACGGCTAGTTAGTTGCACAAACTGGGGACAAAATTGCATAAAAAAAGTTTGTCAAACATATCCATGCGGGATCTAGTTTCGAAGAACAAATCGCGAGGATTTCAGCAGTGAAAGCGGATCTTAATTTCAATGTTTGATTCAAAACTTATGGCTTGTTTAAGAAACAAAAATTCAAAAGGAAACTAGATTGTCAACAACTTCTTTTTGTGTAAGGGGAACCGGGAGGTTGGGGATAGTGGGCGCTTGAAACGAAGCGAGCGCTTAGGCTCTAGCTAGACTCGTCCCTAAAAGAAAGCCTGGCCCTTGCTGGGGTATATGGCGGCACCAGAGTGAGCGACCGTCGAAGGGGCTGTAGATTGGACCATCAATGCTACGTATTTTCATGTATAAAGAGGGGTATGTGGCGGCACCAAAGCGATTGACCGTCGAGGGGATCTTGGACCGTCGATGCCACGTATTTTCATGTATAAAGACAGTATTGGAGTGTTTCTCGAGTTACAGTACCAAAGTATTACACGCTAAAGACTTGCAGGATGAAAAGTGTAATTTTATACGTGAAGATTCGCTATCAGATGGCAGAAGCAGCCTTCGCTCCGAACACATAGAAGTATGATTCCAGATTTTAGCATTTAGGGTTATTTTGCACCGCAGGTTCTCTTAGGTTGTTTCATTAAGAATTTACCTACGTTTAGTATACAAATAGTACATTCAATTCACCATGCAAAATTTGATATAAGAAAACAAAAATATAAGTCATAAGTCCACAAAAGTTACATTCTTTTCATGTATATTTTATACTATATATTTTACGTCCGTAATTTTATGTAACATAATAATGTTTTTTACTACCAATAAAAATTTTCTTTTTTGACTTCCAACGTAGTAATAAAAAAAATATTGGACATAAAAATATGGTGCAATGATGTAAAAATGGAGGGGTGAGGAATAACAATACTTCATCCTGGGTGATGAATAGCCTGACCCTTGCTTTGTCCTAACTCAAAACTTACATGAATATCAAAACAATACTAGCATGTTTTTATAAGCTTGGTCAAACTCCAAGAAATTTGACATAAGACAAAGCTAGCTAGAACTTCTATTAATTTGGAATGGAGGAAGTAGCACACAATGGTTTTAACTTCACTATCCCATTGTTACATTCTAGCCTCATATGGAACCTTCTCAGGGCATGTGCTATTTAGACCATTGGATTGGGCTTCCAAACGAATCCAGACCGTTGGATCTTCAAATGACTCGATCTTAGCCGTTGGATCGTTCCGATGTGACAACCAATGAATAGTGCTTCTTTTTCTTGCACCCCCGCTGCCACGCTAGCTCTCCATGACATGCAGGGCCCAGGCGAGGTGGACCGTTTGTGACAGCCACCATGGAGGCATCCTCCTTTCCTTCTTGTTCCTCTCTCGCCGCGGGCGCTGGTCTCCCCGTCGACCTCGCCCCTCGCCATCACCATGAGGAGGGTGCAGACCACCGGCCAAAGCGTTGATTGGGGCCTCAACGGTTTTCGGCGACCTCCTCCCCAACTGCCGACCTCACGCCGCCACATCCATCCTCCGTCCCTGCCGCCCCTCTTCCAGAGCCGCCGGTTGGCGCTCTCCCTTCGCCAGAGGAGTGACGGTCACGGTTGCGGGTTCAAGGTCTCCCATGCGCGTCGTTTAGAGACGAACACATCGCAGCGGAGGAAGAACCCACCGTCTCGATCGAGCAGCGGCGGGGGTAGAGGCACAAGGCGAGGAGCGCTCGATGCGAAGCGCTCATGACGGCCACGTCTTCCATTACCAGTGAGGACACCAAGGTTTGCTGCCAACTTCTTTCTTTTGCTTCGGAGGATGAGAGGAACACCTGCCACTACCAGAAACTGTACTTTTCCTGTAGGTGACGAATTTTCCTGTGAGGCCCGAAACTAATTAGATACTCCTGTTGAAATTTCCCAAACACCAGACTATCTATGAAGCAATCCCCGTTAAAATTTCGTAACCACCAGACTATTATCCAACCATTTTCTCACACTAGGTTTTGAATCTTAAATGTTGCTTCTTGGTAATCTGTCCAGGTAGATCCACCACTGACCCTGCTCCTGTGAAGGTAGCCGAAGGCCTGCAGCTCCCACCGTGATATCCACTCTCATCTTGCACCTCTTCACGTGAGCTCCTCCCCCTAATTTATTCCTTACCACAGTTTGAGTTGTATGATTCAGGTTCCTCTTTTTCGGTTGAATCAAGTCTCAGTAAATGAAATGGACGTGTTGTGTAGGCTCTTTGAGAAGGACAGCCGCTCCATCGATGACGATGAACTCATCCAATTGGTACCTCCAAAATATCTTATTTCCTATGTGTTTTTAGGATCAAGTAATGCATGACCAGATTCAAGCGAGAGGCTATCAATTTCAGATTTTGTAGGATACTAGCTGAATGAGTCGCTGCCCTGTCAACATGCTACTCGCTTCGATGCTCCAGGAGCACTTACATGTTATGAATTTTACTCTATGATTAGAGAAAATCTTGGAGAAGGCTATATATGTAGATTAACCTATTTTGTTTTCTCTGCCTACTAAGATCAAATATTTATATATTTTTGGCCATGTGAAAGCAACCAGATTGCTTGGATATTTTGTTGATGGTATCATGGTAATTAGTAAATGGATATTATATGCAGATGATTCTCCTGGGTCACTAGGACTCCTATCTGAAGGACATGGCAATGCTGGTGTATAGTTACATGAAGGTATACATGCTATCTAACTTAAGCGAGCAGTTATTAAAACTCTTTCTTTTCATTCCCTTTGGAGAGAATACACAACCTGGCCCCATGAGACTTGCATGCATTGTTATTAGATTATTTTCACTTCTACTCTAGTTAATGTGTACGTGCAATGCATGTTAATTTGAAAGTATATTAAGTGCATGTGGATGTTAAGTAGGATATTTTATGCGTGTTATTATGTGATTAGCACTATATTTGGCATGAAATTAACTGCAAGCTAAATGTGTTGAGTGCTCGACATTGAAGCAGTGTAGGTCGTTGGATTGACATGATTTGATAACCGAGATTAATTGGATCTGCCCCTTTCGGTCTTTTTATATTGGTACGGAGACAGATAGTTCTCGAACAATGATGATGAGGCCTCACTGCAAGCAGCAAATTTACCTATAAGCTTGCTTTCCTGCGGTGTTGAGATAGCATGTCAAGCATTATGAATCCATGTCATGGGGGAGGAGCTACAGAAACAAATCATCATGCAGGTACACCATAATGCACCCTAATTTCCTTTTTCTCACACTCCTATCTTTTCAGCTTAGAGGTCCACTACTTCTTAAGTTGTCATTTGTTTTATAAACACATACAAGGAACTTCTATCATCTCATAAGTACTGCCCTTCCATTGTATAGATGCATTGCAAGAAAATGAAGAGACAACATTTAATGAGGAGCGGCATGCTGTACCAGATTTAGAAGCATCATGTTCAGACGGCATGGGTGCAGGCATCATTAATTGACAAGCGTTAAGTAAGTCATAACCTTCACTTTTCCATTTTCTCTCTATATCGTCGGTATTGAACTTCATACATAATACATCATATTCTTGGGTTTAGAACACTGCAAATCAGGGTAGGCGGTGCATTTGGGAAGTTCATGTTTTGTTCAAAAGCATTTCGTCGATAGTCTAATGCTTCACAGTAGAATGTGGTACCTCATTTTTTAGGTGTCCTAAGATTCATATTTTGTGCGTTAAGGCACCATGTTTTATTATTTTAGTTAGCATTGAGCTAATCAGAGACCACAAAAAATACACACGCGCACCCTTAAAGAATCGCATCTATATATGTTCTGCTCTTTACTTAACCTTGATGTTGCATACTGGACCTTATGTATATTCCCCTTGCATCTAAATTGTTGCTCTCTACTCAATATTGTGTTTAGATGTCCATTTGTACATAATATGTGGCGCAAATGATGTGATATGTTCTTTTAGCCAGAAACCAATTTATGTAGCGAGGCCGGCGATTTGACTGTAACATTATTTCTCCTCTGGTTGAATACTGCATCTTTTTTGCAATTGTCCTAAATGTTTTATAGCTCCTAAGTTATGTGGCGTCGAAGAAGCCAGTGGGGAAATATGATGTGTCTTAAGATAGTTACAACATCGCATTGTTAGATCCTGGGAAGAATTGAAGCCTGGCGGGCAATGTGGCGGGCACCAGGAAGGCTGTTGACGACATCGTCGTGCTCTTCTTCAAAGACGGTTCCTGGAGGACGCAACTACCAGATAGTCGTCCTCTCCAATAGGAGGTGCCAGCGCAAACAGGTACAGCTAGCTCGCCAAGCTCGCTCCTCCTCTCCCCTTCTCTGTTTCGTGTTCGATTGGGCCAAACTTGAGCCTGTAGGTACTATTTAGATGTGTAACTCTAGATTTATGTGGTAGAATTGTGTTTGGAGAAGCTTCTCGGAGAATTGGCTGGATTAACTCTAGATTTACGTGGTAGAAATTCATTTGTTTATGGATTGGACAATACGCCATTAACAGTTAAGCACTCTTGTCTGTGTCAGCAATTACTGCTACTGTGTTTGGTTTTGAGTTATGCTCATATCTCACATTCTTTTTCTTCTTTATTATATGTCTGGTGAACGGACAAGATATGAGTGATATGCCAGGTGAGACACGTATTTAGCAGAATGGGTGCTTTCTTATTGAATCTCATTGTTGAGCATCCGATGTAGATACATGTGGAGATCGAGAGAGGAAGATTGATCAGAATACTTGCAAAAATCAAAGAGGAGCAGGGAAAGATCGATGAGGCTGCTGAAATCATGCAAGAAGTTGCTTTAAGTTTGCACACACACTAGAAGTATGGATGAACCGTTCATCTACTATAATCACTATTCAAGAAATCTTCCGATCCATCGATTAATCTTCCAATTTATCGCTAATCGGGGGTGACCGATAAGATTATGCCTTATCTTTGACGTTTATCTTTTGGACCGATTTATCATTCTGACAAGCGATTTATTGGGAATCTATCGATAAATCAGACCTATTCATAGCACTATGTTTGCAAAAACTATGTTTCTTTATGTTTAGTGGACCTTGTTACGGAATATGTACTATTATCCTATTTTGTTTGTGATTATACAAGTATTCAAAGGCTAGAAATCAAGGTAACACTTCTGTGAAATATTATTTTGGTGTTGGATATAGCGTATTTTAGTGTTGGGAACCCGAGCTTTGCAAAAAACTATCCGATTAATAATCGACCAATAAAATCTATTAGTCAGCCGATTTCCGAGTAATCTCCAATCCCTAGCTGAGCGAGACGATAACGATAAGCGATATCCTCAACATTGACTATAATCATGATGTGCTCATTTTGCTGGTGCTCTTTTCTGAGAACCTTTAATATTTTCTCAACTAGCAAGTTGATCCTCAGTTAAAACATTTTGCCAATGGGGAAGATAGAGAAACTTGCATTCGTTCTAGAGCAGGTATGTTGCCAATTGGCAATAATAAAACTTTGAGGGGTCATAGAGAAGATTGCATTCATAAAAAAAATCTTTGTATATCATGGCTGCAGGTTCGGATGTTCCTGGATCGTCAAGATTATGTGCGTGCACAAAATTTATCCAAGAAAATTAGCCCAACGGTCTTTGATGCAAATACACCAAAGGAAAAAAGAAACTAAAGGAAGGTGATAATATGGTTTAGGAAGATCCAAAGCCGAGGTGAGCCCCCTCCTCCTTTTCACGCCTTTCCATGTGGCTCTCCTTCATGGTGCTGATATGGTGTGTCGCTGCTGGTGAGAGCAGGCAAGACAAGAAGGAAGCAGAGAGGCGAGTTGTGATATCAACCACCAGCCGCCCCTCCGACGACTAGGCCTTCTCCCTCATTCTCACCCTCGACGTCACCGCTGACGCCTTCGGGAGTAGGGGAGGCATAGCGACGCTGCCGACAAGGCAGCGGTGAATGCCCTCTCCAATGTTCTCCTTTTCTGCTTGTTGTGTGTTGGGTCGTGACTCATGTATGTTGATTCTCTTGTGCTGCGTAGGTTGCGGTTAGGGTTCAGTACTAGGTTCCTTGTTGCCGTATCTGCTGGAGAACACTGCTATGCATGCTATCCGGTGGCAGGGTTCGGGCATGTGCTGGGTGCTCCTTCGGATTGGCATGGGTGCCTCTGTCCTCAGATTCTGTTGTACCTTCTGTGGTACCTAGAGGTTCCTAGGTTCGTCCCTTCCTCTCTGTGGTGTTTCGGGAAGGCAAAATTTTCTTAACTGATCTAGGTGTTGTGAAATGCTCAGTAAGAGCAACTCCAACGCGCCGACCCAAATGGACGGCGCTTTTGTCCGTTTTTTGTCCGTTTGGGTCGGCCGCCCGCCCGATGTCCGCCCTTTTTTAGATTTGGGTCGGCAGTGCGCCCAACGTGCCGACCCATTTGATGACCGCGCACGCATAGATCATGCCAGCGTCCATGTCGTCGCCGTGATTTTGGCGCTCGAGCTCACAGGAAAGTTCGTGCATGCGGGGGAAAATCGGCCTAGCGCGCGCTGGTTTTGCCACGCCGCGGCCGGCGCTCATTATAAGAAGGCGCTCCCTTCACACTTTGCCCGCCGCCCACTCGTCTCGCCCCCTCTCACTAGCCTCGCCGCCTCTGCGCCACCATGTCGATGCGCTGCCTGGGCGCTTCGAATTTTCGCGGAGTCTGTGAGCGCCGCTCTGGTGCCTTCTCCTTCGAGATCTGGTTTGCCGAGAAACGCCTCATTCTCGACACCTTCGACACCGCAGAGGAGACGGCCCGCGCGTATAACGCGGCGGCGTGGCGCCTCCGGCGGCCTAGTCGGGAGATGAATTTTCCGGACGTGTCCACGAGCCAGCGGGCGCAGGATCTCGCGCCTCTCCCGCGGCTTTTCACCGACGAAGAGCGTCATGACAACCGGAGGCGGCAGCGTCGCCTCGCCATCGCCGAGATGGATGTGGAAGCCATGGCGGTGTGGCGCGAACGCTTCTCGTGGGACATCGTCAACGAGCACCTGATCTACAAGCAAAGGAGGATGGAGAGGGAGGCGAGGAGGACGGAGCGCGCCGCCTATCGGAAGGACAAGCGTGCACGGAAGCAGGCCGCTCAAATGAACATAAAGCTAGGAGAAGCGTCGTCCTAGGACTCCGAGGACGAGCGGTATGATGACGCCTACATTCAAACGTGTAACATCCCAATTTTTAATTTGGATGTTAAACATATATCACCATATGCATATCATATTTTATTCTTGCATTTCGTTGTGATCCTAGAAATCTTAAGCAACTCAAGGACCCAAGGAGAGAGTTGGAGGTTTCACAAAATTCATATTTAAAATTATTTCAAATTTGAAGAAAGGATCAATTTGATTTTATTATTTTTCTCTCCAATTATTTCCAATAATAAAAATATATGAGAGAAGATAATATGAATTCTTCAACCCCAGAGAAATATTGGAGAAAGAATTTTAAAATCAAATTATGTTTTTATTGGTATTTTATTTGAATTACAAAAATATTGCTTTTTTGAAAATTGCATCTTAGTCCAGAAAAATGTTCATCTTGTCCTAAATATTAGGTTTGGACGGCGAAAATTGTTTATGGAATTTTTAGAATTTTTTTATATTTTATTAGGATTTTTATTTCGGGCGAATTTTATTTAAAAAAAACTTCCGCTCGACTGGGCCGAAGGCCCAGCCGACCAGGACGACCCGTTGCGCCACCGCCTCCGCCGCCGTCCCCGAGCCGGACTCTGGTAGGAGTCCGAGCCGCCGCCGCCTCGGCCACCCCTGCCCCAAGTCGCCCCCCTCCCCGGGCCTTTATATACGCCGCCACCCCCCGTGCTGCCGCCTCGACCTCACCTCGCCTCGCCGCCGCAGCACCCCTCGCCGATGTCGCCGCCCGCCGCCGCCTCGCCCGCCGCCGTCGACGCCGTTTTTTTTTTTGAAGAACCGGTATAACCCCCGAACTGTCCCGGTTTTTTTAGGTTTTCTCGGTTTTTAGAATAGATCGGTTTTTTTCTTTTTATTTTAGTTATTTAACGAACGTTCGTTCGTTTTAAGGGACGGTTTTCATCGGATTAGTTCTGTTAGCAAACGTTCGCGCCGTAGGATTTTTCTTTTCAGTTTATTTTTGGCCAGGAACCTATCCGTGAATAAGTTTTATCGCGATTTAGCCCCTGATCTTTAAACTAGCATAACTTTTTACTCGTTTATCCTAATTAAATCTTCGTTTTGTTCTGTTCTTTCCAGTTAACCAATTTGAACATGACTTTGGTACTGTAAAATTTGAGTTTAGTCTAGATTAGTAAACGATCTTGTTTCGTTCGTATTTTGAGTTTCGTTGCTCCGTTTGAGTTGAATCTTTTTGCAAATCATAGCTAATCACATGTACCTACTGTTAAGATCTAATCCACATGATAATATTGCTGTTAGGTTTTACTTTTGTTAGTTTAAGCCGTTTGCTTGTTTCGTGTTCGATTTGGATCTTTTCTCGGTGTTCTCGTGTTTAATTAATTTGATTTGGGTTAATGATGATACTTTTAATTGGGATTTGAGTTGGGGTTACCTTCTCAAATATTGGGCAACATGGGAGTAGTTAAATAAATTTATTCCTTTGTTGTAGGGAAAAATTAGCTTTATGCAAAATCATAAACTTACAGTCTCCACCAGCCAAATATTGCATGTAGATATAGTTCTTGCATTTCATTGCTTTACAGTGTAACTCTGCCAGTATATTCAATGTGCTGACCTACATGGCTGCAACGTCTCATGTTGCAGACCACTCACACGACGAATAAGGTGCGATAGGTCATTGTTTTGCACTCAGGTATGCCGTTGGAGTTGATGGACTCATTTACCTTCGAAGCTTCCGCGGTTATCTAGTTTAGATGGTCTTCGGTCATGATATTTTTGCGTAATCATACTCTTTATGAGGACTCGATGCAATAAGTGTGTGATTGAAACTCTATTATAATTCCTCGAGTACTGTGTGTGTCAGCATTACTGATTCAGGGATGACACTGATGCACAGAGACTTGATCATTTGAGGTCTGGTCGCTACAAGATGGTATCAGAGCACACGTTGACTGTAGGGCGCGACCACTAGAATAAGCCACATGATTTCTCTTCTCTGCTCATTTCCAATTCTCCTCTCTGTCTACTCTATAGATGGCGGATCCTAGGAACAGGTTCACTCAGCCGGATGATGACACCCCTTTCGAAAAACACTTGAAGGAAGTCACTAAGTATTTGAACATAAGACTACCAAGCTTCACGGAGAATTTCTCTACACCCGTACTAGAAGAAGAGCGCTGGAAGATCAAAGTCTGGGTACCTGGGAGGACATCTGCGCCAACAATGGAGCCTATTGATTTCTACATGGATGCACCAAGCTGGAGTATAGGAAAGAGCATGGCAGCACCTATCACCTTTGGACGCATATGTGAGGTGTATCACAAGGAGTTGGAGAATACCATTTACCAGATATGTGGCCGCCGAGATGACAAATGGGACATAATTCGTACCAGGAGGGATGGATCAATTGCAGCCTACATTCAAGAGATGTGAGATCATATTCGTCGACAAGAGAATCAACAAATTATCCACATGAAGAAGATCAAGAAAAAGGTGAAGAGAAATAATGAGCTAGAAGAGGAACTCGAGTCTACACGCGATGGATACGAGGAAGAGATTGTCGTACTACTGGAGAAGCATGAAGACCTGAAGAGGAAGATGGGAATATCAATGGAGAATATCAAGTGAGCAATGATGACCCACAAGTATACGGGATATTTGTAGCCTCTTTCGATAAGTAAGAGTGTCGAACCCAACGAGGAGCTAAAGGTAGAACAAATACTCTCTCAAGTCCTATCTGCCACTGATACGACTCTACGAACGCTTAACGCTCGCTTTACCTAGAACAAGTATGAAACTAGAGGTACTTTGTAGGTGTGGTAGGATAGGTTTGCACGTAAACATAAACTAGGGGCTTTTTAGATAAAGATGCAATAAAGTAGATATAGCGAGTGTGGAAAAGTGGTGGTAGGAGTTGTGAAATTGTCCCTAAGCAATTGACTACATTACTAGACCGGTAATCACTATTGCAATTCTATTTGAGGGAGAGGCATAAGCTAACATACTTTCTCTACTTGGATCATATGCACTTATGATTGGAACTCTAGCAAGCATCCGCAAATTCTAAAGATTCATTAGGTAAAACCCAACCATAGCATTTAAAGTATCAAGTCCCCTTTATCCCATACGCAAACAACCTACTTACTCGGGTCTGTGCTTCTGTCACTCACGCCACCCACCATAAGCAAATCATAAACATATTGCAAACCCTGCAGCGGGAATCCCTCACGCTTGCGCGACACGGAGGGCACAATAGGACAGCACCAATAATAAAACATGCAACTCAAACCAATCATAGCAATTCATCAATCACCGATAGGACAACGAAAATCTACTCAGACATCATAGGATGGCAACACATCATTAGAAAATAATATGAATCATAAAGCACCATGTTCAAGTAGAGGGTACAGCGGGTTGCGGGAGAGTGGACCGTTGGATATAGATGGGAAGGTGATGGAGATGTTGGTGAAGATGACGGTGGTGTTGGTGAAGATCGCGGTGACGATGATGGCCCCCGACAGCGTTCCGGCACCACCGGAAGCAAGGGGGAGAGAGCCCCCCTTCTTCTTCTTATTCTTCCTTGACCTCCTCTCTAGATGGGAGAAGGGTTTCCCCTCTGGTCCTTGGATCCCATGGCGTGGGAGGGGCGAGAGCCCCTCCAAGATTGGATCTATCTCTCTGTTTCTGCGTTCTCAGATTCTGCCCCTTCACCGTTTCTTTTATATCTGGAGATCCGTAACTCCGATTGGGGTGAATCTTTTGCCCAGATCTTTCTCATAAAATTAGCTTTCTTGCGGCAAAAGAAGAGCGTCAACCGCCTTACAGGGGCCCTAGGAGAGTCCAGGGCGTGCCTGCCTCCCTGGGGCGCGCCCCCTATCTCCTGGCCACCTCGAGCACCGTCTCGCGTTGATTTTACATCCCAAAAATCACAAATATTCCAAAATAATTCTCCGTCCGTTTTTATCCCGTTTGGACTCCATTTGATATTGGGTTTCTGCGAAACAAAAAACATGCAACAGACAAGAACTGGCACTGGGCATTGGATCAATATGTTAGTCCCAAAAATAGTATAAAAAGTTGCCAAAAGTATATGAAAGTTGAAGAATATTGGCATGGAACAATCAAAAATTATAGATACGACGGAGACGTGTCAGCATCCCCAAGCTTAATTCCTGCTCGTCCTCGAGTAGGTAAATGATAAAAAAGATAATTTTTGATGTGGAATGCTACCTAGCATAATCTTGATCATATGTCTAATCATGGCATGAATATTAAGACACAAGTGATTCAAAGCAATAATCTTTCATTTGACATAAAAACAATAATACTTCGAGCGTACCAATAAAGCAATCATGTCTTTTCAAAACAACAAGGCCAAAGCAAGCTTATCCCTACAAAATCATATAGTTTGGCCATGCTTCATTTTCGTCACACAAAATGCTCCCATCATGCACAACCCCGATGACAAGCCGAGCAATTGGTTCATACTTTTTAACGCGCTTCAGCTTTTTCAACCCTCACGCCATACATGAGCGCAAGCCATGGATATAGCACTATAGGTGGAATAGAATATAATGATGGAGGTTATGTGGAGAAGACAAAAAGGGAGAAAGTCTCACATCGATGCGGCTAATCAACGGGCTATGGAGATGCCCATCAATTAATGTCAATGTGAGGAGTAGGGATTGCCATGCAACGGATGCACTAGAGCTATGAATGAATGAAAGCTCAACAAAATAAAACTAGTGGGTGTGCATCCAACTTGCTTGCTCACGAAGACCTAGGGCATTTGAGGAAGCCCATCGTAGGAATATACAAGCCAAGTTCTAAAATGAAAAATTCCCACTAGTATATGAAAGTGACAACATATGAGACTCACTATATGAAAAACATGGTGCTACTTTGAAGCACAATATATGAGACTCGCTATATGAAGAACATGGTGCTACTTTGAAGCACAAGTGTGGAAAAGAGATAGTAACATTGCCCCTTTTTATTTATTTTTTTTTCTTTTTTCTTTTTTTCTTCTTTTCTTTGGCCTTTCTTTTTTTTTCTTTTGGCCTTTCTTTTTTTTTCTTTTTTTTCTTTGGGACAATGCTCTAATAATGATGATCATCACACTTTTATTGATTACAACATATGAATTACAACTCAAAACTAGAACAAGATATGACTCTATATGAATGCCTCCGGCGGTGTACCGGGATGGTGCAATGAATCAAGAGTGACATGTATAAAAAATTATGCATGGTGGCTTTGCCACAAATACGATGTCAACTACATGATCCTGCAATGGCAATATGACAAAAGTAATGTATGTCATGATGATGAACGGAATAGTGGAAAGTTGCATGGCAATATATCTCGGAATGGCTATGGAAATGCCATATAGGTAGGTATGGTGGCTGTTTTGAGGAAGATATAAGGAGGTTTATGTGTGATAGAGCGTATTGTATCATGGGGTTTGGATGCACCGGTGAAGTTTGCACCAACTCTCGAGGTGAGAAAGGGCAATGCACGGTACCGAAGAGGCTAGCAATGATGGAAAGGTAAAAGTGTGTATAATCCATGGACTCACATTAGTCATAAAGAACTCATATACTTATTGCAAAAGTTTATTAGCCCTCGAAGCAAAGTACTACTATGCATGCCCCTAGGGGATAGATTGGTAGGAAAAGACTATCGCTCATCCCCGACCGCCACTCATAAGGAAGACAATCAAAGAAACACCCCATGCTTCAAATTTGTCACACAAAGGTTACCATACGTGCATGCTACGGGACTTGCAAACCTCAACACAAGTGTATCTACAATCCACAACCACCCACTAGCATGACTCTAGTATCACCATCTTTATATCGCAAAACTATTGCAAGGAATCAAACATATCATATTCAGCGATCTACAAGTTTATGTAGGATTTTATGACTAATCATGTGAATGACCAATTCCTGTCATCTCTCTAAAAAGATATAAGTGAAGCAAGAGAGTTTAATTCTTTCTACAAAAGATATGCCCACGCTCTAACAAATATAAGTGAAGCAAAAGAGCACTCTACAAATGGCGGTTTTCTATGTACAGAGAAACAGGCAATCCAACTTCAAATGATATAAGTGAAGCACATGAAGCATTCTATGAAGCCAGACTCAAAAGATTTAAGTGAGGTGCAATGAGCATTCTATAAATCAACCAAGGACTATCTCATACCAGCATGGTGCATAAAAGAAAAGTGAAAACTAAATGCAAAAGACGCTCCAAGACTTGCACATAATGCATAAATGAAACGAATACGAAAACATACCGATACTTGTTGAAGAAAGAGGGGATGCCTTCCGGGGCATCCCCAAGCTTAGACGCTTGAGTCTCCTTGAATATTTACTTGGGGTGCATCGGGCATCCCCAAGCTTGAGATCTTGCCTCTCTTCCTTTTCCTCATATCGAGACCTCCTCGTTTAGACACTTCATCCACACAAAACTTCAACAGAAAACTCGGTAAGATCCATTAGTATAATAAAGCAAATCACTACTCTAAGTACTGTTGAAACCAATTCATATTTTGTTTTTGCATTGTGTCTACTGTAATATAACTTTTTCATGGCTTAACCCACTGATATAAATTGATAGATTCATCAAAACAAGCAAACTATGCATCAAAAACAGAATCTGTCAAAAACAGAACAGTCTGTAGCAATTTGAACATCCACCATACTTCTGGTACCCCAAAATTCTACCAAAATTAGGAAAAATAAACACATTGTATAGCAAGACAGTGAAAAAGGAATCAAAACCAATTGACGTTCCAGTTAAAAATGTAAAATCGCGCACTACAGACAAAGTTTCTGTCCTACATCATACAAACAAACAAGCATTGTAAACATCCTAAAGGCAAACCTTAGCACATTATTTTTATAATACAATGGAAATATACAAGGGGATAATTATTTTTGTTGAAAAGTTTCTGTAATAAAGATTCACAAAGTTTCCGTGAGCATGAACAAAGTTCAAGGCTAGCTCCCACTTCAACAATGCTTGTCTTTCTCACTTTCACTTTCCTTTTTGAAAAGTTTTTAGGTTTCCTTCTTTATTTTTATTTTGTTTTTAAACTATATAAAAGCACTCAACAGAAATAAATGACTCTCTAAAAGTTCCAGGTTGTCTCCCTGGCAGCGCTTTTTTTAAAGCCATTAAGTTAGGCATTTAGTGCTCAAGTACTGAATCCACCCGGATCCCAAGGTATATCAAAGCCAATTTTAATTAACAATGATTTGTAATTTAGTAATGAGCACAAAATAACATATATCAAGCAACAACGAAGTCTAACTCTCTTCCTATGCATCGACATGTCATAAAATAACAATTCATGCACACCAAGTAAAGGCCAATACATAGTATAAGCAGTTTCTTGCAATTCTATCGTGTTGGAAACATAGAGAGGCGGAGATGTAGTTCCTCTCTCATAATAATTGCAAGTAGGAGCAGCAAGCACATGCATATTATATCTATTAAAATCATCATGTAAAGTAGTAAAACGCAACCCATCAATATAATCCTTAATAAGCACAAACTTCTCCGATATAGTGTAGGTTGGAGAATTCAAAAAGATAATAGGACTATCATGCGTGGGTGTAATAGCAACAGTTTCATGTTTAACATAAGGAACTATAGCAAGTTCATCTCCATAAGAATAATTCATATTGGCATCTTGGCCACAAGCATAGCAGGCATCATCAAAAAGGGATATTTCAAGAGAATCAACGGGATCATAGCAATCATCCTTCGGTAAGCACGAAGGGGAATTAAACAATGTATGAGTTGAAGAGTTACTCTCATTAGAAGGTGGGCACGGGTGATCAATCCGCTCTTCCTCCTTTTGTTCTTCGCTCTCCTCATCATCTTTTTCATCCAATGAGCTCACAGTTTCATCAATTTCTTCTTCCATAGCTTCCTACAAAATATTAGTCTCTTCTTGGACAGCGGAGACTTCCTTAATAAATGCATTAATATTGTAATTGTATTCATAATTTTCATAGCAATATCTAAGTATAGCAAGATTTTCAGGCCTATAAACACCATCATCATCAAAAGCTTCATACTTTTCAAACAAAGATTCAATTTCATAAGCAGCCTTAAAAGCAACAAATTCTTCTATTTGTTCAACATCATAGTAATCATATATGCCATTAGCATAAGAAGCTAAGGTTTCATTATCATTAAATTTGCATGAAAAGGGAAGGTGTGGAGCCTTCATCCTAGAGCAACAAGTAATATCATATCTCAAGCATAGATCCCGAGCATACCAACGCAACATATTAATTTGATCCCATAATAGTTTCCCTTTTTGTGTAAAGCGATAATCCCTAAAGTATTCACGTTGATCCAACGTGTCTCCCATTATAAAGTTGAATGGGGTTTTCTCAGGATTATCAAAGTAGTACATAATATCTTTCACATAATGAGAATCGAGGGTTTTAGGAGTTACCCCATCTCCATCAGTAGCACGTACACCTAATATTTTTGGTATTTCGTGTTTCATATCCATAACTAAAGATAGAGAACAACTTAGTACATCAAATAAAAATTACTTAGTGATAAAGCAAACAAGCACACACGAGAATATTCACCCCACGCTATGACTCCCCGGCAACGGCGCCAGAAAAAGGTCTTGATGACCCGCAAGTATATGGGATAGTTGTAGCCTCTTTCGATAAGTAAGTGTCGAACCCAACGAGGAGTTAAAGGTAGAACAAATACTCTCTCAAGTCCTATCTGCCACTGATACGACTCTACGCACGCTTGACGTTCGCTTTACCTAGAACAAGTATGAAACTAGAGGTACTTTGTAGGTGTGGTAGGATAGGTTTGCAAGATAATAAAGAGCACGTAAACATAAACTAGGGGATGTTTGGATAAAGATGCAATAAAGTAGATATAGCGAGTGTGGAAAAGTGGTGGTAGGAGTTGTGAAATTGTCCCTAAGCAATTGACTACGTTACTAGACCAGTAATCACTATTGCAATTCTATTTGAGGGAGAGGCATAAGCTAACATACTTTCTCTACTTGGATCATATGCACTTATGATTGGAACTCTAGCAAGCATCCACAAATACTAAAGATTCATTAAGGTAAAACCCAACCATAGCATTAAAGTATCAAGTCCCCTTTATCCCATACGCAAACAACCTACTTACTCGGGTATGTGCTTCTCTCACTCACGCCACCCACCATAAGCAAATCATAAACATATTGCAAACCCTACAGCGGGAATCCCTCACGCTTGCGTGACACGGAGGGCACAATAGGACAGCACCAATAATAAAATGTGCAACTCAAACCAATCATAACAATTCATCAATCACCGATAGGACAACGAAAATCTACTTAGACATCATAGGATGGCAACACATCATTGAAAAATAATATGAAGCATAAAGCACCATGTTCAAGTAGAGGGTACAGCGGGTTGCGGGAGAGTGGACCGCTGGATATAGATGGGGGAAGGTGATGGAGGTGTTGGTGAAGATGACGGTGGTGTTGGTGAAGATCGCGGTGATGATGATGGCCCCCGGCGGCATTCCGGCGCCACCGGAAGCAAGGGGGAGAGAGCCCCCCTTCTTATTCTTATTCCTTGACCTCCTCCCTAGATGGGAGAAGGGTTTCCCCTCTGGTCTTTGGCTCCCATGGCGTGGGAGGGGCGAGAGCCCCTCCGAGATTGGATCTATCTCACTGTTTCTGCGTTCTCAGATTCTGCCCCTTCACCGTTTCTTATATATCTAGAGATCCGTAACTCCGATTGGGGTGAATCTTTCGCCCAGATCTTTCTCATAAAATTAGCTTTCTTGCGGCAAAAGAAGAGCGTCAACTGCCTTACGGGGGGCCCAGGAGAGTCCAGGGTGCGCCTGCCTCCCTGGGGCGCACCCCCCTATCTCCTGGCCCCCTCGGGCACCGTCTCGCGTTGCTTTTACATCCAAAAAATCACAAATATTCCAAAATGATTCTCCGTCCATTTTTATCCCGTTTGGACTCTGTTTGATATTGGGTTTCTGCGAAACAAAAAACATGCAACAGACAGGAACTGGCACTGGGCATTGGATCAATATGTTAGTCCCAAAAATAGTATAAAAAGTTGCCAAAAGTATATGAAAGTTGAAGAATATTGGCATGGAACAATCAAAAATTATAGATACGACGGAGACGTATGAAGCAACAAAGATCCGTTCGGAGGACTACATCATCCTGGACGACACCGACACGGATAGTGATGCAAATGACGACAACGATGACGACTACGTTGACGAAGCTGGAGCAGATATCATGGAGTCTTCCCCTGATGAAAATTTCTAGATGACCACCATTGTAACTAGTAGTATTTCCTCCAGGTAGTTAGCAACGATCGAGTTTGTAATCATAGGTTTGACCGATTGTGTGATCTTGTGTGCCTTTGAATGAAGTGAAATTGATTGTGTTTGTCTCATGAACATTATGGGTAGTGGATCTCTCTTAGACCTCATTCTATTTTGATTCTCACCCCTTTTAACCCATCAGATGCCTTCGAGACGTGACAATGGATTTGCCTTCCCACCGGAGCTCACTCACTTGATCCAGCATTTCACGCAGAATGCCTTGATGTAGATATTAGTTCAGAACCAGAACCAAGGCAACAAAAACAACCCACCACCACCACCCCCTGTTGACCACCTAGCCCGTTTTCTAAGGTTGACTCTACCGGTGTACTCTAGTAGCACCGAGCCGATTGTTGCAGATGATTGGCTCCGCAAGATTGGAAGAGAGCTGACCACTTCAGGATGCACAGATGCGGAAAGAGTGTGTTTTGCCGCACACCAGCTTGATGGACCCGCAGCATCTTAGTGGAAGAATTTCACAACCACTTATCCCATTGACACTGTTACATGGGGTCAGTTTCAGCAGGCTTTCCGCACTGCCCATGTCTCAGCAGGATCTATGAGCATGAAGAAGCATGAGTTTCGCAACTTGCGCCAAGAAGGACGTACTGTGGGCCAGTATGTGGATGAGTTTAGCAAGTTAGCACACTATGCCCCTGATGACGTAGCCACAGATGCCGCTAAGCAGGAGAAGTTTCTGGAGGGATTGAATGATGAGCTGAGCATGCACATGATGATGGCAACATTCAACAACTACCAAGAGTTGGTAGACAGGGCTCTCATGATTGAAGGCAAGCATCAACAGATTGATAATCGCAAGAGAGAGTATGGACAGGGGAGGTACACTTCAGGAGCTCAGCACAAGCCTCGCTATTCCCCGTACTCGGGAGGACATAACCACAACCATGGAGGCCATAATCATGGAGGACATACGCACAATGGAGCAAGTTCGCACAACCACAGTGGCCCCAAGAATGGCAATGGGAATGGAGGAAGCAGCAGTCAGAACCGTTCCAACCCTTCAACACCAGCCAAGAGGGATCTAAGCCACATTACCTGTTTCAAGTGCCAGAAGGCCGGACATTATGCTATTGAATGTCCTGAAGCGAAGAATGGAAATGGCAATGGAGGTTCTGCCAAGAAGCCCAACCCCTTCACCAAAGGTCAAGTGAACCACGTCAGCGTGGAGGAGATTGATGATCAACCCGATGCAGTTGTCGGTAAGTTTTTGATTAATGCATTTACTGCACTTGTTCTTTTTGATACTGGTGCATCTCATTCATACATATCAAGGGGATTTGTGGATAAGTATAATCTGCCAACTGTAGCCCTTAAGTCACCTATGTTAGTAAGTTCCCCAGGAGCGGAGTATATGGCTAGTAGGGGATGCTATCAGTTGCCACTAACCATGGGTAGACATGTTTTCCCCACCGACCTAATTGTTCTGGAGTCACAAGGATTGGATGTGATACTGGGTATGAATTGGCTATCCAAGTTTGAAGGAAACATCAACTGCGCCAGTAAATCAATTCTTCTCACCACCCCAGAAGGAAAGAGGATCAAGTATGTATCCCTGCATGTGCCGAGGAGGACTCAGGTGAATTCCTTATCAGGAGTTGTACAGGAGGAAGTACCAGTGGTGAAGGATTACCCCAACGTATTTCCGGAAGAGTTACCAGACATGCCACCGGATCGAGACATTGAATTTTTGATTGAGCTATTGCCAGGCACCGGACCAATATCAAACAGACCATATCGGATGCCCGCAAAGGATCTGGAGAAAATTAAGACGCAGATAAAGGAGTTACTGGAGAAAGGTTACATTCGACCAAGTTCATCACCTTGGGGAGCCCCAGTGCTTCTAGTGGAGAAGAAGGATGGATTTTTGAGGATGGTAGTTGATTATCGTGCGTTGAATGAGGTGACGATCAAGAACAAATACCCTCTTTTGATGATCAACAATTTTTCTGACCAGTTGCAAGGAGCTAAAGTTTTCTCCAAAATTGATCTTCGATCAGGTTATCACCAGTTGAAGATCCGAGAACAAGATATACCTAAGACAGCTTTTACTACAAGGTACGGGCTATATGAGTATACCATTATGTCATTTGGTCTGACTAACGCGCCTGCCTATTTCATGAACATGATGAACAAGGTGTTTATGAAGTTTTTGGATAAGTTCGTCGTGGTGTTCATTGATGATATATTGGTCTACTCGAAGAATGGAGAAGAGCATAAGGAGCATTTGCGTTTGGTTCTTGAGAAGCTCAGAGAACATCAGTTGTATGCCAAGTTCAGCAAATGTGAGTTTTGGTTAAAGGAAGTTGGATTTCTCGGACATGTTATATCCGGAGAAGGAATAGCAGTAGACCCTACCAAGGTTACTTCTTTCACTAAATAGGTGGCACCCACATCAGTTGGAGAGATCAGGAGTTTTCTTGGACCCGCAGGTTATTATCGAAGGTTTTATCGAGAATTTCTCCAGGATTGCAAAGCCCATGACGGAGTTATTGAAGAAGGACACCAAGTTTAAATGGACTGAGGAGTGTGAAGCCAGTTTTCAGGAGTTGAAGAGACGTTTGGTTACAACCCCAGTGCTGATTCTCCCAGACCAACGTAAGGATTACCAAGTGTATTGCGACACTTCACGTCGAGGACTTGGAGTTGTACTTATGTAGGAAGGAAGAGTTGTTTCATATGCCTCACGATAGCTTAAACCTCATGAGCTGAATTATGCTACGCATGATTTGGAGTTAGCAGCTGTAGTGCATGCGTTGAAGACATGGAGACACTTTTTCATCGGAAACCATTGTGATGTATACACGGATCATAAGAGTTTGAAATGCATCCTCACGCAGAAGGAGTTGAACCTCAGGCAAAGGAGATGGTTGGAGCTCATAAAGGATTATGATATGAAATTGCACTATCATCCCGGAAAGGCCAATGTCGTAGCAGATGCGTTGAGCTACAAGAGTTATGTTAATACACTCATAATCGGAGGATTATCTAAGGAGTTAGCAGATGATCCTTGAGAGCTATGCTTGGAGATAGTTCCGAGAGGTTATGTTGCAGCATTGGAAATTCAGTCCCCTCTTTTGGGTAAGATCAGAGAAGCCCAGAAGACTGACAAGGAGATTGCTGAAATAAAGAAAAGGATGAGTAAAGGAAAGGCTAAAGGATTTCGTGAGGATGAGCACGACACCTTATGGTTTGAGGATCGCATATATGTGCCTAATGACCCTGAGATCAAGAAGTTGATTCTGCAAGAGGCCCATGATTCACCATACTCGATTCACCCAGGAAATACTAAGATGTATCTGGATCTGAAGGAAAGTTTCTGGTGGACAGGAATGAAGAAGGATATAGCCGAGAATGTAGCAGTATGTGATGTATATCAGAGAGTCAAGGCAGAGCATCAGAAACCAGTCGGATTGCTACAGCCATTACCGATACCCGAATGGAAGTGGGATAAGCTTGGCGTGGACTTTATCACCGGATTACCCAGGACTCGTTCAGGCTATGACTCCATCTGGGTTGTAGTCGATCGTTTGACAAAAGTAGCTCATTTCATCCCGGTGAAGACAACTTATACGAGTGCTAAGTTGGCAACGATATACATGACCAGGATCGTATGTCTGCATGGAGTTCCGAGGACCATTTTATCAGATAGAGGAACCCAGTTTACTTCAAAATTTTGGAATCAGTTGCATGAAACTTTGGGTACCAGGCTAGAGTTCAATACAGCCTTTCATCCACAGGCAGATGGACGGACCGAGAGAGTCAATCAGATTCTGGAAGACATGTTGAGAGCTTGTGCGCTAGATTATGGATCTAGTTGGGATGACAATTTGCCATATGCAGAGTTCTCTTATAACAACAGTTATCAAGCCAATTTGAAGATGGCCCCTTTCAAAGCCTTGTACGGAAGGAGGTGCAGGACACCGTTATCGTGGGATGAAGTTGGAGATCATCAGTTGTTCGGACCAGACTTAATCAAGGAATCTGAGGAGAAGGTTAAGTTGATTCGCAACAGACTCAAGGTAGCCCAGTCTAGGCAGAAGAGTTATGCGGATACTAAACGCAAGGAGATAGTTTACGAAGTTGGAGACAGAGCATATCTTCGGGTGTCCCCACTTCGAGGAGTTAAGCGTTTTGGAGTCAAGGGAAAGCTAGCACCACGTTTTGTGGGACCATACAGAGTTTTGGAATGCATGGGAGAAGTTTCATACAAGCTAGAATTGCCAGAAGGATTGTCAGGAGTTCATGATGTGTTTCACGTTTCCCAGTTGAAGAAGTGCCACGCAGATATGGCTAATATTCCTCTGAGAGATACAGTGCCATTGGAAGCAATTCAGTTAGACAGTGATTTAACCTATGAAGAGAAGCCAGTCAAGATTCTCGAGTTTTCCAGGCGAGTTACCCGCGGCAAGGTTATCAAGTTTTGCAAAGTTCAGTGGAGCCACCATACCGAGGAGGAAGCCACCTGGGAGCAAGAAGAAAATCTCCGTAGAGACCACCCAAACCTTTTTGCTGACCAACCCGAATCTCGAGGGCGAGATTCATCTTAAGGGGGGTAGGTTTGTAACATCCCAATTTTCAATTTGGATGTTATACATAGATCACCATATGCATATCATATTTTATTCTTGCATTTCGTTGTGATCCTAGAAATCTTAAGCAACTCAAGGACCCAAGGAGAGAGTTGGAGGTTTCACAAAATTCATATTTGAATTTATTTCAAATTTGAAGAAAGGGTCAATTTGATTTTATTATTTTTCTCTCCAATTATTTCCAATAATAAAAATATATGAGAGAAGATAATATGACTTCTTCAACCCCAGAGAAATATTGGAGAAAGAATTTTAAAATCAAATTATGTTTTATTGGTATTTTATTGCTATTTTATTGGAATTAGAAAAATATTGCATTTTTGAAAATTGCATCTTAGTCTAAAAAAATGTTCATCTTGTCCTAAATATTAGGTTTGGACGGTGAAAATTGTTTTTGGAATTTTAGAATTTTTTATATTTTATTAGGATTTTTCTTTCGGGCGAATTTTATTTAAAAAAAATTCCGCCCGACTGGGCCGAAGGCCCAGCCGAGCTGGCCGGCCCGTTGCGCCACCGCCTCCGCCGCCATCCCCGAGCCGGACTCCGGCAGGAGTCCAAGCCGCCGCCGCCTCGGCTGCCCCCTGCCCCAAGTCGCCCACCCCCCCAGGACCTTTATATACACCGCCACCCCCCTCCCCCGTCGCCGCCTCCACCTCACCTCGCCTCGCCGCCTCCCGCAGGAGCAGCAGCCGCAGCCGCTCGCTGTAGCGCCACGCGCCGCCGACCCGCCATCGTTGCCGCCGTCAGATCCGCCGCCGCCGTCGGCGCCGGGTTTTTTTGTAGAACCGGTATAACCCCCGAATTGTCCAGATTTTCTTAGGTTTTCTCGGTTTTTAGAATAGATCGATTTTTTCGTTTTTTTAGTTATTTAATGAATATTCTTTCGTTCGTTCATTCGGTTTAACGGACGGTTTTCATCGGATTAGTTCTGTTAGCGAACGTTCGCGCTGTTTTCGGCCAGGGACCTATCGGCGAATAAGTTTTTATCGCGATTTAGCCCCTGATCTTTAAACTAGCATAACTTTTTACTCGTTTATCCAAATTAGATGAAACCAGCGCCTAAATCTTCATTTCGTTTTGTTCTTTCCAGTTAACCAACTTAAACATGATTTTGGTACTGTAAAATTTCAGTTTAGTCCAGATTAGTAAACGATCTTGTTTCATTCGTATTTTGAGTTTTGTTGCTCTGTTTGAGTTGAATCTTTTTGCAAATCGTAGCTAATCACATGTACCTACTGTTAAGATCTAATCCACATGATAATATTGCTATTAGGTTTAACTTTTGTTAGTTTAAGCCGTTTGCTTGTTTCATGTTTGATTTGGATCTTTTCTCGGTTTTCTCGTGTTTCGTTTGAGTGATTGCTTATGTATGCTATTGTTTGTCTACGCTAGATTACCCGGAGTGCGAAGCTTGTTACTACGAATCTCTAGAGTTTGTAGATCGTCGGCAAGGCAAGTTACACTTTGATCATACTCTTTTATACCCAGTTTTTACTATGCATTAGTTCTGCCCCTCAAATATTTGCATGAGTAGGATTGGGAACATGTGGTTTTGGTTGTAGTGCTTGAGGTAGGAACCTAATACCTTTTTGATCACCCCGGGAATATACGTTATGCTTATTTATTGCTTAGCCATGCTCGTAGACGGGGATTGGATCGTGATTCACACATGGAAGTTGAGAGTTATTTAATCATGGATAACATTAAGGTGGCAACTTTAATATACATCTGGGTGGATCGGTTGAGGCACCTGGGGAACCAAGTGTTGCCTGTTTTGGGAAATCCCGGAGTAATCGTGTGATTTTTCCTATGGAATGCCACCCAGGCTCAAAGGGATCATAAAATTATTCATGCTAGAAACTTTCGTGTGCAGCCACAAGCCATTATGGGCTCTGGCATAGTTGAGTAAGTTGCGTGAGCTCTTGAAGAGGTGGACTAGCAGATGTAGGGGAAAGTAGGTGTGTCGGTCCGCCCGGAGTAGAGAGTTAATGCTTCAGAAAGACTATATCTCGATCATCCGATCATGGATGCGGTCGAGTCTTGTGGGAAAAAGTGCACAAACCTTTGCAGAGTGTATAAACTAATCATGGTTAGCCGTGTCCCCGGTTATGGACATCTTGAGTATCTAGTACTTGAATCTATTGATGTGATCTCAACATGTTACTTTAATTAATTTGATTTGGGTTAATGATGATACTTTAATTTGGGATTTGAGTTGGGGTTACCTTCTCAAATTTTGGGTAACATGGGAGTAGTTAAATAAATTTATTCCTTTGTTGTAGTGAAAAACTAGCTTTATGCAAAATCATAAACTTACAGACTCCACCAGCCAAATATTGCGTGTAGATATAGTTCTTGCATTTCATTACTTTACAGTGTAACTCTGCCAGCATATTCAATGTGCTGACCTACATGGCTGCAACGTCTCATGTTGCAAACTATTCAGACGACGAATAAGGTGAGATAGGTCGTTGTTTTGCACTCAATTACGCCGTTGTAGTTGATGGACTCATTTACCTTCGAAGCTTCCATTACGCTATAGATCCCAAGAACCAGCTTTCCTGCTTTTGATCTTGGGTAAAAAATATCTTGTTATGTATGGAATGCATTGGCATGATCCATGTTGATGATGCTTAGTAGTAGACTGCGGTCGAGGTTGTATTTTGGTGCTTTGGATGGTTCCAGCTACCAACCAAGTAGATAATATTTATAGTTGTTTTCTTATACCCTATAAGAGTATGTTATATCTGCAGTTGAGACCCATGTTATATCTGCAACAGACAATGCATACAATGCAATTGTTCCAGTGCATCATAATCATTTCTTCCGGTGCCTGTTAATTAACATTTTTTTATGGTGTCGGTGGCTACTTCCGGTGCTGTTGAGCTGATCAAGGCAGGGACATCAGATCATTTATCATTTGCTTCATGGGCTATCAACGATTCTTCGGGCAGTTAGCCACACATACAGTTTAGATAAATAACTCTTGAGGTATTCCTTGAATGACATAAGGCAACAATAGCGTTTTTGTTCTCGCCATCATTTTTCAGTGTCTTGCAATATTATTTGATTTCTTCCTCTCATAAACAGAGCAGAAGTTGGCCCTTCGAATTGATCTGTGTTGTATCTACATGGTGTAATGGATTTGTTTCTGTAGAATATGTACAGTCCCATGTTTTGTTTTATGCATTACTTTGTTGTTCTCTAAGCTCTACCAACAGTGGGACCAAAATCTTTTTGGACCCAACAGTTGCAATGTTAATATGATGGTAGAAATCCATCAATATTGATTGTTATGCATGTGATTGATGCTTCCTTATAGTTCTCTAACTATCAGTTGCTTTCTTACAAGGGTGAGTTAAAGTTGAGACTATTTTACAATACTTATGTAATCCAAAACTATATAACTGAAAACTGATGTTCTGACGATGCCACTTACTATTTGCAATACTATCGCAGAGCCAATTGATGTTAGGTGTGCTCGAGGATGTTTCACTCCATGAATCCAGAGTACAATGGTGGGATCATTTAGTTTTTGGGTTGCACCAATATGTGATGTCAAGGATGATTGCTAGCCTGACATGTGCAAACTATAGAGTAGGCAGTAGTGCATGGAAATAATGAAAATATATCATATGTGTGTGTGCAGGGCATGCCCATGATTCATAATCATTTGAGACAGTCTTAGAAGAACAATTTCCCATTGTTTTTCATCCCCTATTGAGTGTTGTTTGCAAATTTCATCCGTTGGTGAAAGGAACCTGTACTCTTCTTTGTTTTAGTGCTCTATCTACTCTATATTTCCCTACATTTGTGGTAGACAATGGTAAATGGTGTGCCTTTGTATATAAAAAATGTTCTCTACTCTCGCAGCCCATGAATTATTATTGTTATTATTGCCATATACTTATATAGAATGATGAGATGTGATCATGCACTTGCACTATCCTATTCTTACTGCTAATTAGGTAGGTTCAGCTGTAATGGAGTTGGTATCATGCCCTTCTACATTATGTAGATTGTTTTGTGTTCCAAGATAAAATCATGCTGTTTTTTTCTCATGTGAATGCGAAGGACCTTATGCGTCTTTCTCTTCTCACTGATGGATGATGATGATTTAATACTTAAGGGGCTTCCACATGTTATAACTAAGCCATGCATATGTCTATAAATTTACTAATGGTAACATACCCAATTAACCTAATAGATTCTTTTACCTTTCAATGAATGTAGCTCTGCCATCTGTGTTACCATCAGCAGAAGGTATATATGCTCGAAGAAGCTATCAAACGGAGATTGGCAGTACAATTCATGCATTCGAACTTGCTGATGATGATGACTGCACAGTAATGGCATCGGTGAAAATCGATATCCGACCCCACTATTGCCAACTCAACAGGAATTTTATGGAGAACCAACTCAGCTTGCAGTGATTCTATTGAATCCGCATGCTTTAGCCTATCTACTGACCATGGACATAATTACAATAGATGATGCCAACTCGGTGGAGCTCAAGAAATGCCAAAGATAACTCAAAGCTGAGCAGTCCTGGTCATCCGTGCTATATGATCATGCAGAATCCTTTCAGAATCAGTTCTGAAGTTCTGGACTGAAGCCTTTTGTTGTTTCCTGGACCAAATGCCGCTATGTACTGAAATGTTAATAGATTGATAAACACAACTAATATTATGCTATTTTTTTATATATATTTGCAACGCTTCAATGATTGTATTACCGAATTGGATATGACTATACCTGGCAGCATCGCTGCCTGGTGCGGCAAGCCG
Source organism: Triticum timopheevii (assembly GCA_963921465.1). NCBI lineage: Eukaryota > Viridiplantae > Streptophyta > Magnoliopsida > Poales > Poaceae > Triticum > Triticum timopheevii. The sequence goes on from OY997274.1 coordinate 299,569,864, forward strand.
CACTTCCTACCTAGCACAATAAAATGGTAGAGGCGGATTGTGGATAAAAGAAAAAAGTTGTAGTCTAGCATCTGCAGCACAAGAAACCTAAAGAATCAATTTTGATATCTCAGTGTAGAATGAAAATTATACAACCTACAAGGTCAAACCGCCTATGCAAAATTGAACTATCACTTGTAACCAAACTCAGACACGAATATTGGCACAGTGCACCCTGTGGAGTTCATGAACTAGATGAGGAAATTATCCATCATGTGATTGATAACGTCTGCCCCATCTGAGTTAAGCCAATAGCTCTTTACCTGACGTTCATAGAGTAAAGAGAAGTATGATCAAAATGTATGTATTATTGCATTGGCATATTCGACTACGCAACAAAGAATCAGGTACCAAGAGTTTCTTAGTGAAAATTGTTGAAGGGTATTGCCGCAATGTCACTTTTGTTTCACGTTTTTTTATCTTTCTTCTTTATATCTACTGAATTAGTATATATGTGAAATACTTTTTCCTGTTTGAATATACAACATGGTTATCAATACCATCAAGTTAGGATAATAATGGGCCTAGTACACAGAATAAGCAATTCCATGCAAGGTGATTTTGCTAATGATATCTGGGTGCATTTGACTAGATTGGATTTTAACTTAGAAAAATGCCCCTCTGTTTTTTAGAGCAAAAGTTCATATGCCACTGGATGGAAGCACCAAATTCAGATACCAAAAATGAAAACAATACTTCAATCAAAATACGAAAGTCAGCTTGGAAAGGTCAAAAATCACACCTGGATGGTGTTATGCGCAACCAATCTTTGACTACTTTTCTGGAAGCTCACATCAACACGTTCCCACTGCAGTTGTGTTAGGCCTCTTATCATCTCCTCTGCATGTAATGTTGCCACTTGTCAACAACTGATGAACAAGATTTAACATGTTTGGGCTAGCGAACAGCTCATATGAAGATGATCTCAAGGTTATTTTAAACCGGGCATGCAGGGAACTGATTAACAGCAAACTCAGTCTATGCCACTCGACTTCTAACGAGGTTGGCCGAATACCAAAAGGTCCCATGTAAATAACTCAATAAGAAGAGAATTGGAACTAAAAAGTCTGATGCAACCATGATGGGAACTAAGAAAATGTTAAGGCAGCAGCCGACAATAGAAAGCAAGCATACCTTCTGGGCCACAGAGATTAGCACTCACTTCGGTTTCATTTCTGTCCATAATTCCTCTATCAACATGGACTATATGTGGATACTTCTCATCACGAACAAGAAGGCGATGCTGCAGAAGGGGTTGAATTCAATTAAAAATTAGTTCGTTTACTTACAGGGAAAAAACCATAAACATAAAACCATTCCTGATACATACTTTTGGCAACTCGTGTTGACGCCGGATTGACGATGTTCTCCAACCCACCATATCTTTTCAGCTGGTTAAGTGGGTATACAGTTAGAAGTAAAATATGCAATTCACAATACACAGTGAACACATGTATGTCATTCAGCAGTTAAAGCATACAGTTGAAATTTCAGCAGTTAAAGGATACGGTTGAAATTTCATCAGTTAAAAGGATACGGTCAAAATTGGCATTCGCATATGCCACACGTCGTTTGAAAGAGCGCAATCCGGATCTGCACAGCAGAACATGGTATACTTTAGAAATGATGCCGTATACACTTCTAATTAATTAGGACAACTGGAGCGCAATACAGAAAATAACCTGAATTTTATATCATCATGATCCTGAACCATTTGAAGAAGGAGTGGACGCCTACCATCATCACTGTCTGTAAGGAATAAATGCTTTCCAGTTCTTCCAACAATCAAATGTGCAGTTTCTGATGCTCTTCGCTCCAGGAAAGGCAAGCCACATAGAAAGGGGAGCTGGTGGAAGAATCTGAACATGAGACTAACATTACTGAAGCATTTGAATGTTCTTGTTCTATTGCAATCTGAATTCGAAGAGTGTCAGTGTTCTGATCCCGTGGTAGCTATCAAGGGTGCATGATGGATAGCTAAATTTGTTCGGACGGCTTACGAGTGGCAAATCAGGATGGCTGCACACAAGAGACAACGATCTACCCAGGTCCAGGTCCTCCCTGGAGAGGTAACATCCTACTCCTGCTGCTAAGATGTATTGCTTTGTGTGTTGGCCTGAGATCAGAGAGATCTCAGCTAGGGTTCTTGGTACAAGGTGTGCCGTGGTGGTGGCAGAGGTGGAAGATGAAGGGTTAGGTGAGGAACCCTGGATCTCACTAGTGGTGTGTAGAATTATCTGAGAAGATTTGGTCCCGACCGAGGGGCCACTAAATGGCCTTGTATGCGTGGTCAAGTTAGGGTTACATGGCTCGGGTAAGTTTACAAGTTGGTGTGCGCTACTGGGTCGTGCCGGACCCTGACTAGTTGGGTGAATTGGTTGCCTACCTTGTCCCTCGAGATGATGAAGGCGTCCCATATAGAAGGTTGGCCCAAGTCACCAGTCAAGCCCATGCTAAGGTCGTTGGCCCGCTTTCGACCTTGCTCTGCCTAAATCAGGGTGTCGTATCCTCGTCAAAATCCCCTGAGTCTTACATGATTCCTCTATCCTGGGAAGTGGAGCTCTTGGACCATTCCCACCAGCCAAAGGAAGTCGCCATCAAGTACTTCCCCAGGTGGCCAGGTGGGTTGAAGTACTTCAGAATGTGCCTTCTGAGTTACAGTTGGCGGATTCCTTCATGAAGGCGCAGACTAGAGCACAACATGGCTTTTACCTCTTGGAGAGGGGTATATACGCTGGCGTATGGCCTCATAGGAATACAAATTGCATATTCCTAAAAGCTTAAGGTTAGAATCGCAAATACATTAGTTTACTAATTGCACTAAATAATGAATGCACTGAATGGAGTGTACCGGTTAAATCTCTCTCCCATGGGTAGGTTAAGTGGGTATGTGAACCGGGGAAAGAGACAGTTGAATGATCAAACTCTAGTTTATAAAACAATAGAAGAGAGCAGTGATATTGCTACCTGTTTGTTTCCACTTGAACCCAGATGTGGTGATGCAAAGGTTATAAAGTTCATAGGTTTTAAGCCGGCTATGAGACCCTCCAAGCATTCAACTTGCTCTCTGCTGTTCCCAACGGAACATTTAGTTCTGTTACTACATTCGTAAAGCCTTCCTATAGCATATCTGGCAACAAGACCACCCAGAGAGTGCGCCACAATTGAGATCTTCTTTACACCTCTTCTTTGCTCGACAACTGATAGAACCTATACGGGTTCCGTTAGTACAAATATGAAATGATGTGATGAAAGCATAGTACTTCCAGTAATAAAAGGATCACATAAGATCAATATAGACCTAATTTGCCTTGCTTTGATACCAACGGGTCACAAAGTGAAGCTTAACAACCTATCATGATATCACCCTGCATGTTAACGTAAACCATAGCTAGTTTATGATTAATCAGCTTAGTAACATCTTATCATGCCATTACCCTACATGTTAACCTGTTAAGCCCAAGTAGTTTATAATTAATCAGCTCAGGAAGCAGAAGTCATCTAGCATACAGACAGACAACAACAGCAGCAGCAACAATTAAGCCCTTGGTCCCAAACAAGTTGGGGTGGGCTAGAGCTGAAACCCATAAGATCTCGAACCAACTCATGGTTCTGGCAAGTGGATAGCTAACTTCCACGCACCCCTGTCCATGGCTAGTTCTTTGGTGATATTCCAGTCCTTCAGGACTCTCTTTACGGACTCCTCCCATGTCAAGTTTGGTCTACCCCGACCTCTCTTGACATTATCAGCACGCTTTAACTGTCCGCTATGCACTGGAGCTTCTGGAGGCCTGTGTCGTATATGCCCAAACCATCTATGACAATGTTGGACAAGCTTCTCTTCAATCGGTGCTACCACAACTCTCTCACGTATACGCTGTCTACCAGACAGAAATAAAGAAAAAATAGACAAAGTTTAACAATACTTGTACGTGTGCACAATAACAAGTACTCAAGTACACGTTGCACGAATGTGGTTAATTTGTATTAAAAGGGCACAAATAAGATGAATCAACGAACGAAGCAGTCACAGCGTCTCAAACAATCTGCCTCGACTATTGCTAAGAGGTAAGGCACATCCACAAAAAAAAAAGCATTTAGAAAATGGTGAGAAGAGTAAGGAGAGAGGTGAGGTCGTTGCTCTAGGTAGAAATGGCATGGCACTTCTAAAAAGACACTAGTAACAACCAAACGTGCTATTGGAGAGACACTTATTTGTGCGCTCTGTGGATTGTCAATATCTGCAATTGATCGTATGCCGTAGCATATATAGAGTACGTGGGCAGGAGTATCTCAACCGTATCCGCTATACAAGGAAAGGATCGGAAGATATCCGTAGACTACGAAATAAAAAAACAAGATCCTAGCTGCCTAATGTACATGTGATAATGATCATGCTCAACCCCCCCACCCCGCCCCGGGGCAGTCGGTACATCACCAGTGACGCAGAGACTGGACCGGAACTCCTCAAAAGTAGAAGTCGGTAACCCTTTGGTCATGACATCGGCAAACTGCTGAGCGGTGGGAACGTGCAGAACACGGACGCGGCCGAGAGCCACCTGCTCACGCACAAAGTGTATATCGAGCTCGATATGCTTCGTGCGACGATGATGAATGGGGTTGGCGGAGAGGTAGACGGCGGAGACGTTGTCACAGTATACAAGGGTAGCATGTGAAACGTCATGGTGGATCTCCCGGAGAAGTTGTCGTAACCAAGAGCACTCAGCAACCGCATTGGCCACTGCCCGGTACTATGCCTCAGCACTGGAACGGGAGACCGCAGGCTGCCGTTTCGAGGACTAGGAGATGAGGGCCCGGTACTCTGCCTCAGTACTGGAACGGGAGACCATAGGCTATCGTTTCGAGGACCGGGAGATGAGGGACGGACCAAGGTAGACGCAATAGCCAGAAGTGGAACAACGCATGTCTGGACAGCCAGCCCAGTCAGCATCAGAGTAAACGGCCATGTCGGTGGAGGACGGTGCTGTCAAGGTGAGCCCAAGAGCCATAGAGCCGCGGATATAACGCAGAATCCGCTTCACCAGGTTCCAGTGACTTTCTCGGTAAGCATACATATGCAAGCACACCTGCTGCACTGCATACTGCAAATCTGGTCTGGTGAGGATCAAGTACTACAGGGCGCCCACGATAGACCAATAGAATGGGTCCTCCGGTGTTGGGGAGCCATCAAGTGCGGAGAGTTCTGCCTTCGTATCAACAGGGGTGGCAACGGGCTTGCAATTAAGCATGCCGACACGCTCAAGAAGCTCATGGGCGTACTTCTCCTGATGAAGGAAAAAACCGTCGGGGCGCCCAGTGACCTCAATGCCGAGGAAGTAGTGGAGCGGTCCCAAGTCCTTCATGGCGAACTCGACATTGAGACGAGCAGTGAGCTGTCCAACAAGCTCGGCCGAGGATGCCATGAAGATATATCGTTGACGTACAGTGGTAGATAGGCAGTCGCCTAGCCGTGATGGTACACGAACAGTGAGGCGTCGGAGCGAGTAGCTCGGAAGCCCAACTGCTGAAGAAAGGCGGCGATGCGCTGGTACCACGCTCTCAGCGCATGTTTCAGTCCATAGAGGGAGCAAGAAAGCAGGCACACGTGATCAGGGTGTGTGGCGTCGACGAAACCAGTGGGCTGCTGACAATACGCCTGTTCGGCAAGATGGTCGTGGAGGAACGCGTCGAAAACGTCCAACTAATGCACCGGCCAGGCACGAGACACCGCAAGCTCGAGGACGGTGCGAATCGTGCCCGGCTTGACGACCGGGGCGAAGGTGTCGGTGAAGTCCACTCCGACACGTTGCCGGAAACCGTAACTACCCAACGAGCCTTGTACCGCTCCAGGGTACCATCGGGGCGCATCTTGTGACGATACACCCACTTCCCGCTAATCATATTAGCATGCCGGGGACGCGGGACGAGCTGCCAGGTGCGGTTGCGTTGCAATGCGTCGAACTCCTCCTGCATAGTGGCAAGCCAGTTGGGGTCGCGAAGAGCGGCACGGGCCGAGGACGGCAGCGGCGATGACGAGGAGGTCGATGCCGTGCAGAGGTAGTGCTCGGACGGATAGCTGGTACTCGGTCGGAGGGCACCAGTGCGCGACCAAGCCGTGATGTAGAGCGAGGGCACCGCGACGAGCATCCGGTCGTCGAGCAGTGTAGACGAAGGCCAAGCCGACCCCGTCGGGTCCAATGAGGTACGCGTGAAGCCAGGCCCGAGGCTGTCAAAGGCGCCGTGGAGCCCGAGGCCGGGGCGTCCGAGGCCGCGCCTGTGGTTGGGCCCGAGGCAGCCAAGGCAGCCGAGCCCGAGGCCCAGCCATCCGAGGCGCTCTGGTCAGCCGAACCAGAGCCCGAGGCGGCGGCAGCCAGGCGCGGGCGTCCCCCGCAGAGGTGCGACTGCACCGGAGAAGGCCCGCCATGGGGAGGAGGGAATGACAAAGTCGGTGCATCAGCTGGAGGTACCTGCTGAAAGGTAAACACTTTTTCGTCAAAGTAAACGTGCCTTGAAGTTATCACCTGATGAGAGACTGGGTCGTAGCACCGGTGGCCCTTGGTGTTGGAGGGGTACCCAAGAAAGATGCATGCGAGGGAACGCGGAGCAAGCTTATGTGGGGCGGTGGAAGCGATGCTAGGATAACAGAGACAACCAAAGACTCGAAGTTCATCATAGAATGGAGGAGTGCCATAAAGTAACTGATGCAGCGCATAGTTCCAACGAACGCGGCAAGGCCGGAGGTTGACCAGGAGAGACGTCGTGGCAAGAGCATCTGGCCAAAAACGAGGCGGGATGTTGGCGTGAAACAGGAGGGTTCGAATGCAGTCATTGAGAGTGCGAAGGACACGTTCCGCCCGCCTGTTTTGCTGCGAAGTGTAAGGGCATGTTAGACAAAAGATAGTACCATGTGTGGCGAGCAAAGTGCGAACAACAAGATTGTCGAACTCTTTCCCATTGTCTATTTGAAACGCAAGAATGGGGCGACCAAAGTGCATAGAGACAAATGAGTAAAAAGTTTTAAGTGTTGAGAGAACATCGGATTTCTGTCGTAAAGGAAAAGTCCACACATAGTGAGTAAAATCGTCTAATATGACAAGATAGTAAAGATAGCCGGAATTGCTCGCAATGGGAGATGTCCAAACATCACTATGAATCAACTAAAACAGCTATGAAGCGATAGTAGTAGAGTTGCTAAAGGGAAGATGCACGTGTTTGCCAACACGGCAAGCATGACAATTATGGTCAGCGAGCTTATTACAAGTGAAAGAAAAACTCCTAAGAATGTGACAAAGTGTGGCAAGATTGGGATGGCCCAAACGAGCGTGCCAAAGGTCCACATCGGCGGAGAGGGCGACAGGAGCGGTGGTGGTGGAGGAGGGCGGTGGACCGGGTAGAGCTCATCGAAGCTGTCACATCGGTGAAGTACCATCCGGGTACGAGAGTCCTTCACAGAAAAATCGCATTCATCAAATTCAACGGTAATTGGATTTTCACGAGTAAGACAGCGAACAGAGACAAGGTTCTTGATTAAGCCAGGAGAAACAAGGACGTTAGACATATTATGGGTGTAGAATAAGATGGAAAAGAAGCATGGCCAATATGTGTAATGGGGAGAGGAAACGTCTCCGACAATAATGCGAGTGGAGGTGTTGGTGGGAAAAGAAGTGACGAGGTTACCGGGGTTAGAAGACATGTGGGCGGTTTCCCCGGTGTCCATGTACCAATCTCCGCCGCCGGTGTAGTTGATTGGCATGGGGGTGGAGTGCAGCATGGCTAGAAGAGTTGGGTCTCAGGGCAGCTGCGAGGGCACCATGTTGAAGAAGGGGGCGTCGGCCTGCTGCTGAGGAGGCGCCGGCAGCGCCGGGCATGCCCCATACTGTTGATGCGACGAGTACAACTAGGGGCGGCGTGGTAGGCCTGATATTGGGCCGGATGAGGGCCCAAGATGCCAGGGGCGGTCGGGCGAGGCACCGGCATGGAATAAGCGTGCACGACGCCGGTCCAGGGATTGTGCCTGAAGGCCCACGGCGGCGTGGGCTGCTGCTGCTGCTGGGTAGCCCGAGGCAGCCCGACAGGGTTGGCCGCCCGCTGTTGGCCCTTGCGGCCCCCTTTGCCGCGGCGACCGCCGTGATCGGCAGGAACAGTAGGCGCGAGCGTCCCTTGAGGAGGGGACGTGAACAACGGCGGGAACGGTGGGGGCGGCTGGAACGGCGCCGCCGACTGCTGAAGGGGAGGCGCGCCGCGTGAGGTGCCAGCGACGAGGGCGGTGTGTACAGTCGGGCCTTCATCTGCTTCATCCGGCGTTCCTCCAAACGCAAGTAGGCGACGACCTTGGGAAAGGTCGGGTTGGGGATGAGCGTGAGGTTGGCGGCTGCGTGGGTGAACTCCTTGTTGAGGTCGGCGACAAGGGTACACTGAGGAGGACGTCGTTGGAGACTTTCTCGAAGATGTCAAGGAGCTCGTCGCAAAGACACTTCAAGCGCATGCAAAAGTTGTCCACGGAGGAGTTATTTTGATGGCACCCGAAGAACTCTTGCTGAAGAAAAGCGAGCCGCTAGAGCCAATTGTCGGTGAAGAGGCAATTGAGCTTCGTCCAGACACCATGCGCATCATCATCCTGCACCACCGTGTAGAAAAGGTCCTTGGAGATGGTGAGGAAGAACCAGCAGATGAGAGTTGCCTCGACGGCCGACCACTCGGCATCGAACTCCATGGCCTTGGCGTCGACGGTGCCGTCAATGTGCTCCTGGAGGTGATACTCACGGAAGACAAGGTTGAAGTAGGTCTTCCATGCGTAATAGGAGGAATCCTCCTGGGAGAGACGGATGGGCACGCGAGCGAGGATGTCAATGTTGCGGATGTCCTCGGCGGGAACGGGGTTGGGGCCGGCGAAGGGGTTCGAGCCACCAGAGAGGGAAGAGGAGGCGATGGACATGGTGGCGATGAGGAAGGGTTAGGGTTCGGCTTGGGAGGAAGAGAGGGGAAGGGAGGACGGCGGCAGCTGGGAAGTGCGGCGGCCGGGGAGGGGGGTGGGTGCGGCGGCGGCACATGTGCAGCGGCGGAAGCATTAGGTTAGGAAAGATGTGCGGTATCTGATACCATGTGGATTGTCAATATTTGCATTGATCGTATGCCGTAGCATAGATAGAGTACATGGGCAGGAGTTTCTCAACCGTATCCGCTATACAAGGAAAGGATCGGGAGATATCCATAGACTAGGAAATAATAAAACAAGATCCTAGCTGCCTAATGTACACGTGATAATGATCATGCTCGACACGCTCCACCCTCTCACAAGTGACACCAACATGATACTCCCTCCGTCCCAAAATAAGTGTCTCAACTTTGTATTAGAGCTAGTACAAAGTTGTACTAAGCTTGAGACACTTATTTTGGGACAGAGGGAGTACTTTTCTTTATCTTAGCAACAAGTCTTAGTAGCAACTATTTGAGAGATTACTACTGATGATACTAGCAGTATTAACTGTCTACTAAGTAATGTACTTAGTAACAATCTGTTAGGGGATGCTATAAGCTCTTACACAGAGGACAATATTTTGTCAGAAAAAAAGTACCTCGTTTGCTAACCTTTCTCCCATCAAGTCAACTCCGTCAAATGTCTGTGTAGCAGAGTTGCATTGACTCCCTGCATGAAAAGCCGCAGTCCAAATCTCTTTATAGGAAACCAGTAGTAGCTGGAACAACTTATGAGTTATGACAGAACACAGAATGAAGGAAAGACAAAAGCTGCGTGAATGTATTCATCGGTTATGAAATCTGCCTGGTCTGGAGAGTCATGTTCTGATTGAAACTAGTACTAAAGCAGACTGATTGCACAATATTTGGCATGAAACTGGGTGATGGCCTAAGACCAACGCAAATACTATGAACATTCAAATAGCATTGGCTAATGCAGCTTTTGCTGGTTGTTATCACTCCATCTAATTCCAAGTTGTGTGGCAAAACCACAAGGAACCAGCATTTTACGTGTTTACTGTACCGGATGGTTCTCCCGCTGACAGTTTGCTGTTTAATCTCAGTCACTTAATCTCGACTACATGTCGGCACCGGCATGTTGTATGAAATTCTTCAGCACAAGTTTAGGCTCAGGTATAAATCCAATTACAAAATAACCATTGAATTGTCATGTATGTAAACTTGATTTTCTATCATAAGGTGGCACTCCCAATATCCCAAAATGGCATGCATACCCGCGGACAGGCGCACTGACAATATCTTACTTAGCACTACAATTCAGAGGATATATACTAATACTACCAAGAAACCCGGCACGAAATTGCATAGCATGTGGATTGGGGATACTCACGGTTGATGATCACTTTGTCTGGCATCCGCCTCACGAACTGCTCAGCTGCAAACTTCCAGTCATCCGCACTGTAAAACAATGATCACATTTTGCCACTGAAACTAAGAACCCCCAAAGTTGTACAAACCCACTGCAAAGATGACCAAAATGACAGTATACACGGATCCACCTCCCCACGAGGCCATTGACCATGACGACAAGGTGCTCCGTGTACTCCCCACCCTGCGCTACCTCCGCCTCGGCCTGAACGCTCCATAAATCCTCCTCTCCGCCGCGTGCCGGCTCCATATCCACCTCCGTTGCCTCCGGCCGCTTCCCCCTCCCCTCGTTCACCGCCACCGTAACCGCCGGTGACGACGGCGCGGGCACCGGCGCCGGCCTGAAGCATCCCATCCAGCGCCCGCTGCTACCACTCCGCGCGGCTGGCGAGCGGAGAGCCAGGTGGAGCTGCGCAACGGCACCCGGCCACCGGGACTGGGCACCGGGGGTTGGAGTGATGGCGCGGCCCATCGGGGTAGCGCTGGAGGCGATCATTTGGCGGGGAGGTTGGACGAGTGGAGCTTGCTCGGAGACCTAGATCCGGCGATGATAACTGGAATTGCTTCGGTGAAGGTGAGAGAACGTGGAGCTGAGGATGAAGAAACTTCGAGCGAGAACAAAGGACAATGATTGGAGGGTGTGTTAGGTAGCAAGAGCAACGTGCTTGGATGGTTAGGTCCGGGTCCATTAAGGGTGAGTTTGGTTGAAGAACCAAGTGGAATGTAATGTAATGGTTCCATTCCACAAGAATGGAATGGTTTCATCTTTGTGTTTGGTATCAACAGTTAGGTGAAATGGAACGGTTACATCTCCATGTTTAGTTGGTGGAATGGAATGGAATGGTTTTTTTTCCAAATTAGTGTTTGCTTTTCCAGTAATATATCCAACATAATTTTATTTTGAAAGCATTTTATTTAAGTATCAGAACAACATTTTTTTTTTCATCACCTACTGCTTGTATTTTGCTTCACAATCATGCCAAATAAAATGACATCAATAATCTATACATAATAAATTTACAAACAAACATGGAAAGGATTCTCAATAAATGGTGGGGTATGCACAAATTGCAAAGGCGTGAACAAGCACAAATCGCAAGAGGGAGCAGGAGCACGATGGAGCAGAGCCTGATTCAGTTTGGCGTAGCCGCCGGATGCCAGTTCCTCTGTAGTACAAGATGTGTGTACGACACTGCTGCAGGTGAGGCCACCACTCCGCCAGCCACGAGCCACGGCCACAGCCCATGGTCGTTGCAGCTCCTTCCACTGCCGCCGCCCACCAGAACTGGTCACTACTGCACTCCTTAGCCGTTGCCGCCGCGCAGATGTGCCTGTGACAGGATGGCCGCTGCTCCACTCCTCCTTAGCCGCCGCCGCCGCATAGCAAGCAGCTTCTGCCGCTCAGATGTGCCTGCGACCGGACGGCCGCTCCTCCTTCCTTTGCCTAAATGTGTCCGCGGCAAGATGGCCTCTCCTCCTTCTGGCGCTGGTAGAGATGAAGATGGACGGCTGTGCGGGGGAAAGACGAGCAGGAGGCGAGATGACGGGGACGAGACAGACAGCCGACGCCGGAGAGGGAGAGAGGTGGGAGTCGGGGCTGGGGGAGTGGCGGCGCTGAGATTTGAAGGGTGTGTGCGAGTCGGGGGAGGAGAAACAGATGCCCGTTCCGCGTGGTCCGGCCGATTTGGAGGTATCGCTCGGTTCCAGATTTACAAGGTCTATTCGTTCGGTGGGAACGAGTGGGTTCCGTTCCATCTGTATACCAAACGCTGGAACAAGGCCTAGGAACGGGTCCGATCCATGCCGTTCCACTCCGTGACTGAAACTAAACACACCCTAAGGTTTAAGTTCTGGTGTTTACATTTATTTTGAATTGAGAAAAATTTCATTGGAGGTGGTCATCTAAGGTCCAATATACGGTTTCTTGTATGTACGCGCTGGTTGATTTAGTCTTCGTACTTACAAATACCCAAAATACAGGCACTGACTTGTCTCTGGTGGTCATCTACGGTCCAATATACGGTTTCTTGTACATACGCGCTGATTTGGCTGTTGACTGGCATGCCCATGCAGGCGTTGACCGCCAACTCATCAGCACCTGATCTGGGCCGACTAATTCGGGGGAATGCGTTTTTTTTTTGCAAAATCGCCAAGGAATAAAACAGCAGCCCACCTGGTCGGACCAGACCGATTCGCTCTCCTCTCCCCTGCTCTGCTCCACTCCCATGTTCGTCATCGCTGTCGAGGTGTGACCTCGAGCTCGCCAACGTGGTCGAGTGTGGCGACGGCCGCCATGAGCTCATCGTTGGACGCCGAGCCGCCGCCATCTGCTCCGTTTCGTAGGGGCCTACTGATGTCCCTCTTGCTCCTCCCCCCCCCCCCCCCGGCGTGAGGAGCATGCCTCGTCGCTGTTGTATGGCACGTCGTCGTCGTCACCACCTTCTCTGCCCGATATGTCCATTTTAGCTCCGGGAAAGAGTGCGCGCCCGACTCAATTGCACATACGGGCTAGGGTTTAGGGTTCTTTGCCCTCTCTTTTGTCACAAATGGTGTGCGCATGTAGGGTTTTAGCCGTGGATGGTGAAGTTAGTGGCAGATCAAAATTAGGGTTTCATGAGGCGTTTCGATAGGTTATTCGTAGTTGAACTATCGTTGTACAGAGGTACATAAGGTTTTGATTGCTCGATTTGTTAGGCAAAGGGTACGCCCTGTTAGTTTGGCCGAAAATGTTAGCTTCAATTAGGTTACATGCGTTGACCATATGCTGTTTTGTCCATGAGATTACCGTTTGTTTGCCAGATCCCCAAAAGGAACATGCTTTTGGACGTGAAAGATCATGCATTTGTTTACTGGATATGCCATGAATTTCATGCTTTTGTTCTGAAAATGTCTGAACCTGTCTAAATTATCTATTTCTGAACCTATCTGAACATTGACATTTTGGTTAGATTGGTGCAGTTACACTGAGCTATTTGTAGCAAAGATGCTATTAAATATCATGGTTGGGTGTTGTCTTCAATTGGCTGAACTTAGTGTTGTCTCTCTCTGTTATTGATGCCCGAATATTTTTGTCTGAACATTGACAGTTTGGTTAGACTTGTGTAGTTACATTGTGTCAATTTCCTAGCTCAGATGCTCTCAAATAGCATGGTTGTGTCATTGTGCAGTTACATTGTCTCTTCCCCTCTGTTATTATTGTATGTCTGAACATTTTGTTATTTTCATTGTTTTGCAGGACCCCTAAGCAACCTCTTCTCTGTTGAGGTCATACATGGTGGCTATTTCCTATGTGCAGGCAAGCATAGGGATTACCATAAGGGCCACTCCACTTGGTATGACAACTGTGAAGAGAATTGGACACCTACAGTGTTTGCCAGTCTGGTGGAGGAAATTGGGTATGAGTTTGAGGGCAGCATCAAGGCTTACTGGTGTGTTCTTGGACTGATAGTGTATAAGAATGGTTTAAGAGAAATTAAGTTAGGGGACAACACAATGACAGAGAACATGAAGGATTGTGTTCTGAATGGGAACCATTTCCAACAGATATTTCTAGATCATGATGACAACATGAGGTCATATATTTCTCCTATTCCAGTTCATTCTGATGATGAGGATCCTCCTTTGGCCAAATTCAGTGGCCTGAGGCCTAAGAAGGAGCAAGTGCAAGAGGAGCAGTCACATCAACTGCAAGTGTAAGAGGAAAATGTTGAACAAGTGCAAGAGGAGCAGTCACATCAACTGCAAGTGCAAGAGGAAAATGTTGAGCAAGTGCAAGTGTTACAGGAGTAGGCTGAGCAAGATCCTCCTCAGCTAGGAGAAGAGTAAGAAGAAGAGGAGTACATACCAGGTCCTCCTCAGCTAGGAGATTATATTCATACATTTCAATTTGAGTTTAGGGGCAGAAGGAAAACTTGTAGGGTTTTAAACATGAACGCAGAAGATGGAGTTGGTGATTCAGCAATTCATGATTCTGATGAAGATTTCAATCCACAACTTGTTGATTCAGATATTGATCTGCAAGATGATGATGGCATGTTTGACAGAAATGTTGATTGTGATAAAGGTAAAGGTTCAACAGTCCAAGAAGAACCCTGTCGGCGTTCTGGGAACGGGGGTCCCATACTTGCCTGCCTGCGGCCTGCGGCGTGGCTCCACCAGTGGCCCCGTACGACCCGTCTTCATCAACCAACACTCAAGACCCTCACGAGGGGCCAAGCCTCGCGGGGTGGACGACGCAAGGCCTCCTCAGGGGCGGCCTCACCAGGCAGGCTCGCGAGGAGGCGGAGAGATCAAGGCAAGGGGTACCTCGCGAGGTTCCTGTGACGCAAGCCATGACGACCAAGGCCAGGCGGGCGCCAGCCCGCGCAGTGTCCTTGTTTCCTTTTTGGCGCTAAGAGGGGAAGCGCAGGTGCGGAGTACCGAGGCACCAGGCAAAGGTTTCCATATCGGTGCAACAAGACCAAGACCAGCAGGACGGCAGGACGGAGGTCATCAGGGAGCCCAAGACGGCGTCATCACCAGCGCCTTTGGCAGGCGAAGACCACCTTTAGTCAGGATAGCTTGTACTAGTTGTCCCCTTTCAAAATGGCCATTGTTGGATCCCTTCCCGCTCAATATTTGGGAATAGGACCAGGGCCTCTATAAATAGAGCTAGCCACCATAGTGGAAGGGGATCGAATCCTTCCCAAGCAGAACACCACCCACCAAGCACAAGAACACCTCTCCTCGTGAGGCCGTTCTTCCCTTGTATTGTTCATCATCAGCCCAAGAGGCAATCCACCACCACCACACAGGAGTAGGGTATTACACCTCTTGGTCCTGAATATCAGAATGGGACGAACGAACCGGCCTCCACGGATATCTTTGCTTCAGAACAAAACCCTGCAATCAAATAAATTGTCCCAAGGGCGCCCGAACCTGTATAAATCTTGTGTCTCTTGTGTTGTGCGTTCATCGTGCTAACTTAGAGATCGCGGCGAGGCTGAGGGCGTGTGTCCGTAGGGAGAAATCTTCGTGCGCACCCCACTGTACGAACCTCAAGGGGTTTTGCCGGAACCCGATATCCGACATTTGGCGCGCCAGGTAGGGGTGCTGAAAGCACAAGTGCTCCCTAGGTGGTTTTGGTAATTAATGTCAATATATCTCTTGTTGGACTAACACTTTTATCTAGTATGTTTCAGATAAGTTCAACAATGGAGTGGCATGGACTAAAGGATGTGGGAACTCCTTCAAGATGCTAAGGACAAAGGATTGGCTCAACCTTCAAGCTCAAGACTCTTCATTTTACATTTTAGTGATCCAAGATCACATTGAGTGTATAGGAAAAGCCAATACTATCAAGAAGGGATGAGGTGTTGCTTAATGAGTTTCTTGCTCCACAGTGCTTAGTGATATGCTCCAAAACCCTCAACTACTTTCCCACTTCCACACATATGTCCTAAAACCTAAAGTCAAACTCGGCCCCACTGATTCTTTCTATCCGGCGCCACCGAGTTTGGATGTCATAGCCACTGCCACAAACCCTAGGCAAATCGGTCCTACCGATAGGGATCTCGGTCTCACCGAAATGGGATTGTAATCTCTCTGTGTATGTCCATTACCAAAATCGGTCTCACCGAGTTTGAGCAATCGGTACTACCGAGATTACAATGAAAACTTCCTGGTTAACTCATTACCAAAAGCGGTCCTACCGAGTTTGTGTAATCGGTCCAACCGAGTTTGCCTGACCAACTCTCTGGAAATCTTATTACCAAAATCGGTCTCACCGAGTTTGTGTAATCGGTCTTACCGAGATTACGTTATGCCCTAACCCTAACCATATCAGTCCTAGCGAGTTGCATTTCGGTCCCACCGAAAATCCTAACGATCACTAGATTTGCTAAATCGGTCCGACCAAGTTTGATGATTCGGTCCCACTGAGTTTGGTAAATTGTGTGTAACGGTTAGATTTTGTGTGGAGGCTATATATACCCCTCCACCTCCTCTTCATTCGTGGAGAGAGCCATCAGACTGAACCTACACTTCCAGCATACATTTTCTGAGAGAGAACCACCTACTCATGTGTTGAGGCCAATATATTCCATTCCTACCATATGAATCTTGATCTCTAGCCTTCCCAAGTTGCTTTCCACTCAAACCTTCTTTCCACCAGATCCAAATCCTATGAGAGAAAGTTGAGTGTTGGGGAGACTATCATTTGAAGCACAAGAGCAAGGAGTTCATCATCAACGCACCATTTGTTACTTCTTGGAGAGTGGTGTCTCCTAGATTGGCTAGGTGTCGCTTGGGAACCTCCGACAAGATTGTGGAGGTGAACCAAGGAGTTTGTAAGGGCAAGGAGATCGCCTACTTCGTGAAGATCTACCGCTAGTGAGGCAAGTCCTTCGTGGGCGACAGCCATGGTGGAATAGACAAGGTTGCTTCTTCGTGGACCCTTCGTGGGTGGAGCCCTCCGTGGACTCGCGCAACTGTTACCCTTCGTGGGTTGAAGTCTCCATCAACGTGGATGTACGATAGCACCACCTATCGGAACCACGCCAAAAACATCCGTGTCTCCAATTGCGTTTGAATCCTCCAAAACCCTTTCCTTTACATTCTTGCAAGTTGCATGCTTTACTTTCCGCTGCTCATATACTCTTTGCATGCTTGCTTGTTATGTATTGTGAATGTTAAACTTGTGCCTAAACTCCACTTAAACTTAAAGAAATTAAAAACTGCAACTTTGGTACTTAGTGTCTAATCACCCCCCCTCTAGACACCTCTTCTCAAGGTCCTACAGGTGCGCCGGAGCTCTTCCTTCCATCGATCTGCACTCCGCCAACATCGTGCTTCGCCCTCATGGTGGACTTCGCACTTCTGGCTCCGGCAACCAGCGCCAGCGCTAGGGCTAGGGGGCTACAAGCCTTGGTCCCTGCCTTACGATAGGTGAAGTGGCCGCACAAGTTCAAGCTAGAGATGCCGCCGTGCTATGACGGCGCGGTGGACCCGACAGTCTTCCTGCTGGCATACTGGCTTCCCATGGCCCTTACTGGCGTCCTGCGCGCATGATTGCTCAACCTGCCAGCTTCTTCTGTGGCCTCCTGGGAGGAGCTGTGCGGCCTCTTCCTCGCCCACTACGCGGCGCCAGTGCCCCCGGTCGTCGCAGCTCTTCTGGGCGGCTCGCAGGCGCCACCCTCGGACCGCCACGCCAAGCCGTTCTTTCGCCAGATTAGCGCCGTCCTCGCACGGCAAGGGGCTCCCCCGGGTTGGGTGGCTCCCAAGGCCGACCTGACCTTCAACTTGGAAGATCACCCCATCAACACCGCCTGCTCGGGTGCGCTCCCGATGCTCTGCGCGCCCACCATTTGCCAGGTGGCCGTCACCAAAACCCTCATCGACGACGGTGCCGGCCTCAATGTGCTCTCGGTGGAGGCCTTCAGCCTCCTCCACGTACCACTGGAGCGGCTCCGACCCAACAAGCCCTTCTCGGGTGTCGGAGGCGGTTCCTCCAGTTCCCTGGGGCAGATCCGCCTTCCCGTGACCTTCGGCACCCATGACAACTACCGCACGGAGCTGATCGACTTCGACATTGCTCGCATCGGCCTTCCGTACAACGCCATCCTCGGATATCCTGCCCTGGCTCAGTTCATGGCAGCAACCCATCTGGCCTACAACCTCATGAAGATGCCTGGGAGCAGCGGCGTCCTCACCGTAGCTGGAGATACCAAGGAGGCTCTGCTGGCGCTCAAGCTGGCCCTCAAGGCCGCCACGGCAGCACAGCCCGCCGACGCGGACGCCTCCAAGGCCAAGGAAGCTGCATCGACCAAAAAGAAGCAATTGTTCACTCAGGATAAGGCGGAGACCAAGCACGTGCCGGTTGAGGAAGACGGGTCCTCGGGAGCCACCTTCACCATAGGTGCCGACCTCGACCCTGACCAAGAGAAGGCATTGGTGAGGTTCTTGCGCTCGAACAAAGAGGTGTTCGCGTGGGAGCCCAAGCAGCTAGCGGGGGTCTGAAAGCACAAGTGCTCCCTAGGTGGTTTTGGTAATTAATGTCAACATATCTTTTATTGGACTAACACTTTTATCTAGTATGTTTCAGATAAGTTCAACAATGGAGTGGCATGGACTAAAGGATGTGGGAACTCCTTCAAGATGCTAAGGACAAAGGATTGGCTCAAGCTTCAAGCTCAAGACTCTTCATTTTACATTTTAGTGATCCAAGATCACATTGAGTCTATAGGAAAAGCCAATACTATCAAGGAGGGATGAGGTGTTTCTTAATGAGCCTCTTGCTTCATGTGCTTAGTGATATGCTCCAAAACCCTCAGCTACTTTCCCACTTCCACAAATGACCTAAACCCAAAGCCAAAATCGGTCACACCGATTCTCTCTATCCGGCGCCACCGATTTCAGATGTCTTAGCCACTGCCACAAACCCAAAGCAAATCGGTCTCACCGATAGGGATCTCGGTCTCACCGAGATGGGATTGTAATCTCTCTATGTATGTTCATTATTAAAATCGGTCTCACCGAGTTTGAGCAATCGGTACTACCGAGATTACAATGCAAACTCTCTATTGACTCATTACCAAAATCGGTCCCACCGAGTTTGTGTAATCGGTCAAACCGAGTTTGCCTAACCAACTCTCTGGAAAGCTTATTAGCAAAATCGGTCTCACCGAGTTTGTGTAATCGGTCTTATCGAGATTACATTATGTCCTAACCCTAACCATATCAGTCTCACCGAGTTGCATTTTGGTCCCACTGAAAATCCTAAGGGTCACATTATTTGCTAAATCGGTCTAACCGAGTTTAACGATTCGGTCCCACCGAGTTTGGTAGATTGTGTGTAACGGTTAGATTTTGTGTGGAGGCTATATATACCCCTCCACCTCCTCTTCATTCGTGGAGAGAGCCATCAGACTGAACCTACATTTCCAGCATACATTTTCTGGGAGAGAACTACCTACTCATGTGTTGAGGCCAAGATATTCCATTACTACCATATGAATCTTGATCTCTAGCCTTCCCCAAGTTGCTTTCCACTCAAATCTTCTTTCCACCAGATCCAAAACCTATGAGAGAGAGTTGAGTGTTGGGGAGACTATCATTTGAAGCACAAGAGCAAGGAGTTCATCATCAACGCACCATTTGTTACTTCTTGGAGAGTGGTGTCTCCTAGATTGGCTAGGTGTCACTTGGGAGCCTCCAACAAGATTGTGGAGTTGAACCAAGGAGTTTGTAAGGGCAAGGAGATCGCCTACTTCGTGAAGATCTACCGCTAGTGAGGCAAGTCCTTCGTGGGCGACGGCCATGGTGGGATAGACAAGGTTGCTTCTTCGTGGACCCTTCGTGGGTGGAGCCCTCCGTGGACTCACGCAGCCGTTACCCTTCGTGGGTTGAAGTCTCCATCAACGTGGATGTACGATAGGACCACCTATCGGAACCACGCCAAAAACATCAGTGTCTCCAATTGCATTTAAATCCTCCAAACCCTTCCCTTTACATGCTTGCAAGTTGCATGCTTTACTTTCCGCTGCTCATACACTCTTTGCATGCTTGCTTGATATGTATTGTGAATGTTAAACTTGTGCCTAAACTCCACTTAAACTTAAGGAAACTTAAAAACTCAACTTTGGTACTTAGTGTCTAATCACCCCCCCTCTAGACACCTCTTCTCAAGGTCCTACAGGGTCCCAAGTAAGGTGATTGAGCACCACCTGAATGTGTGCCCCAATGTATGCCCCGTGAAGCAGAAAGCAAGGCGGCAGTCCACGGAAAAGCAGGCCTTCATCATCCAAGAAACCCGCAAACTGGATGCAGCGGGTGTTATTCGCGAGGTTCGCTACCCTGAATGGCTAGCAAACCCCGTTGTTGTGCCAAAAAAGGGGGAAAGGAGAGCATGTGTATCGATTTCACCAACCTCAACAAGGCCTGCCCCCAAGATTCGTTCCCGCTTCCCCACATCGACCAGATCTTCGATTCCACCACCGAGTGCGACCTGTTGTGTTTCCTGGATGCTGTCGGAGAAGGAGGAGGACACGGAGCGCGTGGCCCGGCAAGCCACAGCCTATTGTATCCAAGATGGTGAGTTATATCGGAAGCGGCCGAATGACTTTTCCCTGCGCTGCATCTCCAGGGAACAGGGGAAGGAACTGCTGGCCGACATACACGGCGGAGATTGCGGACACCACTCGTCGTCAAGGACCCTCGCCGGCAAGGCATTTTGCAGCGGGTTCTACTGGCCTACGGCACTCAACGACGCAACCGAGCTGGTGAAGTCCTGCGAAGCCTGCCAATTCCACGCCAAGCAGATCCATCAGCCAATGCAAGGCCTGCAGACCATCCCGCTCTTGTGGCTGTTCGCGGTCTGGGGGCTGGATATCTTGGGCCCATTCCCTTGAGCGCCTGGGGGCTACCTCTACCTCTACGTCGCCATCGACAAGTTCACCAAGTGGGCGGAGGTGGAAGCCGTCCGCACCATCCCGGCCGGTTCCGCGGTCAAGTTCATCAAAGGCCTCGTGAGCCGGTTCGGGATCCCTAACCGCATCATCACCGACAACGGTTCGAAGTTCACTAGCAATCTCTTCAAAACTTATTGTGCTAACCTTGGAACGCAAATCTACTACGCTTTGGTGGCGCACCCCTGAAGCAACGGCCAGGCCGAACGCGCCAACGCGGAGGTCTTGAGGGGCCTCAAGACTAGGACCTTCAAGAAGAAGCTGGAGGCCTGCGGCAGGGGTTGGCACGACGAGCTCCAGTCCGTGCTGTGGTCCATCCGCACTACCGCCATCAAGCCAATGGGAGAGACCCCGTTCTTCCTCGTCTATGGAGCAGAAGCGATTCTCCCTCACGAGGTCAGGCGTCGCTCCGCGCGGGTCCTGGCGTTTGATGAGGCGCAACAGGACAACATGTAGGGGATGGACCATGTGCTGGGGGAGGAACGCCGCCTCGAAGCCACGCTACGGGCGGCAAGATACCAGCAGGTGCTGCGGAGGTATCACTGTCGCAGCATCCGCCCCAGAACGTTAGAGGTAGGTGACCTCATCCTGAGGCGGGTGCTCTCCAGGGAAGGGTTGCATAAGCTCTCACCCATGTGGGAGGGCCCATTCAAGGTCGTCCATGTCTCCAGGCCTAGAGCCGCACGCCTGGAGACCCAGGAAGGGGTACCCATCCCGAACGCCTGGAACATCCAGCACCTTCAGAAGTTTTACCCCTAAAGAAAGGCCCGGTGCCTGTGAAGAAGGCCCAGTGCCTGTGAAGCTCTCCGCCCGAAGAAAGGCCCGGTGCCTGTGAAGAAGGCCCAGTGTCTGTGAAGCTCGCCGCCCGTGACACTCTCACGTAATAATGAGTGGGGTTGTACACGCCCCAGAGTCTCCGGAGTGCCGCCCTTGGGCCTCGGGGGCTCCCTCCCACACCCAATGGCAGCACTTAGCTCCACGCTGATGAGAAGACGTCGAAGACTAGACTAGGTGCCGGACGTGGCTTTTCATTTGCTTTCCGCAGTTGGCTCGCTCTTCCTTGTTTGAACCTTGATTAAAGTTGCTTCTGGTGTTCTTTGCCGGTTCTGTCCGTCGCCTTCTGCCCCTGTTTTCTGCTTTCAGCTCTTTGTCTGACTCGCTCTCTCTCTCTCGCAAGCCTTGCGAGGGGGCTGCACGGGTGCCCTCGTGAGCCCTTTCTCTTCTGATTTTCGTGAGGCTCTCTCGTTCGAGTTCGCAGCGGGAGCACCCCACCCAGTTCGTGCCCCTCGGGCATCGCGACACGAAGCGCTGGGCCATGGCTGGCAACCCTCGCGACCAAGGTTCGGAAATGATTCTCCCAACGAATTTTTTGCAGCTCTTAAGGCGCCCGGCGAGACCTGAAGTAGGCACCTCACGAGGCGGAAACTACTTCAAACGTGCCAAGCAAAGTTGTTCCTATGCGCAGACGCATAGCAAGGACACCATGACACAACACAGGAACGATAAATGCATCATGATTAACTAGGGAATCATAGTTTGTTGCACGCCCCCACGGGGCCCCATACTTGTCTCTCTCAATGCAGGAAGGAAGGAAAATAAAACAAAAGCAACACGCGCCTTGCAGCAGTTCGCGAGGGGGGTTCTCCGGTGACCTCCTGAGTTCAGTCAGACCCCACCTCGCGCTTCACCAAAGCATGGCGACGGGACGACCCGCTGCCGCCCTTGAGGCAGGCACGACGGCGTGGCAGTTGATCGTAGCCGCCACTGGAGGAGCTGTCGCGGGAAGAAGAGCCACCGTAGCTTGACGAGCCACGGTCGTCGCCTTGAGCAGGTTCTCCTTCGCCTTCATCACGACCGTCGCCAAGGCCGAGCTCCTCGTCGTCATCGCTGTCTTCAGGGCAGCACCCAACGCGGCGCCGTCCTCTCCGAACACCCTCACATAGAGGGTCGCGTCGCCATTCTACCTGAAGTGGAGGGTGCACGGCCTGCCCAGGCCGCGCGCGCGGGCGAATGTCTGCCAGCCTCGGGCCAAGGCTGCGTTGCCCGCGACGGAGACCTCCACCGCGACCCAGGAAGCCCTGCTGATGCAGCCGTCCGCCTGCAACCAGAGCCCGCCTGGGCCAGTGGTCGGCAACTCGCCGATGAAGGAGCGCGGGAGCTGAAGCCAGTTGTCGGCCGGGTTTTTCGACGACGCGACAAACTCCGGCAGTACCTCCGCCGAGTGGAAGCATGGCCGGAGAGGCTGCACGCCTCAGCACGCCTGCCCCCACCAACCGGGCTGCCTCGACATGGGCGGCCACCACCACGCGATGGGCCACCGCCGTGACCACGGGAAGCCACGGCGGGGGTGGCGGAGTGCTTGTGAGGGTGACCGCGCCCGCGCTTGGGCAGAGGAGAGCCAAGCCCTTCCTGGCGAGCCTTCCCTTTCTCCGCGGCCGAAAACCTCTTCGCGGGCGCCATGGGGAGTGCTACAAGCAATGGAGCGAGGGAGAAGAAGTAGGCGGAGCAAGAAGAGATGGGCGACGGGGGCTCTCGCTCCTCCTCATTTATAGATAGAGTACATGGGCAGGAGTATCTCAACCGTATCCGCTATACAAGGAAAGGATCGGGAGATATCCATAGACTAGGAAATAATAAAACAAGATCCTAGCTGCCTAATGTACACGTGATAATGATCATGCTCGACACGCTCCACCCTCTCACAAGTGACACCAACATGATACTCCCTCCGTCCCAAAATAAGTGTCTCAACTTTGTATTAGAGCTAGTACAAAGTTGTACTAAGCTTGAGACACTTATTTTGGGACAGAGGGAGTACTTTTCTTTATCTTAGCAACAAGTCTTAGTAGCAACTATTTGAGAGATTACTACTGATGATACTAGCAGTATTAACTGTCTACTAAGTAATGTACTTAGTAACAATCTGTTAGGGGATGCTATAAGCTCTTACACAGAGGACAATATTTTGTCAGAAAAAAAGTACCTCGTTTGCTAACCTTTCTCCCATCAAGTCAACTCCGTCAAATGTCTGTGTAGCAGAGTTGCATTGACTCCCTGCATGAAAAGCCGCAGTCCAAATCTCTTTATAGGAAACCAGTAGTAGCTGGAACAACTTATGAGTTATGACAGAACACAGAATGAAGGAAAGACAAAAGCTGCGTGAATGTATTCATCGGTTATGAAATCTGCCTGGTCTGCAGAGTCATGTTCTGAATGAAACTAGTACTAAAGCAGAATGATTGCACAATATTTGGCATGAAACTGGGTGATGGCCTAAGACCAACGCAAATACTATGAACATTCAAATAGCATTGGCTAATGCAGCTTTTGCTGGTTGTTATCACTCCATCTAATTCCAAGTTGTGTGGCAAAACCACAAGGAACCAGCATTTTACGTGTTTACTGTACCGGATGGTTCTCCCGCTGACAGTTTGCTGTTTAATCTCAGTCACTTAATCTCGACTACATGTCGGCACCGGCATGTTGTATGAAATTCTTCAGCACAAGTTTAGGCTCAGGTATAAATCCAATTACAAAATAACCATTGAATTGTCATGTATGTAAACTTGATTTTCTATCATAAGGTGGCACTCCCAATATCCCAAAATGGCATGCATACCCGCGGACAGGCGCACTGACAATATCTTACTTAGCACTACAATTCAGAGGATATATACTAATACTACCAAGAAACCCGGCACGAAATTGCATAGCATGTGGATTGGGGATACTCACGGTTGATGATCACTTTGTCTGGCATCCGCCTCACGAACTGCTCAGCTGCAAACTTCCAGTCATCCGCACTGTAAAACAATGATCACATTTTGCCACTGAAACTAAGAACCCCCAAAGTTGTACAAACCCACTGCAAAGACGACCAAAATGACAGTATAATGACAGTATACACGGATCCACCTCCCCACGAGGCCATTGACCATGACGACAAGGTGCTCCGGGTACTCCCCACCCTGCGCTACCTCCGCCTCGGCCTGAACGCTCCATAAATCCTCCCCTCCGCCGCGTGCCGGCTCCATATCCACCTCCGTTGCCTCCGGCCGCTTCCCCCTCCCCTCGTTCACCGCCACCGTAACCGCCGGTGACGACGGCGCGGGCACCGGCGCCGGCCTGAAGCATCCCATCCAGCGCCCGCTGCTACCACTCCGCGCGGCTGGCGAGCGGAGAGCCAGGTGGAGCTGCGCAACGGCACCCGGCCACCGGGACTGGGCACCGGGGGTTGGAGTGATGGCGCGGCCCATCGGGGTAGCGCTGGAGGCGATCATTTGGCGGGGAGGTTGGACGAGTGGAGCTTGCTCGGAGACCTAGATGCGGCGATGATAACTGGAATTGCTTCGGTGAAGGTGAGAGAACGTGGAGCTGAGGATGAAGAAACTTCGAGCGAGAACAAAGGACAATGATTGGAGGGTGTGTTAGGTAGCAAGAGCAACGTGCTTGGATGGTTAGGTCCGGGTCCATTAAGGGTGAGTTTGGTTGAAGAACCAAGTGGAATGTAATGTAATGGTTCCATTCCACAAGAATGGAATGGTTTCATCTTTGTGTTTGGTATCAACAGTTAGGTGAAATGGAACGGTTACATCTCCATGTTTAGTTGGTGGAATGGAATGGAATGGTTTTTTTTCCAAATTAGTGTTTGCTTTTCCAGTAATATATCCAACATAATTTTATTTTGAAAGCATTTTATTTAAGTATCAAAACAACATTTTTTTTTCATCACCTACTGCTTGTATTTTGCTTCACAATCATGCCAAATAAAATGACATCAATAATCTATACATAATAAATTTACAAACAAACATGGAAAGGATTCTCAATAAATGGTGGGGTATGCACAAATTGCAAAGGCGTGAACAAGCACAAATCGCAAGAGGGAGCAGGAGCACGATGGAGCAGAGCCTGATTCAGTTTGGCGTAGCCGCCGGATGCCAGTTCCTCTGTAGTACAAGATGTGTGTACGACACTGCTGCAGGTGAGGCCACCACTCCGCCAGCCACGAGCCACGGCCACAGCCCATGGTCGTTGCGGCTCCTTCCACTGCCGCCGCCCACCAGAACTGGTCGCTACTGCACTCCTTAGCCGTTGCCGCCGCGCAGATGTGCCTGTGACAGGATGGCCGCTGCTCCACTCCTCCTTAGCCGCCGCCGCCGCATAGCAAGCAGCTTCTGCCGCTCAGATGTGCCTGCGACCGGACGGCCGCTCCTCCTTCCTTTGCCTGAATGTGTCCACGGCAAGATGGCCTCTCCTCCTTCTGGCGCTGGTAGAGATGAAGATGGACGGCTGTGCGGGGGAAAGACGAGCAGGAGGCGAGATGACGGGGACGAGACAGACAGCCGACGCCGGAGAGGGAGAGAGGTGGGAGTCGGGGCTGGGGGAGTGGCGGCGCTGAGATTTGAAGGGTGTGTGCGAGTCGGGGGAGGAGAAACAGATGCCCGTTCCGCGTGGTCCGGCCGATTTGGAGGTATCGCTCGGTTCCAGATTTACAAGGTCTATTCGTTCGGTGGGAACGAGTGGGTTCCGTTCCATCTATATACCAAACGCTGGAACAAGGCCTAGGAACGGGTCCGATCCATGCCGTTCCACTCCGTGACTGAAACTAAACACACCCTAAGGTTTAAGTTCTGGTGTTTACATTTATTTTGAATTGAGAAAAATTTCATTGGAGGTGGTCATCTAAGGTCCAATATACGGTTTCTTGTATGTACGCGCTGGTTGATTTAGTCTTCGTACTTACAAATACCCAAAATACAGGCACTGAACTTGTCTCTGGTGGTCATCTACGGTCCAATATACGGTTTCTTGTACATACGCGTTGATTTGGCTGTTGACTGGCATGCCCATGCAGGCGTTGACCGCCAACTCGTCAGCACCTGATCTGGGCCGACTGATTCGGGGGAATGCGTTTTTTTTGCAAAATCGCCAAGGAATAAAACAGCAGCCCACCTGGTCGGACCAGACCGATTCGCTCTCCTCTCCCCTGCTCTGCTCCACTCCCATGTTCGTCATCGCTGTCGAGGTGTGACCTCGAGCTCGCTGACGTGGTCGAGTGTGGCGACGGCCGCCATGAGCTCATCGTTGGACGCCGAGCCGCCGCCATCTGCTCCGTTTCGTAGGGGCCTACTGATGTCCCTCTCGCTCCCCCCCCCCCGGCGTGAGGAGCATGCCTCGTCGCTGTTGTATGGCACGTCGTCGTCGTCACCACCTTCTCTGCCCGATATGTCCATTTTAGCTCCGGGAAAGAGTGCGCGCCCGACTCAATTGCACATACGGGCTAGGGTTTAGGGTTCTTTGCCCTCTCTTTTGTCACAGATGGGGTGCGCATGTAGGGTTTTAGCCGTGGATGGTGAAGTTAGTGGCAGATCAAAATTAGGGTTTCATGAGGCGTTTTGATAAGTTATTCGTAGTTGAACTATCGTTGTACAGAGGTACATAAGGTTTTGATTACTCGATTTGTTAGGCAAAGGGTACGCCCTGTTAGTTTGGCCGAAAATGTTAGCTTCAATTAGGTTACATGCGTTGACCATATGTTGTTTTGTCCATGAGATTACCGTTTGTTTGCCAGATCCCCAAAAGGAACATGCTTTTGGACGTGAAAGATCATGCATTTGTTTACTGGATATGCCATGAATTTCATGCTTTTGTTCTGAAAATGTCTGAACCTGTCTAAATTATCTATTTCTGAACCTGTCTGAACATTGACATTTTGGTTAGATTGGTGCAGTTACACATAGTTATTTGTAGCAAAGATGCTATTAAATATCATGGTTGGGTGTTTTCTTCAATTGGCTGAACTTAGTGTTGTCTCTCTCTGTTATTGATGCCCGAATATTTTTGTCTGAACATTGACAGTTTGGTTAGACTTGTGTAGTTACATTGTGTCAATTTCCTAGCTCAGATGCTCTCAAATAGCATGGTTGTGTCATTGTGCAGTTACATTGTCTCTTCCCCTCTGTTATTATTGTATGTCTGAACATTTTGTTATTTCCATTGTTTTGCAGGACCCCTAAGCAACCTCTTCTCTGTTGAGGTCATACATGGTGGCTATTTCCTATGTGCAGGCAAGCATAGGGATTACCATAAGGGCCACTCCACTTGGTATGACAACTGTGAAGAGAATTGGACACCTACAGTGTTTGCCAGTCTGGTGGAGGAAATTGGGTATGAGTTTGAGGGCAGGATCAAGGCTTACTGGTGTGTTCTTGGACTGATAGTGTATAAGAATGGTTTAAGAGAAATTAAGTTAGGGGACAACACAATGACAGAGAACATGAATGATTGTGTTCTGAATGGGAACCATTTCCAACAGATATTTCTAGATCATGATGACAACATGAGGTCATATATTTCTCCTATTCCAGTTCATTCTGATGATGAGGATCCTCCTTTGGCCAAATTCAGTGGCCTGAGGCCTAAGAAGGAGCAAGTGCAAGAGGAGCAGTCACATCAACTGCAAGTGTAAGAGGAAAATGTTGAGCAAGTGCAAGAGGAGCAGTCACATCAACTGCAAGTGCAAGAGGAAAATGTTGAGAAAGTGCAAGTGTTACAGGAGTAGGCTGAGCAAGATCCTCCTCAGCTAGGAGAAGAGTAAGAAGAAGAGGAGTACATACCAGGTCCTCCTCAGCTAGGAGATTATATTCATACATTTCAATTTGAGTTCAGGGGCAGAAGGAAAACTTGTAGGGTTTTAAACATGGACGCAGAAGATGGAGTTGGTGATTCAGCAATTCATGATTCTGATGAAGATTTCAATCCACAACTTGTTGATTCAGATATTGATCTGCAAGATGATGATGGCATGTTTGACAGAAATGTTGATTGTGATAAAGGTAAAGGTTCAACAGTCCAAGAAGAACCCTGTCGGCGTTCTGGGAACGGGGGTCCCATACTTGCCTGCCTGCGGCCTGCGGCGTGGCTCCACCAGTGGCCCCGTACGACCCGTCTTCATCAACCAACACTCAAGACCCTCACGAGGGGCCAAGCCTCGCGGGGTGGACGACGCAAGGCCTCCTCAGGGGCGGCCTCACCAGGCAGGCTCGCGAGGAGGCGGAGAGATCAAGGCAAGGGGTACCTCGCGAGGTTCCTGTGACGCAAGCCATGACGACCAAGGCCAGGCGGGCGCCAACCCGCGCAGTGTCCTTGTTTCCTCTTTGGTGCTAAGAGGGAAGCGCAGGCGCGGAGTACCGAGGCATCTGGCAAAAGTTTCCATATCGGTGCAACAAGACCAAGACCAGCAGGACGGCAGGACGGAGGTCATCGTGGAGCCCAAGACGGCGTCATCACCAGCGCCTTTGGCAGGCGAAGGCCACCTTTAGATGGGATAGCTTGTACTAGCTATCCCCTTTCAAAATGGCCGTTGTTGGATCCCTTCCCGCTCAATATTTGGGAAGAGGACCAGGGCCTTTATAAATAGAGCTAGCTACCACAGTGGAAGGGGATCAAATCCTTCCCAAGCAGAACACCACCCACCAAGCACAAGAACACCTCTCCTCGCGAGGCCGTTCTTCCCTTGTACTGTTCATCATTAGCCCAAGAGGCAATCCACCACCACCACACAGGAGTAGGGTATTACACCACAACGGTGGCCCGAACCTGTATAAATCTTGTGTCTCTTGTGTTGTGACTTCATCGTGCTAACTTAGAGATCGCGGCGAGGCTGAGGGCGTGTGTCGGTAGGAAGAAATCTTTGTGCGCACCCCAGTGTTCGAACCTCAAGGGTTTTGCCGGAACCCGATATCCGACAAACCCGATGATCCTATTGAAGATGTGGACATGTGTTTGCCTTTTTCTGATGAAGATAAGGTTAAGCATAATTTCAAATGTTTCAAAGAAGACCTGTCTAAACCAGAGTGCCAAGTGGGTCAGACATTTGCAAGTGTTGAGTTACTGAGGAAAGCTATCAAAGAGTACGGTTGTAGGGAAAGTGTTGACATTATGTGCCCCAGAAATGATTGGAAAAGACTGCAAGCCATTTCTGAAGAAGGGTGCCCTTGGTCTTTGTTTGCATCTTTTGATGGCAGAACAAAATGCTTGATGTTCAAGAAATACAACCCAAAGCATACCCACATAAAGAAATGGTCTGTGAAGTCATTCACTGCTCCATTCATGGCAAGAAAATATATTGATTCTTTTAGAGCAGATGAAAACATGAACATGAAGAATTTTGCAAGGGTGGTTCAGAAGGACTGGAACATGACAGCTACAAGGAGCAAACTTAGAAGGGCTAAGAAACTAGTCAAGAAGGTCCTTCAAGGAGATGAGTTAGAGCAGTACAACATGTGGGATTATGCACAAGAATTCAAAACATCAAACCCAGGTAGCTCTTTCGATGTGGGTATCAATGATGGCATATTTGGAAGTTGCTATTTCTCTCTGGATGCCTACAAAAGGGGTTTCATGCAAGCCTGCATGCCTGTCATATGTTTAGATGGATGCCATTTGAAGAGCAAGTATGGAGGTGTTTTGCTGTGTGCTGTTAGGATGGATCCCAATGACTGCATTTGCCCTCTAGCATTTGCAGTTGTGTAGGTAGAGAACACTGATACATGAAAGTGGTTTTTGTCAAACCTTAAGAGTGACTTAGGAATACTCAATACAGAGCCATGCACTATTATGTCAGACAAGCAAAAGGGGCTGGTCAAGGGAGTGAGCCAGCACTTTCCTGATTCAGAACACAGACATTGTGTCAAGCATGTATGGCAGAACTTTTAGCAAACACACAAAGGAGATGTACTGAAGAACCAGATATGGAAGTGTGCAAGGAGTACAACAACTAAATTGTGGGCTTCAAACATGGAGAAACTAAAGGCCATGAGCTTGGAAGCCTACTCATGGCTTGAGAAACTACCACCAAACACTTGGGTCAGGGGTTTCCAAAGAGAATTGCCAAAGTGTGATATCCTTCTAAACAACAACTGTGAGGTTTTCAACAAATATATCCTTGAGGCTAGGGAGATGCTGATCAGATCAATGATGGACAAGATCAAAACCCAGCTCATGGTCAGATTCTACAATAAAAGAGAGGAGGCAGAGAACTGGCTGACTCTATATGCCCAAAAATAAGGAAAAGAGTTGAAAAGAATATTGAGCTGTCAGCTACATGCATGGTTTCAGGGGGTGGTGATGGCATTTTCCAGGTTGACAACAAGAACAAGACATACATTGAGAAAAAGGGTTTCCCCCCACTTTATATTATAAAGCAACGACCCAAGCATCCAACAAGTTAGTACATAGTGCAATCAAGTCATAAAGTCGTGCTGGGGGCACAGCAAGACAAGCCCGAAACAAAGCTAAAAAAGACTAATGCAGCTCTGAAGGAGGAGGCGGCGGTGGTGGCGGTGGAGCAAAAGCCGAAGCCGTGGAATGGAGACCTGCAATGATGTTGTTGATGACGTCTCGTTCACGCCGCTTGCTAAGCAGTCTCCAAAGCTGTAAGAAGCCACACATTTTGTAGATTGCATCAGTCACATGGCATGGAATCACATGTTCGATGACAAGTTTATTACGACAACACCATAACGTCCAAACGAGGGTACCCAGCGCCACCCAGATGGGTGGACGCCTGGGACCGGGTAGTCTAAGGACCTCCTCAAACAAGTCCGGGAGGTTGTCGTGACACCAATTATCACCAATCACCTCCCGGAAACAACTCCAAAGGAATTGTGCCGCTGGACATCGAAAGAAGATGTGGTTGCAGTCTTTTGGGACCAAACAGATGGGGCACATACCGTTCCTAGGTCCATTACATTTATGGACCTCCGTACCCTAAGGTAGGCGTCCTTGGACCCATTTCCAAAGAAATATGCGAATCATCAAGGGGAGTTTGATTTCCCAAAGAACCACTAGTTCTACTGGTCCCGGCAAAGGAACAATCGCCTGGTAAAGGGACCTAGTTGAGAACCGGCCACTTGGTTCTAGGTGCCAAGAGAGCAAATCGGGCTCAAGGGAGGGGGGTGAAGGGCGATACACGAGAGCAATTAGTCCCATTGCTTGCGTTCCGTCGCCCCAAAGGTACGGCGGAAGGCAATGGTGCCTAAGTCGGCTAGAGCCACGACCACAGAGAGCTGTGGATGGGCACAAATCGAGAATAAGGTGTGAAAGCGCTCCGCAAAGGGCCGATTCCCGGCCCACCTATCCAGCCAAAACAGGGTGCCGGATCCGGAGCCCACTTTAATGGAGGTCCCAATACGCAAGATCGGCATCAACCGGACCACCATTTGCCAGAATTGGGATCCTCCAGAGCGAGAGGCGAAGGCCAATGGTTGTCCGAGAAGGTATTTTGCACGGATAATCTCCAACCACAGGCCTCCCTCGCAGGTCTAGATACGCCAGAGCCATTTGGAGAGGAGGGCTATGTTCATCCGCTTGGATGAGATGACCCCAAGGCCCCCTTGGTCCTTGGGCTTACAGATCTCAGACCACTTCACCATGTGGTACTTTTGTTTATTATTCTCTCCAGCCCAAAAGAATATGGAGAGGAGCTTGGTGACCTCCTTGTGAAGGGATTCATGTAGACTATAGAATCCCATGAGGTACATCAAGAGGCTAATGAGGGAGGAATTCACTAGAATCACTCGAGCGGCCTTGGGCAACCATCTCCCCTGCCAAGGCTCCATCCTTGGTTGGATTTTGGCAACTATTGGGAAAAAGTCTTTTTCCAGAAGACGTGTGTCACTAATAGGCATGCCTAAGTAATTGGTCGGGAAGGACCCCAGTCGACACTTCAGGCAATTGGCGATTCTTTGGGCTTCGACATGGGAATATCCAAGGACCATCACCTCACTTTTGGCGAACTTAATCGTAAGGCCCGACATCTCTTGAAAGCATAGGAGGAGGAATTTGAGATTCTGAATATCCTTGTCAGACCCCTCCACCATCATAATGGTGTCATCGGCATACTGGAGGTGAGTCAGACCTCCATTGGCCACAAGATGGGGGCAGATCCCCCTAATGTGACCAGCCTGTTTGGCCAAATCTAGGATCGAGGCTAATGCATCGACCACAAGGTTGAAGAGAAATGGGGAAATCGGATCGCCTTGCCGAACTCCCTGTCCAGCCAGGAAGTAAGATCCAATCTCCCCATTCACGTTTACAGCCATGCGACCACTCGTCATCAACTGCATGACCCGAGCTACCAAGTGGTGGTCGAACCCACGCTTGAGCAACTCTTCCCAAAGGAAGGACCAGTGGACTGTGTCGTACGCTTTATGAAAGTCAATCTTGAAGAACACCGCACGAAGGTGCTTGCACTTGACTTCATGGATGACCTCGTGAAGCACAAGGATCCATCCAAAATATACCTGCCTTTAGTAAAGGCCGACTGGTTTGGGTGGTGAATCCGAGGAGCGATCAGGGCCGCCCTAGTGGCGTACCCCTTAGCCAGAATCCGAAAGATAACATTAAGAACCATGATAGGGCGGAACTGCCTGATGTCAGTGGCTCTCGGCACTTTGAGGATCAAGGAAATGATCCTATAGTTAAGCTGGGACACGTCCAATGTTCCTCTAGCGAACTCACCAAATAGGTCAAGAATATTCTCCTTGACCATCGGCCAAAAAGCCTGGAAGAAACGAACCGGTACACCATCAGGGCCCAACACCGAGGCCGGGTTCATGGCCTTGACGAAAGCCTCTACCTCCATGGCATCAAAAGGGGCGAGTAAGGCAACATTCTCCTCCGGTGAGATGCGCTGGTCGGCCGACTAGATGTGGCCAGCAAGGGCTATTCCGCCCCTAAGTCGCCCCACAAATAACGATTTGTAGAAGTCGTCCATGAGCGAGTGGATAGCCGGGGGTCCTGGAAGAGCTTCCCTCACTCCCATAGGAGTGGAATGGAGCAGCGTCTCCGACGGCCATTAGCGATGGCCTGGAAGTAGGTCGTGTTGGCATCACCGAAAAGCACCCAATTGAAAGACCCTCGCTGGCGCCAGAACTCCTCTTCCTTGGAATAGATCTCCATAAGGGAGTCTTCCAAGTTATATCTATGGGCCCACTCCTCCGTAGAGATCCCAGAAATATGTGCATGAAGGTCAAGGGCCCAGATCTCCTCGAGGAGTGAGGCCTTTTGGACCCGAAGGTCCCTACCAATGTTAGCGCCCCATCCTTTCATGAACTGTCTGGATCGCTTGGACAAATTATGCCAGTCATCCAAGGTCGACATCCGCCTATGGGGATTGTCTAACACCGAAGCCCAATGAGCCTGGACGGCCGCTATGAAGCCCGGTTGACGAAGCCAGAATGCTTTGAAAGGAAACCGAGGGGGGGTGTTGGGGTCTCTCATCCCTAGATGACAACAAAAGAGGGACATGGTCGGACCCAATGCGGGTGATAGCCTAAAGGGATGCCAAAGGGAACCGAAGTTCCCAGTCGGGGGAGACAAACACCCGATCAAGCACACTAAGGGTAGGGGACACCTGTCTATTAGTCCAGGTAAATCGCGAACCCACCCTGTCCAATTCCAAGAGACCTAAGTCCGCAACCCAGTCGTTGAAACCCCCCATCAGGTCGCGGAGGAGATCTTGGCGTGGAGCTCGGCCAGGAAAGCAGCCAAGCGACTATGGTCGGTTGGGCCGTATACCACGATGATCTCCCACTTGAGGTTCATATCCCACTCCCAAACCTCCATGCTGACGAAGTGGGATCCACGATACATGGTTCCCACCTCAAAGGTGGCATCCTTCACACCTAAAAGGATGCCACCGGAGTGACCCTTCACTCCACTAGACGGCAACCAGTGCCAGGCGAACAAATGTCTACTAAGACGCTCAAGTTCCATGAGGGAGAATTCAGTTCGCATTGTTTCTTGGATTGTCACTACATCAATGGATTCATCGCGCATGTACTCAATGAGCTGCCTGCGGCGGCCATCGTGACTGAAGCCCCGCAGGTTCCAAAATAGAGCGCGCATGATCGCTCGTCGATGGGGTCCTCCCTGGACCCAACGGTAGAGGTGGTACTAAGGGCCCGTCGTAAATGGGCCGTACGATATCGCATCCAACCACGGATCTCACTCGGGTCATCCACAAGAAGGACGTGACCCCTAGCCTGATGGGGAGTGCAAGGGGGAGGTGCCTCCATAGCTGCTGCTGCCTCACGAGCCCTAGTGGCCGCGAGATGGCCCTGCAGGATCTCCTTGGCCTGGAGGGACGCAAGCTGCTCTAAGACCGAATCCTTCTCGCCACAGAAAACTATAGCCGAGTCGGCTGCGACCTTGGCTAGGTGGCCAAGGGGGACACCAGCAAGAGCAGAGAAAGAATCGATGCAAATATCATCAGAATCAGGACAGGCGGCCTGGGAGTCGGACGGACCTGTGTCGAGGTTGCAGGTGGTGGCGCGACGTGATGCCTTCTCCACTGCGGTCGGCGAGGCCCCCGTCAGCCGAGGAGTCGCCTCAAGCCGGGTGCTCTTCCGGGTCGAAGAGACCGGGGTAGAGGCCAAGCAGTGGCGACCCCTGGATTTGGGGGGCCTGGGTGACATGGGGGGGAGGCTACCTCAAGGCCAGACTCCAGGGCAGCCGGCGCCACCGGGGCCTCCCGGGTGGGCACCGGAGAAACGAGCCGCAGGGAGGATGGGGGGCGCACCGCCATGCTACCCCGGCTGACCCCACTCCCCTCCTCATCAGACAAGGACAGCAGAGGGAGGAAGGGAGGTGGGAGAGTGGCACCAGGAGGAAGGGTGGCAGCCTCGTCGAGCATGGCTGCAATAGCCTCGATGTCCTCGGACTCCTCCCCGGGGCAGGGGTCGAGGGCGCCGAGCCCCAAGCCGTGAGTGGACGGGGGGTGAGAGGAGCCAGCTGGAGGAGGATCATCCTTAGGATTAGTCGAGTCATCGCTGGAGGCCTCAGATCGAGGGGAACTGCTGCGAGGGCGACGAGGGGAGCCCTGTGGGGCCGGGCCCCCACCACCAGGGCCCGGCTCAGGGCCAGCAACACCCCCCGCCTCCGGGTTGAGGGGATCATTGGGAGTCCCACCCTCAACCGAGATGCGAAGGTCGTAGCCAGCATCGTTGAAGAACATCCTGATCGTCGTATTGAGCTTGGAAGGGTCCAGCGACTTGATCTGATCCCGAACAGCCGGGCCCGTGGACACGGAGGGGCCATCGACCACCACAAACTTGCCCAACAAGCGGGACAGGCCACAGATAACTCCCTCGACCCTAGCAGCCGGAGGGAGTCCACGGATCTGCACCCACACCATGGACAGAGAGGCCACCGCAAGTGGGTCCACGGTCGGGACCGAGATGCGGACGGAAAGCTGGTTGAGGGCAAGCGTGAGTCGGGCACTATGGGTGCTGGAGCAAAGACTGACCGGATCGGGGAAGATAGCAGTGAACTCCCGGTCTGAGACTGGGGTCACCTCCCAGTCCCAGTTCGGGTTAAACAGGTGGCGAAGCTCCTCAGAGATGATGGCCGGAGAGGCCGTCCGACCATCCAAGACTGAAATGGGAGCAGTCATGGGTGGAGCGGCCCGGGCATCAGGGAGGTCCATCTGGAAGAAGCCCAAATCATCCAAGGCGTAACCAAACAACCCAAGGGTCCCAGTGGGCTGGTGGTCCGGACAGAGAGCCGCGGGATGATCCGTCTTCTTGCAGAGATAGCACGCGGGAGGCAAGGTGCAGTCACCCTGACAGTGACCGGCCACCCCACAATTGAAGCAAGTAGGCATGGCCGCGGCTGAGGGAGGCACCGAAACCACAGGGGGGTTAGTGGCCGATGATGCCGGGCCACCCGGTTGGGCTTGCGCACCCTGCTTCTTCTTCTTAGTGAACGCCCCCCGACATTGCGGTTATTGTTGTTGTTGGGACCGGTCGGGGGGAATTGGGCTTGGCGACGGGGGGGGGGGGGGGGGGGTTGTAGTGCCACGCAGGGGAGGCCGGCGCTCGCTCGGAGCGAGGAAGGGAACGGGAGCGGTAGGGAGGGGAGCGACGGTCCCGGTCCCAGCCACGTCCACGCCACTCCTCGGGGGACTTGGCGCGGCCCTGAGAGGAACGCCAGTTGGCGTCGTCGGCCGGGGCCGGCCCTTTGCTGTGGAGCAGGCCATCACGGAGCTCGGCTTCCCGCCGGGAGCCCTCCGAAGAGGCACACCGCGGTTCCTCCGGCGGGGGCGCATCCCGGCCACCCGCCCGGTGCTTGGGTCGAGGGGCCCCATCCCCGGCGTCCTTGGTCATGGGCGACACCGCGGGGGGAGGGGAGGGGACGTGAGAGGATGGGAGGGCAGGCCCAGGCGACACAGCGAAGAGACGGGGGGACGGGAGGGAGCAAGCTGGCGGCGCTGAGGGGAGTTGGGGAGGAAAATGCGCCGGGAGTCCCGTGCCTAACCCTAAAGAGGGGGCCGACTGGCTGTCCGATTGGGCCTGGGCCCGGAGCGAGGCATGCCCGGTCAGAGTAGGCCCAGCCACTGAGAGCCCAGGCGGCCCAGAGGGCCCAGCGGCCTCCCCTTTCCCAGACGGCCCAAACGGCCCGGGACGGCCCAACCCATCCATAGGGGAGGGCAGGGAGGGAGTTAGGGTTTCCCTGGAGCGGAATTTCGGTCCCTGGGGAACGGCCACGGCACTCCCCACGCCAGCCAACCGCGGCATCGCTGCAAGAGAGGGCGACACCGGCGATGGCCGGCGCAAGGAGATCGCCGCGCGGCCGACGTCCGCCCTTCCGGCCACCCCCAAGCACGGGCTCGGGCCCCTTCGCCGCATCAGAGAGCAGCGCGATGCGCGTCTGGCAACGGAGGGGAAGGTGGTGCACGGTTAGGGCAAGGCCGCACCGGCAGAGGAAGGGGGAGGGGGGCAGCGGCGGCTTTACGGCGACGAGGCCAAGCTCCAAAGTGGCGAGCTCAACCAGCCTGTCGCCAAACCAGCGAGGAGGCCGGGGAAGGCCCGACGACGAGCGGGGGCCTCGGCCTGGTCCGCCTCGGCCGCCCAATCCGCCCAGCAGGGCCGGCAGGGCAAGGCAGGGGCAGGGCCCTCAGCCTGCGGCGCCGGGAGGAGAGGGGGCGGTGCGCTCGGGAGGGAAGGGCGGAGAGGGTGCGGGGAACCGGCGAGGGAGGACGACGGAGGAGCAGCGGCGGGGGAGGGGAGCCCGCCGGCAGGCTCGGTCACCGTCGAGAGCGCCAGCAGAATCGCCATCCACTCCGCCTCACGTCGCACCTGGGATGTAATAGCATGTTTGTTCACTAGCTCGATCAACAGGACATACATTGTTGACATCAAGGAAGAGAGTTGTACATGCAAGAGGTGGGATCTTAGTGGAGTTCCATGTCACCATGCAGTTGCATGCTGCAGACATAAAAAGAATTGACCCTGAGACTTTGGTGCACTCCTGCTACAGTATTGAAGCATTCAAGCTAGCATGCAAAGCCATTATCAAGCCTTGCAGAGATAGGAGAGAGTGGGAGAAGATGAGTGGGTGTGAAATCAAGCCACCTGTCTATGAAAAAAAGTAGGGAGGCCTTCAAACAAGAGTAGGAGAAAGCAGCCTTATGAGATTAAAAAGAAAGATGGAACCAAGGTAATGACCAGACATGGAGGCACAATAATATGCTCCTATTGCCATGAACAGGGCCATAATATCAAAGGATGCAATCAGAGAAAGGCTGGCATTTTGCCAAACAAATAAGTGAGAAGGGGGGCAAGGGCTATACCTGATGATGTGTCAGATGATGACCAAGTTATGGCACAGCAAGCTGCTGGCCAAGTACCACATGCTGCTCAAGAAGAAGGCCAACTCCCACAGCGGGAAGTCAATCTAACACAAGATGATGGCCAACTCACACAGGATGAGGTTAATCTAGCAGAAGATGATGCACAAGTACCATAGCAGGAGGTCAATCTAACACCAAATGATGGACAACTCACATAGGAGGAGGTCCATGCTGCTCAAGATGCTTCTCAAGAAGATGATGAATATGATACACCAGTTGTATTTCAGGCAAATGCTAATCTTTTGTTCACTTTTTATTAGTTGTGTCTAATCAATTAAAATGTAGAATGCTTCATAGGATGTACAATGCTTATCAGTTGTGTCCACTTCTTGTCTTTGAACAGGTGCAGGACTTTGGATGTACAATGCTTCATAGGATGTAGCAAGCTAGACCAGTGCCTAGAGAATACACTGAAACTACTGTGCCAGATTCAGCATTTATCTCATTGGAAGCTAGTTCTCAAGCTACAACACATACAACAATAGCTATAACTGATGGGAGCCTGACCATGAAGTTGCTGAAGATGAAGAAGGACAAAGAAAGGCAGATGGCAGCCAGAAGAGATGCAGCACTAGAGGCCATGAATGAGTTGGCAGAGAGGAGAGTAGAGGAGGCAGAAGCAAAAAGGCAAGAAATTGCTCTTAGGAAAGCAGAGCAAGCAGCAAGAAGAAGAAGAACCACAATAGCAAAAAAAACTGCATTGCAACAAGAGAAGGAAGCAAAAGCAATTGAAGCAATTGCGGCTAAAGCAGAGGCAGCACTAAAGAGAAAATAAGAACAAGAAGCAAAGAGAGCAGAGGCAGCACTGAAGAGGAAGGAAGATCAAGAAGCAAAGAGAACAGAGGCAGCACTAAAGAGGAGGGAAGATCAAGAAGCAAAGAGGAAAAAGCAAGAAGAGGACAAGAGAAGAAGAGCTGAGCAGAAGAAGCAAGCAGGGCCAAGTGGACACGTGCCCAAGAAGCAGAAAAGAGTCAATATGTTTGATGAGTTTAGATGAATCAGTGCTGTTGCACTTGCAGTCATCTGATTTTTTGTCAAAAACTTCAAACGGAGTGTTTGAAACTATTCAAATGTACCAGCCATTCAGTGTTTGAAACTATTCAAATGTACCAGCCATTCAGTGTTTGAAACTATTCAAATGTAGTTCAATCATTGGCTCATTTAGTTAACTGCATTTTTGAACTGAGTGCTTCAGTGTTTAGTAGCTGAATTTTTTGAAGTTAGTACTCAGCTCAGCTGAATGCTTTGACTGAAATTTATGCAAGTTGATTGTTTGAGTTCACTAGTAAGCTTGCACGTGCAACGCACGATAGCACAATAGAAATAATTAGAATCTCATTGATCTAGTTAGACTTATCAACCAACAAAAAAACATATCATAAATTTCGAGATGCAAGATTTAACTGAATAGTTGCAGAGACAATATTTTAGTAAGATTTTTGAACCTCTCAAGTTGAAAATTGCAATGCATAGACAAACATCTAATTGTTGTAATAAATGCTTGGTCATCCAAAAATTTAATAGCACGAATGAGCCATAATCATCTCATGCATCAGATAAAATTATAATCATGTGAAGCAATTTGATTATACACGTGCAATATTGCATTTCATCGCCAAAAGGAGTACAATATTCCATTCACAAAATCCTTAAGTATGCACACACAATGAAATCAAGTATATCCATGTATCACATCATGGAAAATAAGTATTTTTGTATTGCATCCTAAAGAAAATACACTCATATTCCATTGCAAAAAATATATATATTTGCAAGACAGGAGCAATGTCTATTAGTAGGAGCAGATAGTTTTTAAAAGAATCCCCCATCACCCTGAACAACTCTAACAACAACATGTTTGCTCATCCTCACTGACTCTCTGATCATTCCCAAAAAAACTCTAATCTTGAATGTGCATCACATCTTTTGAGGTCTCATGCCAATGTACAAGCTCCAAGGTTATGCGCCAATGAATCCCGTGTAACTAATGAAGTTGCATGCAAATGTACAAGCTCCAAGGCTACTGAATTTGTCCTAAAGCCACAACTTTTTGAATAGCACACAAAAAACTCAAGAATTCCATTTTCTGTGCTCATTAAGTCTAGTAGGTTCTTTTTTGCCATGAAATTCAAGAACTTGAGGCTTCTGATTTCTTCTTGTCAATATCAAGTCGCCACGATGTGTATGCTACAACCAAAATTATAATAAAATCTAATCATCTGCAACTCAAAAAAATAAAAATGATTAGAATATTTGGCAGAGGCTTAAGATGTGCAATACTGAGACTTCCTGCCATAACCATCGGAAGTACAAAAGAGGAGTAAACATCATTAACGAAAGAGCCTAAAAGAATCTTGTGGGTTTTATGGCACATATCAACACTTACACCCTTAAAATGTTCATCACTAAAAACACTAATTAAAAAGATTAGGAATGCAAATTACAGGATCCAAATTTGCATAGTAATAATGATACAAGAAGTTGTAGCCAATTGGAACTAGCAATATCCACAGTAGCAAAAACTAGACCATCAAAGCTGAAATGAATACAAGCTCTCAAAATTATTATATAGTTCATAGAAGGGTACTTGTTTTTCTAATTTTCTTAACATTGTTGCGCCTAGTTCCCATGGTAAATTTGGGAAGATGAACAACTGAAGATGACTGAGTTAGGTATCACTACAGGAATTTGCTACTTTGCCATCTGCCACGGCGGACGGCAAAGGCACGGATGGCGGACGACAAAGACCTTTGCCGTCAGCCGCGGACGGCAAAAGGTGACGGCAAAGTAGGGGACGGCTAAGAGCTGCGTTGCCGTCTGCTTCGGGCAGCTGACGGCAAAGGGTCCTTTGCCATCAGCAGCGGACGGCAAAGAAGATGGACGGCAATAAATGCGATGTTACTCCGTTAGGTGGTTAACGGCAGGCCTTTGCCGTCCGCTGCGGACGGCAAAGCCTTTGCCGTCAGCCATTGTAGGCAAACTGACCAAATTGGTCAGCCTCCCAGGAAGCACAGTTACCTGCCACGTGGCCTCTTTGCCGTCCGCTGCTGATGGCAAAGAGCCCTTTGCCGTCGGTGGCAGACGGCAAAGAGCCTGCGTATTGCCTCTTTTTTCTGTTTTTTTTAATTCAACAATTTTCACAGCAAATATATATGACATATATAGATATATTTAACAGCAAACATATCACATATCCAGCACATAATTCCATATACATATTACATAGCAAAGTTTCATCAACATAGCAAGTTCCATCAAGTTCCATCCATACACATTGTTCCATATACATATTACATAGCAAAGTTTCATCAACATAGCAAGTTCTATCATAGCAAGCTAGATACAATGCAAAGTTTTAGCAAAGAAAAAGCAAGCACTCCATCATAGCAAGCTAGCTTCCATGAAGTGAGTGAAATCTGCAAAATGGTAAATAAGAAAGTTAGAAATAGGTGAATAGAACAAGAAGAAGACTAGAACAAGAAGTATATGTCATTTATGAGCTAACTTAGGTGAAATGGATCATATATGAGCTAACTAAGTTGAAATGGGTTGTTCATGAGCTAACTTTGGTGAAATGGATCATTTATGAGCTAACTTAGTTGAAATGGGTCATTTATGAGCTAACTAAGGTGAATGGCATCGTTTTTGAGCTAAGTAAGGTGAAATGGATCGTTTTTGAGCTAACTTAGGTGAAATGGATCATTTATGAGCTTTTATGAGCTAACTTAGTTGAAATGGGTCGTTTATGACCTAACTTAGGTGAAATGGATCATTTAAGAGCTAGTTTAGGTGAAATGGGTCATTTTGGAGCTAACCTAGGTGAAATGGGTCATTTTGGAGCTAACCTAGGTGAAATGGGTCATTTTAAAGCTAACATAGGTAAAATGGATCATTTATGAGCTAATCTACTAAAATGGGTCATTTTAGAGCTAACTTGGATAAACTGGATCACTTGTAAGCTAACTAAGGTAAAATGAGTCATATTAGAGCTAACTTAGGTAAAATGGATCGTTTATGAGCTAACTAAGTTAATTATGCAATTTTTGACATAAGTAAGCTTATTAAGTCATTTTGAAGGAAAGGAAGCTAACTCTAGGTCATTATGGTAAGCATATTGGAGGAAATAAAGCTAAGTCTAAGTCTAGAGAAACTTACCATGATCAGGGAGGTGTAGGAGCGGGCTGGCTCGTGCCGGTAGCTGGAGAAGGATCATGCGATGCGTTTCTGGAGTTAAGCTGCACCAAAGATCATTTCCAATGTCTCGTTAGCATTATGACACTCAAATGTTAAGACTAGCAAGTAATGTCCATTCAAATTAAACTCACCGTGCTCCCAGGAGCAATCACTGGCATCGGCGGAGCGGTCTGACCGGACTTCTCGCACACAGACTGCACATTTGGTTTTCACAACAGAGTCATACTAGTTAGTAATGAGACTCAAATGTTAAGACTAGCAAGTAATCTGCAGAAGAAACTTACCACAAGGAGCTCATACATGGCCCTTGCCTGCATGTCTTTCCGTGCCCTCTCCACCTCCAACATCTTTGTCGTCCTCTCCTCCGACTCCCGCTGCCTCTCCGTCGCCTCCGCCAGAAGTTTCTCCGTTCTATCTCTCTCACTCTGTATAGCAGCATGCAACACCACTCACATGACCATTTGTAATCATTGATGGAAGCGCACACAATGTAATGGAGAAAGAGAGCTGAGTACGTATAACTAACCTTGATGGCGAGTTGGACTGGCCGTTCACGAGGCCTTATCTCAGGAGCGGAGCTCGACTGGCGCGCCTTGATCTCCGGGAGAGTGCTAGGACAACGGATAAGTCCATCTTCCATGGCTATGGAGCCATGGGACCTCCCGCCACCAGATATCATCAGCAACTCTGTATCAATGGGACCCTGGCTCGGGTTAAAGTCCTCCCCTTTCCTCGCCTTCCCCTGATCTCTATATTGCACGAGCTTTTCGTGGGCGGAGATGTTGGTGAAGTTCTTTGGATCATCGAGGTGAGACGCAGAGAATGCCTTGACTTTCTTGTAAGAGCCAGTGTGGGCCATGGCATATAGGTCGTACACCTCTGGCACCTTATCCGCCTTATTGTAGCATGCCTGAAAGAGAGAAACAAAGTAAATTAGTAATTAAAGGGCTAAAGCTAGCATGATGAATGAATTGCATGAATCATGAAGCACACCACATACCCAGTTCCGCCCGTACTGAAATAAGTTGGAGCTGCCTTGGTGGTGTGGCACACCTTCCATTTGGGCACGTTTGTCCTTGGCCTCGTTGTGGGTGGCCAGCCATTCTTTTGAGCACCACCCATCGACCAACACCTCCCAACAATCCATCCGATCCGCACACCATCTCTGAGGGGCCTAAGTTAGCAAATAGAAACTTCAGCGCTACGGCTATGAATTACTAAATAAAGGAATTAAGTACAAGGCCTTAAGAATTACCTTCATGTACTGCTCCTTACTCAAGAACTTACCGCAGCACTCCTGCTTGGACTTCTTGATACCACGGTCGGCATAGTAGTCTCGAACAGACTGCACCGGAGCCTCATGCCGTAAGTTCTGAAGTAGGCGCTTGCACTCCTTGTGGATAACATCTGCCGCCTCCTCCTCGTATCCCTCCTCACACCTGTAGAATGTCTGCAATCAAATGAGACAATATTGATTAGTACAATTAATAACTAGCTAGTTGAAGATTTTTAATTGTGTAAAGGAGAAATTACCCAGAACTTTTTGATCACCATGTCTGCCC
Source organism: Triticum timopheevii (assembly GCA_963921465.1). NCBI lineage: Eukaryota > Viridiplantae > Streptophyta > Magnoliopsida > Poales > Poaceae > Triticum > Triticum timopheevii. The sequence continues at coordinate 299,614,164 of OY997274.1, forward strand.
TCGTCTTGCACAAGACACCGTCGATAATCTCAACCGGCGAGGCCGGGGCAGCCAAGTAGTGCTCCCAACTCAATCCAACCTCTGGAAGCCGACCCTCACCAGGCAACGTGACAAACCCCGGAAAGTTTTGCCGAATCAGAACTCCAAGGACGGAGTTGGGCCGGCGGACACTTTCATGGTGGTCCCAACCCCTGCAGCATGACAAGGCCAACGCATTAGTTATTTGAAGAAACGTGAATGCAGAAGGTACAAAAAGATTAAATGCACTTACCTCTCCCCATCAGGGAAAATCAACCACCTCTGCTCGCGGGTCGCCGGCACGGACGGGAGCCATGTAGCACCACACTGGTAGACGTTGCCCCCCTCCTCCCCCTCCTCCTCAAGACCAGTCGGCTCCCCGCCATCATCAGCATGGCCACTCGGCTCCCCGCCATCATCAGCATGGCCACTCGGCTCCTCAGGCTGACCCGACCAAGTACCCCATCCAGACGTGTGCTCCTCCGGGGTCTCGTGGGCCCAACTCTCGTGGGCCGAAGGCCCGTCGACCCGAGGCTCGCGGGCCGAAGACCCGTGGACCGGAGGCTCGTGGACCAGAGTCTGTGTAGCCTCCTCCTCAGACGAGTCCACCCTAGCAGTCACGTGCTCGGGTGAAATAGCTGGGGGCGGCGGCGAGGAAGGCGCCGTAAGAGCCACCCTACCTCGTCTCCCGCGACCACGTGCTCCACCTCGGCCCTTCTTCTTACCTCGTCCCCTGGTGGGCACCGCGATCGACGAAGAAGGGCCCGGCGGTGTCGCCATACTGTCCAGCAACGCTCGGCGGAGAGGTGCGTGTGGAATGGAAGACCTCACACTACGCGCCGACGAAGAAGGGGCCTCGGCGCGCTCCCGACCAGCACCCACCATCTGTCAACGCCTGCCATGACAAAGAATAAACGAAATTAGTACAACATGAAAAAAAGTACCAACATGAATAATAATATGTATATCACTGAAGTGTATCATCATCAAGTACAATATAAACAACTACACATTTAAAACTACCCGATCAACACAATTATATATGATGTTTTTCATAACAAAATCGAAAAATATATGACCTAACTAATAATTCACAAATATATGACCCCGTCGGCCTCTGGAAGGCCAAAGAACACCTTTTCGGGAGGTGTCGGGGGTCGGGGTGTCGTGTCGGTGTCGGGGTGCCGTGTCGGGGTCGGGGTCGGGGTCTCGGGGTCGGGGTGTCGGGTCGGGGTGCCGTGTCGGTGTCGGGGTCAGGGTGTCGGGTCAGGCTCGGGGTCGGGGTGTCGGGGTCGGGGTCGGGGTCGGGGTCTCGGGGTCGTGGTGTCGGGTCGGGGTGCCGGGTCGGGGTGTCGTGTCGGTGTCGGGGTCGGGGTGTTGGTGTCGGGGTCGGGGTGCCGTGTCGGTGTCGGGGTCGGGGTGTCGGGTCAAGCTCAGGGTCGGGGTGCCGGGTCAGGGTCGGGGTGCCATGTCGGTGTCGGGGTCGGGGTGTCGGGTCAGGCTCGGGGTCGGGGTGTCGGTGTTGGGGTCGGGGTCGGGGTCGGGGTCGGGGTGTCGGGGTCGGGGTCGGGGTCGGGGTCTCGGGGTCGGGGTGTCGGGTCGGGGTGCCGGGTCGGGGTCGGGGTGCCGTGTCGGTGTCGGGGTCGGGGTGTCGGGTCAGGCTCGGGGTCGGGGTGTCTGTGTCGGGGTCGGGGTCGGGGTCTCGGGGTCGGGGTGTCGTGCCGGGGTGCCGGGTCGGGGTCTTTTTTTCCTTTTCTTCTTCTTCCTCTTCTTCCTTTTCTTCCTTTTCTTCCTTTTTTCCTTCTTCTTCTTCTTCTTCTTCTTCTTCTTCTTCTTCTTCTTCCTCCTTTCCTTTTTCCTCTTCTTCTTCTCCTCCTCTCCTGTTTTTTTTCTTCTTCTTCTTCCTCTTCTTCTTTTTTCTTCTCCTCCTCCTCTTCTTCTTCCTTTCCTTTTTCCTCTTCTTCTTCTCCTCCTCTCCTGTTTTTTTCTTCTTCTTCTTCCTCTTCTTCTTTTTTCTTCTCCTCCTCCTCTTCTTCTTCTTCCTTTCCTTTTTCCTCTTCTTCTTCTCCTCCTCTCCTGTTTTTTCTTCTTCTTCTTCTTCTTCTTTTTTCTTCTCCTCCTCCTCCTCTTTTTCTTCCTTTCCTTTTTCCTCTTCTTCTTCTCCTCCTCTCCTGTTTTTTTCTTCTTCTTCTTCCTCTTCTTCTTTTTTCTTCTCCTCCTCCTATGCTTCTTCCTTTCCTTTTTCCTCTTCTTCTTCTCCTCCTCTCCTGTTTTTCTTCTTCTTCTTCTTCCTCTTCTTCTTTTTTCTTCTCCTCCTCCTCCTCCTCTTCTTCCTTTCCTTTTTCCTCTTCTTCTTCTCCTCCTCTCCTGTTTTTTTCTTCTTCTTCTTTTTCTTTCCTAAAACTGAACTAAACCTAAAACTAAACCTAAATCTAATCTAAACATAAACCTAAAACTAAAAAACAGAAAAAAGGAAAAAACTAAATCTAAACCTAAAACTAAACTAAAACTAAACCTAAACCTAAACCTAAAACTAAACCTAAAACTAAAACTAAAACTAAATCTAAACTAAACATAAACCTAAAACTAAAAAAACAAAAAAAAAGGAAAAACAGAGGAGAGGTAGAGCTCACCTGGGCCGGTGGAGGAGGTGGCCGGTGGAGGAGGGGGGCCAGGCGGCCTGGGGCGGCGGCGCCGGTCCCAGGGCGGTGGGGCACGGGGGGGCCGGGGCGCCGGGGGGCCGGGGCGCGGCGGCGCCGACACGGCAGGGGCGACGGGGCGGGTGGCCGGTGGAGCGACGGCGCCTGGCGGCAGTGGCGACGAGGCGGGGGGCCGGTGGAGGAGGGGGGGCGGGGCGTCGGCGCCGGGCCCGGGGCAGTGGGGTGCTGGGGGGCCGGGTCGCCGGGGGGCCTGGGCACGGCGGCGCCGAGACGGGGCGGGGGGCCGGGGCGACGGGGCGGTGGGGCGACGGGGCGGGGGGCCGATGGGGCGGTGGTGCGACCGGGCGGCGGCGCGCGTGTGTGGGAGGGAAACAGAGAGAGAGGGGGGTGGGGCGCGCCGGCCGTTAGCTAGATACGTTTAATCTTTGCCATCCGCCGCCTTTGCCTTCCGCTAATGTGCGCTTTGCCATCCGCTAGCGGACGGCAAAAAGGGGGGCCGTTAAGTATTTTTTAACCAGCTCCTCAGTGGGGCCCCCCTCCCTCTTTGCCGTCTGCTAGCAGACGGCAAAGAACAGGCTGATGGCAAAGGCTTTCTTTGCCATCAGCCAATTCTTTGCCGTCTGCTTTCAGGTAGCTGATGGCAAAGAGCTTCTTTGTCGTCCGCTTGCTGACGGCAAAGAGCTGACAGATGGCAAAGTAGCTGATTCCAGTAGTGTATGCTGAAAGTATACATATTTTTAGCATATAAGTTATTACTAGAGATGTTTGGTTAGGTATGCTTGTATAATGTGAGCACATAAGTTAATATTACTGTCTGTTGTCTTATTTTGGTAATGTCATGTGATGGCTGCTGCTGAACTTTCTATTTGTGGACAAGTACTATGAAATGCTGAAGTGTTGTTGTCATTGTTGCTACCATGTTGATGTTTTGTTTCTGTGTGCTGTCATTGTTGCTGTCATTGTTTGTTGTTAGGTATGCTGAAGTGTTACAGTGTTGTAAGAGATCTGGTGTTGCTGTTTAAATGAATGTTGTCAAATAAATTAATTCTAAGAGTTATCTATGCCAGTCAAAATTCAGTTAAGCATTTCTGTCTGTTATCAGCACTGTAAAAATGCATATGTGGTTGACTGGATTTTGTGAGTTAAATGAATTCTTGTAGTTATTATCTATGTCATTCAAAATTTAGTTAGCCATTTTCCAAGTCTTTTGTCAGTACACTGTTAGCATTATAAATGCATAGAGATCTCAAATGCATATGTGGTTAGCTGCTGGATAAATAAATTCACTTCACAAACAAAACCATCCAACTGGAAATTTAGCATCTAGTACAACATCAGTTCAATCAAAATCATTCAGTATCTAGTACAACATCAATTCAATCAAAATCATTCAACATCTAGTACAGCATTAGCTCAATCAAAATCATCCAGCATCCCCTTAAGCTTCCTTATCTTCTCCTTGGTGTCATCTTTGTGTTTGAACAAGTCACCAATCATGTATTTAAGCTTTCTTTTCTCTTGCTTTAATTTATCCCTCTCTCTAATGACTTGGTCCCTCTCCTGCATGACTGGGTCTCTCTCTTTTTCTGCCTTAGCCCTGAATACCTAATGAATGCCTGTTACTGTTTTTTCATTCGTCTTCCTCTTCTCAAGCTCTTCCTTAAGATCAACCATAGCAACTTGTGTGCTGCCTAATGGGCTAATTTCCTGCTCCTTCTCAGCCACCATAGTAGCAAAATCAAGTTTGAAATTGCTAAGCCTTTTTCCATCTTCTTCTTCTCTTCCATAATCTTCAAGTTTTCCTCAGCATTCAGAACATTTTGTCTGAGATTCTGTTTTGTCTCATCTTCATACATGCTCCATATCCTAGCTAGGCTCATCTTCATAGCATCAGGCCACTCAGGGTCAACCCACTCAACATAGTTGCAGCTAGGTACTTCCTATGAATTTAAAACAAACAGAAATTCAGTTAACTACTCAAGAAATTCAATTAACTACACATAGCACATGAATGGCATACAAATTCACTACTCAAGAAATAACTAAAATTTGAACTTAATTGGACCTCTTGCTTTATCCGAGCTTTCCAAACTTTTGACAGTGTGATTGAATTTGTACTAACCTCCTGGGCACAGGCTAGGAACCTCCTATAGGTATCAACTGATTCAAATGCCACAAGCTTCTCACCCAAAGATCCATGCTGACATGTAAAGCTAGGCAGATCTGTCGCTAGGACTCTCCATTCCTCACAAAAGATTGTGGCAGGAGCCTAAAACAAATCCAGATTGGATTCAGAATGAAGAAAAGAAACCCTGGCTGTTGGTAACCCTAGTAGGAGATGAGGAGGAGATGACCAACCTTGCTGGTAACCGAGTCGTCTTCAGAAGAGCTAGGGAGATCATCCCACGACACCATGGTTGATGCTGGAGGAAGAAGAGAAGAAGGGGAACGAGTGGTGATGGATCTGGTGGTGGAAGAAAAGAGAAGATGATGAAGCTTGTGGCTGGGGAGGAGGAAAAGGTGGATCTGGTGGTTGTGGACCAAATGCACACGCAGAATGCATGTTGTAGGTTGCCAGTGTGCATGGGATGCTCTTTAGTTCTTTTCAGTTTAGAAAAGTCAAAGTTAACTGGATATTTTCCAGTTAAGTGCACTTACATTTCATTTCATTTAAGCTCAGTTGCTAAGCACTTTTTTCAGTTAAGTTTAGTTACATTTTGGCTATATTGTTCTCCATATAATGATTTGTTGTGTAAACATAAGATTTTCAAGTTCAGAAAAGACAAAGTTAATTTAATATTTTTCAGGTTAAGTTCAGTTACATTTTGGCTATATTGTTCTCCATATAATGATTTGTTATGTAAACATAAGATTTTCAAGTTCAGAAAAGACAAAGTTAACTGAATATTTTCCAGGTTAAGTTCAGTTACATTTATGCTATATTGTTCTCCATATCATGATTTGTTGTGTAAACATAAGATTTTCAAATGACAACAAATTGGAAGATTAAACATTGACAACAAATTGGAAAACAAAACATTGACAACAAATTGGAAGATTCAACATTGACACTGCAGTCTTCATATTACTTGATAGATCCCTAGCCATTACAACCATACAACCAAAATAACATCATGTCTGCTGAATTAACAAGACCTTCAACTAAGACACCTACTCATTTATCAACATCTCGCTTCTTCATAATTAAGATGAAAGACATCACACAAAGTAGCATAACACTAGCCATAACAAGCTTTAGCACTAGTAGGATCTCTCTACCTAATCCAAGAAGCATAGCAACTTGCTGCTTGGTAGCAAGGTTCTTCTCACTAGGGCTGTCAAAAATCACTCTGCCTGCAATGCCTCTTCCAGCCAAGGCCCTTCCAGGTAAGTTTCTTCCTGCCATTGAGTCAGTCCTCTTCCTCTCAAGCTCTCCCCTCCTGTCGTCAGCTGCACCTATTGCATCTACAACAACATTACCAACAAGAACCCTAGTTTCAACCAAATGATGCACATATTCCAGCTCCCAGCGCCAGAAATCACAAGTGACCTACAAGAAAGGTACCTCTTTATTTCAGAACAACCAAAGCAATGCAATGTGTGAAAATGACTAAAATAGCTCTATCAATTGTAAAAGTTCAGTTTAACTTGGAACATGAAAAACTTCAATTAACATGAAAATGTCTAGTTAACTACTAAAATTCAGTTAACTAGATAACTGATTTTTTTAGTAAACTAAGTAACCAGGGCAGATTCATGGCTACTAAGCACATTCAAGACTTCTAAGCAGATTCATGGCTACTGAACATACATCACAACTAGTAGGGCAACATCAAACATGAATCAAACAGATCAAGATAGCTTACATTGTGGTGGGTGCACTTGTAGAAAACCTAACCATCGTGCTCATCGGTGCTAGAGCGGTAGCACTTGACAGGTTTGCCACAATCGGGACATACGACCAATGGCACCTCAACAGAGCGGCCACACAGACCAGAGCGCAGACCAGAGCGGGAGCTCCCGGATAAAATGTCGACGACACCGTCGGCGAGGGGGCAGTCGATCCAGGCGACGAGAGCACTCCTATGGCAGCCAGGCGGCGACAGCGGTGGTGGTGGCTGCGGCGATGGCGGTGGTGGCGGAGGTGACTAACTAGGGTTCAAGAGGGAAGATGAGAGGGGAGAGGAGAGCGGTCCGACCAGGTGTGGCGCGGGCGGGGGCGGCCAGGTGTTTAGGTGCGGTTCTACAAGGTGGGGGGACGTAAATATGGCGATTTTTCAAAAAAAACCGAATCGGCCGGCCCAGATCAGGTGCTGATGAGTTGGCGATCAACGCCCGCGTGGACATGCCAGTCAACAACCAAATCAGCGTGTACGTACAAGAAACAGTATATTGGACCATAGATGACCACCAGAGACAAGTTTAGTGATTGTATTTAGGGTATTCGTAAGTACGAGGACTAAATTGGGCAACGCGACGAGTATGAGTACCTCCAGTGAATTTTTCTCTTTTGAATTTATTCAAGATTTCCGGTGATACGCGTATAGCGGGAGGAGACATTCCCATCGATTACGACGCGCCTATGGTGACTTCGTGAAATCTCAAGATGATATCACGGCTCAGTCTTTCGAAGATAGGGATAGGTTTTGTGTGTGTGCTTCATAGGGGTGTGTATATGTGTGTATATATGAGCGCTTGTGTCTGTACTGATGTTTAAAAAAAAGTCAAGTAAGAGTATCTACAACCGGACCCATCAAACACAATAAGCGTTGGCAGAAGGGCACGTCCTCATGACGTCCATGTAGGATTAGCTATGAGACAAAGAGGTTTGCTTAGTCTCGAGAAGAAAGAGAGAAAGGGATTGGGCAGCGGCCCTACCCTGATTCCTCTCCCTTTCACTCGTTACCGTCGGCACCACCGGACCTCCTCGCAACCGTCACCATCACCCATGCCCTCCCCAATGGTTGACTCACCCACCCCTTTTCTCCTTCACTTAGCTCCTCCTCACCATCAGCGACCTCCCCTCTCCCTCGCACAAGATCGAGCAGAGCAGAGCATAGCGGACGAGTCATGCCAGAACAAGCGTAACACGGTTGCGGGCTGCTACCTGTTGAGCATTGCGTTGGTTTTCCCTTGAAGAGGAAAGGGTGATGGAGCAAAGTAGCGTAAGTATTTCCCTCAGTTTTTGAGAACCAAGGTATCAATCCAGTAGGAGGCTCCTCAAAAGTCCCACGCACCTACACAAACAAACAAGAACCTCGCAACCAACGCGATAAAGGGGTTGTCAATCCCTTCAGGGTAACTTGCGAAAGTGAGATCTGATAGAGATAATAAGACAAGATAAATATTTTTGGTATTTTTATGATATAGATTGGAAAGTAAAATATGCAAATAAAAGTAGATGGAAAACTTATATGTTAAAAGATAGACCCGGGGGCCATAGGTTTCACTAGTGGCTTCTCTCAAGATAGCATAAGTATTACGGTGGGTGAACAAATTACTGTCGAGCAATTGATAGAAAAGTGCATAGTTATGAGCGATCATGTATATAGGCATCATGTCAACAAGTAGATCGAAACGATTCTGCATCTACTACTATTACTCCACACATCGACCGACTCCTGCCTGCATCTAGAGTATTAAGTTCATAAGAACAGAGTAACACATTAAGAAAGATGACATGATGTAGAGGGATAAACTCATGCAATATGATATAAACCCCATCTTTTTATCCTCGATGGCAATAATACAATATGTGCCGTGCTGCTCCTGTTATCACTGGGAAAGGACACCGCAAGATTGAACCCAAAGCTAAGCACTTCTCCCATTGCAAGAAAGATCAATCTAGTAGGCCAAACCAAACTGATAATTCGAAGAGACTTGCAAAGATAACCAATCATACATAAAAGAAATTCAGACGAGATTCAAATACTTCTCATAGATAAACTTGATCATAAACCCACAATTCATCGGATCTCGACAAACACACCGCAAAAAGAGTTACATCGAATAGATCTCCAAGAAGATCGAGGAGAACTTGGTATTGAGATTCAAAGAGAGAGAAGAAGCCATCTAGCTAATAACTATGGACCCGAAGGTCTGTGATAAACTACTCACAACTCATCAGAGAGGCCTTGGAGATGATGTAGAGGCCCTCCATGGTCGATTCCCGCTCCGGCGGAGCGTCGGCGAAGGCTCCAAGATGGGATCTCGCGGATACAGAAGTTTGCGGCGATGGAATTAGGTTTTCGTGGTGCTCCTGGATGTTTTCAGGGTACGGGAGTATATATAGGCGAAGGAGGTACGTCGGTGGAGCAATGAGGGGCCCACGAGGGTGGGGGGCGCGCCGGGCACCCTCGTGACCACCTCGTTTGCAGCTTGATGTCCACTCCAAGTCTCCTGGATTGCGTTTGTTCCGAAAAAATCGCTCCTAAAGGTTTCATTCCGTTTGGACTCCGTTTGATATTCCTTTTCTTCAAAACACTGAAATAGGCAAAAAAATAGCAATTCGGGCTGGGCCTCCGGTTAGTAGGTTAGTCCAAAAAATGATATAAAAGTGTAAAGTAAAGCCTATAAACATCCAAAATGGGTAATATAATAGCATGGAACAATCAAAAATTATAGATACGTTGGAGACGTATCAAGCATCCCCAAGCTTAATTCCTGCTCGTCCTCGAGCAGGTAAATGATAAAGACAGAATTTTTGATGTGGAATGCTACCTAGCATAATTCTCAATGTATTTTTCTTTATTGTGGCATGAATGTTCAGATCGAAATGATTCAAAATAAAAGTTCATATTGACATAAGAAATAGTAATACTTCAAGCATACTAACAAAGCAATCATGTCTTCTCAAAATAGCATGGCTAAAGAAAGTTCATCCCTACAAAATCATATAGTTTGGTCATGCTCCATTTTCGTCACACAAGAATGCTCTCATCTTGCACACCCCCGATGACAAGCCAAGCAATTGTTTCATACTTAAGTAATCTCAAACTTTTTCAACTTTCACGCAATACACGAGCATGAGCCATGGATATAGCACTATGGGTGGAATATAATATGATGATGGAGGTTGTGTGGAGAAGACAAAAAGGAGAAAGTCTCACATTGACAAGGATAATCAACGGGCTATGGAGATGCCCATCAATTGATGTCAACATGAGGAGTAGGGATTGCCATGCAACAGATGCACTAGAGCTATAAATGTATGAAAGCTCAACAAAAGAAACTAAGTGGGTGTGCATCCAACTTGCTTGCTCACGAAGACCTAGGGAATTTTGAGGAAGCCCATCGTTGGAATATACAAGCCAAGTTCTATAATGAAAAATTCCCACTAGTATATGAAAGTGACAACAAATGAGACTCTCTATATGAAGAACATGGTGCTACTTTGAAGCACAAGTGTGTAAAAAGATAGTAACATTGTCCCCCTTTTTATTTTCTTTTTTTCTTTTCTTTTTCTTTTGGGCCTTTTTTTATTTGGCATTTCTTTTCTTTTTTCTTTGGCCTTTTATTTGGCCTTTCTTCTCTTTTTATAAGGGACAATGCTCTAATAATGATGATCATCACACTTCTATTTATTTACAACTCATGAATTACAACTCAAAACTAGAACAAGATATGACTCTATATGAATGCCTCCAGCGGTGTACCAGGATGGGCAATGAATCAAGAGTGACATGTATGAAAAATTATGAAGGTGGCTTTGCCAAAAATACGATGTCAACTACATGATCATGCAAGGCAATATGACAATGATGATGCGTGTCATGAAAAACAGAATGGTGGACAGTTGCATGGCAATATATCTCGGAATTGCTATGGAAATGCCATAATAGGTAGGTATGGTGGCTGTTTTGAGGAAGATATAAGGAGGTTTATGTGTGATAGAGCGTATCGTATGACGGGGTTTGGATGCACCGGCGAAGTTTGCACCAACTCTCAAGGTGAGAAAGGGCAATGCACGGTACCGAAGAGGCTAGGAATGATGGAAAGGTAAAAGTGCGTATAATCCATGGACTCACATAAGTCATAAAGAACTCATATACTTATTGCAAAAATCTACAAGTCATCAAAAACCAAGCACTACACGCATGCCCCTAGGGGGATAGATTGGTAGGAAAAGACCATCGCTCGTCCCCGACCACCACTCATAAGGATGAAAATCTAAGAATACCTCATGTTTCAAATTTGTTACACAACGGTTACCATACGTGCATGCTACGGGACTTGCCAACTTCAACATAAGTATTCTTTAAATTCACAATTACCCAACTAGGATGACTCTAATATCACCACCTCTATATCTCAAAACAATTATAAAGCATCAAATTGATCATAGCATCCAATTCACTTCCTATGATAGTTTTTATTATACCCAACTTGGATGCCCATCATTCTAGGACCAATTTTATAACCATAGAAAATACCATGCTGTTCTAAAAGACTCTCAAAATAATATAAGTGAAGCATGTGACATCAAAAATTTCTACAAAATAAAGCCACTGCCGTGCTCTAAAAGATATAAGTGAAGTACCAGAGCAAAACTATCTAGCTCAAAAGATATAAGTGAAGCACATAGAGTATTCAAATAAATTCCAAATCGTGTGGGTTTCTCCCAAAAGGTGTGTACAGCAAGGATGATTGTGGTAATCTAAAAATCAAGGACTAATATCATACAAGACGCTCCAAGCAAAACACATATCATGTGGAAAATAAAAATATGGCTCCAAGTAAAGTTACCGATAGACGAAGACGAAAGAGGGGATGCCTTCCAGGGCATCCCCAAGCTTAGGCTTTTGGTTATCCTTGAATATCTTGGGGTGCCATGGGCATCCACAAGCTTAGGGTCTTGCCACTCCTTATTCCATCGTCCATCAAATCTTTACCCAAAACTTGAAAACTTCACAACACAAAACTCAACAGGAAATCTCATAAGCTCCGTTAGTGCAAGAAAGAAAAACCACCACATAAGGTACTGTAATGAACTCATTATTTATTTATATTGGTGTTAAACCTACTGTATTCCAACTTCTCTATTGTTCATACCCCCCGATACTAGCCATAGATGCGTCAAAATAAGCAAACAACACACGAAAAAAAGAATCTGTCAAAAACAGAACAGTCTGTAGCAATATATAACTTTTGAATACTTCTGGAACTTTAAAAATCCTACAAAAAAGGAAGTCCTGGGAAATTTGTCTTTTGATCTACTACAAAAAGAATCAACGCAAAAGCACGTTTCTGCGATTTACTAACATTATTTTCGTGCATGCAAAAGTTTCTGTTTTTCATCAGAATCAAATTAACTATCACCGTAGGTTATCCTATAGGTTCTACTTGGCACAAACACTAATTAAAACATGAAAACACATCTAAACAGAAGCTAGATGAAATATTTATTACTAAACAGAAGCAAAAATCAAGAAACAAAAATAGAATTGGGTTGCCTCCCAACAAGCGTTATCGTTTAACGCCCCTAGCTAGGCATTGATAATTTTAATGATGCTCACACGAAGGATTATAATTGAAACACAAAAAGAGCATCATGAAACATGTGACAAACACATTTAAGTCTAACATACTTCCTATGCGTAGGCATTTTATAAGCAAATAAATTATCAAGGCAAGCAAAAACTACCATATGCAAGGAAGAATAGAGAAACAATAGCAATCTCAACATAACGAGAGGTAATTTAGTAACATGAAAATTTCTACAACCATATTTTCCTCTTTCATAATAATTACATGTAGGATCATACGCAAATTCAACAATATAGCTATCACAAAACATATTCTTAACACAATACACATGTATGCAAAGTTGACACTCTTCCAAAATAGTGGGATTAACATTAACTAAAGTCATGACCTCTCCAAACCCACTTTTATCAAAAACTTCATAAGATTGAACATTCTCCAAATATGTGGGATCTAAAGTTGACACTCTTCCAAAACCACTTTCAATATTATTGGTAACATTATTATCAATCTCATATTCATGAAGGGGCTCAAATAAATTTTCAAGATCGTAAAAAGAATCACCCCAATCATGATCATTGCAACATGTAGTAGACATAGCAAAACTAGCATCCCCAAGCTTATGGTTTTGCATATTATTAGCACAACTGACATCAAGAGAATTTATAGTAAAATCATTGCAATCATGCTTTTTATTCAAGGAGCTATCCTGAATCTCTTCATAAATTTCTTTATCATAATTTTTAGATTCATGAATTTCAAGCAAAACCTCATAAAGATAATATAGTGCACTAAAATCACTAGAAATTGGTTCTCTTAAAAAGATTAGAAAGGGGATGAGGGTCCATAAACTTTTAGCAAGCGAAGATGCAAGCAAAAAGAAGGCACATAGTAACACAAGATCGAACGAAAGGAGGGAGAAGAAAGGCAAAGGTGCAGTGGGGGAGAGGAAAACGAGAGGCAAATGGCAAATAATGTAATGCGAGGGAGATGAGTTTGTGATGGGTATTTGGTATGTCTTGACTTGAGCGAAGACCTCCCCGACAATGACGCCAGAAATCCTTCTTGCTACCTCTTGAGCACTGCGTTGGTTTTCCCTTGAAGAGGAAAGGGTGATGCAGCAAAGTAGTGTAAGTATTTCCCTCAGTTTTTGAGAACCAAGGTATCAATCCAGTAGGAGGCTCCTCAAAAGTCCCACGCACCTACACAAACAAACAAGAACCTCGCAACCAACGCGATAAAGGGGTTGTCAATACCTTCATGTAACTTGCGAAAGTGAGATCTGATAGAGATAATAAGATAAGATAAATATTTTTGGTATTTTTTTGATATAGATTGGAAAGTAAAAGATGCAAATAAAAGTAGATGAAAAACTTATATGATAATAGATATACCCAGGGGCCATAGGTTTCACTAGGGGCTTCTCTCAAGATAGCATAAGTATTACGGTGGGTGAACAAATTACTGTCGAGCAATTGATAGAAAATTGCATAGTTAAGAGAATATCTAAGCATGATCATGTATATAGGCATCACGTTCACAACAAGTAGATCGAAACGATTCTGCATCTACTACTATTACTCCACACATCGACCGACTCCTGCCTGCATCTAGAATATTAAGTTCATAAGAACAGAGTAATGCATTAAGAAAGATGACATGATGTAGAGGGATAAACTCATGCAATATGATATAAACCCCATCTTTTTATCCTCGATGGCAACAATACAATACGTGCCTTGCTGCCCCTGCTATCACTGGGAAAGGACACCGTAAGATTGAACCCAAAGTTAAGCACTTCTCCCATTGCAAGAAAGATCAATCTAGTAGGCCAAACCAAACTGATAATTCGAAGAGACTTGCAAAGATAACCAATCATACATAAAAGAATTTAGATGAGATTCAAATACTTCACATAGATAAACTTGATCATAAACCCACAATTCATCGGATCTCGACAAACACACCGCAAAAAGAGTTACATCGAATAGATCTCCAAGAAGATCGAGGAGAACTTGGTATTGAGATTCAAAGAGAGAGAAGAAGCCATCTAGCTAATAACTATGGACCCGAAGGTCTGTGGTAAACTACTCACAACTCATTGGAGAGGCCTTGGAGATGATTTAGAGGCCCTCCATGGTCGATTCCCACTCCAACGGAGCGCCGGCGAAGGCTCCAAGATGGGATCTCGCAGATACAGAAGGTTGCGGCGGTGGAATTAGGGTTTCGTGGTGCTCCTGGATGTTTTCAGGGTACAGGAGTATATATAGGCAAAGGAGGTACGTTGGTGGAGCAACGAGGGGCACACAAGGGTGGGGGCATGCCCACCCCCTTAGGGCGCACCATGCACCCTCGTGGCCACCTCGTTTGCAGCTTGACGTCTACTCCAAGTCTCCTGGATTGCGTTTGTTCCGAAAAGATCGCTCCCGAAGGTTTCATTCCGTTTGGACTCCGTTTGATATTCCTTTTCTTTGAAACACTGAAATAGGCAAAAAAACAGCAATTTGGGCTGGGCCTCCGGTTAGTAGGTTAGTCCCAGAAATGATATAGAAGTGTAAAGAAAAGCCCATAAACATCCGAAACGGGTAATATAATAGCATGGAACAATAAAAAATTATAGATACGTTGGAGACGTATCACGGGCGGAGAGGGCGAGGCCGAGTCATGAGTGACGGTGGCTCAGAGCCAACGAGGAGCAGGTGTCGGTGGTGGTTTTGATCTCTGATTTTTCATGTGGGTTGCGAAGACGCGATCCTGCCTTGCTGTGGGAGGCCTAATGGCTCGTGTCCACGTCAGTATTTTCCCCGAAGAGGAAGGGATGATGCAACACAACTACGGTAGGTATTTCCCTCAGTGATGAGACCAAGGTTATCGAACTAGTAGGAGAACCACGCGACACTATGTAAACGGTACCTGCACACAAAGAACAAATATTTGCAACCCGACGCGTAAGAGGGGTTGTCAATCCCTCCCGGGTAAAAGATAGATAGATTTGTAGTAGATTGGATAAATAGATCTTGCGGGAACGCGAGATAAAATAAATAAGAAAAAATTGCAGCAAGGTATTTTTGAGTTTTTGGATTAATAGATCTGAAAATAAAAGTGGCAAATAATAGATCAGAAAGGAAATATGACAAAGAAGAGACCCGGGGGCCGTAGTTTCACTAGTGGCTTCTCTCGAGAAAAATAGCATACGACGGGTAAACAAATTACTGTTGGGCAATTGATATAACCTCAAATAATTATGACGATATCCAGGCAATGATCATTATATAGGCATCACGTCCAAAATCAGTAGACCGACTCCTGCCTGCATCTACTACTATTACTCCACACATCGACTGCTATCCAACATGCATCTAGTGTATTAAGTTTATGGAAAAATGGAGTAATGCAATAAGAACGATGACATGATGTAGACAAGATCTTTTCATGTAGGAATAGACCCCATCTTGTTATCCTTAATAGCAACGATCAATACATGTCTTGCTGCCCCTTCTGTCACTGGGAAAGAACACCGCGCGACCGAACCCACCACAACGTCCATGGCAAGAAAAATCAATCTAGTTGGGCTAACTAAACCAAAGATTCAAAGAAGAAATATGAGGCTATAAGTAATCATGCATATAAGAGATCAAAACTCAAATAACTTTCACAGATAAAATAGATCTGATCATAAACTCAAAGTTCATCGGATCCCAACAAACACACCGCAAAAAGAGTTACATCAAATAGATCTCCAAGAGACCATTGTATTGATAATCAAAAGAGAGAGAGGAAGCCATCTAGCTATTGCCTACGAACCCGTAGGTCTACAATGAACTACTCACGCATCATCGGAGAGGCACCAATGAGGATGATGAACCCCTCCGTGATGGTGTCTAGATTGGATCTGGTGGTTCTGGAACTTGCGGTGGCTGGAATTGTGTTTCGTCGACTCCCCTAAGGTTTTTGGATTTTCAGGGTATTTATAGAGCAAAGAGGCGGTGTGGGAGGCCACCGATGTGGGCGCAACCTACTAGGGCATGCCTGGGCCCCTATCATGGTATAGCACGACCACCTATGGGACCATCAGCCCCTTGTGGTTCGGAAGGGGGAAGAACACATTGCACAAAGAGCGGAGAGCATAGAGAAGCACGAGAGGGATGACACGAGTAGTTTTTACCCAGGTTCGGGCCGCCGCGAGGCGTAAAACCCTACTCCTGTTTTGGTGCATTGATGAAAGGACCATCGTGGAGACGCAGCGCCCTAGCCTGGCAAGGTCACCTTGGGACGAGAGCAACTATGCGCGTATGAGTGTACAGGGGTCTGAATCTCTAAGGTAGCCACGACCCTCCTTTTATAGGTCAAGGGGTTACCGCAATGGCAAAACGGTCATTACCTAGTGATTAGATAGCCACAGTGCTATCATGCCTAACTATGCAGAGAGGACAAGGCGCATTAAATGCACCGCTTAGTGTCACATCATAGGTGTAGCCCGGCAAGCCTTGCTGTGCCATTCATCCACCTTCTCTCCTGCCCGCGTGACACGCTCCTAGACGGGTGTCATTTGCAGGTGATAACCCACAAGTATAGGGGATCACAATAGTTTTCGAGGGTAGTGTATTCAACCAAAATTTATTGATTCGACACAAGGGGAGCCAAAGAATGTTCTCAAGTATTAGCAGTTGAGTTGTCAATTCAACCACACCTGGATAACTTAGTATCTGCGGCAAAGTATTTAGTAGCAAAGTAGTATGGAAGTAATGGTAACAGTAACAAAAGTAACAATAGCAGTTTTGTAGTAATTGTAACAGTGGCAACGGTAAAGTTACTAAGCAAAGAGCAATATGTGAAAAACTCGTAGGCATTGGATCAGTGATGGATAATTATGTCGTATGCGATTCCTCATGTAATAGTTATAACATAGGGTGACACAGAACTAGCTCCAGTTCATCAATGTAATGTAGGCATGTATTTCGAATATAGTCATACGTGCTTATGGAAAAGAACTTGCATGACATCTTTTGTCCTATCCTCCCATAGCTGCGGGGAATGGAAACTAAGGGATATTAAGGCCTCCTTTTAACAGAGTACCGGACCAAAGCATTAACACTTAGTGAATACATGAACTCTTCAAACTATGGTCATCATCGGTAAGTATCCCGATTATTGTCACTTTGGGGGTTAACGGATCATAAGACATAATAGGTGACTATAGACTTGCAAGATAGGATCAAGAACTCACATATATTCATGAAAACATAATAGGGTCAGATCTGAAATCATGGCACTTGGGCCCTAGTGACAAGCATTAAGCATAGCAAAGTCATAGCAACATCAATCTCAGAACATAGTGGATACCAGGGATCAAACCCTAACAAAACTATCTTAATTACATGGTAAATCTCATCCAACCCATCACCGTCCAGCAATCCTATGGTGGAATTACTCACGCACGACGGTGAGCATCATGAAATTGGTGATGGAGGATGGTTGATGATGATGACGGGATGGATTCCCGTCTCCGGAGCCTCGAACGGACTCCAAATCAACCCTCCCGAGAGAGTTTAGGGCTTGGCAGCGGCTCCGTATCGTAAAATGCGATGAATCCTTCTCTCTAATTTTTTTCTCCCTGAACGTGAATATATAGAGTTGGAGTTGATGTCGGTGGAGCCTCAGGGGGCCCACAAGGCAGGGGGCGCGCCCTAGGGGGTGGGGGCCCACCCTCGTGGACAGGGTGTGGGCCCCCTGGTGTTAATTCTTTCGCCAATATTTTTTATTAAATCCAAAAAGTTGCTCCGTGGGTTTTCAGGTCATTCCGAGAACTTTTATTTCTGCGCAAAAATAACACCATGGCAGTTCTGCTGAAAACAGTGTCAGTCCGGGTTAGTTCCATTCAAATCATGCAAGTTAGAGTCCAAAACAAGGGCAAAAGTGTTTTGAAAAGTAGATACAACGGAGACGTATCAACTCCCCCGAGCTTAAACCTTTGCTTGTCCTCAAGCAATTTAGTTGACAAACTGAAAGTGATAAAGAAAAACTTTTACAAACTCTGTTTGCTCTTGTTGTTGCAAATATGTAAAGCCACCATTCAAGTTTTTAGCACAGATTATGAACTAACCATATTCACAATAACACTTAGGTCTCATGTTTACTCATATCAGTGGCATAATCAACTAGCGAGCAATAATAATAAATCTCGGATGATAACACTTTCTCAAAACAATCATAATATGATATAACAAGATGGTATCTCGCTAGCCCTTTCTGAGACCGCAAAACATAAATGCAGAGCACCTATGAAGATCAAGGACTGACTAAACATTGTAATTCATGGTAAAAGAGATCCAATCATAGTCATACTCAATATAAATTAATAGTAATGCATGCAAATGACAGCCGTGCTCTCCAGCGGGTGCTTTTTAATAAGAGGGTGATGACTCAACATAAAAGTAAATAGATAGGCCCTTCGTAGAGGGAATCAGGGATTTGTAGAGGTGCCAGAGCTTGATTTTGAAATAGAGATAAATAATATTTTGATCAGTATACTTTCACTGTCAACATAACAACCGAGAGATCTCGATATCTTCCATGCTACACACATTATAGGCGGTTCCCAAACGGAATGGTAAAGTTTATACTCCCCCACCACCAACAATCATCAATCCATGGCTTGCCCGAAACAACGGGTGCCTCCAACTAACAACAATCCTGGGGGAGTTTTGTTTGCAATTATTTTGATTTGAGCATGGGACTGGGCATCCCGGTGACCAGCCATATTCTCGTGAGTGAGGAGCGGAGTCCACTCCTCTTGAGAATAACCCGCCTAACATGGAAGATACAGACAGCCCTAGTTGATACATGAGCTATTCGAGCAGACAAAACAGAATTTCATTTGAAGCTTTGGAGTTTGGCACATACAAATTTACTTGGAACGGTAGGTAGATACCGCATATAGGAAGGTATGGTGGACTCATATGGAATAACTTTGGGGTTTATGGAAGTGGATGCACAAGCAGTATTCCTGCTTAGTACAAGTGAAGGCTAGAAAGAGACTGGGAAGCGACCAACTAGAGAGCGACAACAGTCATGAACATGCATTAAAATTAATCAACACTGAGTGCAAGTATGAGTAGGATATAATCCACCATGAACATAAACATCATGAAGGCTATGTTGATTTTGTTCAACTACATGCGTGAACATGTGCCAAGTCAAGTCACTCGAATCATTCAAAGGAGGATACCACCCTATCATACCACATCACAACCATTTTAATAGCATGTTGGCTTGCAAGGTAAACCATTATAAACTCCTAGCTAATTAAGCATGGCATAAGCAACTATAATCTCTAATTGTCATTGCAAACATGTTTATTCATAATAGGCTAAATCAGGAACGATGAACTAATCATATTTGCAAAAAAAGAGAGGTCGAGTTCATACCAGCTTCTCTCATCTCAATCATTTCATCATATATCGTCATTATTGCCTTTCACTTGCACGACCGAACGGTGTGGATAATAATAATAGTGCACGTGCATTGGACTAAGCTGGAACCTGCAAGCATTCAATTCAAGGGAGAAGACAAGGTAATATGGGATCTTGGTTAAATCAACAATAATGCATATGAGAGCCACTCAACATTTTCATCATGGTGTTCTCCTCTCGACCCCCAAAGAAAAGAAAAGAAATAAAACTATTTACACGGGAAAGCTCCCAACAAGCAAAAGAAGAACAAGAAATCTTTTTGAGTTTTCTTTTAATTACTACTACTACCGGCATCGAAAGTAAACTAGCTAAATGCTATAACTAATTTTTTTTCTTAAGGTTATTCAAACACACAAGAAGAAAGCTAGAAAAGGAAAATAAACTAGCATGGATAGTACAATGAAAAAGTATGTGCACCGACAAGTAGCATGAGTGTGTGAACATGAATGTAATGTCGGTGAGAAATGCGTACTCCCCCAAGCTTAGGCTTTTGGCCTAAGTTGGTCTATGCCCATGGATCAAAGTTGTAGCTGGGACTGTACCGAGATGCAGCGGCTATTGCCTCATGAGCTGCAGCTTGGAGGCGAGCTGCCTCCGTCCTCCTCTCATACTCGTTCGCCTCCTCCCTGGTTATAAAGTATCTCCTTTTTGCCTTAAAGTCAAAGAAACCAGGAGCAGGGAGAGCAATATGGACAGTGTGACGCCTGTCAAAGATTAGTCAGTACTGGAGGAACTGTTCATTCCTCTCTAGAAACCGATGGCTAACCATGGCATTATAATCTAGATAAGAAGGAGGCAACTCCATGTCACTTCCATGTATGGGTACACCAAGATAATTAGCTACACAAGTTGCATAAATCCCACCAAACAAATCTCCACATGTACCATTAAGATGTAGCCTACGTGCAACAATAGCCCCTAAGTTATATTGTTTATCACCTAATACAACACTCTTGAGAACAATAAGATCTGGAACACACATGTGACAAGCTTCATCTTTACTGTTAATGCATCTACCTATGAAGAGAGCAAAATAATGTATAGAAGGAAATGAATGCTCCCTATGGTAGCTTGTGTGATTTCTCTGGATTCACCCATAGTGATACTAGCAAGAAAGTCTTTATATTCAGATTTACGAGGTTCATTGACATTGCCCCACTGCGGGAGTTTATAGGCAATATTAAAATCTTCTAGGTCCATGGTATATGATTTATCATAAATATCAAATAAGACAGTGTGAGTATTGCGTGTAGACGTGAATTTAAACCTTCTCACAAAGGAGTCAGTAAGGTAGTAGTGTTGGGAGCACTTATCTGACATGAAGTCCTCAAGATCGGCATTACGCACATACGCGCTAAATTCATCCTTAATGCCTGCTTTGACCATAAACTCTTCTGACGGCCATTCACAAGGCCGCACTTGAGCTTCCCTCAGTGGTTCATCGTCCTGCTCACGTATTGTGAGCCTGGGTCCTTGCTTCCTTGAAGAACCGCTGTGGTACATTTTCCTAGACATATTTCTTCCTGAGAAAAATTTCTGAAAATTTTAGTAACTCAAAATAAAAGTGAACCAAACTCAACAAAGTTGATAGCAACTACTCCCACAAGTGCCTAGAGACTATATCATGCATGAGAACTACTTAGGACCAAATAAATCTGACATGCAAGCTCATGAACAGGGTCACCTAGGCAGCAAAAATTTGCAATGAATAAAGCACTAGAACAAAAACTAATTGGACCATTGGAGGAGTCACTTACCAAAGAACAATCCCCCAAAGCAGTTTTGTGAATGGGGCTTTGAGCAAGGAGATCGAAAATGGCAGCAAAATGAGCTAGAACTCGTGCTTGAGCTGGTTGGTGATTTTTTGGGAGGAAGAAGGAGTGTGTGGGTGCTGGAATAAGTGGAGGGGGCCACGAGGGGCCCACGTGGTAGGGGGGCACATCCTGGACCCTCGTGGCCAGGTGCTTGGTCCCCCTGCTGTGTTCTTAGTGCCAGATATTCTCAAATATTCCAGAAAAAATCATATTTAATTTTCGAGGCATTTGGAGAACTTTTATTTTCGGGGTATTTTTTATTGCACGGATAAATCAAAAAATAGATAGAAAATACTATTTACTTTATTTAAGCTAAATAACAGAAAGTAAAAAGAGGATACAGATGGTTGTGCTTTCTAACTTCATCCATCTCATGCTCATAAAAAGGAATCCACTAACAAGGTTGATCAAGTCTTGTTAACAAACTCATTCCGAATCGCATGAAACTGGAGAAATTTCGAATAACACTAGGTTACCTCAACAGGGATATGTACATCCCCAATAATAAGAATATCATATTTCTTATTGACAGTAGGAAGAGGAAATTCAAAACCTCCAATAATAATCGATGGTATTTTTCCAATAGAATTGATACTGTGAACTTGAGGTTGTTTCCTCGGAAAGTGTATCGCATGCTCATTATCATTAACATGAAAAGTGACATTTCCTTTGTTGCAATCAATAACAGCCCCTGCAGTATTCAAAAAGGGTCTACCAAGGATAATCGACATACTATCGTCCTTGGGAATATCAATAATAACAAAGTCTGTTAAGATAGTAACGTTTGCAACCACAACAGGCACATCCTCACAAATACCGACAGGTATAGTGGTTGATTTATCGGCCATTTGCAAAGATATTTCTGTAGGTGTCAACTTATTAAATTCAAGTCTTTGATATAAAGAGATATGCATAACACTAACACTGACTCCAAGATCACATAAAGCAGTTTTAACATAGTTTCTTTTAATGGAGCATGGTATAGTGGGTACTCCTGGATCTCCAAGTTTCTTTGGTATTCCACCCTTAAAAGTATAATTAGCAAGCATGGTGGAAATTTCAGCTTCCGGTATCTTTCTTTTATTTGTAATAATATCTTTCATGTACTTAGCATAAGGATTCACTTTAAGCATGTCAGTCAAACGCATTCGCAAAAAGATAGGTCTAATCATTTCAGCAAGGCGCTCAAAATCCTCATCATCCTTTTTCTTGGATGGTTTAGGAGGAAAAGGCATGGGTTTCTGAACCCATGGTTCTGTTTCCTTACCGTGCTTCCTAGCAATGAAGTCTCTCTTATCATAACGTTGATTCTTTGATTGTGGGTTATCAAGATCAGCAACAGGTTCAATCTCTACATCATTATTATTGCTAGGTTGAGCATCAACATGAACATTATCATTAACATTATCACTAGGTTCATGTTCATCACCAGATTATGTTTCAACATCAGAAATAGAAATATCATTGGGATTCTCAGGTGTGTCTACAACAGGTTCACTAGAAGCATGCAAAGTCCTATCATTTTTCTTTTTGTTTTTAGAAGGACTGGGTGCATCAACATTATTTCTCTGAGAGTCTTGCTCAATTCTCTTAGGGTGGCCCTCAGGATACAAAGGTTCCTGAGTCATTTTACCCATTCTAGTTGCTACTCTAACAATAAAGTCATGTTTATTATTATTCAATTCATTGAGCAAATCATTTTGAGCTTTAAGCACTTGTTCTACTTGAGTGGTAACCATCGAAGCATGTTTACTAATGAGTTTAAGTTCACCCTTAACTCTAGACATATAATCACTCAAGTGTCCAATCATATAAGCATTACTTTTCAATTGTCTACCAACATAAGCATTGAAGTTTTCTTGTTTAGCCATAAAGTCATCAAATTCATCCAAGCATTGGCTAGCAAACTTAGTAGACAGGATTTTAACTTTATCATATCTATAAAGAGTATTTACCTGTACTACCTGTGTCGGGTTATCAAGACCATGTATTCCTTCAATAGGTGGTATATTAAGGCCATGTATTTCTTCAACAAGAGGTAAAGTTTTAACATCTTCAGCTTTAATACCTTTCTCTTTCATAGATTTCTTTGCCTCTTGCATATCTTTAGGACTGAGAAATAGAACACCTCTTTTCTTAGGAGTTGGTTCAGGAAGTGTCCAATTGTTTTCATTAGTCAACATATTATTCAATAACAATTCAGCTTGATCAATAGTTCTTTCCCTGAAAACACAACCAGCACAACTATCCAGTTGGTCTCTGGAAGCATCGGTTAGTCCATTATAAAAGATATCAAGTGTTTCATTTTTCTTGAGAGGATGATCAGGCAAAGCATTAAGTAATCGGAGAAGCCTCCCCCAAGCTTGTGGGAGACTCTCTTCTTCAATTTGCACAAAATTATATATTTCCCTTAAAGCAGCTTGTTTCTAATGAGCAGGGAGATATTTAGCAGAGAAGTAATAAATCATATCCTGGGGACTACGCACACAACCAGGATCAAGAGGATTAAACCAAGTTATAGCATCACCCTTTAATGAGAACGGAAATATGTTAAGGATATAGTAGTAGCGAGTTTTCTCATCATTAGTGAACAGGGTGGCTATATCATTTAACTTCGTAAGATGTGCCACAATAGTTTCAGATTCATAGCCATAAAAAGGATCAGATTCAACCAAAGTAATTATCTCAGGATCGATAGAGAAATCATAATCCTTATCAGTAACACAGATAGGTGAAGTAGCAAAAGCAGGGTCATATTTCATTCTAGCATTCAGAGACTTTTGTTTCATCTTAGCTAATAATTTCTTAAGATCAAATCTATCATTGCAAGCAAGAAAATCTCTACCAGTTTTTTCATCCATAACATAACCCTCAGGCACAACAGGCAATTCATATTTAGGGGGAGAATCTTCATCATCACTTTCATCAATATTATAACTTTCAATAGTTTCATTCTCTATAGCCCTAGCAAGTTGTTCATCAAGAAATTCACCTAATGGAACAGTAGTATCAAGCATAGAAGTAGTTTCATCATAAGCATCATGCATAGCAGAAGTGGCATCATTAATAACATGCAACATATCAGACTTAATAGTAGAAGCAGGTTTAGGTGTCGTAAGCTTACTCAAAACAGAAGGAGAATCAAGTGCAGAGCTAGATGGCAGTTCCTTACCTCCCCTCGTAGTTGAGGGAAAAATCTTAGTTATTTCGTCTTTCAAGTTCCTCATAGTGACCAGCAGACATAAATCCCAAGTGACTCAAAGAATAGAGCTATGTTCCCCGGCAACGGCGCCAGAAGATATTCTTGATAACCCACAAGTATAGGGGATCACAACAGTTTTCGAGGCTAGAGTATTCAACCCAAATTTATTGATTCGACACAAGGGGAGCCAAAGAATATTATCAAGTATTAGCAGTTGAGTTGTCAATTCAACCACACCTGGATAACTTAGTATCCGCAGCAAAGTATTTAGTAGAAAAGTAGTATGGAAGTAACGGTAACAGTAGCAGTTTTGTAGTAATTGTAACAGTGGCAACGGTAAAGTAACTAAGCAAAGAGCAATATGTGAAAAGCTCGTAGGCATTGGATCAGTGATGGATAATTATGTCAGATGCGATTCCTCATGTAATAGTTATAACATAGGGTGACACAGAACTAGCTCCAGTTCATCAATGTAATGTAGGCATGTATTTCGAATATAGTCATACGTGCTTATGGAAAAGAACTTGTATAACATCTTTTGTCCTACCCTCCCGTGGCAGTGGGGTCCTAATGGAAACTAAGGGATATTAAGGCCTCCTTTTAATAGAGTACCGGACCAAAGCATTAATACTTAGTGAATACATGAACTCCTCAAATTACGTTCATCACTGATAAGTATCCCAATTATTGTCACTTCGTGGTTAACGGATCATAACACATAATAGGTGACTATAGACTTGCAAGATAGGATCAAGAACTCACATATAATCTTGAAAACATAATAGGTTCAGATCTGAAATCATGGCACTCGGGCCCTAGTGACAAGCATTAAGCATAGCAAAGTCATAGCAACATCAATCTTAGAACATAGTGGATACTAGGGATCAAACCCTATCAAAACTAACACTACAGGAATCAGCTACTTTGCCGTCCGCCAAGGCAGACGGCAAAGGCACGGATGGTGGATGGCAAAGGCCTTTGCCGTCTGCCGCGGACGGCAAAAGGCTCCGGCAAAGATATGATCGGTAAAGAGCTTCTTTGTCGTCTGCTTTTTGAGGCGGACGACAAAGGGGCCTTTGCCATCAGCTGCTGATGGCGAAGAAAGCCGACGACAATAAATTTGCTGTTAGTCCGTTAGGTGGCTAACGACAGTCTTTGCCGTGTGCTGCTGACGGCAAAAAGCATTAGGCCTTTGCCGTCGGCTGTTTGGCGTCAGCTGGACATCACTGCCCACCAAGGCTTTGCCGTCCGCCACTGTAGGCAAATGTGGTGATCCTTTGCCATCTGCCACTTTAGGAAAAGGCTTTGCCATCCGCCGATGTAGGCAAACTGACCAAATGGGTTAGCTCCCAGGGAGCACAGGTGGCCGCCGTGTGGCTTCTTGGTGGCTGCCGCGTGGCTTCTTTGCCATTTGCGGCGGACGGCAAAGGGGCCTTTGCCATCAGCGGCTGACGGCAAAGATCCTGCATTGCCTCTTTTTTTTTCAAATCCAACAATTTTCATAGCAAATATATATGACATATATATGTATGTGTGTGTGTGTCTATATATATATATATATATATATATATATATAGCCTTGCTAAAATGAGCGAGAGTGTATTGGAGTTATAATACGCTCCGGCCAGAGCACCGTGAATCGTGCCCGTAACTAACCCCACTACTAATTTGGTCGAACCAACCAACCTTCGATGGACGCCGTAAATTGATAGTAACCATAGATGGGGAATATAGTAATGTAATTACTACCTATCTTTTTGATAGCAATAGCAACCTGCACGTCATGAGTCGTAACTCAATTACCATCGATCGGGGTAAATTGATAGTAGGCAGATATGGGAAATATAGTAATGTAATTACTACCAACCTTTTTGAAAGTAATGACAACCTTCATGAGTTGTAAGTCAATTACCATCTATCACGTTTATATTAAAAAAAAAGATAAAATTACCATCAGATTTTGGGTTGTATCCACATAGCGCACGACTTACGATCATTGTTCATAAGCGGTTGATAGTAATGCAATTACAACATACCTACTTGTTCCAAAAATAGCTGCCTCATGCTAGCACCCAATAATAGTAATGAGTAGTTGTGAACGGTAGCAATCGAATTACCATACTCTCAAACTTCCCCTTAATTACTCTCATTGGTTTGTAATATGATTGCTATATTACCTGAACAATTACAACTCTCATCCCAACTTTTTACTTCTCTGAACATATTTTGGTTTGTGTTTATCACAATAATGTGAGGGTTACCAGAGTATAATATTATTTATACTGTAGAAATACTAGAAACTATAGTGTTTTCAAAATTTACCAGTGGTGAGCTCATTTATGAGATCAAATGTCAATCTTTGTATTTCAAATGTCAATCAAATGTCAAATATAGTGTTTTTACTACAATTAATTGGAACAACAATTTGGATACATGAACCATTACTGGATTCAATATACATAGTAATAATTGATTTACGAGCATAGATATAAAAGGAAAGTTAGTCGCCATTCTATGGACCGGAGAAGTGTGTGGGAGTAGTAAACCATTTAAATCCGTTACCATGTTTGCTACAAGTTTTACTAGGATTAGTCGGATGACTGATTTGCAGGGCGGAGAAATTGGCAGGCCATGTAGTAACCCATTTAATTCCGTTACTTTTATTTGCATGGAGCTTTACGAGGATTAGCAATAGAACCTGTCCGATCGGCCGAGCGGCACGCGCAGCGGGCGGAGCGCAGGATAAGCGCTTTTGCGCTCACGCTCGCTTTAGCGCCACCGTATATATATATATATATATATATATATATATATATATATATATATATATTTCACAGGGCTATTTAACAGCAAATATATGACATATCCAGCACATAAGTGTGGCACCCCGGCTCAGAGTGACCGGTTTACCTTGCATTGCAAGCCCAGAGACCTTGTCTTCTGGCAACACACAACAACATGGTACAGAAAATAACCGCTTTATTCATGCTAGCGGAACATAGTTCATATTACAACAGTTAGTGAGGCCAAGCGGCACACACGGTGCGGCTGAACAACATGTACATTATTTAGTGAACATAAAGGGGCCTCGATCATGACAACTACTTGGCAGCGGAACAACGTCGTAGCGGGACTCCATAGCACAAGGACACCTACGTGGACATGGTCTAGACTCGGACAACACTCCTTTCCAACGGGACTTTCCTGAAATCTGGCATGACACGCCAGGTCAGTACATTGAATGTACTTGCAAGCTCACAATAAGCATAAACATGATGACAGACAATATTATGATATTTATCCAATTAATCAACAATGCAACTATATATCCAACATGCTACAACTATGCTGAATAGGTGCTCATTCTCCCGACTTGCTTACCAGGTGTGACCAACAAACATGATATTACCAAAAACATACTCGTGATTCTTACGGCGGTCACAACCCGACCATCTCATGGCCCGTGATCCTTACGGCGATCCCAACCCTACCAACTCGTGGCCCGTGATCCTTACGGCGATCACAACCCGACCAACTCAGGTCCAACTCAACACGATGACCTCACCGCCATCCTAAGTGCAATTTAGTGTGCATATTTATTAAGTGCTGAACCATGGTGTACCTTACTTTTGAGCGTGTCCGTAACCGTGGACTCGGCTATCTATAGATTAAAAACACTCTGTAGAGGTTAGTACACTGTACCCACACTACGGAACCCATGGCCTCGCATTCCCATTCGGGTGGACCAATAGCGTTCCGACAAAACCATTTCACTGTCATGACACTCTCCCGGCCCTTCCGACTCAGACCCCACCGGGCTAGTCCTGGGTGGCCCCGTGTCTACCTCCAGACACCTCGACCACCATCATGGCCACGATCCACACTGGGATCCGGTACCAAAATTAACTTAACAACGGGCTCACAAGGTTATGCTTGCCTACCGGGCCAGGGTACAACACGCCCATAACCTTCCCTAAATTGAGGCACCGACCGGAGGCATGACAATGAAACACATTAAGTGAAGGAAATATGCCCTAGAGGTAATAATAAAGTTATTATTTATTTCCTTATTTCATGATAAATGTTTATTATACATGCTTGAATTGTATTAACCGGAAACATAATACATGTGTGAATACATAGACAAACATAGTGTCACTAGTATGCCTCTACTTGACTAGCTCATTAATCAAAGATGGTTATGTGTCCTAGCCATAGAAATGTGTTGTCATTTAATTAACGAGATCACATCATTAGGAGAATAATGTGATTGACTTGACCCATTTCGTTAGCTTAGCACTTGATTGTTTAGTATGTTGCTATTGCTTTCTTCATGACTTATACATGTTCCTATGACTATGAGATTATGCAACTCCCGTTTACCGGAGGAACACTTTGTGTGCTACCAAACGTCACAACGTAACTGGGTGATTATAAAGGAGCTCTACAGGTGTCTCCGAAGGTAAATGTTGGGTTGGCGTATTTCGAGATTAGGATTTGTCACTCTGATTGTCGGAGAGGTATCTCTAGGCCCTCTCGGTAATGCACATCACTATAAGCCTTGCAAGCAATGTAGCTAATGAGTTAGTTACAGAATGATGCATTACGTAACGAGTAAAGAGACTTGCCGGTAACGATATTGAACTAGGTATTGGATACCGACACGATCGAATCTCGGGCAAGTAACATACCGATGACATAGGGAACAACGTATGTTGTTATGCGGTTTGACCGAAAAAGATCTTCATAGAATATGTGGGAGACAATATGGGCATCCAGGTCCCGCTATTTTTTATTGACTGGAAACGTGTCTCGGTCATGTCTACATAGTTCTCGAACTCGTAGGGTCCGCACGCTTAACGTTTCGTTGACGATATAGTATTATATGAGTTATGCATGTTGGTAACCGAATGTTGTTCGGAGTCCCAGATGAGATCATGGACATGACGAGGAACTCCGGAATGGTCCGGAGATAAAGTTTGATATATAGGATAATAGTGTTTGATCTCCGTAAGGGTTCCAGAATTCACCGGAAGGGGTTCCGGATGTTTCCCGAAATGTTTGGATACGAGAACACGTTATTTGGGCCAAAGGGGAAAGCCCACAAGGTTTTTGGAAAGCGCAAAAGGAAGTTTTGCGGAGTCCAGGGGCCAGACGCCAGGGTCCCTGGCGTCTGGGTCCAGACGCCGGGAACCCTGGCGTCTGGCCCTGGAGTCCGAGAAGGACTCTTGCCTTTCGGGTGAAACCGACTTTGTGGAGGTTTTTACTCCAAGTTTCGACCCCAAGGCTCAACATATAAATAGAGGGGCAGGGCTAGCACCAAAGACACATCAAGAAACACCAAGCTGTGTGCCGGCAACCCCGTCCCCTCTATTTTATCCTCCGTCATAGTTTCCGTAGTGCTTAGGCGAAGCCCTGCCGAGATTGTTCTTCACCAACACCATTGCCACGCCGTCGTGATGCCGAAACTCATCTACTACTTCGCCCGTCTTGCTGGATCGAGAAGGCGTGGACATCATCGAGCTGAACGTGTGCAGAACTCGGAGGTGCCGTGCGTTCGGTACTTGGATCGGTCGGATCGTGAAAACGTATGACTACATCAACCGCGTTGATAAACGCTTCTGCTTAGCGGTCTTCATGGGTACGAAGATACACTCCCCCTCTCGTTGCTATACATCACCATGATCTTGCGTGTGCGTAGGAATTTTTTTGAAATTACTACGTTCCCCAACAGTGGTATCAAAGACTAGGTTTTATGCGTTGATGTTATTTGCACGAGTAGAACACAAGTGAGTTGTGGGCGATACAAGTCATACTGCTTACCAGCATGTCATACTTTGGTTCAGCAGTATTGTGAGATGAAGCGGCCCGGACAGACATTACGCGTACGCTTACGCGAGACTGGTTTCACCGTTACGAGCACTCGTTCTTAAAGGTGACTGGCGGGTGTCTGTCTCTCTCACTTTAGTTGAACCGAGTGTGGCTACGCCCGGTCCTTGCGAAGGTTAAAACAACACTAACTTGACAAACTATCGTTGTGGTTTTTGATGCGTAGGTAAGAACGGTTCTTGCTAAGCCCGTAGCAGCCACGTAAAATTTGCAACAACAAACTAGAGGACGTCTAACTCGTTTTTGCAGGGCATGTTGTGATGTGATATGGTCAAGACGTGAATATTCTATTGTATGAGATGATCATATTTTGTAACCGAAGTTATCGGCAACTGGCAGGAGCCATATGGTTGTCGCTTTATTGTATGAAATGCAAACGCCCTGTAATTGCTTTACTTTATCACTAAGCGGTAGCGATAGTCGTAGAAGCAATAGATGGCGTAACGACAACGATGCTACGATGGAGATCAAGGTGTCGCGCCGGTGACGATGGTGATCACGACGGTGCTTTGGAGATGGAGATCACAAGCACAAGATGATGATGGCCATATCATATCACTTATATTGATTGCATGTGGTGTTTATCCTTTATGCATCTTATCTTGCTTTGATTGACGGTAGCATTTTAAGATGTTCTCTCACTAAATTATCAAGAAGTGTTCTCCCTGAGTATGCACTGTTGCGAAAGTTCTTCGTGCTGAGACACCACGTGATGATCGGGTGTGATAGGCTCTACGTTCAAATACAACGGGTGCAAAATAGTTGCACACGCGGAATACTCAGGTTAAACTTGACGAGCCTAGCATATAACAGATATGGCCTCGGAACACGAAGACCGAAAGGTCGAATGTGAATCATATAGTAGATATGATCAACATAGTGATGTTCACCATTGAAAACTACTCCATCTCACGTGATGATCGGACATGGTTTAGTTGATTTGGATCACGTGATCACTTAGATGACTAGAGAGATGTCTGTCTAAGTGGGAGTTCTTAAGTAATATGATTAATTGGACTTAAATTTATTGAACTTAGTCCTGGTAGTATTTTGCAAATTATGTTGTAGATCAATAGCTCGCGTTGTTGCTTTCATATGTTTATTTTGATATGTTCCTAGAGAAAATTGTGTTGAAAGATGTTAGTAGCAATGATGCGGATTGGATCCGTGATCTGAGGTTTATCCTCATTGCTGCACAGAAGAATTATGTCCTTAATGCACTGCTAGGTGACAGACCTATTGCAGGAGCAGATGCAGACGTTATGAACGTCTAGCTAGCTCAATATGATAACTACTTGATAGTTTAGTGCACCATGCTTAACAGCTTAGAATCGGGACTTCAAAAGACGTTTTGAATGTCATGGGCCATATGAGATGTTCCACGAGTTGAAGTTAATATTTCAAGCAAATACCCGAGTTGAGAGATATGAAGTCTCCAACAAGTTCTATAGCTAAAAGATGGAGGAGAATCGCTCAACTAGTGAGCATGTGCACAGATTGTCTGGGTACTTCAATCGCTTGAATCAAGTGGGAGTTAATCTTCCAGATAAGATAGTGATTGACAGAATTCTCTAGTCACCATCACTAAGTTACTAGAACTTCGTGATGAACTATAGTATGCAAGGGATGACGAAAACGATTCCCGAGCTCTTCGTGATGTTGAAATCGACGAAGGTAGAAATCAAGAAAGAGCATCAAGTGTTGATGATTGACAAGACCACTAGTTTCAAGAAAAGGGCAAAGGGAAAGAAAGGGAAACTTCAAGTAGAATGGCAAACAAGTTGTCACTCCCGTGAAGAAGACCAAAGCTGGACCAAAGTCTGAAACTGAGTGCTTACACTGCAAAGGAAATGGTCACTAGAAGCGGAAATGCCCTGAATATTTGGTGGATAAGAAGGACGGCAAAGTGAACAAGGGTATATTTGATATACAGATTATTGATGTGTGCCTTGCTAGTGTTTATAGTAGCCCTTGAATATTTGATACTTGTTCGGTTGATTCGAAATAGGAGTTACAGAATAAACAGAGACTAGTTGAAGGGGAAGTGACGATGAGTGTTGGAAGTAGTTCCAAGATTGATATGATCATCATCGCACACTCCCTATAATTTTGGGATTAGTGTTAAATCTAAATAAATGTTATTTGGCGTTTGCGTTGAGCATGAATATGATTTGATCATGTTTATTGCAATACGGTTATTCATTTAAAATCAGAGAATAATTGTTGTTCTGTTTACATGAATAAAACCTTCAATGGTCATACACCCAATGAAAATAGTTTGTTGGATCTCGATCGTAGTAATACACATATTCATAATATTGATGCCAAAAGATGCAAAGTTATTAATGATAGTGCAACTTATTTGTGGCACTGCCGTTTGGGTCATATCGGTGTAAAACGCATGAAGAAACTCCATAAAGATGGATTGTTGGAATCACTTGGTTATGAATCATTTGATGCTTGCGAACCATACCTTTTGGGCAAGATGACTAAAACTCCGTTCTCCGGAACAATGGAACAAGCTACTGACTTATTGGAAATAATACATACCGATGTATGCGATCTAATGAGTGTTGAAGCTCGTGGCAAGTATCATAATTTTCTGACCTTCACAGGATGATTTGAGCAGATATGGGTATATCTACTTGATGAAACATAAGTCTGAAATAGTTGAAAGGTTCAAATAATTTCAGAGTGAAGTGGAAAAATCATCGTAACAAGAAAATAAAATTTCTATGATCAGATCGCGGAGATGAATATTTGAGTTACGAGTTTGGTCTTCAATTAAAACAATGTGGAATAGTTTCACAGCTCACGCCACCTGGAACATCACAACGTTATGGTGTGTCCGAACATCGTAACCGCACTTTATTGGATATGGTGCGATCTATGATGTCTCTTACTGATTTACCACTATTGTTTTGGGGTTATGCATTAGAGACAGCTACATTCACTTAAATAGGGCACCATCAAAAT
Source organism: Triticum timopheevii (assembly GCA_963921465.1). Taxonomy (NCBI): domain Eukaryota; kingdom Viridiplantae; phylum Streptophyta; class Magnoliopsida; order Poales; family Poaceae; genus Triticum; species Triticum timopheevii. Next base: position 299,647,678 of record OY997274.1, read on the forward strand.
CCGTTGAAATGACACTTTATGAACTGTGGTTTAGCAAGAAACCAAAGTTGTCGTTTCTTAAAGTTTGAGTTGCGATGCTTATGTGAAAAAGGTTTCACCTGATAAGCTCGACCCCAAATCGAAGAAGTGCGTCTTCATAGAATACCCAAAGGAAACTGTTGGGTACACCTTCTATCACAGATCCGAAGGCAAGATATTCGTTGCTAAAATGGATCCTTTCTAGAGAAGGAGTTTCTCTCAAAAGAAGTGAGTGGGAGGAAAGTAGAGCTTGATAAGGTAATTTGTACCTTCTCCCGAATTGGAAAGTAGTTCATCACAGAAATTAGTTCCAGTGATTCCTACACCAATTAGTGAGGAAGCTAATGATGATGATCATGAAACTTCAGATCAAGTTACTACAAAACCTCGTAGGTCTTCCAAAGTACAGTCCGCACCAGAGTGGTACGGTAATCCTATTCTGGAAGTCATGTTACTAGACCATGATGAAACTACGAACTATGAGGAAGCGATGATGAGCCCAGATTCCGCGAAATGGCTTGAGGCCATAAAATCTGAGATATGATCCATGTATGAGAACAAAGTATGGACTTTGATTGACTTGCTCGATGATCAGCAAGCCATGTTAAATAAATGGATCTTCAAGAGGAAGACGGACGCTGATAGTAATGTTACTATCTACAAAGCTAGACTTGTCGAAAAAGGTTTTTGACAAAGTTCAAGGTGTTGAATACAATGAGATTTTCTCACTCGTATCGATGCTTAAAAGTCTGTCCGAATCATGTTAGCAATTGCCACATTTTATGAAATTTGGCAAATGGATGTCAAAACTACAATCCTTAATGGATTTATTAAAGAAGAGTTGTATATGATACAACCAGAAGGTTTTGTCAATCCTAAAGGTGCTAACAAAATGTGCAAGCATCTCAAAGTTGGAATATATGCTTTGATAAGTTGATCAAAGCATATTGTTTTATACAGACTTGCGGTGAAGCCTGTATTTACAAGAAAGTGAGTTGGAGCACTACAACATTTGTGATAAGTATATGTGAATGACATATTGTTGATCGGAAATAATGTAGAATTATTCTACAAAGCATAAAGGAGTGTTTGAAAGGAGTTTTTTCAAAGAAAGACCTCGACAAAGCTACTTACATATTGAGCATCAAAATCTATTGAGATAGATCAAGACACTTGATAAGATTTTCAATGAGTACATACCTTGACAAGATCTTGAAGTAGTTCAAAATGGAACAGTCAAAGAAAGAGTTCTTGCCTGTGTTGCAAAGGTATGAAATTGAGTAAGACTCAAATCCCGACCACAGCAGAAAATAGAAAAGAGAATGAAAGCCATTACCTATGCCTCAGTCATAGGTTCTATAAAGTATGCTATGCTATGTACCAGACCTATTGTATACCTTGTTCTGTATTTGGTAAGGGAATACAATAGTGATCTAGGAGTAGATCACTGGACATTGGTCAAGAATATCCTTAGTAAGGACTAAGGAAATATTTCTCGATTATGGAGGTGATAAAAGAGCCCGCCGTAAAGAGTTACATCAGTGCAAGCTTTTACACCAATCCAGATGACTCTAAGTCTCAATCTGGATACATATTGAAAGTGGGAGCAATTAGCTAGAGTAGCTCCGTGCAGAGCATTGTAGACATAGAATATTTGCAAAATACATACGGCTCTGAATGTGACAGACCCATTGACTAAACTTCTCTCACAAGCAAAACATGATCATACCTTAGTACTCTTTGGGTGTTAATCACATAGCAATTTGAACTAGATTATTGACTCTAGTAAACCCTTTGGGTGTTGGTCACATGAATATGTGAACTATGGGTGTTAATCATATACAGATATGAATATTGCTATTAAATCACATGGCGATGTGAACTAGATTATTGACTCTAGTGCAAGTGGGAGACTGAAGGAAATATGCCCTAGAGGCAATAATAAAGTTATTATTTATTTCCTTATTTCATGATAATTGTTTATTATTCATGCTAGAATTGCATTAACCGGAAACATAATACATGTGTGAATACATAGACAAACATAGTGTCACTAGTATGCCTCTACTTGACTAGCTCATTAATCAAAGATGGTTATGTTTCCTAGCCATAGACATGTGTTGTCATTTGATTAACGAGATCACATCATTAGGAGAATGGTGTGATTGACTTGACCCATTCCGTTAGCTTAGCACTTGATCGTTTAGTATGTTGCTATTGCTTTCTTCATGACTTATACATGTTCCTATGACTATGAGATTATGCAACTCCCGTTTATCGGAGGAACACTTTGTGTGCTACCAAACGTCACAACGTAACTGGGTGATTATAAAGGAGCTCTACAGGTGTCTCCGAAGGTAAATGTTGGGTTGGCGTATTTCGAGATTAGGATTTGTCACTCTGATTGTCGGAGAGGTATCTCTGGGCCCTCTCGGTAATGCACATCACTATAAGCCTTACAAGCAATGTAGCTAATGAGTTAGTTACAGAATGATGCATTATGTAACGAGTAAAGAGACTTGTCGGTAACGAGATTGAACTAGGTATTGGATACCGACGATCGAATCTCGGGCAAGTAACATACCGATGACATAGGGAACAACGTATGTTGTTATGCGGTTTGACCAATAAAGATCTTCGTAGAATATGTGGGAGCCAATATGGGCATCCAGGTCCCGCTATTGGTTATTGACCGGAAACGTGTCTCGGTCATGTCTACATAGTTCTCGAACCCGTAGGTTCCGCACGCTTAACGTTTCGTTGACGATATAGTATTATATGAGTTATGCATGTTGGTAACCGAATGTTATTCGGTGTCCCAGATGAGATCATGGACATGACGAGGAACTCTGGAATGGTCCGGAGATAAAGTTTGATATATAGGATAATAGTGTTTGATCTCCGGAAGGGTTCCGGAATTCACCGGAAGGGGTTCCGGATGTTTCCCGAAATGTTTGGGTACGCGAACACATTATTTGGGCGAAAGGGGAAAGCCCACAAGGTTTTTGGAAAGCGCAAAAGGAAGTTTTGTGGAGTCCAGGGGCCAGACGCCAGGGTCCCTGGCGTCTGGGTCCAGACGCCGGGAACCCTGGCGTCTGGCCCTGGAGTCCGAGAAGGACTCTTGCCTTTCGGGTGAAACCGACTTTGTGGAGGTTTTTACTCCATGTTTCGACCCCAAGGCTCAACATATAAATAGAGGGGCAGGGCTAGCACCAAAGACACATCAAGAAACACCAAGCCATGTGCCGGCAACCCCGTCCCCTCTATTTTATCCTCTGTCATAGTTTCCGTAGTGCTTAGGTGAAGCCCTACCGAGATTGTTCTTCACCAACACCGTCGCCACGCCGTCGTGCTGCCGGAACTCATCTACTACTTCGCCCGTCTTGCTGGATCGAGAAGGCGAGGACGTCATCGAGCTGAACGTGTGCAGAACTCGGAGGTGCCATGCGTTCGGTACTTGGATCGGTCGGATCGTGAAGACGTACGACTACATCAACCATGTTGATAAACGCTTCCGCTTAGCGATCTTCAAGGGTATAAAGATACACTCCCCCTCTCGTTGCTATACATCACCATGATCTTGCGTGTGCGTAGGAAATTTTTTGAAATTACTATGTTCCCCAACATTAAGGCCGTCCCATACCAGCAAATGTGGTTGCACTAGGGAAGACTCGTTTCAGCGGCACCATGACCCGGTTAACAACATGTTCAAGTTGAATTATTAATCAGGTTCAACTTAATGTAAAAAGAAAATAACCGGTGTCATACTGCCATACCATGCATCACTTAACATATGCATCACATAACCGTGCAAAGACTGCACCAACAACACTCCTACGGAGCCATCATAAACTCATGCTACTATTCTGGTTAAAACCTCTCTTTACATATACCAGAACCATTTCTAGCATTATCATCATTATACCTCATGCAAAAATAATATTTAAACTCATCAAACTCTATGACCATATTATTTATTTATCACTTGCAACTAAGTTCTCCTTATCTTGCCAACAATATTTACTTCAAACATTCTGAAGTTCAAGTATTTTAACATAACAAGCATATAACAGAATATATTTAATTATATAACTAATTTAAATGCATCAATATTCATAAGTTCAAGTATGAAAATCATAAATATTGAAGTGGCACCATGAAAATGTTACTGTGGCTTGCCTTAGCACTGATGAGGTTCACAAAGCTCCTGGTGATCCTCAAGACAAGCTGGTTCTTCTAAAAATATTCAAAAACCACAAAAGAAAAATATCAAGAAACCTTCTGAAAATTTCAAGAAAATCTAGACAACAAGGAAAAATTCCATCTTTTGGGTGCTGTTAGATTTTTGGACACAGAACACGATGCAAAAAAGAATCACTGCATTTGGACTTGTAGAATAAAAGTTATGGCCATTTGAAGTCTCCTGGAATTTAAATGAATTTGAAAATAAAAATAGAGGGGGGGGGGGGTGACGTCGAAGGCGTAATCTCCCGGGGCGCCGCCACTCATACCGCTTCACGCGTGTAGTGAGTGGCTGACTAGCGGGCCCCGCTAGTCAGGCCGGACGGAGGGGAGAGGGAAACAGAGGGGAACGGTGATTCGCCGGAGCTAACGCCGGCGATGAGACTTCTTGGAGGAAAACAAGAGGGAGGGATCGACAGAGAAGGCTATTGCACACCTGCCCGTACCCGTAGCGTGGCTAGCGGTGGCCGGACATCATCTGATTTGTCCTCTCCAGCAGCGACAGAGGGCGGAGGTTGCCGGAGCTGAAGAAGACGGCGGCTTGGGGCGGCTCCAGGGGCTCTAGCTAGGCGCGTTGGCTTCACGGAGGAGAGGCGGAGGCCCTGGCGGGGTCGCCTTGGATTGGGAGAGGCCGGAGCTGCAGGAACGATCCGGAGGGGATCGCCGGCGAGCTTGGCTCGGGGACGGTAGCCCGCGGCCTGCCCGGCCGGGTTGCGGCTTCTAGTGGCTCTAGGAGGGAGTGGGAGTGAGTTGCGATGCTCCAGGAGGCTGCGGAGGGGGGGGGGGGTTATGGGCGGGGCGGCGAGTAGGGCTCGGGCTCCGCCAGAGGACACCTGTCGCCGGTGCCCGGCAATGAACGGTGCCAGAGGGCGATGGAGAAGGTGACAGAGGTCACGCAACAACTATACGCGGGCGCAGACACGCACTGTGCCGTTGGCTGGACCGTGCCCGTGCTCGCTGCGGCGAGCTCCGGCGTCGGCGAGTGGTAGGGTGGAGTTATGGGGGTGGAGATGAGGATGGTGGCGAGGGGGGACATGCTCTGGCCGGCCGAGCAGCGAGCACGCGCTCCACAGAGGCGCTGGCGACGCACAAAGCGCGCGTTTGGTATGCTAGCACGCTCGGACGAACGCGGTCACCGCGTGGACCGTGACATCAGGCCACCTACGCACTAACAAGGATGTCTGGTGTGTAGTCCTTAGTAAACTGAGGTGTTACCATGGCTCGGTTTGGTTCCAGATGCAGTAGAAGTAAAATAGTGATGAGGTTAAGTTACTGGACAAAAACTTTGGGGCGTTACTGTGGTCAAACCACGGGGATTCAAGGGCTGAGCTTTGGGGTTTTACTGACTCTTACTAAGCTAAATAAGCTCAGGGAAAACCAGCTACATTGGAGCTGGTAAAAAGGTAGTTGCTGTAGAAACTACCATTTCAGCCCGAAAGTGATTTTATTTTCTGTAGCCAAAATACTCCAAAGAGTGGTGAAATATTTTTGCTCAGAAATGTGCCCTAGGGTCCAAAGAATATTTGGGATTTTTCTCAGGATTTTTTGGGCAATAGAAATGAGGGTTGGTTTGGAGCTCAAGGAGTTTAGCTAGGGTTTTGGAGGCAAAATGAATATTTTTCATTTAAGAAAAATATTCCAAGCAATATTGTTGGGTTGGCCAGGGGTGAAATGATGGATTTGAGGAGGAGAGGGAACACTTGGGTGAAAATCAAGGGATACCCAAGTGGTTAAGTCCAAATGGAATGATTTAAAACTCCAAATCCAAAATCAACTCAGCTGAAAATCAAGCAAAGAAAAGAGGGCAAAAACGAGGTTATGACAATAAGTTTCATCATACATACATATATAGTTCCATCCATTCATACATAGCAAGTTGCCCATACACATTGTTCCATCCATACATATTACAATGCAAAGTTTCATCAAGATAGCAAGTTCCATCATAGCAAGCTAGAAGAATACTAGAAGAGAATGAAAGAAAAAACAAGCACTCCATCATAGCAAGCTAGCTTCCGTGAAGTGAATGAAATCTGCAAAATGGCAAATAAGAAAGTTAGGAAAAGGTGACTAGAAGAAGAAGTATATGTCATTTATGAGCTAACTTAGGTGAAATGGATAAGTTAGGTGAAATGGATCATTTATGAGCTAACTTAGTTGAAATGGATCATTTATGAGATAACAAAGGTGAAATGGATCATTTATGATCTAACTTAGTTGAAATGGATCGTTTATGAGCTAACTAAGGTGAAATGGATCATTTATGAGCTAACGTAGGTGAAAATGGATCGTTTATGAGCTAACTTAGGTGAAATGGATCGTTTATGAGCTAATTTAGGTGAAATGGATCGTTTATGAGCTAACTTTGGTATAATGCATCATTTTAGAGTTAACCTAGGTAAGATGGGTCATTTTGGAGCTAACCTAGGTAAAATGGATCGTTTGCGAGCTAACTTAGGTGAAATGGATTGTTTATGAGCTAACCTAGGTGAAATGGATCGTTTATTAGGTAACTTAGGTAAAATGCATCATTGTAGAGCCAACCTAGGTAACATGGGTCATTTTGGAGCTAACCTAGGTAAAATGGGTCATTTTAGAGCTAACCTAGGTAAAATGGATCATTTTGGAGCTAATCTAGGTAAAATGGGTCATTTTAGAGCTAACTTGGGTAAAATGGATCATTTATGAGCTAACTAAGGTAAAATGGGTCATTTTAGAGCTAACTTAGGTAAAATGGATCGTTTATGAGCTAAATTAGGTGAAATGGATCGTTTATGAGCTAATTTAGGTGAAATGGATCATTTTTGAGCTAACTTAGGTGAAATGGATCGTTCATGAGCTAACCTAGGTGAAATGGATCGTTTATGAGCTAACTTAGGTATAATGCATCATTTTAGAGCTAACCTAGGTAAGATGGGTCATTTTGGAGCTAACCTAGGTAAAATGGATCGTTTGTGAGCTAACTTAGGTGAAATGGATCGTTTATGAGCTAACCTAGGTGAAATGGATCATTTATGAGCTAACTTAGGTAAAATGCATCATTTTAGAGCTAACCTAGGTAAGATGGGTCATTTTGGAACCAACCTAGGTAAAATGGGTTATTTTAGAGCTAACCTAGGTAAAATGGATCATTTTGGAGCTAATCTAGGTAAAATGGGTCATTTTAGAGCTAACTTGGGTAAAATGGATCCTTTATGAGCTAACTAAGGTAAAATGGGTCATTTTAGAGCTAACTTAGGTAACATGGATCGTTTATGAGCTAACTAAGCTAATTATGCCATTTTTGACATAATTAAGCTAAGTACATGTCATTATTGAGCAAACCTAGTTAACTAAGCATATTAGAGCTAACTTAGGTCATTTTGGAGGAAACAAAGCTAAGTATAGATCGTTTTAGAGCTAACTTAGGTAAAATGGATGGTTTTGGGGGTCAGTAAGCTTATTAAGTCATTTTGGAGGAAAATAAGCTAACTCTAGGTCATTATGGTAAGCATATTGGAGGAAATAAAGCTAAGTCTAGGTCTTTATGCATTTGTTAAGAAAAACACTAGATAAACTTACCGTGATCATGGAGGTGTAGGAGCGGGCTGGCTCGTGCCGGTAGCTGGAGAAGGATCGTGCGATGCTTGTCTGGAGTTATGCTGCACCAAAGATCATTTCCAATGTCTCGTTAGCATGATGACACTCAAATGTTAAGACTAGCAAGTAATGTCCATTCAAATTAAACTCACGTGGTCCCAAGAGCAATCTCTGGCATCGGTGGAGTGGTCTGACCGGACTTCTCGCACACAGACTGCACATTTGGTTTTGACGACTCAGTCATACTAGTTAGTAATGAGACAAACACTACATGAATGTTTTGGCTAATCTGCAGAAGAAACTAACCACAAGGAGCTCGTACATGGCCCTTGCCTGCATTTCATTCCGTGCCCTCTCCTCCTCCGATATCTTTGTCGTCCTCTCCTCCAACTCCAACCGCCTCTCTGCCGCCTCCGCCAGAAGTTTCTCCGTTCTATCTCTCCCACTCTGTATAGCAGCCTGCAACACCACTCCTCGTTAGCATTTGTAATCATTGATGGAAGCGAACACAATGTAATGGAGAAAGATAGATGAGTACGTATAACTAACCTTGAAGGCGAGTTGGACTGGCCGTTCACGAGGCCTTATCTTAGGAGCGGAGCTCGATTGGTGTGCCTTGATCTTCGGGAGAGTGCTAGGACAACAGATAAGTCCATCTCCAATGGCTGTCGAGCCATGGGACCTCCCGCCACCAGCTATCATCACCAGCTTTGGATCAATGGGACCCTGGGTCGGGTTAAAGTCCTCCCCTTTCCTTGCCTTCCCCTGATGTCTATATTTCACGAGCTTGTTGTGGGAGGAGATGTTGGTGAAGTTGTTTGGATCATCAAGGTCATACGGAGAGAATGCCTTGAGTTTCTTGTAAGAGGCAGTGTGGGCCATGGCATACATGTCATACACCTCTGGCACCTTATCCTCCTTATTGTAGCGTGCCTGAAAGAGTAAATTAGTAATTAAAGGGCTCAAGCTAGCATGATGAATGAATTGCATGAATCATGAAGCAAACCACATACCCAGTTCCGCCCGAACTGATATAAGTTGGAGCTGCCTTGATGGTGTGGCACACCTTCCATTTGGGCACGTTTGTCCTTGGCCTCATTGTGGACGGCTAGCCATTCTTTTGAGCACCACTCATTGACCAACACCTCCCAACAATCCATCCGATCCGCACACCATCTCGGAGGCGCCTAAGTTAGCAAATAGAAACTTGAGTTCTACGGCTATGAATTACTAAATGAAGTAAGTACAAGGCCTTAAGAATTACCTTCTTGTACCGCTCCTTACTCAGGAACTTCTCGCGGCATGCCGGCTTGGTCTTCTTGATACCACGCAAGGCGTAGTAGTCTCGAACAGCCTGCACCCGAGCCTCGTGCCGTAAGTTCTATAGTAGGCACTTGCAGACGTTACTGATAACATTTGCCGCCTCCTCCTCGTATCCCTCCTCACACCTGTAGAATGTCTGCAATCAAATGAGACAATATTGATTAGTATAATTAATAACTAGCTAATTGAAGATTTTTAATTGTGTAGAAATTACCTAGAACTTTCTGATCACCACGTCTGCCCTCGTCTCGCACAAGACACCGTCAATAATCTCACCCGGCGGGGCCGGGGCAGCCATGTAGTGCTCCCAGCTCAATCCAAGCTCTGGAAGCCGACCCCTACTAGTGACCCACAAGTGTAGGGGATCTATCATAGTCCTTTTGATAAGTAAGAGTGTCGAACCCAATGAGGAGCAGAAGGAAATGATAAGCGGTTTTCAGTAAGGTTTTCTGTGCAAGCACTGAAATTGTAGGTAATAGATAGTTTTGTGATAAGATAAATAGTAACGAGCAACAAGTAAATAAAGTAAATAAAGTGCAGCAAGGTGGCCCAATCCTTTATGTAGAAAAGGATAAGCCTGGACAAATTCTAATAATGGTAAAGGAGCTCCCGAGGACACATTGGGAATTATTGTCAAGCTAGTTTTCATCACGTTCATATGATTCACGTTCGGTACTTTGATAATTTGATATGTGGGTGGACCGGTACTTGGGTACTGCCCTAACTTGGACAAGCATCCCACTTATGATTAACCCTTATTGCAAGCATCCGCAACTACAAAAAGGAGTATTAAGGTAAACCTAACCACAACATTAAGCGTATGGATCCATATCAGCCCCTAACGAAGCAACACATAAACTAGGGTTTAAGCTTCTGTCACTCTAGCAACCCATCATCTACTTATTACTTCCCCATGCCTTCCTCTAGGCCCAAATAATGGTGAAGTGTCATGTAGTCGATGTTCACATAACACCACTAGAGGAAAAGACAACATACATCTCATCAAAATATCGAACGAATACCAAATTCACATGACTACTAATAGCACGACTTCACCCATGTCCTCAGGAACAAACATAACTACTCACAAAGAATATTCATGTTCATAATCAGAGGAGTAATAATATGCATAAAGGATCTGAACATATGATCTTCCACCAAGTAAACCAATTAGCATCAACTACAAGGAGTAATCAACACTACTAGCAACCCACAGGTACCAATTTGTGGTTTTGATACAAGATTGGATACAAGAGATGAACTAGGGTTTTGAGAGGAGATGGTGCTGGTGAAGATGTTAATTGAGATTGACCCCCTCCCGATGAGAGGATCGTTGGTGATGATGTTGGTGATGATTTCCCCCTCCCGGAGGGAAGTGTCCCCGGCAGAACAGCTCTGCCAGAGCCCTAGATTGATTCCGCCAAGGTTCCGCCTCGTGGCGAAGGAGTTTCGTCCCGTAAGCTTGCCCATGATTTTTTCCAGGGTAAAAGTGATGATATAGCAGAAGATGGACGCTGGAGACCCACCAGGGGGCCCAGGAGATAGGGGGGCGTGTCCTATAGGGGGGGGGGGGGCGCCCCCCTGTCTCCTGGACAGGGTGTGGCCCCCCTGGCCTATTTCTTTTGCTCATAAATTCTTATTAAATCCAAAAAGTTGTTTCGTGGAGTCTCAGGACTTTTGGAGCTGTGCAGAATAGGTTTCCAATGTTTGCTCCTTTTCCAGCCAGAATTCCAGCTGCCGGCATTCCCCCTCTTCATGGTAAACCTTGTAAAATAAGAGAGAATAGCCATAAGTAATGAGATATAATGTGTAATAACAGCCCATAATGCAATAAATATTGATATAAAAGCATGCTGCAAAATGGACGTATCAACTCCCCCAAGCTTAGAGCTCGCTTGTCCTCAAGCGGAAGCCGAAATCGAAAAATATGTCCATATGTTTAGAGATAAAGGTGTCGATAAAAAGAAAATACGAACATGAGGGCATCATGATCATTCTAATAACAACAACATATATAGATTTTGTCATATGATTTCCTATGCTCAAGTAATAAGCAATTCACAATGTCAAGTATGGTTCAAAAACTTCATTGGGAACTAACAAACTAAAATCTCAGTCATTGAAGCAATTGCAATTTATCGCAACATCATAAAGAATCAATAATAGAGATTTTCAGCAAGCTCACATACTCAACTATCTCGTAGTCTCCTACAATTGTTAACACTCACGCAATTCTTGTGGTTATAGAGTTTTAGCCGGACACTGAGAAAGATAGGGGCTTATTGTGTTGCCTCCCAACGTATTCACCTTTAGGTGATGTCAACAATAATAGCCTATGCCAACTTACATCCAATTGGATATATATATCATGATCTTTCAAACACGAGGAGCTTTCCAAAGGATAAAATGAAAAAGGGAAAGATGGGGATCACCTTGACTCAAGCATAAAGTAAAAACATAAAGTAAAAGATAGGCCCTTCGGAGAGGGAAGCAGAGGTTGTCATGCGCGTTTAGGGTTGATGCACAAAATCTTAATGCAAAAAAACGTCACTTTATATTGCCCCTTGTATGTGGACCTTTATTATGCAGTCCGTCGCTTTTATTACTTCCACAACAAGTTCGTACAAAGCTTATTTTCTCTGCACTAATAAGTCATACATATTTAGAGAGCAATTTTTATTGCTTGCACCGATGACAACTTACTTGAAGGATCTTACTCAATCCATAGGTAGGTATGGTGGACTCTCATGGCAAAACTGGGTTTAAGGATATTTGGAAGCACAAGTAGTATCTCTACTTGGCTAGCATGAGGGGGAAAGGCAAGCTCAACATGTTTGGAAGGTCAATGACAATATACTTTAACCGAGATGTCAGAAAACATAAACCATTACGTTGTCTTCCTTGTCCAACGTCAACTCTTTTAGCATGTCATACTTAATGAGTGCTCCCAATCATAAAAGGTGTCCAAGATAGTATATTTATATGTGAACCCCTCTTTCCTTATCACTTCCTATTAATTGCAACGATGACCAAGGCTACGTTCATCAACTCTCAACAATTTTTATGCCTCATACTTTCTATATGTGAAGTTATCACTATCCATAAGATCATTATGAACTCTTTTATTCTTTCTACTTTCTCAAGATCATAGCAACAAAGCAAAGCCCTTGACTCAACACTAATCTTTATTACAGATAGCACACGGACTTGATTACATAAAGAGATCACAAAGCAAAACTCGAAACTACTTGATATCAAAAACTTCAAATTACTAGATCAAGATACTACTAAAAGGATCGAACTAAATAACGCGGTAAAGATAGGAGTGTGATGGTGATACGATACCAGGGCACCTCCCCCAAGCTTGGAAGTTGCCAAGGGGAGTGCCCATACCCATGTGATTATGTCCTCGGAGGTGATGGAGGTGGTGATGATGACGGTGGATAATCGCACATTGAGCGTAAAAGTTCCTCCAACTTGCGGATAATGCCCTTAAGCCCAGCAATATGATCCTTCAACAGAATATTCTCCTATGTGAGATACTTGTTCTGTATGCGAGCTAACTCAATCATCTTGAAAGCTTCAATCTCTGTTGGGGTAAAGAGGTTAGGTGGTTGAGGGATATCTTCTTCTTTCACCACTTGAGCTTGAACCTCCATGGCCTTCTTGATTGCTTCATCCTTGTTGATCTCTTCTGGTTCCTCTCTTTTCAGCTCTATCTTCAATAGCCAAGCATCCTTGTGTTCGTTGTTGGAGGAGGGAGAAGCCATGGTGCTCTAAATCTGAAACAGAAACAACTCAAAATGAAAACAGAGGATATTTGCGTGATACAGTGGTCAAAACCTTCGGGAGTATATATAATGAATTTTTACCGACCAAAATACGTAACATACAAGAAAACGGAGTCCGGGAGGCACACAAGGTGCCCACGAGACAGGGGGCGCGCCCTACAGGGGGGCGCGCCCTCCACACTCGTGGGGGCCTCGTGTCCCTTTCGGACTACTTCTTTCTTCCTAAAATTCTATAATAATCCAAAACTGATAAAAATTGCCATTGGAGTTGTTTTGGAGTCGGTTTACTTACCGTACCACATACCTATGCCTTTTCGGAGTCTGGAACATTCTAGAAAGTGTCCCTTATGTATTCCTCAAGGGTTACGGTTTCAATAATATTAGTTTCAACATTGATAGGATTACCTGAAATATAATGTTTAATTCTTTGACCGTTTACCACCCTCGGATTTGTGCCTTCGAAGTTGTTGATTTTTATAGCACCAGAACGATAGACCTCCTCGATAACGTAGGGACCTTCCCATTTTGAGAGAAGTTTTCCTGCAAAAAATCTTAAACGAGAGTTGAATAATAACACATAATCTCCTACTTTAAACTCACGCTTTTGTATCCTCTTATCATGCCAGCGTTTGACTTTTTGTTTGAAAAGCTTGGCATTATCATAGGCTTGGGTTCTCCACTCATCAAGTGAGCTAATATCAAACAACCTCTTCTCACCGGCGAGTTTGAAGTCATAATTGAGCTCTTTTATAGCCCAATATGCCTTATGTTCAAGTTCAAGAGGTAAATGACATGCTTTTCCATAAACCATCTTATAAGGAGACATACCCATAGGATTTTTGTATGCAGTTCTATAGGCCCATAACGCATCATCTAGTTTTTTGGACCAATTCTTTCTAGATCTATTCATAGTCTTTTGCAAAATTAATTTGAGCTCTCTATTGCTCAACTCTACTTGACCACTAGACTGCGGATGATAAGGAGATGCTATTCTATGATTGACATCATACTTAGCCAGCATCTTACGGAAAGCACCATGAATAAAATGTGAACCACCATCAGTCATAAGATATCTAGGGACTCCAAACCTCAGAAAAATAACTTCTTTAAGCATTTTAATAGAAGTGTTATGATCAACACTACTAGTTGGAATAGCTTCTACCCACTTAGTAACGTAATCAACAACAACTAAAATATGTGTATAACCATTAGAGGCAGGAAAAGGTCCCATATAATCAAAGCCCCAAACATCAAATGGTTCAATAACAAGAGAATAATTCATAGTCATTTCTTGACGTCTACTAATGTTACCTATTCTTTGACATTCATCACAAGATAAGACAAACTTAAGAGAATCTTTGAAGAGAGTAGGCCAATAAAACCCAGATTGTAGTACCTTGTGTGCAGTTCTATCTCCAGCGTGGTGTCCTCCATAGGATTTAGAGTGACACTTGCGTAGGATTTGTTCCTGTTCATGCTCAGGCACACAACATCTAATAACACCATCTACTCCTTCTTTATAAAGGTGTGGATCATCCCAGAAGTAATGTCTTAAATCATAAAAGAACTTTTTCTTTTGCTGGTATGTGAAACTAGGTGGTATATATTTAGCAACAATGTAATTAGCATAATCAGCATACCAAGGAGCAGTACGAGAAGCATTGACAACCTCTAACTGTTCATCAGGAAAGCTATCATTAATAGGCAGTGGGTCATCAAGAACATTCTCTAACCTAGACAAGTTATCTGCAATGGGGTTCTCAGCTCCCTTTCTATCAATAATATGCAAATCAAATTCTTGGAGCAAGAGAACCCATCTAATGAGTCTAGGCTTAGCATCTTTCTTTTCCATAAGATATTTAATAGCAGCATGATCAGTGTGAATAGTAACTTTGGAATCAACAATATAAGGCCTAAACTTATCACATGCAAACACAACTGCTAAGAACTCTTTTTCAGTAGTAGCATAATTTCTCTGGGCATTATCAAGACTCTTACTAGCATACTGGATAACATTGAACTTCTTATCGACTCTTTGCCCTAAAACAGCACCTACAGCATAATCACTAGCATCGCACATAATTTCAAAAGGTAAATTCCAATCAGGCGGCTGAACAAAAGGTGCAGTGATCAAAGCTTTCTTAAGTGTTTCAAATGCTTCTACACAATCATCATCAAAGACAAAAGGAATATCTTTTTGCAATAAATTAGTCAGAGGCCTAGAGATTTTAGAAAAGTCCTCAATGAACCTCCTATAAAAACCGGCGTGACCAAGGAAACTTCTTATACCTTTTATGTCCTTGGGACATGGCATCTTTTCAATAGCATCAACTTTGGCTTTATCAACTTCAATACCTCTCTCGGAGATCTTGTGCCCCAAGACAATGCCTTCATTAACCATAAAGTGACACTTTTCCCAATTCAGGACGAAACTAGTGTCTTTGCATCTCCGCAAAACTCGATCAAGATTGCTCAAACAATCATCAAAAGAGGGTCCATAGACGGAGAGGTCATCCATGAATAGCTCACAAATCTTTTCACAAAAATCAGAGAATATAGCCATCATGCATCTTTGAAAGGTAGCAGGTGCATTACGTAAACCAAAAGGGATATGTCTATAAGCAAAAGTACCAAAAGGGCAAGTAAAAGTAGTTTTAGATTGATCCTTCGCTGACACCGGTATGTGAGAGAAGCCAGAATAACCATCTAGAAAGCGAAAATGTGTGTGTTTGGATAGCCTTTCTAGCATTTCATTAAAAGGTAAAGGGTAATGATCTTTCTTAGTAGCTTTATTTAACTTACGGAAATCAATTACCATCCTATAACCTGTAATAATTCTTTGCGGGATCAATTCATCTTTATCATTACGAACAATGGTAATACCTCCCTTTTTAGGGACACAGTGGACAGGGCTTACCCATTCACTATCAGCAACGGGATAAATAATACTCCCTCCATTCCGTGATATAAGGTGTATAGATTTTTAAGAAAAAACCCAAAATATAAGGTGTATTGTGTTGCACCACTCGTTTGGATAATTTTTTCAGGGATTTGATTACATTTCCTTATATTAGGCAATCTCCTCTATTTTCTCATGCCAATTAGTCAGCTGTAAAATCGCCCAAAACTTGTGAAATTTTCCCTCCACATGCGTTATTTAATTTCCGTGCCAAAAACTACACACCCTATATTGAGGAATGGAGGGAGTACCTGCCTCTAGGAGCTTTAGTATCTCCTTTCTTACCACTTCCTTCATCTTGGGATTTAATCATCTTTGAGGATCTCTAACTAGTTTGGCATCTTTCTCCACTGAAATTTTGTGTTGACATAATGTGGGACTAATGCCCTTAAGATCATCCAGAGTATATCCAATAGCAGCTCGGTGCTTCTTTAGAGTTTTCAATAATCTTTCTTCTTCATTCTCTGAAAGGTTAGCACTAATAATAACAGGATATATTTCTTTTTCATCAAGATAAGCATACTTAATATTTTTAGGTAATGGTTTGAGTTCAAACACGGGATCACCCTTGGGTGGAGGGGGATCCCCAAGAATTTCAACGGGAAGGTTATGTTTCAACATAGGTTCCTGTTTAAGAAACACTTCATCTATTTCTTCCCTTTCCTTCATAAACATATCGTTTTCATGGTCTAGCAAATATTGTTCTAACGGATTAGTTGGGGGAACAGCAATGGAAGCAAGACCAATAATCTCATCCTTACTAGGTGGTTCCCTTTCACGAGGTTGTCTACTAAACCTAGCAAAATTAAACTCATGAGACATACCATCTATGCCAACAGTGACAATATTCCATTCACAATTAATCTTAGCACTAGCAGTATTCAAGAAGGGTCTACCAAAAATAATGGGACAAAAATCATCTTGTGGGGAAGCAAGAACAAGAAAACTAGCAGGGTATTTAACCTTCCCACATAAAACTTCAACATCTCTAACAATCCCAATAGGTTTAATGGTATCCCTATTAGCAAGCTTAATAGTAACATCAATGTCTTCTAATTCAACAGGTGCAATGTCGTGCATAATTTCTTTATATAGATCATAAGGTATCGCACTAGCACTAGCACCCATATCACATAAGCCATGATAACAATGATCTCCTATTTTAACAGAAATAACAGGCATGCCTACAACAGGTCTACGTGTCTTAGTATCAGGTCTAGCAATATTAGCAGTTTCACCCAAGAAAGAAATAACATGCCCATCTAAATCCTCATCCAAGAGATCTTTAACCATAGGAATACTAGGTTCAACACTAATTTTCTCATTAGGTGTATATGTCCTAGTATTACTCTTACGAACAACAGTCGAGGCTTTAGCATGATCTTTTATCCTAACAGGAAAAGGAGGTTTTTCAACATAAGCAGTAGGAACAATAGGATCACTATAGGTAATAATTTTTTTCTTCGACTATAATAGGTGCAACTACTTTCACTTCAACAGGAGGATTATATTTAAACCACTTCTCTTTAGGGAGATCAACGTGAGTAGCAAAAGTTTCACAAAAAGTAGCTACAATCTCAGAGTCAAGTCCATTCTTAGTGCTAAATCCACGAAAAGCATCGGTATCCATAAAAGATTCAACACAATCGAACTTAGGTGTTATACCTGACTCCTTACCATCATCGGAACCCCAATCTTCAGAGTTGCATTTAATTCTTTCCAATAAGTCCCGTTTGAAATCAATAGTCTTCGGCATATAAGAACCAACACAGGAAGTATCGAGCAGGTTGCGATTATCAAGAGAAAGCCGAGCATAAAAATTCTGAATAATCATTTCCCGAGAGAGCTCATGATTGGGGCATGAATATAACATTGACTTAAGCCTCCCCCAAGCTTGAGCGATGCTTTCTCCTTCGCGAGGCCAGAAATTATATATGTAATTACGACCACGATGAACAAGATGCGTAGGATAGAACTTCTGGTGAAATTCCAACTTCAATCACTTATAATTCCAAGATCTTGTATCATCACATAGCCTATACCATGTCAATGCATCTCCCTTCAAAGATAAAGGGAAGACCTTCCTTTTGACAACATCATCGGGAATACCTGCAAGCTTAAATAATCCACAAACTTCATCCACAAAGATAAGGTGTAAATCGGGATGCAATGTTCCGTCTCCTGCAAATGGATTAGCTAACAGTTTTTCTATCATACCCGAAGGAATCTCAAAGTGAATATTTTCATAAACTTCAGTAGGTTGAGGAGCAACTCTTTGCTCTTCTGGTTGGGGTGAAGATACCCCAAACAAGCCCCTCAAAGGATTGCTTTCCATAGTAACAAGTAACAGAAAATTTCAGCACACTATATAAATGTTTCCTTACCAAGTTCCACTCACCAAAAGCGCTACACTCCCCGGCAACGGCGCCAGAAAAGAGTCTTGATGACCCACAAGTGTAGGGGATCTATCGTAGTCCTTTCGATAAGTAAGAGTGTCGAACCCAACGAGGAGCAGAAGGAAATGATAAGCAGTTTTCAGTAAGGTTTTCTCTGCAAGCGCTGAAATTGTAGGTAATAGATAGTTTTGTGATAAGAAAAATAGTAACGAGCAACAAGTAAATAAAGTAAACAAAGTGCAGAAAGGTACCCAATCCTTTATGTAGCAAAGGATAAGCCTGGACAAATTCTAATAATGGTAAAGGAGCTCCCGAGGACACATTGGGAATTATCGTCAAGCTAGTTTTCATCACGTTCATATGATTCGCGTTCGGTACTTTGATAATTTGATATGTGGGTGGACCGGTACTTGGGTACTGCCCTAACTTGGACAAGCATCCCACTTATGATTAACCCCTATTACAAGCATCCGCAACTACAAAAAGGAGTATCAAGGTAAAACTAACCACAACATTAAGCGTATGGATCCATATGAGCCCCTAACGAAGCAACGCATAAACTAGGGTTTAAGCTTCTGTCACTCTAGCAACCCATCATCTACTTATTACTTCCCCATGCCTTCCTCTAGGCCCAAATAATGGTGAAGTGTCATGTAGTCGACGTTCACATAACACCACTAGAGGAAAAGACAACATACAACTCATCAAAATATCGAACGAATACCAAATTCACATGACTACTAATAGCAAGACTTCACCCATGTCCTCAGGAACAAACATAACTACTCACAAAGCATATTCGTGTTAATAATCAGAGGAGTAATAATATGCATAAAGGATCTGAACATATGATCTTCCACCAAGTAAACCAATAAGCATCAACTACAAGGAGTAATCAACACTACTAGCAACCCACAGGTACCAATTTGTGGTTTTGATACAAGATTGGATACAAGAGATGAACTAGGGTTTTGAGAGGAGATGGTGCCGGTGAAGATGTTGATGGAGATTGACTCCCTCCCGATGAGAGGATCGTTGGTGATGATTTCCCCCTCCCGGAGGGAAGTGTCCCCGGCAGAACAGCTCTTCCAGAGCCCTAGATTGATTCCGCCAAGGTTTCGCCTCGTGGCGGCGGAATTTCGTCCCGTAAGCTTGCCCATGATTTTTCCCAGGGTAAAAGTGATGATATAGCACAAGATGGACGCCGGAGGCCCACCAGGGGGCCCAGGAGATAGGGGGCGCGCCCTATAGGGGGGCGCCCCCTATCTCCTGGATAGGGTGTGGGCCCCCTGACCTATTTCTTTCGCTCATAAATTCTTATTAAATCCAAAAAGTTGTTTCGTGGAGTCTCAAGACTTTTGGAGCTGTGCAGAATAGGTTTCCAACGTTTGCTCCTTTTCCAGCCAGAATTCCAGCTGCCGGCATTCCCCCTCTTCATTGTAAACCTTGTAAAATAAGAGAGAATAGCCATAAGTAATGATATATAATGTGTAATAACAGCCCATAATGCAATAAATATTGATATAAAAGCATGACGCAAAATGGACGTATCACTTACCAGGTAACGTGACAAACCCCGGGAAGTTTTGCCGACAAAGAACTCCAAGGACGGAGTTGGGCCGGCGGACACTATGATGGTGGTCCCAACCCCTGCAGCATGACAAGGCCAACGCATTAGATATTAGAAGAAACGTGAATGCAGAAGGTACAAAAAGATTAAATGCACTTACCTCTCCCCATCAGGGAAAATCAACCACCTCTACTCGCGGGTCGCTGGCACGGACGAGAGCCGTGTACAACCAGGCTGGTAGACGGTGCCCCCCTCCTCCTCAATATTAGTCGGCTCCTCGCCATCATCAGCATGGCCACTCGGCCCCTTAGGCTGATCCGGCTAGGTACCCCATCCAGACGTGTGCTCCTCCGGGGTCTCGTGGGCCGAAGGCCCGTCGACCCGAGGCTCGTGGGCCGAAGGCCCATGGACCGGAGGCTCGTGGACAGGAGTCCATGTAGCCTCCTCCTCGGACGAGTCCACCCTAGCAGTCACGTGCTCGGGTGAAACAGCTGGGGGTGGCGGAGAGGAAGGCACCCTAGCAGTCACCCTACCTCCTCTCCCGTGACCACGTGCTCCAACTCCTCTCTTCTTTCCTCCCTTACCTCGTCCCCTGCTGGGCACCACGGTCAACAAAGAAGGTCCCGGCGGTGTCACCATATTGTCCAGCAACGCTCCGCGGAGAGTTGCGTGTGGAATGGAAGACCTCCCACCACGGCCGACGAAGAAGGGGCCTCGGGCACTCCCGACCAGCGCCCACCATCTTTCAACACCTGCCATGACAAAGAGTAAACGAAATTAGTACAACTTAAAAAAATACCGACATGAATAATAATATGTATATCACTTAAGTGTATCATCATCAAGTACAACATAAAAAAATTGAATACCTGACACGAACTACTAATAATCTCAATCACTATCATCAATAAATGCATAATCATCATCATCACTATCATCAATGACGTGCTCATAGGGTTCGTTGGCATCAACATGTGGAAGGCCACCTTGACATAATCGGTCAAGCATTGAGAGGTCATTCGCAGCAGTAACCTCTTCTTGTTCCGGCTCTTCTTGTTCCTCCTCTGGGGTGATGCCGGGCTCACTGTCCCTGTCTACTTCAATGTTTTGGGGTGAAGTATAGCGGTTCTTGAAATGCTTTTTGGAAAGACGTGTCTCTTGGAAGAATTCTCCTTCACATGTGTCTGGGTTAATGTGAGGTTCATAAGCCTCTTCCTTTGGGGGAGATAGTCTAGCACGTGGCAGCACTTCATAAACGACATCCCAACCTTTCAGATTTGGATTAGTTTGGCAGGCCCACGGTAGATAGAATACTTGGGTCGCATGTTGAGCCGTAATATAGACATCAGGAACATCTAAATGGGTGCTTTGTTTGATTTCAACTATCCCTATATGTTCATGAGTCCTTCTATTCTCCTTCGGCTGAAACCAATAACATTTGAAGACTACGACATTCGGTGGGTTTTCACCATAGAATAGAAGTTCATAAATTGCTTCAACTCTCCCATAATACCCGGTACCTCCTTCGCCGATAGCAGATACACAACAATTTGTAGACTTTCGGTCGGCCATAGATAGCTCTTTGCCATAGGTACGAAAGCGATACCCGTTGATGTCGTATTTTTCAAATGAACGGACCTTATAGTCAAAACCATTAGCGACTTGTCTCAATTCGGCGTCCATAGACTCTGAATTAGCCTACAAGTTTAATACGAAAGGATTGTTGCATTAGGCACAAATTAGCGAATGAAATGAAATTATCTAATAGAAATTACCGTTTGTTTGAACCAAGAGATAAAACTGGGATAGCTGCCTCCTTGCTTTGCGAGAAGCTCATACTCGTCGACGGAATCCTTTTGGATCACCG
Organism: Triticum timopheevii; assembly: GCA_963921465.1. Classification (NCBI taxonomy): domain Eukaryota; kingdom Viridiplantae; phylum Streptophyta; class Magnoliopsida; order Poales; family Poaceae; genus Triticum; species Triticum timopheevii. The sequence continues at coordinate 299,669,423 of OY997274.1, forward strand.
ATCCATACGAGAATATGGCGACGTATCGACTGTGTGAAATATCCAGGAATAAGAGGAGTTCAAAGGAAATAGAAGTTGCGAAACAATGTACCGAGAACTTACTCGATGTACGACCGCACTTCTATCAGGTTGTTGAAGATATAAAACGAAATGGTCCGCCATTCTTCGTTATCCAGAGATACTAGTTTCGAACCACTGGCTGGTGCAAGATTCTCTTTGAACAGGCTGAGGTTGGATCCACCCCTTTTAGGCTCGTTAGCATTGTACCGAGGCTTCGGATTATGCAAATGACGATTTTTGGCTTCGTAGTGTGCTGTCACGAAGTTTGCCGCCTCCTCAGTGTGAATGCCTCAGCCATCGATGCTTCAATTCTACATTTATTTTTACAATTTTCTCGAAGCGTCTTCTGCATCCTCTCAGTTGGGTAGCACCAACGATTTTGCACGCGCCCCCCCCCCCCCCAATCTTGCCTTGGACGGGAGATGCAAAATCAAATGCTGCATTGGATTAAAGAAGCCTGGTGGAAAGATCTTCTCTAACTTGCAGATCAACTGCCACGCCAACTCTTCCATTTCTTCTAGCACGCTAGGCGATAGTTCTTTCGCACAAAGAACACGAAAGAAATAGCTGGGTTCTGCCAATACTAGCCATTCATCCTCATGGATGAGACCACGCAACATCACTGACATTACCGCTCAATCCATATGTGCCAATCATGACTCTTGAGACCAAATATCTTCAATTTATCAAGACTCGCTCCCCTATTTAGATTCACTAAATACCCATCGGGGAACATCAACTGCATTTTCACCCACAAGATAATTTCCCTCATAGCTGGCCTTCCAAGATTGAACCATGCCTTTGGCTTCGTCCACTTCTGCTTTCCTTTCGGTTCTTTCATGTTTTATAACGGCCTATCACATAGCGCCTCCAGATCGACTCTAACCTTAGTATTATCCTTTGACTTCCCATCTATGCCGAACAATGTACCAAAAAGTGCCTCAGCGATATTCTTCTCAGTGTGCATCACGTCGATGTTGTGTGGGCAAAGGAGGTCTTTGAAGTAAGGCAGATCCCATAAGCATGTCTTGTGAGTCTAGGCGTGCTTAGAATTATACCCCTTGAAGTACCCTGGACGCTCTGGATCTGGCTCGAGAGCGTTTAACTGATCCAGGGTCTGTTAGCCTGTCAACGCAGGTGGTGTAGAGTTTTTGACAACTCTACCTCTGATGAAGTTCTTCGTGTCTTTCCTGAACTTATGGCGAGGATCCAGGAACTGTCGATGCATGTCCTCAAGCGGAAGCTGAAATCGAAAAATATGTCCACATGTTTAGAGATAAAGGTGTAGATAAAAATAAAATACGGACATGAGGGCATCATGATCATTCTAATAACAGCAACATATATAGATTTTGTCATATGATTTCCTATGCTCAAGTAATAAGTAATTCACAATGTCAAGTATGGTTCAAAAACTTCATTGCGAACTAACAAACTATAATCCAGTCATTGAAGCAATTGCAATTTATCGCAACATCAGAAAATCAATAATAGAGCTTTTCAGCAAGCTCACATACTCAACTATCTCGTAGTCTCCTACAATTGTTAACACTCACGCAATACTTGCGGTTATAGAGTTTCAGCCGGACACTGAGAAAGATAGGGGCTTATTGTGTTGCCTCCCAATGTATTCACCTTTAGGTGATGTCAACAATAATAGCCTATGCCAACTTACATCCAATTGGATTTATATATCATGATCTTCCAAACACGAGGAGCTTGCCAAAGGATAAAATGAAAAAGGGAAAGGTGAGGATCACCTTGACTAAAGCATAAAGTAAAAACATAAAGTAAAAGATAGGCCCTTCGTAGAGGGAAGCAGAGTTTGTCATGCACGTTTAGGGTTGATGACAAAATCTTAATGCAAAAGAACGTCACGTTATATTGCCCCTTGTATGTGGACCTTTATTATGCAGTCCGTCGCTTTTATTACTTCCACAACAAGTTCGTACAAAGCTTATTTTCTCTGCACTAATAAGTCATACATATTTAGAGAGCAATTTTTATTGCTTGCACCGATGACAACTTACTTGAAGGATCTTACTCAATCCATAGGTAGGTATGGTGGACTCTCATGGCAAAACTGGGTTTAAGGATATTTGGAAGCACAAGTACTATCTCTACTTGGTGCAAGGAATTTGGCTAGCATGATGGGGAAAGGCAAGCTCAACATGTTTGGAAGGTCAATGACAATATACTTTAACTGAGATGTCAGAAAACATAAACCATTACGTTGTCTTCCTTGTCCAACGTCATCTCTTTTAGCATGTCATACTTAATGAGTGCTCCCAATCATAAAAGGTGTCCAAGATAGTATATTTATATGTGAACCCCTCTTTCCTTATCACTTCCTATTAATTGCAACGATGACCAAGGCTACGTTCATCAACTCTCAACAATTTTTATGCCTCATACTTTCTATATGTGATGTTATCACTATCCATAAGATCAATATGAACTCTTTTATTCTTTCTACTTTCTCAAGATCATAGCAACAAAGCAAATCCCTTGACTCAACACTAATCTTTAGTATAGATAGCACACGAACTCGATTACATAAAGAGATCACAAAGCAAAACTCGAAACTACTTGATATCAAAAACTTCAACTTACTAGATCAAGATACTACTAAAAGGATCAAACTAAATAAAGCGGTAAAGATAGGAGTGTGATGGTGATACGATACCGGGGCACCTCCCCCAAGCTTGGCAGTTGCCAAGGGGAGTGCCCATACCCATGTGATTATGTCCTCGGAGGTGATGGAGGTGGTGATGATGACGGTGGATAATCGCACATTGAGCGTAAAAGTTCCTCCAACTTGCAGATAATGCCCTTAAGCCCAGCAATATGATCCTTCAACAGAATATTCTCCTATGTGAGATACTTATTCTGTATGCGAGCAAACTGAATCATCTTGAAAGCTTCAATATCTATTGGGGTAAAGAGGTTAGGTAAAGGTTGAGCGATATCTTCTTCTTTCACCACCGGAGCTTGAACCTCCATGGCCTTCTTGATCCCTTCATCCTTGTTGATCTCTTCTGGTTCCTCTCTTTTCAGCTCTATCTTCAATAGCCAAACATCCTTGTCTTCGTTGTTGGAGGAGGGAGAAGCCATGGTGCTCTAAATCTGAAACAGAAACATCTCGAAATGAAAACAGAGGATATTTGCGTGATACAGTGGTCAAAACCTTCGGGAGTATATATAATGAATTTTTACCGACCAAAATACGTAACATACAAGAAAACAGAGTCCGGGAGGCACACGAGGTGCCCACGAGACAGGGGGGCGCGCCCTACAGGGGGCGCGCCCTCCACTCTCGTGGGGGCCTCGTGTCCCTTTTGGACTACTTCTTTCTTCCTAAAATTCTTAAATAATCCAAAACTGATAAAAATTGCCATTGGAGTTGTTTTGGAGTCGGTTTACTTACTGTACCACATACCTATGCCTTTTCGGAGTCTCGAACGTTCTAGAAAGTGTCCCTTATGTATTCCTCAGGGGTTACGGTTTCAATAATATTAGTTTCAACATTGATAGGATTACCTGAAATATAATGTTTAATTCTTTGACTGTTTACCACCCTCGGATTTGTGCCTTCGAAGTTGTTGATTTTTATAGCACCAGAATGATAGACCTCCTCGATAACGTAGAGACCTTCCCATTTTGAGAGAAGTTTTCCTGCAAAAAATCTTAAACGATAGTTGAATAATAACACATAATCTCCTACGTTAAACTGACGCTTTTGTATCCTCTTATCATGCCAGCGTTTGACTTTTTCTTTGAAAAGCTTGGCATTCTCATAGGCTTGGGTTCTCCACTCATCAAGTGAGCTAATATCAAACAACCTCTTCTCACCGGCGATTTTGAAGTCATAATTGAGCTCTTTAATAGCCCAATATGCCTTATGTTCAAGTTTAAGAGGTAAATGACATGCTTTTCCACAAACCATCTTATAAGGAGACATACCCATAGGATTTTTGTACGTAGTTCTACAGGCCCATAACGCATCATCTAGTTTTTTGGACCAATTCTTTCTAGATCTATTCACAGTCTTTTGCAAAATTAAATTGAGCTCTCTATTGCTCAACTCTACTTGACCACTAGACTGCGGATGATAAGGAGATGCTATTCTATGATTGACATCATACTTAGCCAGCATCTTACGGAAAGCACCATGAATAAAATGTGAACCACCATCAGTCATAAGATATCTAGGGACTCCAAACCTCGGAAAATAACTTCTTTAAGCATTTTAATAGAAGTGTTATGATCAACACTACTAGTTGGAATAGCTTCTACCCACTTAGTAACATAATCAACAACAAGTAAAATATGTGTATAAGCATTAGAGGCAGGAAAAGGTCCCATATAATCAAAGCCCCAAACATCAAACGGTTAAATAACAAGAGAATAATTCATAGGCATTTCTTGATGTCTACTAATGTTACCTATTCTTTGACATTCATCACAAGATAAGACAAACTTACGAGCATCTTTGAAGAGAGTAGGCCAATAAAACCCAGATTGTAGTACCTTGTGTGCAGTTCTATCTCCAGTGTGGTGTCCTCCATAGGATTCAGAGTGACACTTACGTAGGATTTGTTCCTGTTCATGCTCAGGCACACAATGTCTAATAACACCATCTACTCCTTCTTTATAAAGGTGTGGATCATCCCAGAAGTACTGTCTTAAATCAAAAAAGAACTTTTTCTTTTGCTGGTATGTGAATCTAGGCGGTATATATTAAGCAACAATGTAATTAGCATAATCAGCATACCAAGGAGCAATACGAGAAGCATTGACAACCGCTAATTGTTCATCAGGAAAGCTATCATTAATAGGCAGTGGGTCATCAAGAACATTCTCTAACCTAGACAAGTTATCTGCAACGGGGTTCTCAGCTTCCTTTCTATCAATAATATGCAAATCAAATTCTTGGAGCAAGAGAACTCATCTAATGAGTCTAGGCTTAGCATCTTTCTTTTCCATAAGATATTTAATAGCAGCATGATCAGTGTGAATAGTAACTTTGGAATCAACAATATAAGGCCTAAACTTATCACATGCAAACACAACTGCTAAGAACTCTTTTTCAGTAGTAGCATAATTTCTCTGGGCAGTATCAAGAGTCTTACTAGCATACTGGATAACATTCAATTTCTTATCGACTCTTTGCCCTAAAATAGCAACTACAGTATAATCACTAGCATCGCACATAATTTCAAAAGGTAAATTCCAATCAGGCGGCTGAACAATAGGTGGAGTGATCAAAGCTTTCTTAAGTGTTTCAAATGCTTCTACACAATCATCATCAAGGACAAAAGGAATATCTTTTTGCAATAAATTAGTCAGAGGCCTAGAGATTTTAGAAAAGTCCTTAATGAACCTCCTATAAAAACCGACGTGAACAAGGAAACTTCTTATACCTTTTATGTCCTTGGGACATGGCATCTTTTCAATAGCATCAACTTTGGCTTTATCAAATTCAATACCTCTCTCGGAGATCTTGTGCCCCAATACAATGCCTTCATTAACCATAAAGTGACACTTTTCCCAATTCAGGACGAGACTAGTGTCTTCGCATCTCTACAAAACTCGATCAAGATTGCTCAAACAATCATCAAAAGAGGATCCATAGACGGAGAAGTCATCCTTGAATACCTCACAAATCTTTTCACAAAAATCAGAGAATATAGCCATTATGCATCTTTGAAAGGTAGCAGGTGCATTACATAAACCAAAAGGCATACGTCTATAAGCAAAAGTACCAAAAGGGCAAGTAAAAGTAGTTTTAGATTGATCCTTTGCTAACACCGGTATCTGAGAGATGCCAGAATAACCATCTAGGAAGCAAAAATGTGTGTGTTTAGATAGCCTTTCTAGCATTTCAATAAAAGGTAAAGGGTAATGATCTTCTTAGCAGCTTTATTTAACTTACGGAAATCAATTACCATCCTATAACCTGTAATAATTCTTTGCGGGATCAATTCATCTTTATCATTAGGAACAACGGTAATACCTCCCTTTTTAGGGACACAGTGGACAGGGCTTACCCATTCACTATCAGCAATGGGATAAATAATACCTGCCTCTAGGAGCTTTAGTATCTCCTTTCTTACCACTTCCTTCATCTTGGGATTTAATCGTCTTTGAGGATCTCTAACTGGTTTGGCATCTTTCTCCACTGAAATTTTGTGTTGACATAATGTGGGACTAATGCCCTTAAGATCATCTAGAGTATATCCAATAGCAGCTCGGTGCTTCTTCAGAGTTTTCAATAATCTTTCTTCTTATTTCTCTGAAAGGTTAGCACTAATAATAACAGGATATATTTCTTTTTCATCAAGATAAGCATACTTAAGATTTTCAGGTAATGGTTTGAGTTCAAACACGGGATCACCCTTGGGTGGAGGGGGATCCCCAAGAATTTTAACGGGAAGGTTATGTTTCAACATAGGTTCCTGTTTAAGAAACACTTCATAAATTTCTTCCCTTTCCTTCATAAACATATCGTTTTCATGGTCTAGCAAATATTGTTCTAACGGATCAGTTGGAGGAACATCTATGGAAGCAAGACCAATAATCTCATCCTTACTAGGTGGTTCCCTTTCACGAGGTTGTCTACTAAACTTAGCAAAATTAAACTCATGAGACATACCATCTATGCCAATAGTGACAATATTCCTTTCACAATTAATCTTAGCACTAGCAGTATTCAAGAAGGGTCTACCAAAAATAATGGGACAAAAATCATCTTGTGGGGAAGCAAGAACAAGAAAATCAACAGGGTATTTAACCTTCCTACACAAAACTTCAACATCTCTAACAATCCCAATAGGTTTAATGGTATCCCTATTAGCAAGCTTAATAGTAACATCAATGTCTTCTAATTCAACGGGTGCAATGTCATGCATAACTTCTTTATATAGATCATAAGGTATCGCACTAGCACTAGCTCCCATATCACATAAGCCATGATAACAATGATCTCCTATTTTAACAGAAATAACAGGCATGCCTACAACAGGTCTACGTGTCTTAGTATCAGGTATAGCAATATTAGCAGTTTCACCCAAGAAAGAAATAACATGCCCATCTAAATCCTCATCCAAGAGATCTTTAACCATAGCAATACTAGGTTCAACATTAATTTGCTCAGGAGGTGTATATGTCCTAGTATTACTCTTACGAACAAAAGTCGAGGCTTTAGCATGATCTTTTATCCTAACAGGAAAAGGAGGTTTTTCAACATAAGCAGTAGGAACAATAGGATCACTATAGGTAATAATTTTTTGTTCGACTGTAATAGGTGCAACTACTTTCACTTCAACAGGAGGATTATATTTAAACCACTTATCTTTAGGGAGATCAACGTGAGTAGCAAAAGTTTCACAAAAAGTAGCTACTATCTCAGAGTCAAGTCCATACTTAGCGCTAAATCCACGGAAAGCATCGGTATCTATAAAAGATTTAACACAATCGAACTTAGGTGTCATACCTAACTCCTTACCATAGTTGGAACCCCAATCTTTAGAGTTGCGTTTAATTCTTTCCAATAACTCCCATTTGAAATCAATAGTCTTTAGCATATAAGAACCAGCACATGAAGTATCGAGCAGGTTGCGATTATCAAGAGAAAGCCGAGCATAAAAATTCTGAATAATCATTTCCCGAGAGAGGTCATGATTGGGGCATGAATATAACATTGACTTCAGCCTCCCCCAAGCTTGAGCGATGCTTTCTCCTTCGCGAGGCCAGAAATTATATATGTAATTACGACCACGATGAACAAGATGCATAGGATAGAACTTCTGGTGAAATTCCAACTTCAATCGCTTATAATTCCAAGATCTTGTATCATCACATAGCCTATACCATGTCAATGCATATCCCTTCAAAGATAAAGGGAAGACCTTCCTTTTGACAACATCATCGGGAATACCTGCAAGCTTAAATAATCCACAAACTTCATCCACAAAGATAAGGTGTAAATCGGGATGCAATGTTCCGTCTCCTGCAAATGGATTAGCTAACAGTTTTTCTATCATACCCGAAGGAATCTCAAAGTGAATATTTTCATAAAGTTCAGTAGGTTGAGGAGCAACTCTTTGCTCTTCTGGTTGGGGTGAAGATACCCCAAACAAGCCCCTCAAAGGATTAGTTTCCATAGTAACAAGTAACAGAAAATTTCAGCACACTATATAAATGCTTCCTTACCAAGTTCCACTCACCAAAAGCGCTACACTCCCCGGCAACGGCGGCAGAAAAGAGTCTTGATGACCCACAAGTGTAGGGGATCTATAGTAGTCCTTTCGACAAGTAAGAGTGTCGAACCCAATGAGGTGCAGAAGGAAATGATAAGCGGTTTTCAGTAAGGTTTTCTCTGCAAGCGCTGAAATTGTAGGTAATAGATAGTTTTGTGATAAGAAAAATAGTAACGAGCAACAAGTAAATAAAGTACACAAAGTGTAGCAAGGTGGCCCAATCCTTTATGTAGCAAAGGATAAGCCTGGAAAAATTCTAATAATGGTAAAGGAGCTCCCGAGGACACTTTGGGAATTATTGTCAAGCTAGTTTTCATCACGTTCATATGATTCGCGTTCGGTACTTTGATAATTTGATATGTGGGTGGACCGGTACTTGGGTACTGCCCAAACTTGGACAAGCATCCCACCTATGATTAACCCCTATTGCAAGCATCCGCAACTACAAAAATGAGTATTAAGGTAAAACTAACCACAACATTAAGCGTATGGATCCATATGAGCCCCTAACGAAGCAACGCACAAACTAGGGTTTAAGCTTCTGTCACTCTAGCAACCCATCATCGATTTATTACTTCCCCATGCCTTTCTCTAGGCCCAAATAATGGTGAAGTGTCATGTAGTCGACGTTCACATAACACCACAAGAGGAAAAGACAACATAAATCTCATCAAAATATCGAACGAATACCAAATTCACATGACTACTAATAGCAAGACTTCACCCATGTCCTCAGGAACAAACGTAACTACTCACAAAGAATATTCATGTTCATAATCAGAGGAGTAATAATATGCATAAAGGATCCAAACATATGATCTTCCACCAAGTAAACCAATTAGCATCAACTACAAGGAGTAATCAACACTACTAGCAACCCACAGGTACCAATTTGTGGTTTTGATACAAGATTGGATACAAGAGATGAACTAGGGTTTTGAGAGGAGATGGTGCTGGTGAAGATGTTGATGGAGATTGACCCCCTCCCGATGAGAGGATCGTTGGTGATGATTTCCCCCTCCTGGAGGGAATTGTCCCCGGCAGAACAGCTCTGCCAGAGCCCTAGATTGATTCCGCCAAGGTTTCGCCTCGTGGCGGCGGAGTTTCATCCCGTAAGCTTGCCCACAATTTTTTCCAGGGTAAAAGTGATGGTATAGCAGAAGATGGACGCCGGAGGCCCACCAGGGGGCCCAGGAGATAGGGGCGCGCCCTATAGGGGGGGGGGGCCGCCCCCTGTCTCCTGGATAGGGTGTGGGCCCCCTGGCCTATTTCTTTCACTCATAAATTCTTATTAAATCCAAAAGGTTGTTTCGTGGAGTCTCAGGACTTTTGGAGCTGTGCAGAATAGGTTTCCAACATTTGCTCCTTTTCCAGCCAGAATTCCAGCTGTCGGCATTCCCCCTCTTCATGGCAAACCTTGCAAAATAAGAGAGAATAGCCATAAGTAATGAGATATAATGTGTAATAACAGCCCATAATGCAATAAATATTGATATAAAAGAATGATGCAAAATGGACGTATCACTTACCAAGCAACGCGACAAACCCCGGGAAGTTTTGCCGACAAAGAACTCCAAGGACGGAGTTGGGCCGGCAGACACTATGATGGTGGTCCCAACCCCTGCAGCATGACAATGCCAACACGTTAGATATTTGAAGAAACATGAATGTAGAAGGTACAAAAAGATTAAATGCACTTACCTCTCCCCATCAGGGAAAATCAACCACCTCTACTCACGGGTCGCTGGCACGGACGAGAGCCGTGTACAACCACGCTGGTAGACGGTGCCCCCCTCCTCCTCAATATCAGTCGGCTCCTCGCCATCATCAGCATGGCCACTCGGCCCCTTAGGCTGATCCGGCCAGGTACCCCATCCAGACGTGTGCTCCTCCGGGGTCTCGTGGGCCGAAGGCCTGTCGACCCGAGGCTCGTGGGCCGAAGGCCCATGGACCGGAGGCTCGTAGACAGGAGTCCGTGTAGCCTCCTCCTCGGACGAGTCTACCCTAGCAGTCACGTGCTTGGGTGAAACAGCCGGGGGTGGCAGCGAGGAAGGCACCCTAGCAGTCACCCTACCTCCTCTCCCGTGACCACGTGCTCCAACTCCTCTCTTCTTCCCTCCCTTACCTCGTCCCCTGCTGGGCACCGCGGTCGATGAAGAAGGTCCCGGCGGTGTCGCCATATTGTCCAGCAACGCTCCACGGAGAGGTGCGTGTGGAATGGAAGACCTCCCACCACGGCCGACGAAGAAGGGGCCTCGGAGCGCTCCCGACCAGCGCCCACCATCTTTCAACACCTGCCATGACAAAGAGTAAATGAAATTACTACAACATAAAAAAATACCAACATGAATAATAATATGTATATCACTTAAGTGTATCATCATCAAGTACAACATAAAAAAATTGAATACCTGACACGAAATACTAATAATCTCAATCACTATCATCAATAAATGCATAATCATCATCATCACTATCATCTATGACGTGCTCATAGGGTTCAGCGGCATCAACATGTGGAAGGCCACCTTGACATAATTGGTCAAGCATTGAGAGGTCATCCGCATCAGTAACCTCTTCTTGTTCCGGCTCTTCTTGTTCCTCCTCTGGGGTGATGCCGGGTTCACTATCCCTGTCTACTTCAATGTTTTGGGGTGAAGTATAGCGGTTCTTGAAATGCTTTTTGGAAAGACGTGTCTCTTGGAAGAATTCTCCTTCATATGTGTCTGGGTTAATGTGAGGTTCATAATCCTCTTCCTTTGGGGGAGATAGCCTAGCACGTGGCAACACTTCATAAACGACATCCCAACCTTTCAGTTTTGGATTAGTTTGGCAGGCCCACGGTAGATAGAATACTTGGGTCGCATGTTGAGCCGTAATATAGACATCAGGAACATCTAAATGGGTGCTTTGTTTGATTTCAACTATCCCTATATGTTCATGAGTCCTTCTATTCTCCTTCGGCTGAAACCAATAACATTTGAAGACTACGACATTCGGTGGGTTTTCACCATAGAATAGAAGTTCATAAATTGCTTCAACTCTCCCATAATACTCAGTACCTCCTTCGCCGATAGCAGATACACAACAATTTGTAGACTTTCGGTCGGCCATAGATAGCTCTTTGCCATAGGTATGAAAGCGATACCCGTTGATGTCGTATTTGTCAAATGAACGGACCTTATAGTCAAAACCATTAGCGACTTGTCTCAATTCGGCGTCCATTGACTCTGAATTAGCCTACAAGTTTAATACGAAAGGATTGTTGCATTAGGCACAAATTAGCGAATGAAATGAAATTGTCTAATAGAAATTACCGTTTGTTTGAACCAAGAGATAAAAACGGGATAGCCGCCTCCTTGCTTTGCGAGAAGCTCATACTCTTCGACGGAATCCTTTTGGATCACCGCTCCATACGAGAATATGGCGACATATCGACTGTATGAAATATCCAGGAATAAGAGTAGTTCAAAGGAAATAGAAGTTGTGAAACAATGTACCGAGAACTTACTCGATGTACGACCGCACTTCTATCAGGTTGTTGAAGATACAAAACGAAATGATCCGCCATTCTTCGTTATCCAGAGATACTAGTTTCGAACCACTGGCTAGTGCGAGATTCTCTTTGAATAGGCTGAGGTTGGATCCACCTCTTTTAGGCTCGTCAACATTGTACCGAGGCTTCGGATTATGCAAATGACGATTTTTGGCTTCGTAGTGTGTTGTCACAAAGTTTGCCGCCTCCTCTGTGATGAATGCCTCAGCCATCGATGCTTCAATTTTACGTTTATTTTTACATTTTTCTCGAAGCGTCTTCTGCATCCTCTCAGTTCGGTAGCACCAACGATTTTGCACGGGCCCCCCCAATCTTGCCTTGGTCGGGAGATGCAAAATCAAATGCTGTGTTGGATTAAAGAAGCCCGGTGGAAAGATCTTCTCTAACTTGCAGATCAACTCCCGCGCCAACTCTTCCATTTCTTCTAGGACGCTAGGCGATAGTTCTTTCGCACAAAGAACACGGAAGAAATAGCTGAGTTCTGCCAATACTAGCCATTCATCCTCATGGATGAAGCCACGCAACATCACCGACATTACCGCTCAATCAATATGTGCCAATCATGACTCTTGAGACCAAATATCTTCAATTTATCAAGACTCGCTCCCCTCTTTAGATTTGCTACATACCCATCGGGGAACATCAACTGCATTTTCACCCACAAGATAATTTCCCTCATAGCTGGCCTTCCAAGATTGAACCATGCCTTTGGCTTCGTCCAGTTCTACTTTCCTTTCGATTCTTTCATGTTTTGTAACGGCCTATCACATAGCGCCTCCAGATCAACTCTAACCTTAGTATTATCCTTTGGCTTTCCATCTATGCCGAACAATGTACCAAAAAGTGCCTCAGCGATATTCTTCTCAGTGTGCATCACGTCGATTTTGTGTGGGCAAAGGAGGTCTTTGAAGTAAGGCAAATCCATAAGCATGTCTTGTGAGTCCAGGCGTGCTTAGAATTATACCCCTTGAAGTACCCTGGATGCTCTGGATCTGGCTCGAGAGCGTTTAACTGATCCAGGGTTTGTTGGCCTGTCAACGCAGGTGGTGCAGAGTTTTTGACAACTCTACCTCTGATGAAGTTCTTCTTGTCTTTCTTGAACTTATGGTGAGGATCCAGGAACTGTCGATGCATGTCAAAGCAAGAAAACTTGCGACCAGCCTGAAGCCAACAAAACTCAAGAGCTCCCTTGCATGTGGGGCACGGGAACCTTCCATGCACACACCATCCAACGAATAGCGCATACGCCGGCAAGTCATGCGTCGAGTACATGTACCAAACATGCATTATGAAGTTCCGTTTGCTATAGGCGTCGTATGTCTTGAGCCCATTATCCCAGGCTTCTTGCAATTCGTCCTTAAGCGGCTGCATGTACACATTCATATTTTCCTCGGATAGTTCGGCCCTGGAATTATCAACGTCAGGAAAATGTTCTTTCTTTGCATAATATGTCCGGTGGGGAGATTGAGTGGAAAGACAAATACGGGCCAACACTATATTGGGCTGCCGTCAGACCAAACACAGTGAACCCATCCGTGCTGATGCCGACTCGAGGATGCCTCGGATCTGCCGCTTTTTCAGCATGTAATTCATCAAACTTTTTCCACGCAACACCATCCGATGTGTCTACCATCATCAGATTCCCATCTGCATCTAGTTCGGTTCTTTTGCCCGTTTTGTGCCATGTCATCTGTCTGGCCATCTCTTCAACCATGAAAAGACGTTGAAGTCTTGGTACGATTGGCATATACCGAAGAACACTAATGGGGATTTTGGTCTGCGTCTTCTCACCCATACCGTTGTCTACCACAACATACCTAGAAGACTTGCAAATGGGACAGTAGTTCAAGTCCGCACAGTCAAGCCTAAATAAGGCACATCCTTTCTCACAGGCATGTATCTTCTCATAGGGCATCTTTAGTGCACGGAGGATTTTGTCTGACTGGTACAGGTTTGCAGGCATTACATGGCCTTTGGGTAGAAAGCGTCCAAATACTGTCATCGTTGCATCATATCATTCTCTGCCCAAGTTGAACTGAGCCTTCAGAGCCATTACTTGTGAGATGGCATCCAACTGACAAAGCTCAGCGTGCTCGTGGAGCGGGCGTTTTGAAGACTCCAACATTTCATTGAAGGCTTTGCAGATTCCTCCATCTCCTCGTCCGAATCCCGAGCATCATCCAAGTCTTGCACCATGTTTTCCATCCCGGTACCATGCTCGTCGGTGCGACGATGATCCACCTCAGCTCGGTCATGTTGGGCAGACTCACCATGAAATGTCCACACCGTATAATCAGGCATAAAACCACTCTTCTGTAGGTGTTTGCCCATTTCAGCCTCTGTCCTCTTTTCCCAATTGTCGCACCAGAAACAGGGGCACCAGGTTTTCCTCTGGCCATTTGCAAATGTGGCTTGCACAAACCCCTTGGGTTTTGTGAACCATTCAGTGCTCCATTTGTTTTAACCAGTGTGACCGGTGTAAATCCACGCATGATCACTCATCTTGACTTTCAGAGCTACTGGACACACAACAAATATATATAGGGTAGGTCTATTCTGATAACACCCTTAAGACCTTATTCTGATAACACCCACCTCTTATTCTGATAACACTCCCGACCCGCACCCACACAGCCAGCAGAACCATCAAAAAAAAAACTGACCACCCCCACTCCTCCCACATCTCCCTCGTGCCCATTTTCTTCATCTCCCTCCCTCCCCCACCACCGCACCAACTCCCTCCAATCCCCTTGCCACCGCACCACCTACGCCTTGCCGCTATAGCCCACCTCCCCGATGCTGTCCCACTCTGCTCTCCCCCACGACCCCCACCTTCCTCCCGGTCCATCCTCGACCTCCACTTGTTTCTGCCGTCCGGGGGTCGCGCCGCCATCCATGGATCTCCGCCGCCCCGCCCAGCCACCTCCAGTCCCGGGTGCAACCAGAGCCGCCACCATCCACGCGGGCCCGTGCCTTGCCGCCTAGTTCATCATCCCGAGGTGACCAGGCACTCCAATCGCTGCAGCCCTATCAGATCCGGTGAGATCCGGCTGCCCCGCACCTCCCACCTGCTAACCACCGGCGGAAGCCCCTCCTTCTCCAAGTACATGGCTCGTGACCAGTGGATCCAGTGGGTGACGGCGATGACCACTGGATCCGCTGTAACCGGCCTCCTTCCCCCGACGCGGATCCGGCGGGCACGACCCCAACCACTTCTCTCTGCCGCGGATCTGACATCGTCGGGTTTTCTTCACCATCGTGGGGGAGGAGGGTGCTCCACCTCACGCCCTGCTCCACCTCATGGCGGGCAGGCGCAACCAGAAGGCTTTTTTGCAGTTCACTATTCCCTCGTCGACCACCAGCGTTTATGCAGTCAAAGATGGGGAGCTCGCCTCTCGTTCCGGTGTTGTGCATCTTCTGCCCACACCCCTTTCTTGCAGTTCGCATCCTCCTTGTGTGCGGTCTGGAGAATGCGTCCATGCAGCTCACAATCATCTTGCATTTGATTTGACACACCAGAAACAAGTTTCCTCCCATGTCAAAATAGAATTTTGTTGATCAGTTGGATAGTGATAACATGCAGTCCGCTCGGCCTGCTGGCGCTGGCTGAGGCGGCAATACGTGCCGGTGCGCGTGCGGTGGGTGACTAGGAGCTCCCTGGCGAGCGTCCGTTCCCCTACGAGAAGGTGAGAAGTTCACGCTCCCGTCCCTGCTGTAGCTTACTTCGCTTCTCCAGTCCAGCGAGATGTGGTTTGATGCGTGTATGGGTTGTGCAGTTCGTCGGTGATTGTCTTACATTACGCATGGCTAGTGCATGCAGTCCACTGTTGGGACGGCAGGTACTGCAATGCGAAGGAGTGCGGCGTGCAGCTCGCCCGGGCATGCGAGCCATGACGCTCACCTGCAGGATGCAGCTCTCTCCTCCACTCCTTGCTGTTCGCCACAGGGTGGCCGGCGGCATCCTTTTTTAGTAATTCAAAGTTCATCATGTAGTACACTAGCTATCTGTAAAAACGGTACCTCTTATAATTTGTTATTCAGACACGCAGTCCACTAACTATTTCTCTTTGGTTCATTTTTTGTTGTTTTCTTAGGATGGGGAACATACAAAAGTGGACGACGTCCAGGGATGTAATTCTCTACCTGTGGCACGTTCAGCTGGGTGATGCCAGTGCAAAGGATATTGTTTTGTATTGGAGTGTGTGTGTGTGTGTGTGTGTGTGTGTGTGTGTGTGTGTTGAGCAGGTTACTATTTTTGTTGCGTTCCAAGCACTCGACGCGAGCAGTGGCGCGGTTGTGGACGCGCAGTTCGTCGGGGGCTACAGAAGAAAAGAAATCATTGTTTACTTTGTTATTAAATGTGTAAGAAAAAAAATCATAGCAGGCAACAAACTTGGAACTGCCCAACAGTGGAGTAGTCCAGCAGCATGTGCGTGTGTGTGTGTGTGTGTGTGTGTGTGTTTGAGATTTGGTTTTGTTTGCAGTTCAGTCAACTTTTACTTTAAAAAAATGTGTTCCTTGTGTTGAGTGTAGCCGTCGCTCGTTTGTATCTCGTGTGCAGTTCGTTGGTGATCCCGTGTGTGCCTATCAGAAGTTCGTTTCTGTTGTGAGGTCCACTCTTGTTCATAAAAAAGTTACGAAAAAGGACAACAAAAACTCATGCGGTTCACTTTCGGTTGTGTCGCGGTTCACTTTCGGTAGTATCGCGGTGCACTTACTTGCAGTGTGAAGTGTGGACAAAAATGTTACGAAAACAAGAAATAAAAGTAATGAGGTTCACTGCTCGATAGTGTTGCGGTTCACTTACGCCCGACGTGAAGTGCGGTCCACTTCCTCGCTTGAGAAAATTTACGTCTAAAATAAAAAAAATCATGCAGTTCACTTGCCTGTCTGATGCAGTGCGGTTTTCTGTCGGATGAAGTTCACTCGCTGATTTGGGTGTCGCAAAAAAAACAGTGTCCGCTTTTCGCTAATTTTAAAACTGCTCTTAAACCATAAGGAATTAGAGAGTGTTTTCTACATGAAAAAAATTCCGTCTCGTCGATATCTTTGCAACGGCGTAAAATTTGAATCATTTCAACAAGCGGTTTGTAAAAAATTCACGAAAAATGACCGCTGCCTCTCGTAGTCAGCTACACGATTTTCAAAATCAACTAAAAACCGTAAGAAATCTCAAAACCATTTCTACATATGAAAGTTGCGCCTTGTCCATAGCTTTCCAAGGATATATTACACGCCTCATTTCGACACACGGTTCAAAAAATAGAGCGAAAAAACAGCATCAAAAATTGCAAAAGTTTTAAAAAAACGTAATTCCGCGATTTAGTAAATTTGAAACTGCTCTTAAACTATAACGAATTAGAGAAAATAATAGATATGAAAAAGATGCGCCTCGACGATATATTTCCAATGGCGTATCATTTGCTTTATTCCGATGAGCAGTTTAGAAGAAATCACGAAAATACGTTCGCTACCACTCGTCATCCGCCGCACCGTTTTTGAAACTGCTTCTAAACCGCGAGGAATCTTGAAAAGTGTTCAACATGTCGAAGTTGCGCCTAATACATAGCTTTCCAACGGTGTATTATACGCATTCTTCCGATAAGCGGTTAAAAAAACTAGAGTGAAAACGGTAGCAAAAAACAACGCGTGCAATTTTTTTCGACACGAAGTTCACTCGCTTGAGTTGTGCACTAGATCCAGGCCGTAGTCTGCGACCCTGCGCGCGCCAGTAATCGGCCCATGCGAGACGGTTCTACGCCCATGAAAGGTTCCCACGTTGCACGGTGCCCAGTCGATTAAAAAGTTCCCATGCCCCTACCCCGACCCATCTCTTTCTTTTCTCCATCCAGATCTCTCTCTCCACCTTCCTCCCCTACCTACAAGGCTACAACGGCCGCCGTGCCTCCTCCTGTTGCATGGGGCTGGACATCAAAATCCACCTCCCCTGCCCAGCTGTCTCCTTTCAAGCGGAGCCAGCCTCCACCCTAACCACCTCACCGCGCTGACCTTGGGGTCCTGCCACCACCACGACCTCACCGTCCCGTGGCAGGGCTGAAGGTGTCGGCAAGTGGGAAGGAGTGGGAAGAAGCGGCAGAGCACGTGCGGCAGGGAGGCAGCGAGGAGCGAGAGCGCGGCGGCCGGATCGACATGGCAGTAGAAGAATAGGTGCTTGACGGGGCCGGTGAAGAGCCAGGCAGCGTCGAAGAAGATGATGGGAAACTCTACGGAAGACATGGGCAGGGCCGGCCCTGGGTTGATCCGCTCCAGCAGGCACACTTCCGCCACGGATTGGGTGGATGCTCGATGGCTGGCTCGGTTGGGTCAGTTGTCGATCTGATCTAGCTCCTTCCCACTCACTCTGTGTGTTCGGTTTATTCGGTTTGCATGGTTCGGTTTATACGGTTTTCCGATTTGTACGGTATTAATACTCCGGTTTATACGGTATGATATTAAAATACGGTTCGGTTTCGGTATATACCAAATTATTTCGGTATGGTTTCGGTATATACCATAATAACCAAAGTTGACGCGAATTTGAAAATGACATACTATATTTTACAAACTTATAAATTCATGAATTGATCTGCCAGTATATGCACCTGCTTTAATCTGCCCACCTACATTTGGATTATTTTTGGATTATTTGGACTCTCTTATTAACTTGATTATAGAACCGTCTGTTCTTATGTACATTTGTACTGCAATTTTTCCTATTCGTGCGGACATCTGACGTTGCTTGACTGATTGCTACCTAATCATTCGTTCACACACTGTCGGTGATTTGTTCCACGAGTCAACAGAATTGGTAATGTTTGTACTGTGCGTACATGCCAATTTACATGCATTCCGCTTGCAGGTTTGATATCCGTAATTTTTTGTTTAATTCTGTAAATAAGCGCTCTGATCCAATTATTCAACAAAAAATTGGATATAAATACACAGATTCTTTTAACCATTTACCTCTTACCTACTACTAATAGGGAATCCTCTTAAAAAACATTTCGACTTTGCGCTGCTGCTATTTAGGGGGGTTGTTTTAAGTAAAACTGTTGTTCTAACCATTTATAAGGTGCATTTGGATGCAAATATTTTTTGCAGCTTTTTTAAAATACTGTGGTTTCTGAAAAAAACTTGGTATTAAATACTTTGGAATGTTTGGATGAAAGAAGTACTGTAGTTTAAGATACTGTGGTATCTCTTATACTGTTCTTTGTACTCCCTCCGTTCCGAATTACTTGTCTTGGATTTGTGTAGATACGGATGTATCTAGCACTAAAATAAGTCTAGATACATCTGTATCTAGACAAATCCAAGACAAGTAATTTGGAACGAAGGGAGTAGTATCTAAAAATCAGGTCCAACCACTTTTTTCTAAACTGAGACAAGAGAAATCACAGTTGGGCATTCAACTCCTCTGTCTATTACTCCCTCCGTCCCATAATACAAGAACGTTTTTGACACTAGTGTAGTGTCAAAAACGTTCTTATATTATGGGACGGAGGGAGTATCTGTTAATAAACGAGGTGCAATCTCTACGTTTCAGGTTAGGTGATTAGCTTGCATTTCGCTGGTTTGTGATTCTGTTTCTTCCAGCCGTCGGTTGGTTGCACCAGTGCCGCAAGGGACAGCAGCATGTTGTAGTTCTAGTACAGATAATGCCATGGTTGGAACGACGGCGCAGGTTATTTTCCGGCGATCTTGCATGCTTCTATAGAGTCGCTGGCTGACCATTTCTTTCGGGCGAGCAGTGCACGTCTAAAACAAAGCTCGCCTATTAGTAGATTAATTGGTAGTTGAAGCACAGTTATACGTATAGCCGACCGATTCTATGCGCCAAAGCGGATGTGATGCGTATCGCATGGCTGCTTGTAAGTACAGGAGGTAATTGTACTCCGTAGACTGCTACAGCTGCTAGCATTGAGGAGAGGCCGAGCGGACTTGTATGCATGGCATGGCCGCATGCATTGAGCGGCCGTTTTTACAGGCAGATCAATTCCTTGAGTGTATCCCAGTTAGGTGCAGTAAATCAAAACTACAGTAGAATAACATTACCAAACGAATCCACTCCCTTCGTCCCATAATGTAATAATGTTTTTGACACTATACATGTCTATGTCACGGGACGGAGGGAGTATCTTTTTTACACACCATGGGGTGACAAGCATTGCTTTCTACATTCTAGAGTAGATCAAGGACAGGGTATGTACTGGAGCTACACATGCTTCTTTGCTCCAACCAACAAGCATGTTCACTGTTCACACTGAATACCCTAGAATGCAGAGCAGTCCAGAATTTATTTGCTTGTGTTATATGCTGCAATTTTTTAATATTATACAACCCGTCTTGAAGATGCAAACATTTTTTTGGGTGGTATACACCCTCTCCATGTAAAAGCATGTACGTTTGCTTTGTAGTATATACCCTTCCTATTGCATATGAATTTGTTAGGTAGTCATTGGGACTTAATTTTAGCTGTAGGTAGAAAATCTATACTTAGTGTTACAATAAAATACGAGGCTGCCAGGTGCTTGAGGAGGTATATATAGAGGAGGTTCGGCGCTGTGTAGTTGTGTTCAGTTTCATTATTAATCTCTATGTAGAGCTACAACACAATGAATACAGACGGATGACTGAGAGTGCACTCAAGAACATGTTGAATAGTAGTGAAACGTCTCACACTATGATTCAGCTTTCTACGCACCAGTTCTGACAGCGTTATGCAGCTAGCAAGTTTCCAAAATGGACACTAGCGTTGGTCAACGTTGAGCTCCGAGCTTGACCCATGCCTAATATATGGTCTTCTAATTTGTGGTCAACCTAGTGGTCCTGTGCTAGCGAGGCCACACAGGCAAAATTGACAAATTTGACCTATAGACGAAATCAAATCACAGAATGAACTGCCTGTGAAACTATTTCACGCGGCTGACCTTTTTGTGTGACGCCCGACACGAAGGCGCCACACTACACTGTGCAACGCCTCACAGATAGGCGCTACACGCCTGGCCAGCGTCGCACCCGTGTGATCCAAAAATTACTAAGTCAGTGTGCAGCGCCTGAGAGCTAGGCGCCACACTATACAGTGTAGCGCCTAGCTTCTAGGCGTTGCACTAGTGGTTGCTTCATTTTGTAGTGCAACAACTAGTGCAGCGCGTGAGAGCTAGGCGCCACACTATACAGTGCAGCGCCTAGCTCTTAGACTCTGCACAATGACTTAGCAATTTTTAGGCAGTCTGAGGTGCAACGCTGGCCAGGCGTGTAGCGCCTATCTATGAGGCGTTGCACGGTGTAGTGTGGCGCCTTCGTGTCAGGCGTCACACAAAAAGCTCAGCCGAGTGAAATAGTTTCACAGGCAGTTCATTTTGTGATTTGATTTCGTCCACAGGTTAAATTTGTGAAATTTGCCGGCCACACATGGGTCGTAACCAACCATGCAGGCTAGTACTTTAGAAGGGCAGGACTAGGCAGTTACCACTTAGGGGTAGCTCGTTGCTCTAAAAAAAGGTCAGGGTTAGCTCGTTTAAAGGACCATAGATTATTGGCTTTAGATCACCTCTAGCATATCCCATAAATGAGGTCATCCAAAATAACAAGAACAACTCCAATGCGGCGACCCATTTCATCCGTGTGCGTCCATTTGGGTGGCGGCAAATAGAAAAGTCGGCCCAACGCGCCAACCCAAATGGACATGCATCCGCTTTTCGTTCGCCTGTCGACCCATTCCCAGCCCATTTTTGAGCCTCATTTGCGTTGGCGCGGACACGAGGCGGACACATGCGACCCGTGCCAACTACCCCTGGCCCGCCAATCGGTGGCAGCCTCTACCATTTCCCTCCACTTTACCCAAAACCCTCCTGCCCCGCACGCGCTCCCGCTGCTCGCCATGGACGACGACCTTGATTCCGCCGCCGGCCTCGCCTCCCTCGCCTCGTCCGGCATCACGACCGCCCCCCTCCGGCAAAGGCAAGCCTCGCGCCCCACGCAAGACCACCGCCGCGCCCTAGCCAAAGAAGAAGTTGACGCCAGAGGAGCGGGCAAGGGAGTCGGCGAAGAGAAAGGGCTGGAGGCACGCGGCGGACGCAAGGGACGAAGCCATCACGGCGGTCGCCATCGCCGCCGCCGCGCAGCAGGCGGCCACCAACGCCCGCGTCAGGGCGGCAATGAGGGAGGCGTTGATATACCTAGGGTTAAACCCTGGCCAGCACAGCCTCGTCAACGCCGTCGTGGCTGCGGCCAGCACCGGCTCATCTGCGTTTCCTCGGATGGTGTTGCCTGAGTCGCCCCGCGCGTCAGCGACGTAGCCGATGCCTTGATCGCAACCGTCAAGGACATGATGACCAAGAAGGGGACTCGAGGGGGGAGAAGCGCGGGCAAGACAAGGAAGAACAAATGAACGCCTTCATGGAGATCCGAAGGAGGAGGCTTGAGATGGAGGCGGAGAAGCAACCGAGGATGCTTCAAATGAAGGCGGAGAAGCAGGCCAAGATACTAGAGATCGAGGCCGCCAATGCCAAGACCAAGGCGAAAGAAGTGGCTCTCGCTAGCATGATGACAGGGTGGAGATCATGAAGGTGGATCTCAACACCGTGTCGCCAAGGAAGAGGTCGTGGTTCGAGAAGATGCAGGCCGACATGATCAAGTTCGACGACGAGTGATCTATGGTGGCGAGTGCCATCCTTTTTTGTATGTCGGCAAGTGTGCTGGCATGGACACGGCCGCATTGTCGTGGTCGAACTCAAGTCCCACCCTTTTTTGTGTGCTAGCCGCTGGCAAGTGCGCCAGCATGAACTGTGTGGTGTTTTTTGAAGCTGGCATTGTATGCCGGCATGAACTTCAGACGAAAACATGCCCGATGGTACGATCTATGGCCGCAGGAATTTTTCGAAATTTGTGTGCGGACATGAAATGGATCGCGATTGGTGGGCACACCGCCGATCCAAATCTTAAAGAGGGCGGATGCCCAGCGGGCGGCCGACCCAAACGGACAAAAAGCGAACAAAAGCGCGGTCCGTTTGGGTCGGCGCGTTGGAGTTGCTCTAACCGCCGATTTAGCAGATGAGGGCGTTTTTGCCGTCCCGAACAAATCCCGCAAAATCGACCATCCTGTAATTTTTTTGTGGGATCCTGCATAGTCCTCCCCGTTTCCGCCATATCTAATGGATCTGGCTCTCTTTCTGCGGCCCCCTTATCCTTGACACAAAGGAAATTTCCGACCGCATCCGTTCCCTCCCCACTCCTCGCCAGCGCTGTCGGATCTCCCCGCTGTCTCTTTCTGCACCGACTACCCTACGCCATGCAGTAGCTCCACTGCTCCCCGCCGCACCTGTTCCACAAAGTTTGGAGACCGGTGGTGCCCATTTCTCTCTGTGGCGAGGCCATGTCAGCGGCCGAGCTCGACGACATCACACCCCTCACCGCATGTTCTCACGCTCATCGCTATGACTGCGCGCCACCGGCTTATCAGCAGATGATTGATGTGGAGGCCATGGCGCTTGATGCCATCGTGCCCCTTACTAGTGGCGGCTAGCCCGGTGCCTAGGTGGGGGAGGCCGGCACATCGGCAGCATGAGACGACTGAGATAGAGGCGCGGAAGGCTGGGATAAAAATGTTTTGGTGTATACCCTAAACCCCTTTTATAGTATATGATTTCACGATATCTTCTAGAGTTGCTCTTAGGGGGCTTATGTTCAGTGGGAAAATGTCTAACCAAGTCACGAGTGTGATGGTCCCTAGGTTCCAACCATCCTCTGTCGGCACATCCACCAGAATTCACCTTTACCCACTAGTTTGCTCAAGAAAAATAAAATCCCATTGAGCATGCATATGTGATAGATATAAGGGGGAGAGTACTATCCATGTATCATAATAATGACACGGCCAAACCTTGCACAATCGTATGTGTGCACATTTTTATTTGACTGGACACCTTTTATCCCATCCCTCTCTATCTATCATTCTCTTCCTCTTGGTATATTGACATGGAAAGCTTTATTTTTCATTACCCAAACCTTACACAATTATATGTGTGCACTCTTTCTATTTGACCCGGCACTTTTTTCCCCTACATCCCTATCTATCTATATCTTCCTCTTATTATAATGAAACAAGAACAAATATTTTTCATTGCCCAAACCTTGCACAATTGTCTGTGTGCAGTCTTTTTATTTAACTGGGCACATTTGACCTATCCCTCTCCCTATCTCTTTCTCTCGTTATAACGGCTTGACACCCTTTATTTTTCATTGCCCAACCCCTGTACAATCGTATGGGTGCAATTTTTTTATTTGACCGTACCGGTCATTTTTTATACCCCGAAACGTCATACCGCTCTGTGCACCATCATTTATCAAGCAACTCCATTTGATGATCTACCACCACTCCGAGCAATCATGTATTCCCAACCCCTCTCTCTCTCTCACACACACACACACACACAGAAGAGTGTGTATGTGCGCACTTTTTTATTTGACTGGGAACCTTTTATCCAATCCCTCCCTATTTATCTATCTACCTATCTATCTATTTTTTTCCTCTCATTATAATGACATGGGAACCATTTTTTTAATTCCCCGAACCTTGCACAACCAAGTGTGCACTCTTTTTCTTTGACTGGGCACCGTTTATCCCATCCCTCTCTATATATCTACTTCTTCCTCACGTTATAATGACACGGGAACCTTTATTTTTCATTGCCCAAACCTTGCACGATCATATGTGTGCACTTTTTTTGACATGCACCTTTTATCTCATCCCTCCATATCTCTCTCTCTCTTCCTCTTATTATAATGACACGGGAACCTTTATTTTTCATTTCCCGAACCTTGCGCAATTGCATGTGTGCACTCTTTTTGTTTGACCGGGCATCGTTTATCCCATCTCTCTTTATATATCTACTTCTTCCTCGCGTTATAACGACACGGACACCTTTATTTTTCATTGCCTAAACCTTGCACGATCATATGTTTGCACTTTTTATTTGATAGGCACCTTTTATTGCACCACTCCCAACCTTTATTTTTCATTGCCCGAACCTTGTGTAATTGTATGTGTGCACTCTTTTTGTTTGACCGGGCACATTTTATTCCATTCCTCTCTATAACATCTACGCTCGGCGCCTTCTCCAGTTCTGTCTTGGAGCTCTCCAGCTCTACCTCCATAACCTCTGCCTTCGGAGACCTGGAAAGTGAAGCTGTCCGCCTCCACATTGCCGCCAAGCGGCTAATCGACTGCCGATGTTGAGATCACCAAGCTTGACTTCAACAGGGGGAGGAGTGGTGGCCTTCTTGGGAACCGAGCGATGGCAACCTACCTTGCTCTACTCTTCTACATTTGTCGATGACAACTGTGGACGTGGCGGCTTCATGGGCGTGGCGGCGGGGCGCGGCCTCGGCGGAGCGGATGATGTCCTCCGCCTCGTCGTCGGTCTTGCCCCACACCTCGTCCGCCGCCGCGTTGAACTCCTTGTAGGCGGTTTCCAGTTTCACCTGACGCTAGCGGTACCGCCATCGGTCGAGGGGGATCTCAAGGGCGGAATTGTACGACTCGAGTAGTGCCGCCTACTCCGCTACGTCCATGTCCGGCGCGACCCCCTGCCGGATTTGAGCCGCTCCTCCGCCTGCTGGTGCTCCTGGAGGAGCTGGTGGTTGTAGGCGGTATCAGCATGCTCCTCCCGAAACTGCTCCTCCCGCACCATGTCCATGTAATGGGCACTGGCCTCGGCGATGGTCATGGTGCAACGCATTGGTGAGGATGGCACATACGAGGAGGTTGACGCGGACAAGAAGCTGGAGCGCCGCGCACGACACCAACAAAGGATGGGGCATCATGCCCATAAAGACCGCGTGGCGCGGTAGTCGCATCGCCGCCAGCTATGGAGTAGCTTCCGCCATCAAGGCGGCCGGTGTAGACCTCCCTCGAGTTGGCGGAGCGGAGCGGGGTTTTCAAGATGAAGGATGACCCTGACGACGCTAGCCGACGCGCGCCAGAGGAACAAGGGATCTGGATCTGGTAGGGCGGTGGGGGCTTGGTGGGAAAGCCTGAGGGCCTAGACAGGGTGGCCGGGGCAGGGGATGAGCACGGACCGGGGGACGCGCCTGTCCCAGCCGCCATGGTGCAGGTGGTTGTGGTCGCGGGAATGTCGAGGCGCAGGGAGGGCTCGCCGCGGTAGCTTACGCCGTCGCAAGAGCACTCAGTCTCTGTCGGCTCGTTTCCTTCTGCATAGTTATGATTCGTTCCTTCTTATTCTAGGAAGGCTTCATTATGTGTGCGTGTAAAATCATGAAATGGATAACACTGTTGTAAGTTTGATTTGTTCATCTCCACAAGTTCGCTACTATGATCGCTATGTTATTCCAAAAAACTGGAGTTCGTTGATCCGTTGGACTTCTCTTTTTTGTTCTTTCTGATGTACACAATTTAGATTCATTTATATAATTGAAAATACGTCACCAGCAAAAAAAAATACTCCCTCCATTCAGTTTTGTAAGACCATCTAGACATTTAAGACAACACCTAAAACAGTTCAATTTTAGATGTCCTAAACTACTTATAAAAGTGAACAGAGGGAGTATATGAAAATACCATAGAATGATTTGTTCTCTGGTTCTTGGTTTAAAAAAAAAACTTCAACCAAGGAGCCCAACCTTCAGCGAGATGAATATTTGTAAGTAGACAGATAACTAGAAGAGTGGGAAATTACGCGCAACACTTTATTTCTCTGTTGTATACTCTCAGAGCTCAAAAAGGAAAATGGTGTCAAGTTAGAACTGAATCATATCCAGTCCATCATTATTCAAGATAGTTAGGCCATGAACTTCTTCAATGCCATGAGTGGGCACCAAAAAACAAGCAAGCTGTTCTGGACTCTTAGGGCCTGTTTGGTTCCAATAAGTCACCTGACTTATAATTCAGGTGACTTAAAACCAGTAACTTATAAGTCACGCCTATTTGGTTGTCACCTGACTTATAAGTCATCTAACACACCTTCCCACACCAATCAACATCATGCATGTGGTGGGACCCACGCAAAAGAGGATGACTTATAAGTTTTAAGTTGGGGTGGAGCAACTTATGACTTATAAGTTGGGGTGACTTATAAGTCGAGTCTGCTTGGCAAAATAAGTTACTTTTTTCACTTTTCGACTTATAAGTTGGTGGCTTATTTGAAACCAAACAGGCCCTTACCAGAAAAACTGATGCGCAAAATCCATGGATGCTAACGGACAACAAAATCTGACGATACCCTTGAAAAATCAATGCACACGTCCCCAAATTTGAGGTGGAATCTTTTGACGGGCTGGCCGGCGTATGCGCGGCGTGACCAAGTCTTTGCAGCGAACCTGCAGCCCGTGAATGGCCTGAAATTGGCCCCCATTTACTTGTCACTCTCCACCGCTGCACATGGGTGACTATGGCGAAGTGACTTGGCGAATGGGCTGCTCAAAAAATTCAGTTGTCATCAAAACACGCAATATGATGTCAATCCCAAGTTAAACAAATTGCGTACCTCCATAAGTCTGAGGGCAAAATTTGGCGAGTTTTATTCCGATTCAAATTCAGAACCTACACCGAAGAACATAGGGCGAGGTTGTTGTAATCTGTTTGAGCTGTGTCAAGTTTAGTACTCCCTCCGTAAACTAATATAAGAGTGTTTGGATTACTATTTCAATGATCTAAACACTCTCATATTAGTTTACAGAGGGAGTACTTGGCTCTATGTATGGCACAATTATTTATTGCAAATGGCTTGGTACAGCTAGCTTCAAGGGTTGGCTCGGTGCTTGAATTGAGAGAACTTAATGCAACGTTCATAAAAACGATGGTCACCACCGCGAGGCTTGGTTTATCCCTAATATTCTACCCCTAAACCACAACATAGCCGCATGGCCGGTTCGGTTTGGATCTTGCCGGATCCACCTCCGGTGTGTTCTGATGGAGCAGATCGGTGTCCGGGGGAAACCTTGGCTGCCTTAGCCTGACCGGCAGGGGCGACGCCGATTTTTGGCGCCGCTTTCCTCCTTGGGGGCGTTGCTGAGGGCACCATCTCTCCTCTCCAACCCATGTCCGGGTGAAAGCCCAAGATCCGATGCGGATAGGGCGTCGGCGGCGCCCTGTGCACCGTAACCTTCCTGGAGGCGACGCCAAGGACATTGGGATCGGATGGAAGGGTCTGCAGGTGAGGGGTGGGGTGTGCTGCCTCCCTTCGGTGGAGCGGTGTTTCGTTCTACATATTCTTGGCGGCGGCTCTTGGCGGCATGGAGCAGCGGAGGCTTGGCGTCAGATGTGTGGTGACGGACACGCGTAGGAGGTCGACGCTGTCTGGCGTCGTGGTGGCGTCGGCGGCAGCGAGACCGGGCAAGGCCATTACAACAGTACAACTCTGAAGATGGATATGTGGTAGGTGGTTGTGGCGGCCTCATACCCGGCGGGCAGCCTGGTTGAGGAGCACGCCGGACTGGTGGGTGCCCATACCCGACAGGCGTCCAGGTTGGGACCTCAGGTCTTAGATGTTAGGTTTGGCTGCGAGGTCTGTTTGGTATTAGGCCCAGACCATCAGCGCCCCTTCATCAGTTAGATAGGAGTAGCGACAGAGGTTGCGAAGATGGTGGCTTTGGTCTTACTGTTGTACGACTTTGTAAGGTTTTGTGCTAATAATTAATAAAGTGGCCGTATGCATCGACCAGATGCAGAGGCCGGGGGTATTCCTCCTTTTCGAAAAAAATGGCTTGCCTAGAGGAGCTCTGGCTCGATGTTGTCGTCGTTGTCTCGAACGCCTTCGCCCGACTCCACCGCGCGCCTCCGCACTCACAGCCCGCTGCGACGTACTGTCTGCTAGCAACGCCCGAGCCACGAATGCCGCGTAGCTCGACATCGGAGCTGTGTGCCACCACCACATCTGGACTCCCCATGCGCGACGTTGCCACGTGCTCGCGTTTGCCGAGGCCTTCATGTCGGTCGCGCTTGCCGGGGACTCACCGCACGTCACGGAGCACTCTTTTTATTGGAGGAGACACCTTTTATGCCTTGAACTCCCAAATCTCTTTCTCTCATCCCTGTGTGTGTGTTTGTTGGTCTCTAGACGTCAACACTTTCTCGCCGCACCCACCCTCCCCCCGGCGCGTCCCCCGCCCTTCCTCGCAGCCCCCTCTCCTCCCAATGGCCGGACAAGGTGGCCGGAGGTTCCCACCGCCGATCCGCAGCACGGATCCATGCCGCCACGCTCGCGGGTCGTCATCCGCCGACGCATCCTCGAGTTGCCACCACTCGCCCGATTCGCCCGCCCCCGCCCGGTTCACTGAATTCACAATGCTCCATCCGCCGCGGCCGCCGTAAGGAACATATCTCGGTGTCCGACAGTGGTCGTGCGGGGACATGGGCGGCAGAGGTCACCTACTAGGAGACCCACAAGAGAAAATGGCTTGGGTCTTTCCACACGGCAGAGCTCGCGACGGTGGAGTACTACCGGTGGAAAATCCGATTCCACACGGCTCAACTTCCCATTTGGGATGGCGCTGGTCCACCTCGAGGCACCGACGCTGGGCATGATGAACGCGGTGATGGCTCAGGAGCACCTCGAGGCGGAGGCTGTCGACGAGGCATACATGGAGGACCTTCGCTGCCAGCACCCCGAGCTCGTGGAGGTGGAGTGGACGATATTTGTCGACAATGGCGGGGAGGTCATTGTCATCTCCGACGATGAGGCGCAAGACGGCAAGGAGGGCGGCAATAAGGGCGGCGAGGAGGAGGAGTTCGACATCAAGGAGTGGCGGAGCATCTTCCCCGACTGCGACGACGAAGATCATTTTAAGTGTAACAATTATGAATGGACATTTTAAGTGAAACATGCAAATTATACCTCTCGCAATGGTCTAGTATCCTTGTATGGTTATAAACTTATAATGGCACGGGAACCTTTATTTTTCATTATGCAAACCTTCTACAATTGGATGTGTGCACTCTTTTATTGGACTGGCCACCTTCAATATTCTAGAAGGCAAGATAGGGGGACCTGGCTCTCGTTTCGTCCCTCACGGCCGACATGAGAGCGACGGAACCCTAGCCCCATCGGCACCTTCCCCCTCCCTAACCCGCCCGCTCACCCCCGCTGCTGCGCATCTGCCGGTGAAGGTGGCGGCGAGGCTCCGCTGCTTTGTGCTGTAGGAGGCTTTCGGATCCCAGGGCGGCAACCCTGATCAGTGAGGCGGCGTCGATCTCATCTGCTAGATGGCACCGGCGTGCTGGCCATCCCTACTGGCCGTGTGGGCCCGTGAAGTGAAGTTGTGGTCTCCGCGAGGAAGAGTAGATTACGGGTGATAAACTGGCCCACATGGGACACAAGGCCCTGCCGCTTCTCGTGCCCTACTCATCCTCGGAAGAGTTCGCGACCTATCCGTCACCAGTGGATGTGAGGTCCATGATGGAAATAGTGGCACCCGCGCTGTCTTTGTCCCACTAGGCCGTCAGATAGTTCGTCGATGACGAGTAGGAGGCGCATCTAGCGTTGTTCTCCTCCACGATCAGCTGGAGCTGCGCCTTCACGGCGGCAACTTCCTGGCGAGCGGTAGCTTAAGCGCAGACGGTCTCATAGATTGCATGTTGTTTCGCGACGAAGTTGAGGTTCGCCGTGACCACGTGCCGCTCTACTAGTTAATCCATGGGCCAAAAATCCTTTGCTCTATCAGTGCTACTCTCAGAGGCCATCTAGCATTCTTTTTGACAGTTACACCATCTAGCCTCTGCGTTACTCAATTTTTAAATTTTTGAAAAAAACAACAGGTGTTGGGTCATAATGTACCTTATTTGAAAAGAACAAAAATTCTAAAAGAAGTCAAAAATTCTAGGAACTTCTTGAAAATAAACTTGATCTAATGTTATACTCGTATAAAAGTTTCGCGGAAGGAATAACTTTCGTCGACTTTAGGGCCCAAAACACAAAATAACAAATATAAAAAGTGCGAACCAACTTGTGGTTGGATGTTGAGGAGGACAATAGTATCTCCAGCCCACCAAGGTTCAAGTCCTAGTGCTCGCATTATTCTGGATTTATTTATGGATTTTTGGTGATGCACATTTGGTGGGAGAAGACATATCTATCGACTACGAGACATCTATAGTGACTTTGTCAATTTCAAGATAATATGTCGGTTCAGTCTCTCAGAAGTACTCATAGTGGTAGGGTGTGCGTGGGTGTTCATAGCGGTCAGTGTACACGCGTATATATAAGCGTCTGCGTCTATAATATGTTCTAAAAAACAAGTGCAAAAGGTGTGAGCATTAACATTTATATAGTGTCGGTTTTGTTTTTTTCACCCAGAATGCCATAGAAGTCATTTTATCAAGATAATTTTCACTAGTATCTTTTACACCGCATGCCCTGTATTTAATCGACCGTGTTATCTGTATTGTTCTCCAAACACAAGAAGCTATTCATGTCATCATTTCATGTGTATTTTTAGGGAGATGGGGCAGAAAGAATCTTGCAGCATATCCCTTATTGCATACGCACAAGTCAAAGGCTGCTAACGCGTCACAGACCAGCTCTGGCGCTGCTCGTCTTCCCATTTCACGCACAAGCTCAAAGCCTACAGGCTTCATGTGTCGTCCATTCTACCACCCACCCCATCATTAGCTCCTCTCCTTTTTAGTACTTTTTCTTTGTATTATCTTTCAAAACCAATTGTAAATCCATTGATGGTTAGTACTCCCTCTGGAAACTAATATAAGAGTGTTTAGATTACTGAAGTAGTGATCTAAACGCTCTTATATTAGTTTACGGAGGGAGTATGTTTATAACCCGAGTAATACTTAGTGAGGTGTGATAATATTTGTTACTACGAATAAAAAATAGTCTCTTGTCGCCTATGCTTTTTGCTCTAATCGGTCAAGTGCCAGGTGATGGGTACGTACTTGAATATGCATGCATGGATCAATCCTTAAATGAGCCAATCAGGGGCGAGTGCATGGATCGTATGTGTGGTGCATGTGTATGTCTGCTGGTCAATCATCGCGTCTAAAGGCCTCCAGTTTGCTCCAAAGAGAGTGTGTTCTGAGCACTGGTCATTTGGAAAGATCATCTGATTTCTTAATGACGATGCCTAAAAAATTATCTTCAACCTTAACAATACTCATGAAAATGCTTCCCCTTGAATTAGTTCCACGGCCATCTCTCATAACTTCCACTGAAGCTACTAAGTGAGTGTTACTAGTACTGATAAAGAGCGGCAGCTATATATAGCCCAAGAACATGTTACGCCGCTGTTCCAATTTATTGGTCCTTGATGAGTACAACTAACCAGTAGACTAAATGAAAAATATATTTAATATTTCCTCATTTTTGGTGCCAACCGAGGCAGCAAGAACATGTGCAATTATTTGTGGAGGTGATTAAAAGGTGCCGAATCGTTCGCCGGACATGCAGCCAAGTGATGGTCATACTTACTAAAAATAGCCAGGGATGAATGGAACCTTTCACCATTAGCAAAGCAACACGTACTCAATAGCTTTACCGAGTATAGGCGATGCACAAGAACCAAAGCTAGAAAGGAGCCGCCCCCATTCCATGAATACTCCTGCCACCGCAGGTGCTAGGTTGCCCTTTTCGTCCACTGCCGCATAAAGGACCCTCACATGGCTTCCTCTTTAGTAAATGTGATCATCCATAATTCAACAAATAGGAACCTTATCCATAGAAAAGTTCGGATCTTGAAGCAAACTAACGGTTCTGATAGCCACCTCTAGTGCTAGTGTTGATACGAAAGCCGTCCTCTCTCTCTCTCTCTCTATATATATATATATATATATATATATATATATATATATATATATATATATATATATATATATATATATATCATTTGATCTAGTTTGTCAATTTTATTACGCCCATGCAACCTACACTCTAATAGGTAATGATAGATTCTAATCCCACTCGAGTATGTGTAGATTGGGTTCATTTTCCCATGCTACGCTCCGGATCCGACGCAAAATTTCGGCAGTAGCTCCCCGCTGTTCTCCTGATACATGTCTCTGCAATAAACAGAGAGCATGTGTACCCGGAGAACAACAGGGGAGGCACTAACGAAATTTATGCGTCGGATCCGGAGCAAAGCATATGGAAAAACGAATCCAATCTACACATATTCGGGCTGTCCATGGATAGCGTTGGACAATTCGAAAGAATCATGGTTATAAATATGCAAATGCATATTTATAACCATAACCCTTTCGAACAGGAGACACATATTGGTTACGCATACTGATGATTCAAGACACATATATAGCTAGCTAGCAAGTTTCATCGGCACGAACACCGAACAGAGCAAATAATTAAGGGGGGAGGAGGACATGTCATTTGTGCTGACCCACGAATGAAGGGGCAGAGCTCGTCAAACGCACGAGGAGGTCGTCGAACACCAAACCTCGTAGCAATGAAACAACTGCACATTTAAATCTACTCGATCAACACAATTATATATGATGTTTTTCATAACAAAATCGAAAAATATATGACCTAACTCATAATTCACAAATATATGACCTCGTCGGCCTCTGGTGTCGTGGGTGTCGTGTCGGGGTCGGGGTGCCGTGTCGGGATCGGGGTGTTGTTTCGGGGTCGGGGTGTGGTGTCAGGGTGTCGGGTGTCGGGGGTCGGGGTCGGGGTGTCGTGCCGGGGTGTTGGGGTGGCGTGTTGGGGTCGGAGTTTCAGGGTGTTGGGGTCGGGGTCGGGGTGTGGTGTCAGGGTGTCGGGGGTCGGGGTGTCGTGCCGGGGTGTCAGGGTGGCATGTCACGGTCGGAGTGTCAGGGTGTCGGGGTCGGGGTCGGGGTGTGGGTCAGGGTGTGGTGTCAAGCTGTCGGGGTGTCGGGGTGTCAGGGTATCTTTTTCTCGTTCTTCTCCTTTTCCCTCTTCTTCTTCTTTTCTTCTTCTTCTTCTCCTCCTCTCCCTCCCTCCTCCTCCTATTCCTCTTCTTTTCTTCTTCTTCTTCTCCTCCTCTCCCTCCCTCCTCCTCCAATTCCTCTTCTTCTTTTCTTCTTCTTCTTCTCCTCCTCTCCCTCCCACCTCCTCCTATTCCTCTTCTTTTCTTCTTCTTCTTCTCCTCCTCTCCCTCCCTCCTCCTCCTCCTCCTCCTATTCCTCTTCTTTTCTTCTTCTTCTTCTCCTCCTCTCCCTCCCTCCTCCTCCTATTCCTCTTCTTTTCTTCTTCTTCTCCTCCTCCTCTCCCTCCCTCCTCCTCCTATTCGTCTTCTTCGTCTTCTTCTTCTTCTTCTTCTTCTTCTTCTTCTTCTTCTTCTTCTTCTTCTTCTTCTTCTTCTTCTTCTCCTCCTCCTCCTCCTCCTCCTCCTCCTCCTCCTCCTCCTCCTCCTCCTCCTCCTCTTCTTCTTCTTCTTCTTCTTATTCTTCTTCTTCTTCTTCTTCTTCTTCTTCTTCTTCTTCTTCTTCTTCTTCTTCACGCGTCCCCGACCTTCACGCAAAGATAAACAATCAAAATACAATGCTTGCCAATTTGGTTACATAATTAGTAGACCTTACGTGCATGCTTCGGGAATCACAAACCTTAACACCAACATCCTTACTAAACACAACCATCTACTAGTACCTCCCACATATTATCATCACTATATCGCAAAACTATTGCAAGGAATCAAACATATCATATTCAGTGATCCACAAGTTTATGTAGGATTTTATGACTAACCATGTGAATGACCAATTCCTGTCATCTCTCTAAATAGATATAAGTCAAGCAAGAGAGTTTAATTCTTTCTACAAAAGATATGCCCACGCTCTAACAAATATAAGTGAAGCAAAAGAGCATTCTACAAATGGCGGTTTTCTATGTGAAGAGAAACAGGCAATCCAAACTTCAAATGATATAAATGAAGCACATGAAGCATTCTATAAAGCCATACTCAAAAGATTTAAGTGAAGTGTAATGAGCATTCTATAAATCAACCAAGGACTATCTCATACCAGCATGGTGCATAAAAGAAAAATGAAAACTAAGTGCAAAAGACGCTCCAAGACTTGCACATATCGCATGAACGAAACGAATCCAAAAACATACCGATTCTTGTTGAAGAAAGAGGGGATGCCTTCTGGGGCATCCCCAAGATTAGACGCTTGAGTCTCCTTGAATATTTACTTGGGGTGCCTTGGGCATCCCCAAGCTTAAGCTCTTGCCTCTCTTCCTTTTCCTCATATCGAGACCTCCTCGATTAGACACTCATCCATACAAAACTTCAACAGAAAACTCGGTAAGATCCGTTAGTATAATAAAGCAAATCACTACTCTAAGTACCGTTGAAAACCAATTAATATTTTGTTTTTGCATTATAGCTACTGTAATATAACTTTTTCATGGCTTAATCAACTGATAGAAATTGATAGTTTCATCAAAACAAGCAAAGTATGCATCAAAAACAGAGTCTGTCAAAAACAGAACAGTCCGTAGCAATCTGAACATTCACCATACTTATGGTACCCCAAACATTCTACCAAAATTAGGAAAAATAAACAATTTGTATAGAAAGACAGTGCAAAAAGAATCAGAACCGTTTGACGTTATAGTTAAAAATGTAAAATCGTGCACTACAGCCAAAGTTTCTGTCCTGCACCGTACAAACCAACAAGCATTGTAAACATCCTAAAGGCAAACCTTGGCACATTATTTTTATAATACAATGGAATTGTACAAGGGGATAATTATTTTTGTTGAAAAGTTTCTGTAATAAAGATTCACAAAGTTTCCATGAGCATGAACAAAGTTCAAGGCTATCTCCCACTTCAACAATGCTTGTCTTTCTCACTTTCACTTTCCTTTTTGAAAAGTTTTCGGTTCCCCTCTTTATTTTTTTGTTTTTAGACTATATAAAAGCACTCAATAGAAATAAATGACTCTCTAAAACTTCCGGGTTGTTTGCCTGCAGCGCTTTCTTTAAAGCCATTAAGCTAGGCATATAGTGCTCAAGTAATGAATCCACCCGGATCCCAAGGTATATCAAAGCCAATTTTAATTAACAATGATTTGTGATTTAGTAGTGAGCACAAAGTAACATATATCATGCAACCACGAAGTCTAACTCTCTTCCTATGCATCGGCATGTCATGAAAGAACAATTCATGCACACATAGTAAAGGCCAATGCATAGTATAAACAGTTTCTTGCAATTTCGTCGTATGGGAAACATAGAGAGGTGGAGATATAGTTCCTCTCTCATAATAATTGCAAGTAGGAGCAGCAAGCACATGTATATTTTATCTATCAAAATTATGATGTGCAATGGTAAAAGGCAACCCATCAATATAATCCTTAATAAGCACAAACTTCTGCGATATAGTGTAGTTGGGAGAATTCAAAAAGATAATAGGACTATCATGCGTGGGTGCAATAGCAATAATTTCATGTTTAACATAAGGAACTATAGCAAGTTCATCTCCATAAGCATAATTCATATTGGCATCTTGGCCACAAGCATAGCAAACATCATCAAAAAGGGATATTTCAAGAGAATCAATGGGATCATAACAATCATCATAACAATCATCATAGTAATCATCATAGCAATCATCCTTCGGTAAGCACGAAGGGAAATTAAACAATGTATGAGTTGAAGATTACTCTCATTCACTACTAGGGAAAAGCCTATACACAGAATCTTAGCAGCAGCGCGGCTCAAAAAGGAGCGCTACTGATAACTAGTAGTAGCGCATGTGCGGGAAACTCGCTGCTGATAAGGATTTAGCAGTAGAGCGCTCGGCGTAAAACGCGCTGCTATAAATATCGACCAGCGGTGTTCACCTAACTCTAATTAGCAGTAGCGCGGTTGCGCGAACCGCGCTACTGCTAAGGATGTAGTAGTAGCGCGCTTTTTCTGACATCGCTGCTGCTAAATTTCAAATTGCCACACTTTTTTGTCCCAGTTAGCAGTAGCGCCGTATCCCAAAGCGCGCTGCTGCTAATTCCTTAGCAGCAGCGCGTTTTAGATCCCGTGCTACTGCTAACCCGCACCAACCCACACCACCTTTCCCCACCCGTCCCTCCCCTCCCCCTCCTCTCTTTCCCTTCCCCCTACCTCCCCCTCCTCTCTTTCCCTTCCCCCTACCTCCCCCTCCCCCTCCTCTCTTCCCTTCCCCTACCTCCCCCACATGCTCCCACTCTCACTCTTCTTCCTCCTCAATACTTCTCCCCCATTACTCTCTCTCTTCTGTCCACCTTTCTCTCTCTTCATTACTCCTACCTAACTACACCACCTCCATTAATGCATCTCCTTTCTCTTTTTCCTTCCTCCTCCACTAGTTGAAGTTGTCTCCTCCCAAATTAGGTAGCTAGGTAGATGTAGGATTTAGTTAAGTGACCTATTTGCTCCCTAACTAGATCTATCTTTGTCAAGAAGAGCTTTGTGCACTTTTGATCTCCCTACAACATCATCTCCACCGTGTGCTCGATCTCGATCGAGATAGAGGTGATGAAAATTTCATGCTTTTGCAAAATGGAAATATGTTTATGTGTGTGTGATATGTTTGTGGAAATTGTGTGTGTGGCATGAGTTGACGCCAAATTGTGCTTTTGAGTTTCCTATGTTTTGCCGAAATGCCGATTTATTTCCGTTTCGGCGAATTCCGGGCAAACTCTAGATCCATATATGTCCTATTTTGAGGGAAGGTCATGCCAAATTTTTTTATGACTTTGATGCATGCATGCATTTTTATAATCAATTTGTTTATTATTACCATGCAGAGTTGACGATGGTCAGTGGAACGATGGTGGACAGGTGGTTGCGGTCGGCGGTGCAGGACATGAAAGAAAATAACCGGACAGAGGTTTTATGTCCGTGTCGAAAATGCAAAGGAATAGTTTGGCTCGACCCCCATGACGATGGTCATGTCGAAGCGCACCTGCTCATGACTGGTTTCTTGGATGGCTATACTCGGTGGATAATTGAAGATGAGGATGACAATGTTGAGGATGCCGACGGGGCATGCAATGATGACACGGGGCAAGACGAAGAGATGATCGATAATGGCGGCGGGGAAGAGGTCGGACATGGCGGCGGAGAAGGGGCCGGACATGGCGGAGGAGAAGGGGACGGACATGGCGGCGGAGAGAACGACATGGACTCCATGCAGCAGAGTTCGTCGGTACTAAGTTCAATTGTGCGGGACCCTCATGTTCAAGCATTGCTTCGCAAGGAGACGAGTACTGAGAGAGCTGCTTCTAGAGAGGAGGCTAAGCTGGAGCAACTGGTGGTAGACTCGAACACTCCATTGTATGGTGGTTGCAATCCTGAGGTGACCCGCTTGAGTTTCACGCTCCAACTCCTAAAGACGAAGGCTAAAAACAAATGGACCGACACTAGCCTCGATGAGCATCTCAAGTACCTAAAGGATGTTCTTCCCGCGGGTAATCTATGTCCTACTAGTGTTGATGAGGCCAAGAAGATTGTGTGCCCTCTTGATGTGCCACACGTTAGATACCATGCATGCATCAACGGTTGCATAATTTATCGGAAGGAGCACGCGGAAAAAACAAGCTATCCGGTGTGCAATGCTTCTCGATACAAGAAGGCCGGGAAGAAATGTCCCCAGAAAGTTGTATGGTACTTACCGATCACTCCCCATCTCCAGAGGTATTTTGTAGATCCCAAGGAAGCTAAGCTAATGCGCTGGCACGCGGAGAGGAAGAAGCCCGACGATGGAGATGATCCGAAGCTGAGACACGTGAAGGATGGAAGCCAGTGGAGAGCGTTGAACAGCTTCTATCGGTATTTTGAATGTGATGCAAGGAACATCGTGCTCGGCGCGTGTACCGATGGCATGAATCCGTTTGGCAACCAGAACACCAACCATAGCACATGGCCCGTGTTTGTATGGATGTACAACCTCCCCCCTGGTTGTGCATGAAATCGAAGTACATTCACATGAGCATGCTTATTCAAGGGCTGAAACAACCAGGAAATAATATTAATTTGTATCTGGGGCTACTTCAAGAGGAGTTAGACACGTTATGGAAAACACTGGCCAAGACATGGGACGCCAGCAAAGGTGAGTATTTCAACATGAGAGCCGCGCTGATCACGACAGTGCAGGACTATCTCGGTTACGGATATGTGGCAGGACAGGTGTGCCATGGATATTGCGGATGCACGCGGTGCATGGATGATACGACGTCTCAGCAGCTAACGTCAAGGAAAGATGGCGGGTCTGGGAAAATCGTGTACATGGGGCATCGAAGATGGCTTGAACAGGACGACCCGTGGAGAAACTGTGGAGATCTATTCAATGGTCATGCTGAGCATCGAGGACCTCCACGTAAGCGGAGCGGTGCCAAAATCGATGAGCTGTTGAAAAACTGGAAGAGTGCCCCGCGCCGGGAAAGACGACGAGAAAGGCACCGGAGCCGCTGCTGAAGGTATGGAAGACGAGGTCTGTGTTCTGGGACTTGGAGTACTGGCACAAACTCGATACACCTCATTGCCTTGATCAAATGCATATCTGTAAGAATGTCCTTGAGAGCTTGCTCGCAACACTGATGAACATGTCGGATAAGACCAAGGATGGGCCGAAGGCAAGAAAAGACTTGCAAGATTTGAAAATCAGGGAAGATCTGCACATGCCGCCCCGTAAAATGTCAGACGAGACAGAGACGGAGACAGAGGCAGGGGAGAAGAAGGGCAAGAAAATAAAGAAAGAGGATTATTGCCCCCCTTCTTGCTTCACCTTAAGTCAGGCTGAGATCAATCAATTCTTTAAGTGCCTTATCGGAGTCAAAGTTAGTTCCGGTTACTGTGGCAAGATAAGCAGATATCTAGACACAGACAAGAAAAGGTTCAGCGGGATGAAGTCTCATGACTGTCATGTGATGATGACGCAGATACTACCTGTTGCCCTTAGAGGGATAATGGACAAGCACGTCCGTGACACGCTTATTGGTCTCTGCAACTTTTTCGACGCCATCTCTCGAAAGTCGATTAGTGTGAAGCAGCTCCAAAGGCTACAGGAAGAGATCGTTGTGATACTGAATGAGCTTGAGATGTACTTCCCGCCCGCGTTCTTCGACGTGATGGTGCATCTGTGTGTCCATATTGTGGATGACATAATAGACCTGGGGCCGTCATTCTTGCACAACATGATGCCGTTTGAGAGGATGAATGGGATCATCAAAGGATTCGTTCGTAACATGTCCCGTCCGGATGGAAGCATCGTCCAGGGCTATTTGGCACAAGAGTGCATCTCTTTCTGTGAGAATTTTCTATATGGCGCAGACCAGCCGCCTGGTGTTAGTGTTGGTTTGCCCGTTAACAAGCACGATGTGAGGCTCGAAGGAGATGGTCACTGCAACGGTCGCAGGGAACTGCACGTGGCATACTCAGATCGATGCAGCGACTTTGACAGAGCAAACTTGGTAGTGCTACAACACCTAGACGAGGTAGATCCTTTCGTTGCACTGCACAAAGAAATTATCGCAAAGAAGTATCGTGACCGGGGGGTATGCAGGACGGACGCCGAAGTTACTAGAGAGCACAACTCCACTTTCCTGCATTGGTTCAAAGAGCATATTATTGCTAATCCCCGGAGGAGGGCTCTAAGGACGGATTGCTCATATACGCCTTAGCACATGGCCCCTCGCCCAACCTCGTAACCTATCAAGCATATGATATCAACGGATACACGTTCTACACGGAGGCCAAAGATATGGACAGTGATGATCAGAACTGAGGGGTGACAATGGAATGCATGACCGGCAGCGACAACGGCGCAACTGAACGATTTTATGGAAGGGTCGAGGAGATCTGGGAGCTTGACTACTCTGGACTGCACAACACGTCGATGTTCCGTGTCAGATGGGCTAAGAATGTCGAAAGAGAAAGCCGGATGTTCACTACCATGACTATACCCCACGCCAAGAGTGCTACCGTGAATGCTATCACAAAAACGAGCCATGGGTACACGCTAATCACGTGACACAATGCTTCTTCATAACTGACCCGCGCAATCCCAGCCGTGTTGTCGTGAGGAGAGGCAAAAGGAACATCATTGGAATGGATGGAGTCGCCAACGAGGAAGACTATGATCAGTAGGGCAACCCAATGAGGGAAGATGACGATGATGATGAAGTATACGTCAAAAGAAGAATCAATACTACATTACCTAAGAAAAATCGTACTCCATGGAGAAGGCAAAGTCACAATGAGGGGCTCAATTATTCTTCGACGAACAAGAAGGGAAAGAAGCTGACTCAAAAACGAAAACGTCAGCACTGAGGAAACGTATGTTATCGGTCCAATGATGTGTAATATATATATATATATATATATATATATATATATATATATATATATATATTCCTATTTTGTATACACACTTAGCCATTATTATGCATGGGTCCAATGATGTGTAATATATATGTTCCTATTTTGCATACATATTTAACTGTCAAATGATGCAATATATATCACCCTCCCTTCGTTCACTGTCCTCGGAAATTAAATGTGGGATAAAATAAAGGAAAAGAAAAAGGAAAACTGGCAGTAGCGACGGTAGTAGCAGCGCGTTTTGCATAAACCGCTGCAGCTACTGAATTTAGTAGTAGCGAATTTTGCCTAAACCGCTACAGCTACTGAAGTTAGTAGCAGCGCGTTTTGACATAATGTGCTACTGCTACGTCCACTTAACCCAAAATTCTCACTCGCCCTGCTTCATCCTGCCTTTTCCTCCCAAATCCCCACTCTCTCTTCCCTCGTCGCACCGCCGCGCCCGACCCGGCGCTCGCCCCCAACTCCGCCGGCGCCGGCGCTAGCCCCCGACCCCGGCGCTCGCCCCGACCCGGCCCTCGACCCCGACCCCGGCGCCGGCGCTAGCCCCCGACCCCGCTGCTCGCCCCCGACCCGGCCCTCGCCCCCGACTCCGGCGCCGGCGCTCGCCCCCAACCCCGGCGCGCTCGCCCCTGACCCATCGGCCCTCGCCTCCCTCCTCTCCCCTCCCGTCCGTCGTCGGGCCTGCCTCCTCGCCCCTGCACCCTCTATAAACCCCCCCTCTCTCTCTGCTAGGGTTCTTCGGTTATGTTAATTAGGTTATCTATTTAGTTATGAATTTAGCTAGGTTTCAAAATTAGCTGAATTTATATGCAAATTTGAACTGGACATGTGATATGTGCATATGTCATGTTTTGGACATGTCATGTTTGGAAAATGATCCGAGTGGCCTATGTTATGCCGGAATGTTGATTCATTTCCGTTCCGGTGAATTTCAGGCGCTCGATATGTCCATTTTTTAGCAAAGGTCATGCCGAAATTTCTCATGAATAAAGGCATGATTTGTGCTACATAGTTGGCATATCAAGTGCTGGCACATAGATTTCTTTTTCTGTCATTTCTCATTTATTCATACTTTTAGAAATAAATGAGGATACTTAATCATAGGAAACATCTCGAACAACGAAGAAACTGGGCCTTCTGACCAAGATGCAGACGAGATGGATTATGAGGGTGAACAAGAGTACCTCAAGTATTTGACTGCTAAGCAAGGTTTGCAGGTTGGCCTCGATGATGGTACTGACGCCGACATCGACACCGACGGCGCCGGCACCGATGGCGGCACCGAAACCGGTGGGGAAGGTACCGGCCCCGATGCTGCTACCGAAAAGAGGAAGCATAAGAAGCAGAGGATACGAAAACCTAACAAACTAGGGATTGGACGACTTGTGATCACAAAGATGGCACGTGGCAAGTTTGAGCCGTTAGAGCCGGAAGAACCTCGCAAGTGCTATGGGAACCAAGTAGGATGCATCCTACAGGAATGCGCGAGCATCAACGATGATGACTTAAGGAGTAAAGAACATTTGACGCAGTTGCTCCTAACGAAGTTGCACAAGAGATTCAAGTTCCCCGACCGGGATGATAACATAGAACAACCGTGGGATGATCCGAAGATGAAAAAGATTAACAATCACGCCATGGGCATGTTCAGCAATGATTTGGCCTCCTGGAAAGGGAGGGTGAAACGAGCTATTGAGGCTGATGAACCCCTGTCCAAGATTCTGGAGGAAAATCCGACACTTACGGAAGAGGAGTTCAAAAAGTTCAAGGACACTTGCACTACCGAGGCAGCCAAGGGTAAGGTTGCGAAATTCAAAAGCCTTCAGCAAAGGAACACGAGGAAGCATCGCCTCGGAAGCCGTGGCTACCTCGGTAAAAGGCCCATATGGGATAAGCAGGACGCGGAACGTGAAGCCGCGGGTCTCCCAGACCCCTTCGCGAAGTTCACCAACCCCTGGGAGCATGACTTCATCCGGGCCCGCTACAAGTGGGACAAGGAGAAAGAGGTTTTTTACACGGACAAGATCACGAGGAAATTGATTAGACTACTGGAGAAGCAACACCGGCTTGCAGCCGAAAGCCCTACTTCTCCGATGAGGCCCAAGTGGGACACCCCTCTCAACCGGGCCTTGAACGAACTTAAGGGACTCCCTTTGGACAAGCGGCCGCAATATGGTCGTGTGCACGGCGCTGGAGACGGCGCCACGTGGAAGGTGTTTTACAACGACGGCCCGAAGGCCAAGAAGCAGAAAAAGAAGTTTAGTCAGGAGGACATCGACACAAAGGTGAAGCTTGCGGTCGAGAAAAAAGCAGCTGAGGACGCGAAAAAAGCAACCGAGGACAAATATGAGTTGCTACAGCAGGCAGTCAATGCAGCTGTAACTGCCTGCAGAAATGATTTTGCTACTAACTTGGTTCCAGTTATCATCAACTGGGCGAAGGAAAATCCAGACAAGACGGTACATGATTTCCCGATGCCCAGTTTCGTCGCGAGCAACTCCATGAACAACAACACCGTCGCACCATCACTTGCTCAAGCAACCGGTCCTCCTCTCGCAGCCGCTCCCGCTCATAGCAGGCCGTCCTCAGTCTCAGGCCCGCTAGGTGGGCCTTCGTCTTTGGCTGAGCTCGACGCCGTCACGGTAATTACATGTCGCACCAATATATATATATAGAGAGAGATAATATTCCATTTTTGTTGCCTTTCGGTTGTTTTACGCCACAGACATATGTGTTTGCAGGCGAAAGAAACCCCGTGCACCATACTCTACTTGATCAAAGGCCAGAAGGTGGACGTGGGAAAGGGGATGATAATGGACCCCTCTCAACGCACGTTCCACAACTAGCCGATCCCCGCTGGGCACTTCAGGCACAAGGATTTGCCTCCTCTAGTACAGCATGTGGGAGCGGACGACGAGACCCCGCCGCGGATTGGAAGCTGCAAGAATTGGGTGCTGCTATGGCCGAAGAATCTTATTCGTCTGGAGCCGGCTGAGAGCACACCAATAACTACCACACATCAAAAAGCATGTGCGGAGACCACCACCCCGCCTACGCAATTACCAGCTCCTGTAGTGCCGGGTGAGAGCGGCGGACGACATGATGAAGGGGGTGCAATAGTACTGGCTGATGTAATTTCTCCTGTAGAACAGAGAATGGATGATGAGACGGAGGTCGACCCTATGGATTACCTCAATACAAACGCGTATGACTGTGACATAGATATGATGAGTCAACCATATGACCAATCGGGCTA
Organism: Triticum timopheevii; assembly: GCA_963921465.1. Lineage (NCBI taxonomy): Eukaryota > Viridiplantae > Streptophyta > Magnoliopsida > Poales > Poaceae > Triticum > Triticum timopheevii. The sequence continues at coordinate 299,713,866 of OY997274.1, forward strand.
TCAGCTTGCTAATGAGGATATGGATGATATGCCCGGGCAGGGTTGTACCATGGATTGCAAAAAGTCTCTCTTCATGAAATCCTCACAGGACACACCTAAAGATGCCGCCTCAACACAGGCTCAACTAGCCGGGCGCGAGGGTCGTACAGTACTTAGCCCGGAAACACTGGGGCAGGGGTTAAGGAAGGGTCTGGAAGGTGTGCCCAAGAAAAAGGAGAGGAAGAGATCGGGGAAGGTAACTGCCTCCAAACAAGCCAGAGCACATAGCAGCCAGACGATGCATTCTGAAGAGCGTGTACCCGTGAAAGGTGCGGTCATGTTCCATATCACGGGCGAGCCGATGCTACCGCCGAAACTGCTGGAGGCACTATCAGGGGATCTCAGGAGACTGCACGACCATGTGCTGTCGACTGAGAAAAGCCTACTAGCCTCAAAGGATCCAGGATATTCGACATACACGGCTCGTGTGCCTGAGGGGAAGTGCTACGTCGACACACGGCCCACGGAGGTGTTCTTCCTGCGGTTTGACCATATCTTTGAGATGTTTCTAACAAGGCGGCTTGAGTTTACTATCGTCTGCCTTTTTGCGCTACATATGAGCTCCGTCATGAAGAGTGAAGAAGTCTCACAAATCTGTGTGGCGGATCCGTACTACATGCACGAGTCTTTCTTGATTCTCGGTGACTTTGAGCGTGAAACTGCTAGGGAGTACCTCCAAAACTTCATGGTACAGAATAAGGACTGGGAAATTGTCCTCGTGCCTTATCATCCAAAGTAAGTCAGTTCCGGAGAACCCTTTCATACATTTCAATCATTCCTTCTCTCTCATATGGGGAATAATTTGAGGTGTATTTTCCCCGCAGCAACGGGCGCGCCGTCCTTATCGTTCTTTACCTGCAAGTCTCCCAGGCCGTGTATTTTGACCCTTCCAAAGACTACGAGAAGAAGGACTACACCCACATAATGAATATTCTAGATGATGCTCTCTAAGGCTTCAGCTTTAGAGGTGGCCACGTGCAGATCAGGAAACAAAGGAACAAGAAGATGGGTTTCACGCATAAAACTAACTTCTCCTGCATCCATGTCCCAAAACCAAGCAAGAAGGATGGATTCTACATCGTCCATCTCATGATTCAGTTCAACACGGATCACCAAAAGCTTCGCATTAACAGCAGAAATGATGATAATATCCACAAGTGGCTAGAATCTCATGGAGAAGCGAATTATAAACTTAGAGATGACTTCTTTCGCATCCAAAGCGACATTGCGACGATCATCATGAAATAAGTCGTCGATGAGAATGGGATGTTCCACCACGGCCCTATATCGCGAGCTGACGTCCAAACTCACATAGGCATGCAACGTCTAGACCTCACGCCGTTCAAGAAGCTAGGGTTCGTCCTAGATGATATGGAAGGATGGAACTTCTAGTGATTTATGAGTCCGATGATGATGATATGTGTCGGTTGAACTTGTATACTTTTTGTAGCGATGAAACTTTGTGATGTCCATGGTCCCTGCCGAACTTGCGTAACGCTACTTTGTTAGTTTGCGTACGATGACCTACGTACCTCTAGTTAATTAATTTGCGTACTGTATATGTTGCATCTAGTTGCTAACCCTTTATTTTTTGTTGTTGCTCTAGTATATTTTGTTGCATATATATGATTGTACATCCTCTTCATGAACATGCATCTCTAACAGGTACCTAGTTTCTTGATGGCGAGATGGAAATGCTATGTCGTGTACAAAGGGAAGGTTCCGGGGGTGTACAACGAGTGGCATGAGTGTCAGGCGCAAGTGAATGGGTTCACGGGCGCCAGCCATAAAGGCTTCAAAAGCAGAAAAGAAGGAGAAGCTAGTTACTTGAGGTTCACGCTAGCGCGAGAGAGGACTCGTAACCGCCACCTCATGTACTGCATAGTTCCGCTCTCACTCATAGTGATAGCACTTCTTGCGTATACCTTTGTTTAGATGGATGACGTTGTTGTAGTTGCAAGTATTCGAGACTTGGATGTATTGCTATTTTCAAGATGATGACAAGATATCACTTTGTGTTGGATGATGATTATGATGAGACTATTTGTATGTACATGCTATGATTACATTTGTGGTCTCGCAGGCATTTGTATGTGTATCATGATGACATTTCTATGTGCTAAAGATTCTTCTACAAAGCCTGTTCAAATACAAAACAAATATGCCAAGAAAACTACTTAAATTAGCAGTAGCGAGTGTATAAAAGTTAGCAGCAGCGCCTCGATAGCAGTAGCGCGTCCAGGCAAAGCGCGCTAGCGCTACTAGCAGTAGCGAGCTTCCTCTAACCGCGCTGCTGCTACACTTGTGTAGCAGTAGCGCCGGTGTGCACGCGCTACTGCTATGCGTTAGCTGTAGCGCCTTATTAGTAGCGCCTGTACCCGCGCTACTGATACATCTAAAACCCGCACTGCTGCTAGCCTTTTCCCTAGTAGTGATTAGAAGGTGGGCACGGGTAGCTAATCCGCTCTTCCTCCTTTTGTTCTTCGCTCTCCTCATCATCTTTTTCATCCAATGAGCTCACAATTTCATCAACTTCTTCTTCCATAGTTTCCTGCAAAATATTAGTCTCTTCTTGGACAGCGGAGAATTTCTCAATATATAGTTTAACATAGGCATTAGAAGCATAATTATCATAACAATACTCAAGTATGGCAAAATTTTCAGATTTGTAGAGAGTAGCGTCATACTTTTCAATCAAAGAAGCAATTTCATAAGCACCCTTAAAAGCAACCAATTCTTCAATTTGTTGAACATCATAGTAATTATAAACACCCTTAGCATACGAAGATACGATTCCATTATCAATAAACTCACATTAGTAGGGAAGGTGTTTCTTAGGGTTTTTAGAACAACAAGTAACATCATATATTTCACATAAAGTCCAAGCATAGCATTGCAAACGATGAATTTGATCCAGTAAAAGTTTCCCCTTTTCAGATATACGGTGTCGCACATAACAAGCATGCTTATCTAAAGATTTGCCCTCAACTAAGCTAGTTGGGGTTTCAGCACGAGCACAAAGGGCTCGAAGATGATCCAAGTAAAAAGCTTCAGTAGTGTGATAGATTTTGAGTGGTTCTTCAACCATTGGTTCAGTAGGTACAACTATTTTTTTTGGTATTTTGCGTTTCCTACCCATAACTAAAGATAGAAAACAACTAAGAACAACAAATAAAAATTACTTAGTGATAAAGCAAACAAGCACACACAAGAATATTCACCCCACGCTATGACTCGCCGGCAATGGCGCCAGAAAAAGGTCTTGATAACCCGCAAGTATACGTGATCAGTTGTAACCTCTTTCGATAAGTAAGAGTGTCGAACCCAACGAGGAGCTAAAGGTAGAACAAATATTCCCTCAAGTTCTATCGACCACCGATACAACTCTACGCATGCTTGACGTTTGCTTTACCTAGAACAAGTATGAAACTAGAAGTACTTTGTAGGTGTGATAGGATAGGTTTGCAAGATAATAAAAAACACGTAAATAAAAACTAGGGGCTGTTTAGATAAAGAAGCAATAAAATAAGTATAGAGAGTGTGGAAATGTGGTGGTAGGAGTTGTGAAATTGTCCCTAGGCAATTGACTACGTTACTAGACCGATAATCACTATTGCAATTCTATTTGAGGGAGAGGCATAAGCTAACATACTTTATCTACTTGGATCATATGGACTTCCAGCTGGACCCCGACAGGTCCCCTCGTGGGCTCCGGCTTTGTTCGCACTGCCGCGTCCTGCTGGCCTTGGTGGTGGTGACCAGGGGGTCGTCTCCTCCGCTCTCTTCACCATCACCTTCGCCCGCGCCCTCCCAATCTTGTCAGGCTCCTCGTCATGGGTCCTGACAGCATCGGGTTGGGCTTCTGCCCAGGTGCTCCTTTTGCCCTCTTCGCCTCTCATCGCGATGCCTAGGAGGAGAGGGACAAGAAAGGGATTACGGGGCACTTATCTTTTTTCAGTCTAAAATGTGTAGGCATTTGCCAATGTTTGGTCTAAATTATGTAATATTATTTATCCATGCTTGTGTTATGTAAGATCTGTACTTGCTTATCAGCATATTAATGAAAAAGACAAGCCTTGCCGGGTACTTGTGCATGTATCATGTCCTTGCAGAGGTGAGATGCCTCTTTACGTTAAGTAAACAAGTTTTCTCCAGCAAGCTATCCTGCTGGTGCCTTTAGTTTGCTGCCGCAGGGACAAGCCTCCAGGCATAAAACTATAAAAAGCGACCAGCTCCTTGTCGAACCTTCTCCGTCAAAGGCCACTACGAACACCTTGACCGAAGCAACGTTCGGGACAAAGGATGGGAGCACCCATGTTTCGAAAGTGACGAGGTTTTCATATGCACAAGTTTTCACTTTACAGAACAGGTATGGATAGGAAGGAACTTATCTGTTTGGCTCCCCGGGGACCGCTATGTAGGCTCATCTCTATTTCTTATCTTCAGGACCAAGTCCGCAGCAAGAACCCTGCAGCTTAGTGCAGATGAAAACAGAGCTACATGTGATCTTATCTACATGATCATGCCATGCTCATGATATGCTTATGCATGCATGCAAGTTCTTTTTTTGTTGCGGCCCCCAGCACTTCGTTTATTTATCTGCTGCTCTGGGTCTGCACCTGGCTTTGTACAAAGGGTTACATGCAACATCGGCAAGACTTGTACAAAAGGGTGGCTACCGGGCAGGGCCCGACAACCACGCCTTACGGGTAGAACCTACGAAGATGCTCAATGTTCCATGAGTTTTGCATCTGAATGCCATCTCCGATCTCCAGACGGACTGCGCAGGTCTGGTGACTCGTAATACCAGGTAAGGGCCTTCCCACTTCGGCATCAACTTGTTTGCACCCTTGGCGGACCAAACACGCCTAAGGACAAGGTCACCTTCCTTAAAGCTCCCAGTGTGAACCCTGCGGCTGTGATAGGGTGCAGGGCTTGATGGTAGCGTGCAGCATGCGTGGTAGCCTGAAGACGGTTCTCCTCAAGTAGCACAGTGTCATCACGCTGGTGTTGTTCTTGCGCTACTTCATCGTAGGCAAGCACTCGAGGTGATCCGTATATGAGTTCCGTGGGGATCACTGCTTCTGGCCCATAGACTAGGGAGAAGGGAGTCTGGCTCGTAGCTCGATTTGGTGTTATACGGAGGGACCAAAGAACCACCAGTAGCTCGTTGATCCATCGCCTGCCACACTTCTGCAGCCTATCAAATGTTCTTGTCTTGAGTCCTCGTAGCACTTCAGTGTTCGCCCTCTCAGCTTGTTTGTTGCTTCTGGGATGGGCAACAGAGGCAAATGAGATCTCACTTCTGAGGGCATGAACGTATTGCATGAAGGCTCGACTTGTGAATTGGGTGCCATTGTCAGTGATGACTCAGGCGGGTACTCCGAAACAGCACACCAATCCTTTCAAGAACTTGATAGCTAACTGTGCGGTCACCTTCCTCATAGGCTCCACTTCCTGCCACTTTGTAAACTTGTTGATTGCAAAGTACATGAATTCAAAGCCCTCGGTAGAATGGGGGAAGGGGCCCAAGATGTCGAGCCCCCAGACCAAAAATGGCCATGACAAAGGTATCATTTGGAGAGCTTGAGAAGGTTGATCGATATTCTTGGAGTGGAACAGGCAGGCTTTACACGTGGTGACTAGCTCAATTGCATCTTGGAGGGCCGTGGGCCAGTAGAAACCTTGCCAGAAAGCTTTTCCAACCAGGGCCCTTGATCCAATATGGGAGCCACATATACCCTTGTGTGTCTCTGTCAACAGTTCTTTTCCTTCTTCCCAGAAAATGCACTTCAATTTCACACCGTTGGGCCTTCTTTTGTATAGCGTGTCATCAACAAACTGATATATACTGGCCCTTCGGGCTACTCTTTCAGCTTCTTCTTGTTCTTCGAAAGTTCTCCAGTTTGGAGGAAACGGACTATGTGCCACGCCCAAGTTGGAGCCTGAGGCTCGGCTACAAGGACCAAGGGCACCTCCTCGTTCATGGGAGCGCATGCCTCGACCGCAAAGACTAGTGGTTCAGCGAGAGGATGCAGCTCACCGATCGAAGGGGAGTTATTCCTGCCAAGCTCTCTACCGGGGGCTTCGGGAAGCTCTGCCCGAAGAGGCTTGCCGGAGTCTAGTTTCCTCCTCTTTCTAGCCATTGTTGCCGAGGATACAGAGGGTTGAGTCAGATGGAGAACAAAAGTCCCTGGTTCCACATGGAGTTTTTGTGTAGCGCACTTTGACAGATGATCAACAATGTTTTTTTCCGCATGTGAAACATGATCTACGCATGCCTCCATCAACGGGCCTTGATAATCCTTGTTTACTCGCCTCACCACAAGTTGCGAATCTCCACGGATGATCAACTCTTGATTCCTAGTTCTGTTGCGACCCTGAGACTGGCAAGGAGTCCTTCATATTCTGCAGTGTTGCTGGTAGCCTTCTCTCAAGGAAAATGCATTTGAACCACATACTTGAGATGCTCCCCAGTGGGAGCAAAAGGAAGCATGCCAGCTCCTACACCTTGTAGGGAGAAGGCACCATCAAAGTACACGATCCATTCTTGGGGCGCTTCCTTGCCGGGGATAACTATCTCTAACACTTCTTCGTCAGGGGTAGGCATCCACTCCGTGATAAAATCTGCTAGTGCTCCGCTATGAATAGTTGACGTGCTTTCAAACTTCAAACCAAAGCTGGATAACTCCAAAGCCCATTCCACTATTCTGCCAGTGGCATTAGGGTTCCTTAGTATGCGTTGCAAGGGGAAGCGGGTGACAACCATGATCTCGTGGGCTTGGAAGTAGTGGCGCAGTTTCCTTGAGGCCATGATGAGTCCAAATATCAACTTTTGCACGCCACAGTACCTCGACCTAGCCCCCTGCAACAGGGAGCTGATGAAGTACATTGGCCGCTACACCACCTTCCTCCTTGCCGTGACCTTGGAACTGTCTCCATTGCCCCGCTCCTCCTTGTTTTGATCTACATCTAGCCTTGCCAGGACAAGTTCCCTTTCCTCTTCAGAGGGGACGGCAGTTGCGGCTGCTCCTTCATCTACTTCCCGTTGTGCCACCAGCGCTGCAATAACCACTTGATTGGTTGTCGCCGGGTATAGCAGCAACAACTCTGGTAGTTTGGGAGCGACTAAGGTGGGAAGAGAGGAAAGATAGGTCTTCAAGTCTTGCAGCGTAGCGTCTGCCTCCGGGGTCCACTCTACGGGCCCTGTCTTCTTCAAGATTTTGAAGAACAACAGGGCATGCTCCACTACAAAAAAAATACACTTTCGTGATGATACATGTTTGTCACAGTAGGTCGTGTTTTTTGTCATGCAAGTACATCCATGCCGATTTTATGATAGAATCAAGATAGTCATACCTGTGCTGTCGTAGAATTGTTCCATGACATTACCAAAATTATCATCACGGAAGTGTCCACTTCCATGACGATAAATCGCGCGCCACAGAAGTGCTTTCATCAAGGGTGACCGACACGTGGCATCCACCGTAACGGAACGCCATTAAACTATCAGGTCGGTTTTTGGATCCGGTAACCCGTTAACAGCCCCGGCCAATGGGAAATTTCCACGTGTAAAATTCTTATTGGCCGGACGAAACACGTGTCAGCTCGTCAGTCGGTCAGATAGGCACCTATGATATGTCGACACGTGCCACGGCCCACCACTGGCCTATTTAGCTTACAAAGCCGGCCCATTTGACTTGGTCAAAAGTTAACGGGCTGGCCCATGAAAAGCCTGTTAATGGTCTCTTCGCAAATAGCCCATTTTACGACTCGGTAACTCACGACCCGTTAGGCCCTAAAGGAAATCGGCCCAACAACATCATGTGGGCCGTCGAATATAACACCAGCCCATTTCACTTTCATCCCATGTATGGCCCACGACGTCTTTCGGCCCACATGAGGCCTTCGTATCTTTAGGCCCTTTAGAGGCCCACGGTGACTCTAGCCCATAATGAACATTAATTTTCTTTGTACCCATTAACGACCCGTGATTCACATGGGCCGTTTCCAGCCCGTGTTAGCCTTCGGCCTATTTACGGCCAATACGTTCTTGGGCTGCTTTCCGTCCCTCGATCACTTCCGGCCCGTTACTTGTATGTTCCCCTAATGGGCCAAATTTGGCCCATGGCAAGAGTTGGCCCGTTTCTGGCCTGTTAACCCGTTGCGCCGTTTCCATCCCATCCTATATTCTGGCCCATTAACGACCCGTTATGCCTATGACAGAATTAAGCCTTTGTTGTCCTCCGGCCTGTTAACGGCCCGTTACCGTGCTGCGCCGATACCAATTACGCCCGTTTACAGCCCATGTAGACCCATTTATCCGACGGCCTGAGGCCCGCCGATTCTATGGCCCAGTTGGAGGCCTATTTATTGACGGCCCATAGGAGACCCATGGATCCTAAGGCCCGTATATGGCCCATGGTTGTTGTGGCCACTAGCAAACCAGGGAAAAATAAGGCTAGGAAATAAATAAGGCCGAAACTAACGCTAGGCTATTAAGGCGATTGCACAGATTACATCCACTCGGCATCAAAGATCGCTACCAGTGCAAATATAGGGAACACCCTACACTATACAAAAATGGCTTGCTATTTTCTTCAACCGGTGGCTGCACGTTAAGAATAAATTTTGTATCGCACCAAAACAAATTACAACTATATAACAAAAGGAAGGTTGGCATAAAACTTAATAGTCTAGTAGATAAATGCACCACCAGAAGTTTAGAAGCTCAGTTCATTTGACCTGACTGTTATGTTTTCATGTTGTATTGTCCGATGGAGCACCATAACCCTTGCCTTCATTTCTCCTAAGCTCCTGAACAACATAGCAAATGTCTGATAGTCTAGTTTCAAAACCATGCATATCTTGATGACATCGAACAATGTCTCTCCTTGTTTCACAAAGGGTCTCTGTTAGGGAATGGACTTGTGTCTGGAGCGCAGATACAACATTGCTTTGAGCTTGCATATCTTGATCGTGAGGCAGTTTGGACGAGATTGTCTTAACAACCAACCTAGTATTACGCAGGAACATGCTTTTGGCACTGTTAGTGGACAGGTACTGACCCACTGCAGCAAGAGCTGACAGTGCGGTTATAGGTTCCTCGCCACCTTCTGAAGGTGGTGGTTCCACCATTTTTTCCATAGCTTGCTAAAAAGTTGAGTTTTTACATTAGTAGTACCAAAATGGAAGATATTAAGGAGGCAGCAAAACCAAACAAAATAGCTTTGGTCTATATACAGAGCTTATTCTGGTGAACCCATGTAAAATATTAGTTGTATTTTATTGCAAAGTACATAATAAAACTAGGTTCCAAACATATGACCATGTAGCATCGCTAATGTATTCTCTATTTCTTCACATTGTATTGAGGGCTAAGGATAAAGAGACAAAGTTTATAATACGGTAAGCATAGTATGACATCATTTATATCACAAAACAACTGAGAACTGACAAACAGGCAATTGTAACGTTGTGTGGGAAAGTCTAGCACGGAACTAGATTACGGGTCAAGATCAAAGGAACATCACTCCTCTCTTTTAAAGCTTGTAAGGTGCAATGATACGCTAAGACAATTGTGTATAAAATTGAAAAGATTAATAGACATTGGCTGCAAACCATGCAGTTCAAGGCACAAGTTAGAGTAAGTAGTAGTTAAAAGGCATGAGGATTAAGGACTTACAACAGTGGCTTTGACTGGTGTAGTCATGCCCTTCTTCCTGCTGGTGTGACAGTCCTTGAAGATTTCCACAGCATGTGGTTCAGGTACTTTTTGGTCCTTGCGGGCTTTCCTCTACATTTGGAATAAGTCAACATAGATCTAATAATATGGTACAACAGAAAGAGTGAAACAACAACTAATTACAAGAGCCTTGCAGTGTGCAATATAGCTACGAGATCTTGTCGTCTGTTGGAATTTCACTTTCGTACGGTTGGCCTTGTTCTTTGAACAGTTCACCTACAAGAAGATAGATTTGTGTTGCACATGCATAAATAGGACTTCAACATGTGATCTGATCACATATATATAATGTACCTGATACTTCGGATCAGACCAGTGTTTAATGAGCCCCCTCCAGTCTTCATCCGATATATTTTCCAATGGAGATGTTTGGGAAAGTTCACTATTAGCCTTGCCTCCAAAGTGAGTTTTCCTCAAGTTATACCGATACTGTTGCAGAGCAGACTTGAAAACATGGGTGCAAGCTTGTCTGGTTGCATCATCTTGGCTATCCAACTTGAACCTCATCTGTTGAAAATTATGGGAGTCTCATTATCAGCAACCTAGAAAGTATGGGACAGAGCAAGACGATATTACTAGTTTCCATACATAACCATACTTATAGATAAATGGTCGAGGAAGGTGTTGAACTGGGTTTCGTCTTTGTCATTCCTGTACTGAATCCATGTTGGGAGGATACGTACATGACACCTAACGGCAACCGCTGCCTCTGATACTAACTTGGCTGACTCTGTAGCATCACGTGGCCTTTTTAAACCTGCCTCAAAACGGATCTCCATTCTTCCTCCTCTAGATTTAGTTAACCTATCGAGCATTATCCCTGATGTTTGTTTCCTCTTGCGCCTAGGTGCTAGTCCAACAACGAACATAGGAAGTGTTAGTGTACATCAAACTGTGAGACTACATATAAAGAAGCATGCAACTGTAACTTGACTCCAGCAACTACCTTCTTGCTATTGAAGCTCGCAAGGTTCATCTGATCTTGCCAACTCGTCTTGTGTCAAGAGTGCTTGGGAAGTAGTGTCAGGTGGCAAGGGAGCTTGGGAACGTGCTGCTAGCTCAGTTGACACATGAGTAACTCGTGCAACTGGTAGTACTATGGGAGGTGTTGCAAGAACTAGGGCTGTCTCTTCTTGTTTGGTGGCAGCTATTTGTTTTTGTTTGGCTTTTTTGCAGCTCGTGTAGCATGGGATGCCATGTTTGTAGAATTTTCCGCTAGACTTTGACCTTCTATTGCACCATCAGTACCAGCAGAATCTGCAGGATTCATCCGCTTCTCATTCCCTGCCATTCTGTGTTTCTTCCTCTTTCTCTATGCCCTGTTAAGTCAAGCCGACAAGAAAAACGAATAACAATTTAGTTCTTCAGATCAAATTGATGCGTGATGCAGACGAACTGAACTTTGATGTTAGACAACCACATGATAGGAGGATGTAATATGTACGAAAAACAGGACAGAAGAGATAACCAGAACTATGATGTGTAAACTAAGCAGAAGACATTTCACCATATTAGAAGCAATGCAATGTAAGGTAGACACCATATGAAACTACAAATATCGCTCTACCAAGTTAACAGTGTCTCATCATAAATCGCGTTTAAACAAATGTGAAGCAGTACAAGAAATAAATCATATGCAAGATGCAAACAACATCACACTACCAAGTTAGAGGTCTCTCGTCATTAGTGCCATTGCATATTCACAGCATTGCATATTCACAACTTATGATGTGTAAACTAAGGAGAAGGCATTTCAACAAATTAGAAGCAATGAAAGCTAGACACCATATGAAAGATGCAATGAATATCACTCTACCAAGTTAAAACTGTCTCGTCATAAGTGCCATTTCAACAAATTAGTAGTACAAGCTAGAAAAGAATGCGAGATGTAACCTATATCACACTCCGAAGTCAAACATGTCTTATGATAAGTGATTGTTGCAGGTTACACAACAGTAGTAATTTGATGTAAGAACATGGTGTGATAGACAAATATTGTATGTTCTAGAAACAGGAACACGTGTCTTATTCAAGTATAATGTGTAAAGTAAGCAGATGGAATTCAACAAAATTAGAAGTAATAGAAGCTAGACATCACACATAACATGCAACCATATATAACAGTGCCAAGTTAGAGGGAGCACCGGTGATGGTGCACCAGGGGAGACGTGCTCATCATAAACATAGCTTTTTTGAGTGTCTATGCATGTGTTGTCTTGGAAATCATCTTGGGGGTGTGGAGGAGTAGAAACTGTAGAGGCCCTCCGTTTGGAAGGAGCACCTTTATCCGCTGCCTTGCTAACTTCCTTCCGCTTTATTGATTTTGAATTGTCAAGTAAAACCGACAAGAAAAAGCAATAAAATTCTCTCTTCAGAACTCATTCATGCATCATAGTGACAATCACTACTTTGATGTAAGGCAAACACATGATACCAGGATGGAATATGTACGAAAAACAGGATGGCATGGCATGTTCACAACTGTTTGTGTAAACTAAGCAGAAACCATTCCAAAAAATAAGAAGCAATGCAAGCTAGACACCACATGAAAGATGCAACCAATATGACTCTGATAAGTTAAAAGCGTCCCATCATAAATGGAATTTCAACAAATTAGAAGCAGCGCATGCTATAAATCATATGAAAGATGCAACTAATATCGCACTGCATATACTATAGGTGTCTCATCATATTGATTGATGCGGGATACAAAAAAAACAATAGTTTTATGTCAGGACATTCTTAATAGATAGATGTACTATGTACTAAATACAGGAAGGCATATCACATTAATAGGTATAATGTATGAGCTAAGCAGACTAGCACATGCAGTTTAACCAGATTGGAAGAATTACAATCTAGACACCATATGCAACATGCAACCACATATCACGCTGCCAAGTTAGAGCAAGCACCTGCGATGCTAGTGTAGGGGAAATGCGGTAATCAACTACAGAGCTACGTTCACTATCTTCATCCAGCCTTGCTGTTTCTTGAGAATCATGTTGGGAGGCTGACGCTGCATTCTTTAAATGACGAGTGTCCACTTGCCTTCCTGCCTCATCATAAGTGATTGATGAGGGATACACAAGAACATTAGTTTGATGTAAGAACATGGTTAATACACAGATGTACTAGTATGTACCAAAAACAGAAAGGCATGTCATATTCAAAGGTATAATGTGTAAGCTAAGCAGATGCAACTTAACCAAATTGGAAGCAATACAAGCTAGACATCCCGCTGGAGTGGTGAGCATGATCATCTAGGACCTGAGAGCCTTGTGGGAGGCGGGCTACTTCGCCACCATCGCGGCTTTTTAGTTGGCTTCCAGGTGATGCCTGTCTTTGCTGGGCTTGTCACTGGCTCGGCCAGTGCCCTAACTAGCTATTTGTCTTCTGGTGCTCACGAGATGGTGGTTCATGTAAAAAATATCTTTCCTTATCTTAATAAAGACCGATTTTGGCCTTTCGAATACAAGCTAGACACCATATGGAACATGCAACCACATATGACACCGCGAAGTTAAAGCAAGCACCTGGGATGGTGGTTCATTGCGAGCGAGGTCATCAACTCCAGAGCTACGTTTATCGTCTCCATCTGTTGACACTACACCCTTTATAAGGGTGAAACGTGTCTGGCCTGTCCGCGTACCATGCTGGAGCGACTTGTCTCTTTTCTTTTTGGCTTCTCTCTTGGCAGCAGAGTCTGAAATGCCCTTGCATAAAAACACAATAGTGAGAGTAAGGGTGAAGTGTGTGCAGAACTAGTGCACTGTAAAAGTAGCAGATAGCAGGTGGCTGAAAAATAAATGACAGGAGACATATGATAGCTCTAGAACATTGCATGGCAAACAAAATTAGATTCTACTCCGTATGATTTTGTAATATACGAGCACAGGAAATGCAGGCACTCCTCCAGTACACCACCACATGTGGTCATATCTAAGATAAAAGTCGACTGAAAATAAATAGGTCAGTTGATTTTTTAATGAACCGTCCGATCTATAAGGAACGGGTAGATGGCCTTCGTCTACCTCCCGCCAGTCATTGTTGATGATCTTTCTCGAACTGCCAGCGACCACCGGCCCAGACCCCTGCCTCCTCCGCCTTGTCCTCCCCTTGACCTCACACCACTGCCGTGCTTGGCAGCGCCCCTAGGCCATCCCTTTAATCCCGACCGACCTCCATATCGGGCGCCAGTAGCTCTAGGCCCCACACGCCCCTAAGATAAACACCAAGGCACTGCTTCCCCGGTGTAATAGGCGTACTAGCGCCTGTTACTCTAGGGAATGCTTCCGTTAATTGGGAATCAACTGACCAGAAATTGAAATTCAGGGGGGCGACAGACCTCTAGCTAAGGTGAAATAGTATATGAGGAGAAACCTTGTGCATCACGAGTTACTAGGAACATCTAGTATGAAGAAGAAGCGGTCAACTATTGTCTTCCGTGGGATGAATACCGTGCAAGCAGACACATAAGATTTGCACGAATAAGGGAAGAGGAGTACCCTTATCGGTTGACAGTGTGGTCTCGATATGTCGCGGCGATCTTCTTGTTTTTCCCGGGGGAACCAATGTTTTGGAGAGACATGGATCCTTGGACAAATCCATGGCCAAATTGTTGACTGTGTTGCCATGGCCGTATATCGGCAGAGGGGAAGCAGATCCGAGGCGGCTAAGGACGGCGTAGCAGTAATAGCTCCGGTGCGGTGGACGGTGGCGAAGTTGGAGCGGCAGCGGTGAGGCGCAGGACAGCATGGTTGAACTGGCTCGGGTACGGACGGCTTGGCCTCGGCTTCAACTACTAGCCGTGGAGGGTGTTGCGGTTGAGGTTGCGGTGGACGATGACGTCGGGGTATCGGCTCCAGCGTGATGGAGGAGTGCGGCGGTTGATGGGTGGGATGGGGTGGCGTACGGAGGACGCCGGGGTTTCGCGACTGGTGGAGAGGTAGTTTTTGCACCCATGGAGTACGAATGGGGAATCGGACAGGTGGGCGTGGGGGGGGGGGGTGGTGGGAGAACCATGTTTCGGTCTGGGACGCGCTTGTTTTTGGATTTTTTGAAGAAGATGGGACGCGCTTGTTTGAAACTTGGGGAAAGTACAAACTTTGCCCCCCTCTTAAATTTTGGACCTACTATGGGTCAGGGGTAGGATGGTAAGCCCAGGTGTCCCAAATAGTGGGCGGGAGCGATTTCAGCCGCGCGCATGTGTGCTTAGGAGGCCATTGTCTATGAATGTTTTTCGGAGGCGGTTGCGTGGCGTCTAGATGAAGCTACAAACCTACCCCGGTTTAGACCTTTGGACGTCGGGCCAGTAGGTTTCACGGGTCGGAGGTATTAGAAAAGTAATTTCCTTGTACTACCAAACATTGGTCTCACGCGGTTTCGGGTGAGTAGAGGCTCTTTTGGTGCTTCGTTCGAAATTTTGAAACACAAGCATTCACGTTTAGAGTACTCTTGAACTATGAGGATTGACCTAAATAGACAACGTTATATTTGACCTTGTATGTTTGAAAACCTCATTAAATTATCCGCTTCTTTTTGAAATTTTGACACTTGAAAATCCTATAACTACGATTATTTTGGAATGGAGGAGCTAAATTTGAATCTATTTTGTACACAACTACATATGCTATTATGTACAAAATCAGAGCAAAGATTGGTGCCCCCATAATTTAGGTATGATTTACAAATGCCATGATATCAAATTCAAATAATTGAATGGACTTCATGTTGAATTCGATTTTTTTAAACCACCTTAAGTTGAATTCAAATGTATGCTAGTTCATAGGTAGCTATTTATAATGTTCATTTTGTAACTTTTGTATGTATAATGTGCTTTACACACACAACATGAACTATACACACGTTTATATTCGATTGCTAAAGCGACGCATTGTCTGGAGTTCAAAATACTAACTATGTGGATCAATTGTGTTGAATAATAACATAGACATGCTCAAATTCGATAGAATCTAGATGTCTGATGGATCAATGACCGTTCCTTACGCGAATTGCAAATATCATGATCCCATCCTAATATTTGGATATAATTTATATCTTTAATCAATATGTACAACAGTCTTTTACGTGTAGTTTCACTCTTCATCGGTGGTCTCTCACACATGCTCGCACACTCTCTCCCGAGGTGTCTTTCTCGTACACATGCTCTAGATATAACCCTCCCTCCCTCTCGTAACCATTTACAACTGTTTTCACTAACCTTTATCACAAGCACTCTTCCACTCGCAAGCATACACACGCACAATCCCCATCGACCCTTTCTATATACATAGACCTGCCTACGTGTCTCCTGTACACACATTATCTTTAGGCCTATCTCTCACGCATTGTCTCATACCTCTCTTCCTAATCGACGAGTATGATTCTAGCAGAGAATTCTGTAGGATGCCCCTTAAAGTTAGGTTGGATGAATAGTAATATCAGAGATAAAGGGGTTACCTTAGTCCGAGAACCTAGGGTTACAATCCTAAACGGCTTTGTCAGTGGACACTGAGTCCTTCACAACTCTGCTATCTTTGTCTTGTACGACTAGTCATCCATGGGTCTCCCTAAATGCGTCATGGGCCGACCAATGTGGTGCAGGACGGAACCGAACGAAGGGACTCACCTCGACCCACCAGACCTCACGCAGTGACACACCCTCTTCCCCCATGTCTTGTTATCTTCTCACACCCACACATACCAACACAAACACCACACACACAAAAAAATTCTCCTGGTGCCTCTATCCCCTCCCCCCTTGCATATACACACTCAAGGGAATCTCTCGTCGTGACGTCATATTCGTCTCTCTCTCTAGACCACTCTCATTTCTCGTGCTATCTCTCCCCCGCCCCCCGCCGGCCCCTCTATCCATGCCTCTCTCTAATACGTAATACACACACATACCTCTCTAGGCCCCGCCAAATGCATCAACTACATATTCACACATGTTACATCATGTACCCCATTGATCTAAAAATCCCTCTCTTCACGTTTATTTCGCATACAACAATCCTTTTGAATAAAGTGTGGCCAAATAATTATTTTAGAATTTCTACATATATACATCATTACAAAGTTATATGGAGGAGTACGAACACTAATTTGCATTGCATGGTGCCCACAATGATATTTATTCCGCACTGTGAATTTGTATATTTTTATACTATATACAAAGTTAGTCATAATAAAGAGAAACAAAGAGCATCTCTCTCTCCATCGCGTACCCCCCCTCTACGCCCCTTTCACGTATGCACACAAACTATCTCCATGTTCTCTAAAAGTAAGCCCCCAGCACATTCACGCATGTTTCATCTTTGTCTCGCGATATATACAATGACGATCATTGTATTAGAAGCGAAAGCACGATAAGTACATTGTACTTTAGAATCCACTCATTACGGTCACCATTTACGTTTAGTGGTTATTATACTGTCACTAGCTCACCGTACAACTCTGCATTTGCTCAAGACATGACTAGTTGACCATTTAAACGCTCCACGTGGCACCTCTAGTGTTGCATCACATTATCTCACTACCATCATGCCCACCTGTCGGCTTGTATCTACTCTACATCTACACTCTTATAAAATACATACACTCTTATAAAAAACAGAGTTGGTGATGATGGTGTGCCTGCCATCCTGCAATATAGGCCGTCGATTTATATCTGACGAATAGGAAAGAAACTATGGCAATTTTGCAAAAAGGTACCCACACACCTCTTCACATTTGCAAATAAGGCGTTCCCTCATTCATCCTTTTCTCTCACAAGATAAACTAGTCATACAAATGCATCTTGATGTTACGTGCAACGCACGGGCATCTTCCTAGTAAGAATGAAAACAAACGATAAAAAAATATTGAATGATGATTCGAAGTCGTGACCGCGAGCACAGCGGACAAGGTGGCCTTGTATTGGTATGCTGAGCTGTCTGTTTTAACACACAGGAGCTGGTGTGGTGATTATACACACACGCACGCATGCACACGAACTGCATGCACGAAACACTCACACAAACACATGCACCCACGCACGCACGCAACACTCACACGTACACACGCAGCCATGCACACACGCAACAATCACATGCACGCATGCATGCATGCACACACCAGTACACCACACGACCAACACACACTCTCATGCTCAAGTGCTCAAGCTACACGTACATGCACACACATCAGACCCTGACAGACACATACACAACCAGGTGATTCCCGCGCACGGGTTGGAGTCTTGTTGCGCTTGCGTAAATTTGTGTTTATCTGACCTTTTCCCTATGCGAACTGACAGGTGGGACCCACAAGGAACATGGTCAATTTAACTAGTCAACATGGCACCATGCAGACTATTTGGCCGGTCAACAGAGTGCAATACGATGCTGAACCGTGAGCAAGTGATCGTATAATCACCGCAAAACGTATATAGTGACCGTAATCAGCTTATTCTGAAGTTCGGTGACCGTATTACGCTTTTCTCTCTGTAGGCTCTCCAAAACTACATCTCTACACGTTCTCGCATGTTACATCTAACAACTATGCAATACATCACTACTACTACACTCTAACACAATAAATCATATGTGTTTTTAGTTTTACTAGATATCATATTGTTACTTAATTATTCAGTTTGCATACATTAAAATTGCCTTTGAAATGTATGGCATCATCTACTGAGCGGGAAAAATCCTGCCCTTTCCTGTTTAATCTGGTTTGTATCGATGGATCGTGTGAAACAGCAAAACTATAGTACTATACAGTACAAGTGACAGTTCACTGGGCCGTCGTGTCGTGTACTCCTCTATCGTAAGAGTGGAGCACCCGCTTTCATAAATCTTCTAGTTCCTTTCACCGACATGTGGGACATCAAGCTACCAGGTCCACGTGCCATACCGGAATACATTGCAGAGCAACCGAGGTGAAGCACCCCAGTCATGGCGCCGGCGTTGTAATGAGCAATGAGGCGTCAAATCACAAAGCTGCACCTTTCCCGCAGTTAAGCTGGAGGGACGAAGTAATAATGCTAAAAGAAGAAGTTGGAGGGATGAAGCAACCATCATTTCACTCGTTGCTGAATCCGCTTCTCCCTCATCTTCTTTAACTTAACTAGGTGTTGCTTCTGCCGTTGTTCTGCCTCATGTGGGACGCGGATCGGCTTGGTAAAGCACTGGCACATGGGACCGCATGTTAGCAAACCGCCAGGACAACGTCCTCTAAAAATAAGAAACCTCCCCCGCCATCCGCGCGGCAAAATCACCTCCTTTTTACTAATCTTGATTCTATAATTTTTTAGATCAATATAATTGAGATTTGTATAGATAGCACACAGGAGCAAAACCAAGTGGTACGGTTAATGGCATCCACAATGTGTAGCAAAATGTGAAAATAGCTTTTGGCATCGTGGGAACCATTGTGGATGGTGTTGCCAAAGCCAAAAAGATGGAACCGAAGCTCCCTGATTGATTGATTGAAGGAATAGAAAAATGCAACGTCTCTCCTCTTTCTCCCATGCTTGGACGCATGTAGTACAGTATAGAGCACAGAGTCTACTCCCCTGTCCCTTCTATCACAAATCACAAAGCAGTGAGGCATCAAATCACAAAAGAACGGACGAAGCAACCATCATTTCACTCTTCGCTGACTCCGCTTCTCCATCGTCTTCTTCGAGAAACCATCTCACCACACTAAGCTAGACGGACGACGCTATTGTGTACTAGTAGTACTAGTACATCTACGCGTCCTTTGGTTCAACGGACTTCCTGGATGCAAATAAGGCGGTTGTCTCAGCTTGCAGGCGGCACTTGCGAACGACTTACCGTGGTCTCCCTCAATGGTGTTCTCCGTCGAACGCACTTCGCCAAACCACAACGTTCGAGATATTGTCGACGTCACCGCAATGGGGAAGGAAGTCAAATATAGTTACTACCTCCATTTTTTTGTACACAAGGCCAGTATATCAAAATTACAATTTGCAAAAGGCCACTAACACTAATCGAGGCAAAATTGATGGGGTCTGCCTCGTACTAGCAACCAAGGACATTAATATCCCCTACATGCATGCGGAAGTGAAAAGGTTGGTTTGCATGGTGCTGCATTAATCAAGCAATGAGGAGTGAGATGGTTAGCTCTTTGGTCTTTGGAGAAAAAACTACGCATTAATTGACACGTGAAACGAGGATTTGTATCGATTAATTCCCGCGAAGGAAAACTCCGCCTTTCTTTTTTAACACTAGTACTCCTAGTACGTACGTACTTATCCTATTTGGGTCTAGGCCTTGCATTGCCATACTTCGCCACACAATTTTGCCAAGCTTTCCTAAAGTTTTCAAAATGAGAAGGAGGTACACTTGCGCACGGCTGTCACGGTCGCACCGCACCCTCACACGGTCGCTCCTGCACGCCGCGGTCGCACCGCACCCTCACACAGTCGCTCCTGCACGCCGCAAACCCAACCAAGGGAACACACCCTCACTGACACGTGCTGTCACATGTGAACAAACCAAACTCAACCATCCTACTGCTGACACATAATTTTCGTTCATAGACTATGTTTATCCAACCGCATGTTGGGGAGTATCCCATATGGCCCGTGCGGTGGTCTATTGGGGAAGAAGAAGAGGTGAGGAAGAAGGGTTAGGAGATGTAGGATATTCATCCAACTACCTGAAATGGTAGACTGACCCAAGTTAGGCGACTTGCATAACAATATATGTTTTTACACAGCAAAAGATCCATAAAAACAACAACATAAAGAAAAACTATCACTGCTCGCGGAACGGGACGGCCTCGTCGTCTTTGGCTGCCGGCGCGAACCAGCCGTAGCTGCCGACGTGTGTCTCCGCACCGTGGTTGTTCTCGGCCTCCAGCTACTCGTTCACGCGGAGCGTGCGGGCGCTCTGCATGGACGAGAGCACAACCCGGTTCAAGTCGAGAACGTTCGGTTCTGTCTGCAGGAGGGCCTCGATGGCAGCGACATCGGTGCACTCTGCGTCAGCTCGAGCGTCCGCTGCCCGGTTCAAGTCCAGGACGTCTGGTTCCGCCTCCAGGAGGGCGTCGATGAGAGCGGCGTCCGTGTGTTCCGTGTCGAGTTGAGCCTCTGCCACCCGGTTCAAGTCCAGGACGTCCGGTTCCGCCTGTAGGAGGGCCTCGATGGCAGCGAAATCAGCGCGCTCCGCCTCAAGTTGAGCCTCTGCCGCCCGGTTCACATCCACGACATCCGGTTCCGCTTGCAGGAGAGCCTCGATGGCAGCGGCATGCGCACGCTCCCCGTCGAGTTGAGCCTCTGCCTCCTGGTCCTCCTTTAGTATCGCCATGTTGAACCGCTGGTCCGCCTGCACCATGGGGGACTCGGACGCCGGCACGAAGTCGACGTCCATTATCTCATACCCATCGGGGGCCTTCTGCACCGTGACCTCCGCCATGAACATTGGATCGGCTTCCTCCTCCTTGTAGCTTGGCTCCAGAGAACTCGGGTATTGGCCCGCCACAAAGCGAGCTTGGCAACGAAGGTCTGTGGCGCCGACCGCCACCGCGATTTCTGCGCGGCGCTCCGGCGTCAGCATGTTGTAGTAAGTGATCTTGCGGCGCACCATGGCTTTCCAACGAACTAGGGGACGCTTGATGCGGGCTAGGGGGTCGAAAGGTGGGGGAATGGGCTGGAGATTAGGTGTGGTTTTAGGGCAGTGGCTGGCGTAGGCCGAGCAGTGAAGGTTCTCGTGTGAATAGTGGTTCCAGTGATGACCGGTCAATGGGTTTTGACTCTACATCGCTCTTGTCGCGTTCGCATTGCAGCCCGACACACTGGACCCTCCATGTCGCTCACCGAATGGAACGCGCTTCGTCTTGCGTTTTCGCTCGCTTGTGGGACCGCAGTTGAGAGCAAACCGACGTCCCCTCCCCCACCCGCGTCATTTATTATACTACCACTCCCTCTATTTTATGCGGAGTAAATAAAAATAGAGGGAGTATACTACGGATGAGGATCCCCTGACGTGGCCGAACCCATTGAGTAACTGACATGTGGGGCCTAGCAAGCATGGGGTCCGCCAGTAAGTGACCAAAAGGGAGGGTAAGGCAGGGATACCTACGTCAGAGGATCCACTTCCACTACTACTCCCTCCTTCCATTTACTATACAGGGCCTAATGCGTTTTTCGAGGCTAACTTTGACCAAATGTTAGAGTAATAATATATGACATGCAACTTACACAAAGCATACAGTCAAATTCGTATGTGAAAGGAGTTTCCAATGATATAATTTTCACATTATACATCTCATGTACTATTAATCTTGTCAATAGTCAAATGCGGTTTTAAAAACGCATTAGAGCATGGTTAATAATATAGTCAGTCGATGGCTATGAGGGACTGCCATGTCATCTATAGCCATCATCTATTATATGCACTCATACAGTAGTGTGGGCTATATGGTTGGCTATTTCCCGCAATTTTTTTTATAAGGTTGGCTATTGTATTAGTACCTTTTTCCATCTCCTCTCTATCTCTTTCTTCATATTTATTGTATTTAACTAGGAATGCGTATATATCTAGGCTCTTGCATGAGAGCTCACTCCCCCTACTTTTTCACATCTCTCTCCTCCACATAGGCCCTATATAAATGGAAGGAGGGAGTACTACTATGAGCACTGCATACTCTAGTATAGATGTTGTTAGTACTCCACTAGTACTATTGGAGAGGGAGCTTAAAAAAGTTACTATTGGACTGGCTATGCGTGGCGAAATCCTAGTAGGAAGATCATGCGCGAGAACAAGCACATTCACGTGGTTGAAAACAAATTGGAAACCATCTCGAGTACAAATCTAGGAGTACGTACGAATCTAACAATATTGATTGGGCGTTGTTGAATGTTGATACTTTTTTGATCAAAGTAGCGATACTTTGACTACACATAAAATTTATATGTAAACTAGAAAGGATACGAGGGAGTATATTGTACATTCAAAAACGAAACGAACATTGAATACCCTTTATATATGATTTGCGAATGCTATGATCACCAGTTCAAATTTTTGAATCCGCCTTAGGTAAGGTGCACCAACTCGTTCCATCTCGATTTCATCTCGGGGTCCGGAGATCAATTGAAAGAGGACTAGGGTGGGTACATGCGAATGATACTCGACAAAATGTTCAAATGAGGCATGCGGGAGGATGGACTCGACCGGAGGGCGACATGATCGATGGAGAATAGGGTTGGAGAGGAATGGGAAATAAGCAAACGCCACATGATTATACTTGAACGGCTCAAATGAACAATAAGTTGTCTCGCTTGGCCTACATAGTGAAAGGCCTAAAGCGCAATGCGGAGCACTGACGCCCGAATATGGCCTGGAAAACAGGGAAACCGACATGTGGGGCACACCCGTCGGGACGACGTAGCGCAGACTAGTCCAATGGAGGAGCTGGCCCACAACCTCCTCGCCACCGACAATCGTTCATGTGGGTCATGGGGGCCAACAACGTGGCGCATCTCCAGCACCACCTCTGGACACGGCGACCATGGTGAGCAACACGCTCATCGTCGCTAGACACAGTCGGTTTCAGTGTGACGAGTTTGGCGTTAGTGCTGTGGCACGACCAACAGTAGGTTTGGTTTGTGCCCAAGGTTGCCCCATCAAAGCATTTGGTAGCCAAAATTTTGGTTGAGGTATTGGTTGCCCATGATTTAGCCGACATTGGCAAGAAAAATGATCTAGAGTTGGCTAGAGTTCATTGGCATGCTAAAAAAATGGCAACCATCCAAACAAAGACCAATCTTTGGGTGATGACCAAAATTTTGGTAAGGTGCACTTTGGGCACAATCCAAACACACCCCAACACCCGGCTCGTCGAGGATTCACGGGGCACCGCGACGCGTCCGTGGAGTGGTGTAGCACGGCCAACTGCATCCTCAGGACCTGAGACCATGCCGGATCATCTTGCTTTTTCAATGACATGCGGGGATCGCATTTGAACAAAGGGCATCTCCAACGTTGCCACGACCGCAGCTGACTACCCTGGCACACCAAAACCCTCGTCCCTCGCGCTGTCATGCGGTGCGTTCCCAGCCGGCGCCAGCTGCCCGCATTCATGCCGTCCGTTCGTATGCCGTCGTTAAGAGGCTCGGTGCCCGAGGAACCAACTCCGGTGACTTAATGACGCATCCGGATGCTTGGCCTCACCGGAATGCGCTACTTAAAGCGGCAACGCCCAGCTAACCTCCACACCATAGAGCCTCGTCCTCCTACCTGGCACCACATCCGCCATGACCGCATGCGCGAACGTTCTGCGGGAGAGCTTGTCTTCGGGGATGAAGCTCGAGGTCGCCGCCCTCGCTCAAGTCGCCTCTCGCGACGCAATAGCGGCGTAGACGGACGCGGACGCGACCGCACAAGCGGTGGCTACGCTGGCGGCCGACAACGGGAGCACCGTCAGACACGCGTCCTACTTGCCGCCGTCCAACGTCCGACACCGCCGAGGTCGGGGACTCCTCCGAGGATGAGTAGGGAATGGGAGGCGGCAGGGCATGGTGTGCCAACTGGCCGGTCCGTATCCCGTGTTCTACTCTTCCTCGCCGGAGACCGCACCTTCACTTCACGGGTCTTGAACCCCGCCCCCGTACATAGAGATCAGAGATGGATGACGTCGGTCGAATAGGTTTAGGGTCGGGTTTGTTTTATTTTTCTGTCCTATAAAAGTTCGAAATGTAATGAAAATCTGTCGTGTTTGCATTAATCTCGGCCGGTGTATATGAACTTTCACAATAATATAGTATATTGTAGGAGTACTAGCAAGATACCCGTGCATTGCACGGAAGATCAAGATCTTGTGGGAGAAAAGGATGAACGAGGGAAAGCCTTATCTGCAAATGTGGAGAGGAGTGCGAGTAAATTGTCATAGTTTCCTTCCTATCCATTGGATATAGATCGGACGGCCTATATTGCAGGATGACAGGCACACCATCATCACCAACTTTGCTTTTTATTGAACCGAGACAAATCTAACATTCGAAGTAAAATAAACACATAGGGTCTATACATACACAATTTATCTTAGGCATTCCAATAGTACGTCCACTACAAATTCACGCATTTCACATCTTTCTACATCTACGGGAACCTACGAAAGGGTTAACGTAAATTGCCTCTCTCTCCTCCCCTGATTTTCATGGTGGTGGCCCCCTCCCTCCCCCAATCTACAATCAACAGCTCACGCATTTCACATTACATTAATTACGTAACTGGGATTACGTAGGTGTAGCATTACTCGTCCTAAAAAAACCCAACTAAGCCAACCTCTCCCAGCATATCGCGCGGGAAAAGACCCGGCCGCGCCATTTTAGTCGGGATTACCGGATTACTAGTAGTAGTATCGATGGATCGCGCGAAGCAACATGTTTTTTTGAGGGGTGAAGCACCTAGTTTAAAAGGGAAAAAGGCGGTACACTCACAGCACTCCTATCGCGGTCGCATTGCACCCGACACACGTTTGGTCCTGCACATGGCTCACGCAAACGGAACACGCTTTGGCTTGCCTCTTCACTGACACGTGGGACTGCACTTGGAGAAACCGACCATGCGCCAAACTTCCCCCGCCCACTGCGTGAAAATCCTCCCCCCACCCAAAAATTCCCCCCAAATCCAATTCAACCGCCCTTCGGCCAACTAGCCAATAATATTCCCCAAACCCCCCTCCCCCCGTCCCCCTCCACTCCATTTGCTCCGCCAAAGCCGCCCTCCCCGCCGCGCCAATACATCGGTGCTGCGGTTCATCAAGGGGACGCACGGCGATCCTCTCGCTCCCACAGTACACTCTCGTAGACTGCCGTCCTCTAGCCGTGCTGCCACCGCTAGCTACGTTCTTGTGGAGGCACACAACGGTCGGTGCCGCCACCGCTGGCGACATTCGTGTGGAGACGCATGGCAGTCAGCTTCTCCCACGGTACGCACATTCTAGACTGAGGCCCTGTTCATGCCGGTGTAGCGCTGAATGTTAGCTGATAGACACTGTTAATCTCACTGTTTGCCGAAGTAGTTTACAGTCAATATTCTCTGCTTAAGAAGCTTCCTTGCCCTGTTCTGCACTCAATCTTCTTAGCTGAGATGGCATGCCAAGGCCGATTAGTTGCTAAGATACCCTGCCATATATTTATTGTGACGTAGATTGCCATGGTCTAGTAGCCAATCAGTTAGGTGAAATAGCTCTACACCGATTGATACTCGATCTTTGTTGCTACGATGGCCTTCGATAGTTTGATGGCTGTGTGCTTGGCCTCATTGTCTGCTGAAACAGCCTGCCATAATTTAGCACTCAAATCTGTTTGCTGAATTAGCTTTACATATATTTTGTTACTAAATCTGCTCGTCCAAATATCTTGCCATAGCTTTAGACATCGAACTAGGTATTTTTTCTGGACTTCATAAAAAAGCATATATGTTTTTCCAGTAATATCTAGTAGAATAACTAATTTGTATGTCTAACAGATGGACATGACTTGGATAACTTCTGCTCGAAGATTCTCTGTTGCTTATGTCGAGGGCGTTGAAAACTTCATGAACTTTATCAGAGCTGAGTACGGTGGTCCGAAATCAGATGTGCTCTGCCCGTGTAGCAGTTGTATGAATTCAGTTACAAGACCCCAGTCAACTATGCAAAATCATCTACACTTGTATGGGATGTCGGTCACATATACTAGGTGGGTTCATCATGGTGAAACTTTGAATGTCAATGTTATTGACTACGTGGAAGCAGCAGATCACCATCTTGATCTGCCTGATGCTCAGGTGGAAGAGGAGGAGGAGGTGGTGGTGGCGGAGCCAGTAAGTTTGACCAACATTGAAACAATGCTACGAAATGCTCGTTGCATTCCGTGAACTTTCACCTGCAGAAGAAAAATGGCGGGCCTGCATGTTGGAACAATGCAACGTGGCTGTCACCCCAGGAAATAAGCTGTCAGTATTCTCAGCTATGGTCACCTTTCTTCAGGTGAAGACATCTGAGTGGATGACCAACAAATCATTTGATGCGATGTTGGCTGCTTTCCGCAAATCTTTCCTAGATGCGTCTGAGCTGCCACACACCTACAGTAAAATGAAGAATTTCCTTCGTGCAGTTGGAATTGGATATTATATGATCCATGTTTGTAAGAATAATTGTGTTTTGTTCCGGAAGGATTATGCCAACTTAAGTGAATGCCCGAAATGCAAATCGTCAAGATGGAAGATGGCGATGCTGTGAAGAGGATTACTCATAATGTTCTGAGACATTTTCCAATTATACCAAGATTGCAGAGGTTGTTTCATGATGCTGAAACAAGAGAGGATGTACTGTGGCATTCTAGGAACCAGGAGTACAGAGATCAAAATGTAATGAGCCATCCATCTCATGGTAGTGAGTGGAAAAGCTTCAATCATAAACACAAAAAGTTTGTTGCTAACCCGAGAAACATTAGACTTGGCTTAGGTTCAGATGGATTTAACCCATTTGGCCACCAGAGCGCCACATATAGCATGTGGCCAGTGCTTGTTATCCCTTACAACATGCCTCCAAATGTCTGCACCAAAGAATCAAACTACATGATGGCCTTGCTCATCCCAGGTCCAAAAAGTCCTGGAAAGGATTTTGATTTGTTCATGGAGCCTCTTGTGGAGGAACTTCAACAGCTATGGAGGGGTGTTCTCACTCGAGACCTATATAGCAGCCCACCAGCTGATTTCTTTCTGCATGCTATTATAATTTGGTGCATCCATGATTATCCGGCTTTGGGCACTATGTCAGGGCGAACGACACATGGTTACAATGCATGTGTTCGCTGTGACAGGAATCCGTTGTCATATGCAATATTTAGCAAGATCTGTTACATTAGACACCGCCGTTTCCTTGCCAAGGACAAGCCGCATCCTAGAAAATACCGAAGACAAGTATTCAATGCAAAGCATGAAAACCGTGATGCGCCAAAGAGGCTCACCGCCGACGAGTTGCAAGTGGAATTAGAGAAGGTCTGGCATATTACACCAGGAAACCATCCTGGTAATGGTAGCTGGAAAAGGAAGCGTGGCAGGGTAGAAGAGAGATTATTGTTTACCCACAGGTCCACTTTGTGGGACTTGGAGTATCGGAAAGATTTGGATCTACGGCATAAACTTGATGTGATGCACATCGAGAAAAATATATGTGACAGCATTATCGGCACACTTCTTAATATTGAAGGCAAGACAAAAGATACCTTAAAATCTAGGATTGATTTGACACACCTGGGTATCAGACAGGATTTGCAGGTGCAAGATGAAGGTAAACCACGGGATATGGCACCAGCTGTGTATGTCTTGGACAAGGTAAAAGGAAAAGAATTCTGCGAGGTCCTGTCATGTGTGAGATTCCCACATGGATTTGCTTCCAACCCTAAAAGGAGAGTCAGTGCAGATGGAAACAAGGTACAAGGGTTGAAAACTCATGACTGCCATGTCCTACTTCAAAGGGTTTTACCTGTTATCCTTAGAGGATTGGGCCGCCCTGACTTATACAGAGCAGTTGCAGAGTTGGGACAATTCTTCAGGGAACTTTGTAGTAGAAATATCAGGATAGATGCTTTGGAGCGTCTTAGAGACAAGATACCAACTATCCTATGTGACCTTGAAGATATATCCTCCAGCCTTCTTTGATGTGATGGTGCATTTGGCTGTTCATCTACCTGATGAGGCACTACTTAGAGGTCCAGTACAATATGGCTGGATGTACCCTATTGAAAGGCGGCTAGGCACTTTCAAGGGCTATGTTAGGAACAGAGCTAGACCCGAAGGTTCCATTGCGGAGGCCTACATTGCTACAGAAGCGTTGACATTCTGCTCAAAATACATTGAAACAGCTGATCAACTTAGCAAAGAGGTGGGTGAAGACAATCCCGGGCTTAATGTTTTTGATTATTCTGTTCGAGTTACAGGGAAGAGTCGACAAGAGGACAAACTTAAAGATTTGGACAAAATGGATTGGTATGTGTTGAACAAATGTCCTGGGATACTACCTTATATCAAGTAAGTGCTAAGTACTGCAGCTTATACATCATAATCTACTAAACTTGTAGCACATTCTTATATTATTAGATGTTTGACACGATCACTATGTTGTGCAGCATCTACAAAAAGGAGTTACTGCCACAAAATCCAAGAAACATTGACAAACTGGTTATGGCAGGATTTGCGAAATGGTTCAAGAGCCATGTAAGCTTTTGAATTGCACTGTCAGTTTTTTTTAATATATTGAGTACATAAGATGATCAGCTTGTCTATTTTCTAACCATAGGTTAAGAAGATGTGGGAGGATGGGCAGGCAGTTGATGATGCCCTTTACTCACTAGCAATGGGTCCTGATACTCGGGTAAGACATTATGAATCTTGCGTTGTTGGAGATGTGCGCTACAACACTCTTGCATGAGACGAAGGCAGGAAGACACAAAATAGTGCCATCATGAGCACGGATATGTATGACAAAGAGACAACTGAAATGTATGCTAACATAACAGACATTGTTCAGTTGCAGTATAACTCCAGTTTCGAGGATCATCGGTGTGTGGTTCTGTTGTGCTGTCTTTGGTATAACCTATTTTCCAGGATCGCAAAACCAAGAGCTGATGATTATTTCAAATCCATCAATGTCAAGGCGGCGTACCAGACCAACGAGCCTTTTATTTTGGCAAATCAAGCAATAGAGATATTTTCTTGGAAGACACATTTGCACATAGTGATGACTGGAGAGTATTGCAAAGGTTTGAGCAGAGGAATTCATTTAATGAAGTGGCACAACAAGATGATGCTTACACTACTCCTGATGTACAAGATAACACAGATGTTCCTAATATCTTTGAGAACCATCACGTCAATGACACTGGTGAAAAGATTGCCTGTCGTGCTGTGGACATACAAGAGTTGATCAAGAAGAAGCCAACGTTCGAGGACGTTGAGGATGAAGAAGAAGATGACACCATGGGGAATTATGATTCAGACTGATACACATGGCGAAGATGTTGACGCTGCTGTTGTGGATGATGATTACATTGTTTTTGTCGTATTTGCCTGTCAGAAGACGTTTTATATCTACTATGTGAAATTGTGTTTGCTATGACAACTGAAACCTGATGAACATGTTGTTTAGTATTTTGCTGTCAGAACATCACTTGTTATGTATGCTGATTTGTGTTTGGTGATTGTATGACGACTAAAACATGATGACATTGTTGTTTAGTTGTACTCATATTTGGCTGTGAAACTTGAATTTGATGACATAGTTTGCTGTTGGACTGCAATTTGCTTGACGTCTTCGAATGAGAACAAAGCTGACCCGACAGGGCCTCTGTTATTTATTTATTTATGAGCAAAAGGGGATACTCCCTGATTTCCGTTAATAGAAATCATTAGATGTTCGCAACACTACGCCCAGCTTGCTACACAGGTTTCATTCATTACTAGTTTCAGCAAAGTGCTCATGTCATAGCCACTCAATACATCACGAGTGCTACATACACTACAAATAAAGAGACAATCATCCTACAGAGCACATCGATTTTGCCCATTATCTTCACAAGCTCTTTCATCTCCTCATTGCTGTCAAGGCCGTTCAATAGCTGTTGCTTGGCCATGATCAGAGGAACTGCATCTTTAACCTTCTGCTCTGCATCTTCCTCTTCTGCCGTTACTTTAGTTACTTGTCCAACACCCCAACCTGCTGGTATTGGGATTCCTCAACTAACCAAATAATCAGCGTAGTTGCATTCCCCCACATCAGCAACTTCCCAGAAATACAAATCACACAAATCTTCCCTTTTCTGCACGAATCAAATTGGAAGATCATCGACCAAACTATTAAAAAAATCAGCAACTGAAAGCAGTAGAACAACACTTAAACATATTATTACCCCATGATTCGGGCATTTGTAGAAGACTCGGCCAGGGTTGAGGATTGTGGTTGAGACGCCGGATGACTCTGCGTGATTTTCAGCAGTGGCACCACACCAACGGCAGCGGGTTGTGATGAGCAATCGGCTACGATGCGCATGCCGTTGGGGGTGTGATGATACCCACAGGCGATGGTACGGGTGGCGACTTGGCACATGTCTGGTTGTTGCCTGCTGAAGAGCAGGTGGACGAGCAACCAGCGGACATGGTTGTTGTGGCCAGAGCTTCTGATGCTAGGCAAAGTAAGTAGAGAAGAGGAGAAGCGAACGTTGGATATGTCACTTTCATTACTTGCGGAGTAGCATAGCACCATATATAGTCATAGTCTAGGTTTGGATTCGAACCAGCTACAGGAGCATGTCTCTGTTGTTTCTAAAACTCAGCAATGTCTCTTTACTGGTACACTAGCTTGTTCTGTACGCCTTCCCAAGTCTTTGATTTTTTTCCCGAAGGAGGACAAAATTGAGAGTTCCTGGGACTCGAACCCAAGACCTCTCGGTTGAAAACCAAGGGTGCTAGTAACTTATGTGGCGAACGTTCCCTGGGAGGAGGACGGCAGACGAACACATTTTCCTCGCAGTTTTAGTTGCAACACAAGATCGAAAGGTCGCAGTTTCGGGAATGTTATCAGGCGAACGAGCCCAGTTTTTCTTTTCTTCCTATATATAAAAAAGTATGCTACTTGGTGTCAGCTTAGTCAACAAACGATTGTGCCAACCTTGACCGTTGGATTGACATTCAACATCTGTCGTGTTTCTTCAGTCTCTTCTTCCTTGAGCCGCCAAAGCCAAACCAGCACCGGCGGGACCGCCTGCTCCCGCCTCCCATGGCTGGTTGTGCTGCCGCGCACGCATCGTGGCCACATCGCACCCTAAAACCCTGCGCATCTTCCCCGGCTCCTATTCGTTCCCGTCCGAGGCCTCACCATCGTCCTCCACCTTGGTTCGCTTGCCGCAGCGCCGCCCTCCAGTGTTGACAACATGGTCAACAACCAAGAGGAATGAGGAGATGACTGTACATGGTGAGGATGACAGTAGGGACCTAGCAGCGTGCACAGTAATTTTGTTTTTTCGGGATGGAGAAGGGTATCAACTGGGTTGTGCGGGACCTGTGGCCTGTCTAGCCCAGGCTTTTATTTCATATGTTTAGCACATGACCAGCCCAGTTTGTTTTTTTCCTTTCTGAAAAATGGCTAGCCAGCTATTTTGTTTTTTGCAGAATAACCAACGTAGGCCTACTTGCTTTTCTATGCCCTGCTGGGCCGGAAATCTTTCAAGACGAGGAGGGATGCATTTTGCCCAGAAAATGGGCTATAAGTAATAAGAAATGGGCTATAAGAGAAAATAAATGGGATGTAAATGAAAAATACAGCAAACATGCAATTAGTTCCAAAATACTTTTTTCTTTCGGATTTTGATATTTTAAATTTCATTGTTTTTGTGCGGGTAAAATTTCATTGAATTTAAATTAAGGTATATTTAGATTTAAAAATAATTTGAATCTGGCAAGAAATTTCGGGTCGTATGCTGTTTGGGACAGATTTGGAGGCTCACTTGTGGGTCTACTAGGTTGAAGTGTATGAAAGGCTTTGTCAACTGATACGTCCATTTTGCATCATGCTTTTATATCAATATTTATTGCATTATGGGCTGTTATTACACATTATATCTCAATACTTATGGCTATTCTCTTATTTTACAAGGTTTACCATGAAGAGGGGGAATGCCGGCAGCTGGAATTCTGGCTGGAAAAGGGGCAAATATTGGAAACCTATTCTGCACAGCTCCAAAAATTCTGAAACTCCACAGAAGTCAGTTTTGGAATTAATAAGAATTATTGAGCGAAGAAACTACCAGAGGGGGCCCACACCCAGTCCAGGAGGGTGGGGGGCGCGGCCACCCCTACTGGGCGCGCCCCTATCTCCTGGTCCCCCTGGTGCCCCTCCGGTGCCCGTCTTCTGCTATATGAAGGCTTTCACCCTGGAAAAAAAATCGGAGGCAAGCTTACGGGATGAAACTCCGCCGCCACGAGGCGGAACCTTGGCGGAACCACTCTAGGGCTCTAGCAAAGCTGTTCTACCAGGGAAACTTCCCTCCGGGAGGGGGAAATCATCACCATCGTCATCACCAATGATCCTCTCATCGGGAGGGGGTCAATCTCCATCAACATCTTCACTAGCACCATCTCCTCTCAAAACCCTAGTTCATCTCTTGTATCCAATCTTTTATCCAAACCACAAATTGGTACCTGTGGATTGCTAGTAGTGTTGATTACTCCTTGTAGTTGATGCTAATTGGTTTACTTGGTGGAAGATCATATGTTCAAATCCTTAATGCATATTAGTACTCCTCTGATTATGAACATGAATATGCTTTGTGAGTAGTTACGTTTGTTCCTGAGGACATGGGTGAAGTCTTGCTATTAGTAGTCATGTGAATTTGGTATTCGTTCGATATTTTGATGAGATGTATTTTGTCTCTCCTCTAGTGGTGTTATGTGAACGTCGACTACATGACACTTCACCATTATTTGGGCCTAGAGGAAGGCATTAGGAAGTAATAAGTAGATGATGGGTTGCTAGAGTGACAGAAGCTTAAACCCTAATTTATGCATTGCTTTCTAAGGGTCTGATTTGGATCCATATGTCAATGCTGTGGTTAGGTTTACCTTAATACTTCTTTTGTAGTTGCGAATGCTTGCAATAGGGGTTAATCATAAGTGGGATGCTTGTCCAAGTAAGGGCAGTACCCAAGCACCGGTCCACCCACATATCAAATTATCAAAGTACCGAACGCAAATCATATGAGCGTGATGAAAACTAGCTTGACGATAATTCCCATGTGTCCTCGGGAGCTCTTTTATCCTTATAAGAAATTGTCCAGGCTTGTCCTTTGCTACAAAAAGGACTGGGCCACCTTGCTGCACTTTATTTACTTTTATTGCTTGTTACTCATTACAATTTATCTTATCACAAAACTATCTGTTACCTACAATTTCAGTGCTTGCAGAGAAAACCTTACTGAAAACCTCTTGTCATTTCCTTCTGCTCTTTGTTGGGTTCGACACTCTTACTTATCGAAAGGACTACGATAGATCCCCTATACTTGTGGGTCATCAAGACTCTTTTCTGGCGCCGTTGCCGGGGAATGAAGTGCTTTTGGTGAGTGGAACTTGGTAAGGAAACATTTATATAGTGTGCTGAAATTTTTTGTCACTTGTTACTATGGAAACTAATGCTTTGAGGGGCTTGTTTGGGGTATCTTCACCCCGACCAGAAGAGCAAAGAGTTGCTCCTCAACCTACTGAACCTACTGAAAATATTTACTTTGAGATTCCTTCAGGTATGATAGAGAAACTGCTAGCTAATTCTTTTGCAGGAGATGGAACATTGCATCCCGATTTACACCTTATCTTTGTGGATGAAGTTTGTGGATTATTTAAGCTTGCAGGTATTCCTGATGTTGTTGTCAAAAGGAAGGTCTTCCATTTATCTTTGAAGGGAGATACATTGACATGGTATAGGCTATGTGATGATACGGGATCTTGGAATTATAAGCAATTGAAGTTGGAATTTCACCAGAAGTTCTATCCTATGCATCTTGTTCATCGTGATCGTAATTACATATATAATTTCTGGCCTCACGAAGGAGAAATCATCGCTCAAGCTTGGGGGAGGCTTAAGTCAATGTTATATTCACGCCCCTATCATGAGCTCTCCAGATAAATGATTATTCAAAAATTTTATGCTCGGCTTTCTCCCAATGATCGCAACATGCTCGATACTTCCTGTGCTGGCTCTTATATGTTGAAGACTATTGAATTCAAATGGGACTTATTGGAAAGAATTAAACGCAACTCTGAAGATTGGGGTTCCGACGATGGTAAGGAGTCAGGTATGACTCCTAAGTTTGATTGTGTTAAATCTTTTATGGATACCAATGCTTTTCGTGGATTTAGCGCTAAATATGGACTTGACTCTGAGATAGTAGCTTTTTTCTGTGAATCTTTTTCTATTCATGTTGATCTCCCTAAGGAGAAGTGGTTTAAATATAATCCTCCCATTGAAGTAAAAGTAGTTGCACCTATTACAGTTGAAGAAAAGACTGTCACTTATAGTGATCCTATTGTTCCTATTACTTATGTTGAGAAACCTCCTTTTCCTGTTAGGATAAAGGATCATGCTAAGACTTCGACTGTTGTTTGTAAGAGTAATACTAGGACTTATACACCTCCTGAGCAAATCAAAGTTGAACCTAGTATTGCTTTGGTTAAAAATCTTTTGGATGATGATTTAGATGGGCATGTTATTTATTTCTGTGGTGAGACTGCTAATATTGTTAGACCAGATGCTAAGATACATAGACCTGTTGTAGGCATGCCTATTATTTCTGTTAAAATAGGAGATCATTGTTATCATGGCTTATGTGATATGGGTGCTAGTGCTAGTGCAATACCCTATGACTTATATCAAGAAATTATGCATGATATCGCACCCGCTGAATTGGAAGGTATTGATGTTACTATCAAGCTTGCCAATATAGATACTATTTCACCAATTGGGATTGTTAGAGATGTTGAAGTCTTGTGCGGGAAGGTTAAATATCTTGCTGCTTTTCTTGTTCTTAGTTCCCCACAAGATGATTTTTGTCCCATTATTTTTGGTAGACCCTTCTTGAATACTGTTAATGCTAGGATTGATTGTGAAAAGGATATTGTTACAATTGGCTTAGAGGATGTGTCTGATGAGTTTAATTTTGCTAAGTTTCATAGACAACCTCGTGATAGAGAATCACCTAGTAAGGATGAGATTATTGGTCTTGCTTCTATTGCCGTGCCTCCTACTGATCCGTTAGAACAATATTTGCTAGACCATGAAAATGATATGTTTATGAAGGAAAGAAGGAAAATAGATGAAGTGTTCCTTCAACAGGAACCTATTCTGAAACACAACCTACCCGTTGAAATTCTTTGGGATCCCCCTCCACCCAAGGGTGATCCCGTGTTTGAACTCAAACCATTACCTGATAATCTTAAGTATGCTTATCTTGATGAAAAGAAAATATATCCTGTTATTATTAGTGCTAACCTTTTAGAGCAAGAAGAAGAAAGATTATTGAAAACTCTGAAGAAGCACCGTGCTGCTATTGGATATACACTGGATGATCTCAACGGCATTAGTCCCACGTTATGCCAACACAAAATTAATTTGAAGGACAATGCCAAACCAGTTAGAGATCCTCAACGACGATTGAATCCTAAGATGAAAGAAGTGGTAAGAAAGGAGATACTAAAGCTCCTTGAGGCAGGTATAATTTATCCCACTGCTGATAGTCATTGGGTAAGCCCTGTCCATTGTGTTCCTAAAAAGGGAGGTATTACTGTCATTCCTAATGATAAAGATGAATTGATCCCGCAAAGAATTATTACAGGTTATAGGATGGTAATTGATTTCCGTAAATTAAATAAAGCTACTAAGAAAGATCATTACCCTTTACCTTTTATTTATCAAATGCTAGAAATACTATCCAAACACACACATTTTTGCTTTCTAGATGGTTATTCTGGTTTCTCTCTAATACCTGTGTCACCGAAGGATCAATCAAAAACTACTTTTAATTGCCCTTTCGGTACTTTTGCTTATAGACGTATGCCTTTTGGTTTATGTTATGCACCTGCTACCTTTCAAAGATGCATGATGGCTATATTTTCTGACTTTTGTGAAAAGATTTGTGAGGTATTCATGGATGATTTCTCTGTTTATGGATCCTCTTTTGATGATTGCTTGAGCAATCTTGATCGAGTTTTGCAGAGATGCGGAGACACTAGTCTTGTCTTGAATTGGGAAAAGTGCCACTATGGTTAATGAAGGCATTGTCTTGGGGCATAAGATTTCCGAGAGAGGTATTGAAGTTGATAAAGCTAAAGTTGATGCTATTGAAAAGATGCCATGTCCCAAGGACATAAAAGGTATAAGAAGTTTCCTTGGTCATGCCGGTTTTTATAGGAGGTTCATTAAGGACTTTTCTAAAATCTCTAGGCCTCTGACTAATTTATTGCAAAAAGATATTCCTTTTGTCTTTGATGATGATTGTGTAGAAACATTTGAAATACTTAAGAAAGCTTTGATCACTGCACCTATTGTTCAGCCACTTGATTGGAATTTACCCTTTGAAATTATGTGTGATGCTAGTGATTATGCTGTAGGTGCTGTTCTAGGGCAAAGAGTTGATAAAAAATTGAATGTTATCCAGTATGCTAGTAAGACTCTTGATACTGCCTAGAGAAATTATGCTACTACTGAAAAAGAGGTCTTAGCAGTTGTGTTTGCATGTGATAAGTTTAGACCTTGCATTGTTGATTCCAAAGTTACTATTCACACCGATCATGCTGCTATTAAATATCTTATGGAAAAGAAAGATGCTAAACCTAGGCTCATCAGATGGGTTCTCTTGCTGCAAGGATTAGATTTGCATATTATTGATAGAAAGGGAGCTGAGAACCCCTTTGCAGACAACTTGTCTAGGTTAGAGAATGTTCTTGATGACCCACTGCCTATTGATGATAGCTTTCCTGATGAACAATTAGAGGTTGTTAATGCTTCTCATACTGCTCCTTGGTATGCTGATTATGCTAATTATATTGTTGCTAAATTTATACCACCTAGTTTCACATACCAGCAAAAGAAAAAGTTCTTTTATGATTTAAGACATTACTTCTCGGATGACCCACACCTTTATAAAGAAGGAGTAGATGGTGTTATTATACGTTGTGTACCTGAGCATGAACAGGAACAGATCCTACGCAAGTGTCACTCTGAATCCTATGGAGGACACCACGCTGGAGATGGAACTGCACATAAGATATTGCAATCTGGTTTTTATTGGCCTACTCTCTTCAAAGATGCTCGTAAGTTTGTCTTATCTTGTGATGAATGTCAAAGAATTGGTAATATTAATAGACGTCAAGGAATGCCTATGAATTATTCTCTTGTTATTGAACCGTTTGATGTTTGGGGCTTTGATTATATGGGACCCTTTCCTGCCTCTAATGGTTATACACATATTTTAGTTGCTATTGATTACATTACTAAGTGGGTAGAAGCTATTCCAACTAGTAGTGATGATCATAACACCTCTATTAATATGCTTAAAGAAGTTATTTTTCCGAGGTTTGGAGTCCCTAGATATCTTATGACTTATGGTGGTTCACATTTTATTCATGGCGTTTTCCGTAAGATGCTTGCTAAGTATGATGTTAATCATAGAACTGCATCTCCTTATCACCCGCAGTCTAGTGGTCAAGTAGAGCTGAGCAATAGAGATCTCAAATTAATTTTGCAAAAGACTATCAATAGATCTAGAAAGAATTGGTCCAAAAAACTTGATGATGCATTATGGGCCTATAGAACTGCATACAAAAATCCTATGGGTATGTCTCCGTATAAGATGGTTTATGGAAAAGCATGTCACTTACCTCTAGAACTTGAACATAAAGCATATTGGGCTATTAAAGAGCTCAACTATGACTTCAAACTTGGCAGTGAGAAGAGGTTATTTGATATTAGCTCACTTGA
The DNA here is from genome assembly GCA_963921465.1 of Triticum timopheevii. NCBI lineage: Eukaryota > Viridiplantae > Streptophyta > Magnoliopsida > Poales > Poaceae > Triticum > Triticum timopheevii. The sequence continues at coordinate 299,752,174 of OY997274.1, forward strand.
TGAATGGAGAACCCTAGCCTATGAGAATGCCAAGCTATTCAAAGAAAAAGTCAAACGCTGGCATGACAAAAGGATACAAAAGCGTGAGTTTAACGTAGGTGATTATGTGTTATTATTCAACTCTCATTTAAGATTTTTTGCAGGAAAACTTCTCTCTAAATGGGAAGGTCCTTACGTTATCGAGGAGGTCTATTGTTCCGGTGCCATAAAAATCAACAACTTCGAAGGCACAAGTTCGAGGGTGGTGAACGGTCAAAGAATTAAACATTATATCTCAGGTAATCCTATCAATGTTGAAACTAATATTGTTGAGACCGTAACCCCTAAGGAGTACATAAGGGACACTTTCCAGAACTTTCCAGATTCCGAAAAGGAATAGGTATGTGGTACGGTAAGTAAACCGACTCCAAAACAATTCTAATGGCAATTTTTATCCGTTTTGGAATATTTAAGAATTTTAGGAAGAAAGAAGTAATCCGGGAAGGACACGAGGCCTCCACGAGGGTGGAGGGCGCGCCCACCCTTCCTGGGCACGCCCCCTGTCTCGTGACCACCTCGTGTGCCTCCCGGACTCCATTTTCTTGCACGTTACGTATTTTGGTCGGTAAAAATTCATTATATAATCTCCCGAAGGCTTTGACCACCGTATCACGCTAATATCCTCTATTTTTGTTTCGAGTTGTTCCTCTTGCAGATTAAGAGCAAGATGTCTTCTCAGGAGTCAGTCGGGGAGAGTCGGGTGTCTCACCCGACACCAGGTCCAGGAGCAAATAGTGATGCTTATTACCTTGGACCATCAACGGAGGATGAGATGGAGGTCCACTTGAAAAGGATAGATGCCATGGAGGAAGATCAAGAAGTTACTTCTCGCTTCCAAGCAGGATTCATGATGGGAGAACTACATAGCTTGGTCCTCCCAAATTCGGTCATCCCTTCCGATGTTAAATTTCTATCTTATGAAAATACGAAAAAGAGCATCACTTGTTCTCCAGAAGCTATGCATCATCCTTGGGTAAAGGGAGCTTTAGCCGTTACGGGCAAGCTCCGCAAATAAATTATGGACCTCAAACAACAAGTCAATATGCTCGAGGAGGAGAATCGTATCCTAAGAGGCATCATCGCCAAGAAGGTCACAACATCAACTATGAAGAAGGAGACATAATCACATGGGTATGGGCACTCCCCTTGGCAACTTCCAAGCTTGGGGGAGGTGCCCCGGTATCGTATCACCATCACACTCCTATCTTTACCATTTTCTTTACCTTTTTAGTAGTATCTTGATCTAGTAGATTGAAGTTTTAGTATCAAGTAGTTTTGAGTTTTGCTTTATGATCTCTTTATGTAATCGAGTCCGTGAGCTATCTATTATAAAGATTAGTGTTGAGTCAAGGGCTTTGGTATTTTGCTATGATCTTGAGAAAGTAGAAAGAATAGAAAGAATAAAAGAGTTCATATTGATCTTATGGATAGTAATGACTTCACACGTAGAAAGTATGAGGCATAAAAGTTGTTGAGAGTTGAAAAACGTAGTTTTGGTCATCGTTGCAATTAATAGGAAGTAATAAGGAAAGATAGGTTTCACATACCAATATACTATCTTGGACATCTTTTATGATTGTGAAGCACTCATTAAGTATGACATGCTAAAAGAGTTGATGTTGGACAAGGAAGACAATGTAATGGTTTATGTTTTCTCACATCTCAGTTAAAGTATATTGTTATTGACCTTCCAAACATGTTGAGCTTGCCTTTCCCCCTCATGCTAGCCAAATTCCTTGCACCAAGGAGAGATACTACTTGTGCTTCCAAATATCCTTAAACCCAGTTTTGCCATGAGAGTCCACCATACCTACCTATGGATTGAGTAAGATCCTTCAAGTAAGTTGTCATGTTGCAAGCAATAAAAATTGCTCTTTAAATATGTATGACTTATTAGTGCAGAGAAAATAAGCTTTATACGATCTTGTTATGGAAGCAATAAAATCGATGGACTGCATAATAAAGGTCCATATACAAGTGGCAATATAAAGCGACGTTCTTTTGCATTAAGATTTTATGCATCCAACCCTAAAAGCACATGACAACCTCTGCTTCCCTCTGCGAAGGGCCTATCTTTTACTTTATGTTTTTACTTTATGCTTGAGTCAAGGTGATCTTCACCTTTCCCTTTTTCATTTTATCCTTTGGCAGGCTCCTCGTGTTTGAAAGATCTTGATATATATATATATATATATATATATATATATATATATATATATATATATATATATATCCAATTGGATGTTAGTTAGCATGAATTATTATTGTTGACATCACCCAAAGGTGAATACGTTGGGAGGCAACACAATAAGCCCCTATCTTTCTCAGTTTCCGGTTGAAACTCCATAACCACAAGTACTGCATGAGTGTTAGCAATTGTAGAAGACTATATGATAGTTGAGTATGTGGACTTGCTGAAAAGCTCTATTCTTGACTCTTTCTAATGTTATGATAAATTGCAATTGCTTCAATGACTGAGATTATAGTTTGTTAGTTTCCAATGAAGTTTTTGAACCATACTTGACATTGTGAATCGATCGTTACTTGAGCATAAGAAATCATATGACAAAATCTATATATGTTTCTGTTATAAGATGATCAAGATGCCCTCATGTTCGTATTTTATTTTTATCGACACCTCTATCTCTAAACATGTGGACATATTTTTTGATATCGGCTTCCGCTTGAGGACAAGCGAGGTCTAAGCTTGGGGGAGTTGATACGTCCATTTTGCATCATGCTTTTATATCAATATTTATTGCATTATGGGCTGTTATTACACATTATATCTCAATACTTATGGCTATTCTCTCTTATTTTAGAAGGTTCACCATGAAGAGGGGGAATGCCGGCAGCTGGAATTCTGGCTGGAAAAGGAGCAAATATTGGAAACCTATTCTTCATAGCTCCAAAAATCCTGAAACTCCACGGAAGTCAGTTTTGGAATTAATAAGAATTATTGAGCGAAGAAACTACCAGAGGGGCCCCACACCCAGGCCAGGAGGGTGGGGGGCGCGCCCACCCCTACTGGGCGTGCCCCCTGTTTCCTGGGCCCCCTGGTGGCCCTCCGGTGCCCGTCTTCTGCTATATGAAGGCTTTCACCCTGGAAAAAATCAGAGGCAAGCTTACGGGATGAAACTCCGCCGCCACGAGGCGGAACCTATCTAGGGCTCCGGCAGAGCTGTTCTAAAGGGGAAACTTCCCTCCAGGAGGGGGAAATCATCACCATCGTCATCACCAATGATCCTCTCATCGGGAGGGGGTCAATCTCCATCAACATCTTCACCAGCACCATCTCCTCTCAAAATCCTAGTTCATCTCTTGTATCCAATCTTGTATCCAAACCACAAATTGGTACCTGTGGGTTGCTAGTAGTGTTGATTACTCCTTGTAGTTGATGCTAATTGGTTTACTTGGTGGAAGATCATATGTTCAGATCCTTAATGAATATTATTACTCCTCTGATTATTAACATGAATATGCTTTGTGAGTAGTTTCGTTTGTTCCTGAGGACATGGGTGAAGTCTTGCTAGTAGTAGTCATGTGAATTTGGTATTCATTCGATATTTTGATGAGATGTATGTTGTCTCTCCTCTAGTGGTGTTATGTGAACGTCGACTACATGACACTTCACCATTATTTGGGCCTAGAGGAAGGCATTGGGAAGTAATAAGTAGATGATGGGTTGCTAGTGACAGAAGCTTAAACTCTAGTTTATGCGTTGCTTTGTAAGGGGCTGATTTGGATCCATATGTCTAATGCTGTGGTTAGATTTACCTTAATACTTCTTTTGTAGTTGTGGATGCTTGCAATAGGGGTTAATCATAAGTGGGATGCTTGTCCAAGTAAGGGCAGTACCCAAGCACCGGTCCACCCACATATCAAATTATCAAAGTACCGAACGCGAATCATATGAGCGTGATGAAAACTAGCTTGACGATAATTCCCATGTGTCCTCGGGAGCTCTTTTCTCCTTATAAGAAATTGTCCAAGATTGTCCTTTGCTACAAAAAGGATTGGGCCACCTTGCTGCACTTTATTTACTTTTATTGCTTGTTACTCGTTACAATTTATCTTATCACAAAATTATCTGTTACCTACAATTTCAGTGCTTGCAGAGAAAACCTTACTGAAAACCGCTTTTCCTTCTGCTCTTTGTTGGGTTCGACACTCTTACTTATCGAAAGGACTACGATAGATCCCCTATACTTGTGGGTCATCATCAACTTAGTCCATAAACGATTCTAGCAGCAGTGACCGTTGGATGTTAATCCAACGGCCATGCTGCTTCTTCAATATCTGATCTTCTTGCTCCAGCCGCCCAAACCAGCGCCAGTGAAACTGCCTGCTCCTTTCTCCCGTGGCAGGCTGTGCTGCCGCACAGGCCGCTGCTACGTCTTGATCTTGCACTGGTTTTCCTTGAAGAGGAAAGGGTGATGCAGCAATACTAGCGTAAGTATTTCCCTCAGTTTTTGAGAACCAAGGTATCAATCCAGTAGGAGGCTCCTCAAAAGTCCCACGCACCTATGCAAACAAAACAAGAACACACAACCAACACAATAAAGGGGTTGTCAATCCCTTCAAGGCCACTTGCGAAAGTGAGATCTGATAGAGATAATATGATAAGATAACAATATTTTTGGTATTTTATAATATTGATAGGAAAAGTAAAGATGCAAATAAAAGTAGATTGAAAGCTTATATGATAAAAGATAGACCCGGGGGGCCATAGGTTTCACTAGTGGCTTCTCTCAAGGTAGCATAAGTATTAAGGTGGGTGAACAAATTACTGTCGAGCAATTGATAGAAAAAAGCGAATAATTATGAGATTATCTAGGCATGATCATGTATATAGGCATCACGTCTGTGACAAGTAGACCGACTCCTGCCTGCATCTACTACTATTAATCCACACATCGACCGCTATCCAGCATGCACCTAGAGTATTAATTTCATAAAGAATAGAGTAACGCATTAAGAAAGATGACATGATGTAGAGGCATAAACTCATGCAATATGATATAAACCCCATCTTTTTATCCTCGATGGCAACAGTACAATACATGCCTTGCTGCCCCTGCTATCACTGGGAAAGGACACCGCAAGATTGAACCCAAAGCTAAGCACTTCTCCCATTGCAAGAAAGATCAATCTAGTAGGCCAAACCAAACTGATAATTCAAAGAGACTTGCAAAGATAACTTAGTCACACATAAAAGAATTCAGAGGAGATTCAAATATTTCTCATTGATAAACTTGATCATAAACCCACAATTCATCGGATCTTGACAAACACACCGCAAAAATAGTTACATCGAATAGATCTCCAAGAAGAACAAGGAGAACATGGTATTGAGATTCAAAGAGAGAGAAGAAGCCATCTAGATAATAATTATGGACCCGAAGGTCTATGGTAAACTACTCACAACTCATCGGAGAGGCCTTGGAGATGATGTAGAGGCCCTCCGTGGTCGATTCCCCCACCGGCAGAGCGCCGATGAAGGCTCCAAGATGTGACCTCGCGGATACAGAAGGTTACCGTGGTGGAAATAGTTTTTCGTGGTCTCCCTTGATATTCTCAGGGTACGTGGGTATATATAGGAGGAAGAAGTAGGTCGGCGGAGGCCCGAGGGGCCCACAGATAGGGGGGCACGCCCAATAGGGGGGGGGGGGCGCCCTCCACCCTCGTGGCCGCCTTGATTGCTTCTTGACTTGCACTCCAAGTCCTCTGGATCACGTTTGTTCCAAAAATCATGCTCCCGAAGTTTTCATTCCATTTGGATTTCGTTTGATATTCCTTTTCTTCGAAATGCTGAAATAGGCAAAAAAAAAAACAGCAATACGGGCTGGCCTCCGGTTACTAGGTTAGTCCCAAAAATGATATAAATGTGTAAAGTAAAGACCATAAACATCCAAAATGGGTAATATAATAGCATGGAACAATAAAAAATTATAGATACGTTGGAGATATATCAAGCATCCCCAAGCTTAATTCCTGCTCGTCCTCGAGTAGGTGAATGATAAAAATAGAATTTTTGATGTGGAATGCTACCTAGCATAATCCTCAATGTAATTTTCTTTATTGTGGCATGAATGTTCAGATCAAAATGATTCAAAATAAAAGTTCATATTGACATAAGAAATACTAATATTTCAAGCATACTAATCAAAGCAATCATGTCTTCTCAAAATAACATGGCTAAAGAAAGTTCATCCCTACAAAATCATATAGTTAGGCTATGCTTCATTTTCGTCACACAAAAAAGCTCCCATCTTATAAACCCCCGATGACAACCAAGCAATTGTTTCATACTTAAATAATCTCAAACTTTTTCAACTTTCATGCAATACATGAGCGTGAGCCATGGATATAGCACTATGGGTGGAATAGAATATGATGATGGGGATTGTGTGGAGAAGACAAAAAAGGAGAAAGTCTCACATTGACGAGGATAATCAACGGGCTATGGAGATGCCCATCAATTGATGTCAACATGAGGAGTAGGGATTGCCATGCAACGGATGCACTAGAGCTATAAGTGTATGAAAGCTCAACAAAAAGAAACTAGTGTGTGTGCATCCAACTTGCTTGCTCACGAAGACCTAGGGCATTTTGAGGAAGCCCATCATAGGAATATACAAGACAAGTTCTATAATGAAAAATTCCCACTAGTATATGAAAGTGACAACATATGAGACTCTCTATATGAAGAACATGGTGCTACTTTGAAGCACAAGTGTGGAAAATAAATAGTAACATTGCCCCCTTTTTATTTTTATTTTCTTATTTTCTTTTTTTTCTTTGGGCCTTCCCCTTTTTTTCTTTTTGGCCTTTTTTTTCTTTTTTTTTCTTTGGCCTTTTTCTTTTTCTTTTTGGCCTTTCTTTTTTTATTTGGGGACAATGCTCTAATAATGATGATCATCACACTTTTATTTATTTACAACTCATGAATTACAACCCAAAACTAGAACAAGATATGACTCTATATGAATGCCTCCGGCGGTGTACCGGGATGGGCAATGAATCAAGATTGACATGTATGAAAAATTATGCATGGTGGCTTTGCCACAAATATGATGTCAACTACATGATCATGCAAGGCAATATGACAATGATAATATGTGTCATGATGATAAACGGAACGGTGGAATGTTGCATGACAATATATCTCGGAATGGCTATGGAAATGCCATAATAGGTAGGTATGGTGGCTGTTTTGAGGAAGATATAAGGAGGTTTATGTGTGATAGAGTGTATAATATCACGGGGTTTGGAAGCACCGGTGAAGTTTGCATCAACTCTCATGGCGAGAAAGGGCAATGCACAGTACCGAAGAGGCTAGCAATGATGGAAGGGTGAGAGTGCGTATAATCCATGGACTCAACATTAGTCAAAAGAACTCATATACTTATTGCAAAAATCTAAAAGTCATCAAAAACCAAGCACTATGCGCATGCTCCTAGGGGGATAGATTGGTAGGAAAAGACCATCGCCCGTCCCCGACCGCCACTCATAAGGATGCACAATCTAAGAACACCTCATGTTTCAAATTTGTTACACAACAGTTACCATACGTGCATGCTATGGGACTTGCTAACTTCAACACAAGCATTCTTTAAATTCATAATCACCCACTAGCATGACTCTAATATCACTACCTCCATATCTCAAAACAATTATCAAGTATCAAATTGATCATAGCATCCAATTCACTTCCTATGATAGTTTTTATTATACCCAACTTGGATGCCCACTATTCTAGGACCAATTTTATAACCATAGCAAATACCATGCTGTTCTAAGAGATTCTCAAAATAATATAAGTGAATCATGAGAGACTAACAGTTTCTACAAAATTAAGCCACCGTCGTGCTCTAAAAGATATAAGTGAAGCACTAGAGCAAAACTATCTAGCTCAAAAGATAAAAGTGAAGCACATAGAGTATTCTAATAAATTCCAATCAAGTGGGTTTCTCCGAAAAGGTGTGTACAGCAAGGATGATTGTGTGAACTAAAAAGCAAAGACTAATATCATACAAGACGCTCCAAGCAAAACACATATCACGTGGCAAATAAAAATATAGCTCCAAGTAAAGTTACCGATAAACGAAGACGAAAGAGGGGATGCCTTCCGGGGGCATCCCCAAGCTTAGGCTTTTGGCTATTCTTGCATATCTTGGGGTGCCATGGGCATCCCCAAGCTTAGTCTTTTGCCACTCCTTATTCCATAGTCCATCAAATCTTTACTCAAAACTTGAAAACTTCACAACACAAAACTCAACAGGAAATCTCATAAGCTCCGTTAGTGAAAGAAAGAAAAACCACCACATAAGGTACTGTAATGAACTAATTCTTTATTTATATTGGTGTCAAACCTAATGTATTTCAACTTTCCTATGGGTCATACCCTTAAATACTAGCCATAGATGCATCAAAATATGCAAACAACACACGAAAGGCAGAATCTGTCAAAAACAGAACAGTCTGTAGTAATCTGTAACTCTCGAATACTTCTGGAATCTAAAAATCCTGCCAAAATCGGAAGTCCTGGGAAATTTGTCTATTGATCTACAGCAAAACGAATCAACGCAAAAGCACGTTTTTGTGAATTAACGAAATTATTTTTGTGCGCGCAAAGTTTCTGTTTTTCAACAGAATCAAATTAACTATCACCATAGGTTATCCTATAGGTTCTACTTGGAACAAACACTAATTAAAACATAAAAACACATCTAAACAGAAGGTAGATGCAAGATTTATTACTAAACAGAAACAAAAACAAAAAACAGAAATAAAATTGGGTTGCCTCCCAACTAGCGCTATCGTTTAACGCCCCTAGCTAGGCATAAAAGCGAGGATAGATCTAAGTAGTGCCATCTTTGGCACTCAATTCATAAGTAGCTCTCATGATAGATTCATAAGGTAATTTAAATTTCTTTCTTGGAAAGTGCTCCATGCCTTTCCTTAATGGAAATTGGAATCTAATATTCCCTTCCTTCATATCAATAATCGCACCAATCGTTCTAAGGAAAGGTCTACCAAGAATAATAGGGCAAGAAAGATTGCAATTTATATCAAGAACGATAAAATCTACGGGAACCAAATTTCTATTTGCATCAATGAGAACATCATTGATCCTTCCCATTGGCTTTTTAATGGTGGAATCCGCAAGGTGCAAATTTAAAGAGCAATCCTCAAGATCATGGAAACCTAGAATATCACATAAAGTTTTCGGAATCGTGGAAACACTAGCACCCAAATCACATAGAGCATAACACTCATGATATTTAATTTTAATATTTATAGTAGGTTCCCACTCATCATTAAGTTTTCTAGGTATAGAAACGTCCAAATTAAGTTTTTTATCAAAAGATTGCATCAAGGCATAAACAATATGCTTGGTAAAAGCTTTATTTTGACTATAAGCATGAGGAGAATTCACAACGGATTGCAACAAGGAAATACAACTTTCTAAAGAACAATTATCATATTAAATTCCTTGAAATCCAAGATAGTGGGTTCAATGCTATTTAAAGTCTTGACCTCTCCAATCCCACTTTTACCAAATTTAGCATCAAGATCTAAAAACTCCGAATCATTGGGACGCCTTTTAACTAGAGTTGACTCATATCCAGTCCCATCATTATTAAGATTCATATTGCAAAACAAATATATAATAGGGGACACATCAATAACTTTAAGACCTTCATCATTATTTCATGGACACTAGAAGAACACGCCTTTATAAAGCAATCTTTCTTAGCATGCAATCTGGCGGTTCTTTCTTTGCACTCATCAATGGAAATTCTCATAGCTTTGAGAGACTCATTGATATCATGCTTAGGAGGAGTAGATCTAAGTTTCAAAGAATCAAAATCAAGCGAGAGTCTATTGACGCTCCTAGCCAAATTATCAACTTTGAGCAATTTTTCTTCAAGCAAGGCATTGAAATTCTTTTGAGAGATCATAAATTCTTTCACACTATTATCAAAATCAGAGGGCATATTATTAAAATTACCATAAGAATTATTGTAGGAATTTCCATAATTATTAGAGGAATTACTAGGGAACGGTCTAGGATTAAAGTTTCCTCTATAAGCATTGTTTCCAAAACTATTCCTACCAACAAAATTCACATCCATAGATTCATTATTATTCTCAATCAAAGTAGACAAAGGCATATCATTGGGATCAAGAGGAGCACTCTTAGTAGCAAACAAATTCATAAGTCCATCCATCTTTCCACTCAAAACATTAATTTCTTCTATAGCATGCACATTTTTACTAGTAGATCTTTCGATGTGCCATTGAGAATAATTAGCCATAATGTTATCAAGGAGCTTTGTAGCTTCTCCTAAGATGATTTCCATAAATGTGCCTCCCGCGGCCGAATCTAAAAGATTTCTAGAAGCAAAATTCAATCCGGCATAAAATTTTTGTATGATCATCCATAAATTCAAACCATGAGTAGGGCAATTGCGAATCATCAATTTCATTCTTTCCCAAGATTGGGCAACATGCTCATGATGAAGTTGTCTAAAATTCATAATATCGTTCCTAAGAGTGATAATCTTAGCGGGAGGAAAATACTTAGAGATAAAAGCATCTTTGCACTTATTCCATGAATCAATACTATTCTTAGGCAAAGACGAAAACCAAACTTTAGCACGATCTCTAAGAGAAAACGAAAATAACTTCAATTTAACAATATCATTATCCATAACTTTCTTCTTTTGCATCTCACAGAAATCAACAAAGTTGTTTAGATGGGTAGCGACATCTTTACTAGGAAGGTCGGCGAATTGATCTTTCATAACAAGATTCAGCAAAGCAATATTGATTTCACAAGACTCAACATAAACAAGAGGAGCAATCGGAGTGCTTAGGAAATCATTATTATTAGTATTGGAGAAATCACACAATTTGGTATTATCTTGCGCCATGGCGACAAGTAATCCAACACATAAGCAAACAAAAAGGCAAGCGAAAGATAGAGAAGGTTGGGAAAGAGAGGGCGAGTAAAACGGCAAGGGTGAAGTGGGGGAGAGGAAAACGAGAGGCAAATGGCAAATAATGTAAGTGCTAGGGAGATGAGTTTGTGATGGGTACTTGTTATGTCTTAACTTGAGCGAAGACCTCCCAGACAATGGCGCCAGAAATCCTTCTTGCTACGTCTTGAGCTTGCGTTGGGTTTCCTTGAAGAGGAATGGGTGATGCATCAATAGTAGCGTAAGTATTTCCCTCAGTTCTTGAGAACCAAGGTATCAATCGAGGAGGAGGCTCCTAAAAAGTCCCACGCACCTACACAAACAAAACAAGAACTCGCAACCAATGCAATAAAGGGGTTGTCAATCCCTTCAAGGCCACTTGCGAAAGTGAGATCTAATAGAGATAATATGATAAGATAAATATATTTTTGGTATTTTATAATATAGATAGGAAAAGTAAAGATGCGAATAGAAGTAGATTGAAAGCTTATATGATAAAAGATAAACCCGGGGCCCATTGGTTTCACTAGTGGCTTCTCTCAAGATAGCATAAGTATTACGGTGGGTGAACAAATTACTGTTGAGCAATTGATAGAAAAGCGAATAATTATGAGATTATCTAGGCATGATCATGTATATAGGCATCACGTCCGTGACAAGTAGACCGACTCCTGCCTACATCTACTACTATTACTCCACACATCGACCGCATTCCAGCATGCATCTAGAGTATTAAGTTCCTAAAGAACAGAGTAACACTCTAAGAAACATGACATGATGTAGAGGGATAAACTCATGCAATATGATATAAACCCCATCTTTTTATCTTTGATGGCAACAATACAATACGTGCCTTGCTGCCCCTGCTGTCACTGGGAAAGGACACCGCAAGCACTACAAAAAAAAAGACACATCTGTGACATTTTGGGCCGAACGATTTTTTTTCTGTCATACATATGACACTTCTATGATGATAATTGTGACAAAACCCGGTATCATCATAGATGTGGTGGGCTCCTACTTCTATGACAAAATAATCATGACAGAAAATGGGCTTTTCGTCCTGGGCGGGCCGGAGACGTAGCCACATGACATTCTTTGGGCCGTCCATGACGGAAAAAACCGTGGTAGAAGCGAGGGGGAGGAAAATTTCGGGGAGTTGCCGGTTACGGTGGGAGGTCGGGGGCTGAGCGATGCGCGTTTCTCTCGTACATGTGCGAGGCGTTGGCTCTAACTGAACCCGAGCGAGGCGTTGGGCTCTAACTGAAGCCGAGCGATTGCACTGCAGGCTACGCGTTACTGAACCCGAGCGATCGATCGATGGCTATAAACTAAACCCAATCGAGTGATTCCTTTGCTACTGCTGCTAACTGAAGCCGATCGATTGGATGAACAGTGAGCGTTGCGGGGGGGGGGGGGGGGCTTGGATGAACAGTGAGCAGTGGTGTTGCCTCTAGATGAACAGGACCCCGTGGTGTGGAGAGCTGGATGAACAGTAGATGATGGAGGGGTGGCCATGGAGGGGTGGTTGAACAGGACCCCGTGGTGTGGAGGGCTGGATGAACAGTAGATGCTGGAGGGGGAGGGGTGGTTGAACAGTAGCCGGTGGAGTAGCGCGCGGTGGAGGCTTGATGAACAGGAGCCCATGGAAGCTGAAGGAGGTCGACGGTAGCCCGTGGAGGCTGGAGGAGGTCGACAGTGGAGATGAACAGTATCCCGTGGAGTCCCGTTTTGCGGTACGCCACACCCCTCCCGATGAACATGACCCCTGTTTCGACCGTAGCGCTCCAACACAAGTCCGTTTCGTCCGTTTTGTGGTACGCCACACCCCTCCCGATGAACAGGACCCCTGTTTCGACCGTAGGAGGTCCGTTTCCTCTGTTTTGCGGTATGCCACACCCCTCCCGATCAACAGGACCCCCGTTTCGACCGTAGGAGGTCGTTTCCTCTGTTTTGCGGTATGCCACACCCCTCCCGATCAACAGGACCCCGTTCTGAACATTGGAGGTCCATTTCCTCCATTGTGCGGTACGCCAGACCTTGTTTCCATCGCCTGTTCCGTCCAAGCTGGTTGGCTCCCACGCGTTCCGTTGCCTCCCGATGAACACGACGCATTCTGTTGCCTCCCCATGAACACGACGCATTCCGTTGCCTCCCCATGAACACGACAACAACGCTGTTTCTCCGTTCCGACCCAGCCATGAACGTATGCGTGAGTAGGCGTTCGAGACCCTGCCCGTATGTATGTACGTGGCCGTATTTTCTTTCTTGCACCCTCGCCGCTGTACGTACGTGTAAATGCTACATGCGCGCCTCTACTATGACACATGCACGCGTCTACATCCACCAGTATATATGTACGTACACGTTCGCGACCAGAATGACAACGCAACGTAGGCTTCGACCAGGTGGGTCTCGACTGTCAGGCACTTCCTTGCATGCGAAGAAGTAGCTGGTGGGTCCCAGTAGTCACGGGGTGAATCGTTTTTTTCCCGGACGCACTTCCTTGCGTGCGAAGATGTAGCTGGTGGGTCCCATCAGTCAGGGGGGCGAATCATTTTTTTTGCCCGGACGCACTTCCGTGCGTGTGAAGGTGTCACTGGTGGGTCCCAGTAGTCAGGGGGCGAATGTTTTGTTTTTTTGCCCGGACGCACTTCCTTGCTTGCGAAGATGTAGTTGGTGGGTCCCACCAGTCAGGGGGAAACATTTTTTTCGCGAAATACAGTGGCCCGTCCGGTGGGTCTCAGCTGTCAGGTGGAGGAATCACTATTTTCCGCGTAATAAGGAGGCACTTCCTTGCTGCGGCCGTGGACCCAGCTGTCAGCCTCTCCACGTACAGTCCACGTCCGATGGAAGTCGTTCCTTGACCATGTTGACCACGCCGCACCGAGAGCACCAGGGCGGTGGACGACGGCGAGGCCTAGGAAGGGGACGACGGGGTGCCGGGGAAGACGCGGCAGTGGAAGCCCGCGCGGAGAGGAGTATGAGGGTTCACTGGTTCGCTGCGGTGTCACACCCTGATTTTCATGGCACAACACTTAAGATGATAAATCATGATAAAATGTGGTTTGACAAAAACTTTTGAGTGTTTTGGACCTTGCCTTGATTGGTTTTTGTCTGTTGTTTGCAAGTGCTCTAAAAACCAAATAAATCCTCCAACTCCTATACTTCATCTCCTTGCTCCAAAATCTTGAATCAATGATCATGCCATGTGTATAGGACATAAAAATAATTTCTTACTAAAATAATTTGGCCAAATAGTATTTAAAAAAAATTAGTTTTCCAAAACCCCCTGAATTGAGGTTTGCACTGCAAGTACTTAATTAAGGGCAGCAAAAATCTTTCCAAAAATATATTTGACTCCTATTAGATATAGGATACCCAGAAACCACAAAAATATAATTTTAAAAGTTATTTTCCTATTTTATTTAAAAGCTTTTTCTTAAGGCCAGGAATGGTCCTTAATAGGGAAAAAATATTTTATTGTTTCAAAAATATCTGAAAAAAACCTAGAGAAACTAAGTGGACATATATTGTCCATATATAAGAGTTTCAACACATGGTCATGTTCAAAATATTGGTCAAATCCCTCAAAAACCCTTTCTGGATATTTCAAGCTTTTGAAATATTTACAAAGGAAATATTCTCCAAAAATTCCAAGAAAATTCTATCATGTCAAATATGACATGTTTGATGATCTTGACAAGTATCATGTCATGGAGAATAGTATAACTCCATGAAATCCCCTCAAAACCATTTCTGTCCATTTTGAAGTTTGAGCAACTTTACATTGCCAAACATGTCCAAATGTTCTCAAACCTTGTTAACATGCTCAAATGGTCTAATAATTCATCTAGACCAAATGGCACAAGTTGGAGAACAATTTAACTTGATCAAAGTGCCCCAAAACCCTTCCTGTCCAGAACCAAATTTGAACAACTCTACATTGGCAACTTTATCCTTTTGATCTCAACTTTTGTGGGCATGTTCAGAACCTGAAATAATGACACTACACCAAGTGGTGCATCAAGGAGAATTGATTTGCATGACTAAATCTTGGTAAAGCCATTTCTGCTAATTTCTAGGGTTTACCAAAGTTGCATTGTCAACTTCCGCCAAATGAGCTCCAACTTGGTGATCAACCCCATTTCTATATGACACTTGATCCTGTTAATCTTCACATCATTTGGAATCCATTTGCTTGCCCAAACCACCATCAAACACCTTCTGGCAGAAATTTAAAATGCATGTTTTGGCCATTTCCACTAATCTCCATGAGCTAGGATTTCTCCCACATCATCATCTGGTCCTCCCCTAACCCCTGCATCTTTCCCTGCCCGAGGAGCCATGATTATGGGGGTGAAAAGCTCTTTTTCCCTCTCTGGAAAGCACCATTTCTCTCTCTCTCAAGCTCTCTCCTCACTCCAGTGGATCCCCGGGGCATCCAATGCCATTGTCACATTGTTTACTCCCCCCTGCAGCTGCCAGACTCAAGTGGGTGCGTGAGGACGCGAGGAAAAGCCGCAGGTGCCGGCCATTTGCGCGCTCTGGAGCACGTCAGCATGCTCCCGACCGAGATGCCGCGTCCCCCGACCACCTCGAGCCTCCCCCTCGCGCCAGTCGAGGTGCCTCGACGTCCGCAACACGCCACCGTGCAGGCCCCATCGTCTCTCCCTCTCTCTCACCTCCTGTGGCGCGTGCCCAGAGCCGCCCGGCTCGGCCAATGCATGGCCTCGCACGCGCGAGCACCAGAGCCTTGCCCCGCTCCTCCTCTCTCTCTTCCTGGCACCCTACTCGACTCCCACGAACGCCGTAGACAGCCCCGGGCCTCCTCCCGTGGCCACTGCGGCCATTCCCGCGGGTGCCCGTAGGCCACGTCCACGGTGAGCCATGGCCTCACCATTTAAGGGCTACCGAGGCCTCCCTCTGGATCCCCTTCGCCCTCTCTCACTCCCGGTGACCCCCTAGACCAATCCAACTCTCTCCCCGGGCCCTCCATCCACCTCCATGGCCGAAGCCGAGCCGCCGGACTTTGGTTAAATTCGTGCCAACCCAAGCCCCTCCTCTCCACCTCATGGCCTCAGATCATCTCCACCACCATCATGCATATCTCCCCGCTTCATTTCGTCCTCTCCGTGGCTGCAGCGCCATGCCCCAACCTCACCGTCGCCCCCGTCCACCGCGAGCGGTGCACCGCTCGCATCCCGCCACCCCAGCCGTCGTGGCACACCTCGGCGGGTGCGTCACGCTCTCCTGAATCCTTTGGCATGCTGGGCGGCGCCGGAGGTGGCCGGTACCGCTAGAGAGAGCGCTGGCGCCGCTCGGCCTCGCCTCCCCTGCCTCTGCTCTGTCCGAGCGGGAGGTAGGAGATGGCCTGAGCGTCGGGCCCCGCTCGTCAGCGACCTGGTGGGCGAGCCCCACCCGTTTAAGTGGAGACGGGCCGGGAGTAAACCCGCTTCACGCGCAGCGAAGGCGTACTCCGCCCGGGCCGCCTTCGACGTCACCCCTGCCACCCGCGCAGCTGAGCCGCTGGGCCGGCCCATTGCTAACTCCCGCCCAGTGCGCAGGATAAGGGTAAAACCCTTTCCTTTTTCCTTTTCTTTTACTGTAAACTTGTAAAATCCATAAACAATTCAAATTAACTGCAAATTTGATGATTCAAATTTCTAGTAGTTTCTAAAATCATGCCCTACCACATGGTGCTATTGTCACATTTTTACAGAAGCATTTCCTTCACAAATATTTATCAAAACCCCATTTTCCATTTCTGTGATGAACTTTAGAAAAATCACAGAGAGCTCAAAATTGATCCAAATGCCATGATTCAAATTCCTATATGCTTCTAAGTTCATAACTTAGTTTATGAACATTTTTCTTAATACTTTATGTACCCCACAATATAATGAGCCATTTCTTCATGTTTGTCAACTATGCAAATCCATAGAATATTCATTTGAACTCCAAATCCAGTGACACCAACTCCTAGATGTTTCTAAAATCATGGTTTGCTAAATGGGTGCCTGTGCTCATTTTTCAAAAATATATCTCTGTACACTTCTTGCAAATCCACAAATCCCTTGATTCCCTCATATTGAAATATTTAGATATATGCATTGATCAAATCCCATTGAAACCACTTTGGTCATGCCTCATATGACCAAAGGTATCCTAGAAAAGTCCAACTTGCAAATTTAGAGCACTTTTATTTTTGCCTTGTTGTGTTGCTTATTGTGATTGTTTCCGACGTTAGTTGACGAAGTAGACGGAGTACTTGGAGAAGGACCCGAAGACTTGAAGACTATGACGAACCAAGCAAGCAGCCATTTGACCATGTCTATGAAACCCTTTTTATGCATGTCATATAGCACCATATTGTTGTTGCAACGGAATCATGATGGGGTGGTAACCACTTTGATGGTTTGCCACCGTACTTCCTCATTGATACTTGCATTGTGCATGACCCTACCTTCTTATGAGGGTTATGCCGGTGGGAGTAGATAGGATGCTAAAGTAGATGCTATGCAAAAAGGAACGGGTATATGCATGATGAAGGAGACAAAGTATTTTCAAAAGACTTTTCGAAAACCCGTCGGGTGCCACTTATGCCCGAGGGAGATAATGAGTTGGGTAACCACTTGATGACAAAGTGGTGTACCGAAGCAAGTGTGTGTTGTTTCCAAAACAGATTGGTTTAAGTTGCGACCATTATTCCAACCTTACATGCGCAACCACTCTACCCTTATATGGGAAAGGGCATTATTGATTACCTAGACTGATACTATCTTGGAGCCCGCATTACTAGTGACGGGAGAGTTGTTGGTGCGCTCTCTCGGGATGGGGTCGTGCCAGGTAGGGCGGCCATGACTGTTTTCACAGGGCACCGGACACACCGTTGGTACCCCGTGCTTGTGGTATGTGATGAATATGGGAGCGAGGCTCCACAACTTTATGATGTGAAATGTTAGGCACGGGGGTTACTACCAATCGAGTGGACTCCATGTTAGTGTCGTCTAGGGAAAGATAGTGATCGGGTGCTTACCCCGGGTACTTGAGGTACCGCGGGTCGTGGGTGACACGGAAGTTCCCCGGATCTTGTGGGTAAAGTGTGCAACCTCTGCAGAGTGTAAAACTATTCGAATAGCCGTGTCCACGGTAAAGGACAGTTGGGTAACCGCTCTGGGGCTACGTTCACATGTTTACAAACCAGTGTGTGTGTTTGAATAAGTGGGAAGATATACTTGGGTCAAGTCAAAGGACTTGACATGATTGAGTTGGGTTGATACCCACTCTATTTATGTTGATATCTGTAACCTGTCCTCATGGTTACTTGAATTCTCCTGATGCATGTCTTACAAGTTGTTGAACATGTCATTGCACTCAAAACTAGCTTTCCGCAAAAATTTACCTATATCATGCATTGTTGTATCTTGAACCAAAACATGGGTTGCTTGCGAGTACATTCAAAGTACTCATTGGCTTGCCACTGGTTATTTTATTGGCCAGGCATGAAAGAATAGGATATGATGAAGAATACTTCGGCGACGAACATGCGAGCTAGGACGTTTCCCAGTCAGAATGCCTGTAGGGTTAAGGCAGATGGCATGGGTTCTACTTATCGACGAAGATTTCCGCTGCTTGTGTTTCATTTGATGTTCAGCCCTTAAGTCTTTATCAATGTAAGACTTGACCATAATGGTCATAATTTGTGTAATATGGTATGTATGGATGTAAGCCTCTTGTTATTCAGCTTCTGTGTGTTCAGTGAGCATTGATCTCTGGGATCACTGTACACGTGCATTCGGTGATCACGACTTATGAGTCGGGGTCCCCACAGAGCTGGTATCAGAGCCATCCTGACTGTAGGAAGCCTTAGTTAGCATGGTCGTTAGTCAGGGTAAAACTATTTCCAAAACTACTACTAGTTTTCAGAACTATCTGTACTTCCCTTCCCCTTGTGAGTTTTTCGAAAACTAAGATATACTTTCCTTATTGATCTCTTACCGTTCAAAATCTTTGGTCGCTAGAACCCTTATGCCCCTGACCACTGGATTCCTTGTAATCCTCGTGGATAATCAAGAAGGAAGATGCCTTGCCAGACATTCACCCACATCTCCTGAACACAAGATTGGCGACATCACAACAAGACGATACCAACAGAAGATACATCCTCGAGGAATGAGGACCTGAAGACCCAGGAGATAGTGACACCCTTGACACCGCCCCAAGATGATGCAACCTTAGCCTACGATGATCAGGGCATAGAATATGCAAGATCATGATATACATCGCTAACAGAGTAACCTTGTCAATACCGTTGTTGTATCGGCAACCACCGATGGATGAGAACCTAGCTGATGAAGTCATGTACCTAGGGTAGGGTCACGGACCTGTCCTAAGTACCCTTCCCAAGGACATCCTCAGAAGAAGCTGCCTTCCAGTCGACCAAGAGAGACTTCTCTCGACGGACTCGAAGGACTCGACCATGAAGACTCACTCGACCACCAGGAGGTCAATAGCCAGTCTGCATCCAAACGGTCTGTAATTAAGTAGTCTTTATGGCCATGATGACACTTTATGTAAGGCGTTACTGGTAATGCCAGGCCTTAATGTACTTTAAACCCTGCATAACTGAGGGCCGGAGGGGTCTGGCAGACACTATATAAGCCACCCCCCTCCTAAGTGTGAAGGGTTCGCACCCCTGTAATCTATACACGCATAATCCAGTCGACCGCCTCCGGGCTCCGAGACGTAGGGTTGTTACTTCCTCCGAGAAGGGCCTGAACTCGTAAATCCTTTGTCTGTACAACTTCTCCATAGCTAAGATCTTGCCTCTCCATACCTACCCCCATTCTATTGTCAGACTTAGAACCATGATAGTTGGCGTCCACCGTGGGGCCGGTGTTTTAGCGATTTTTGGAGAAGTTGCGATTATTCCGATTGCTTTCATCATGATTTCTGGTGGAGTTTTGGTCGAGGGCCGTGAGATCCGTCTCGGCACACTCACCTTCATCGCCAATGACTCCGCTTGGCCCCAGGAGGCTCCACTCGACATTGACGCGCTCCCCATCCGCGGGGCGACGCATTTTCGGGCGTGTGTCCGCGGCGTTCTGCTGCGACAACTGTCGACTCCGTATTGGCCGACTCCCATGTCGTCGCCCCTCCCTGTCTCCCGCCAGCGCAAGCGCTCTGGTCGGTCGAGGCTCCAGCGGTGGGTGAGGCACGCAGTGGCTCGCCAATCGGCCACCACCCAAGTTGCGGCAATCGAGCCCGACGAATCTCTCTACGGCCTGTTCGATCTGTCGACTGGCTCCATAGAGACTGCATCCGAGTGCGATAGCAGCGATCCGGCGACTGAGGTTCTGATGGTCAATGGGCCTCGTAGTCCTCCCGGTTTCCCCCACGCCGATGGGGTAGATGGCCGAAGCGACCCCGCTCAGGCCCACGAGGAATATCAGCCCGAGCCACTTACTTCCCTGCAAAGAGAAGATCTTCGTCGCCGGAATGTGGATGCCCTGCATACTCCCATCGCAGAAGAAACCCCCGAGGCGCGCGCCTTGGAGGAGGCACGTTTGGCCAACTTGGCCGAACGAACTCGACTGGAGAACCTCCAGCGAGCACTCGACGAGCGCGTGCGGCAACGAGTACCTGACTCCAGTCGACGTCAACTCTTCCCGCAGCCGACTCAGGTATATCGAACCCCGATTCAGAATTTAGCAGCTGCAGCCTGTATAGCAGAGTCAATTCAGCCCTCTCAGTCGGAGGCTAGCAAAGGCTTGATGCAGATCAGGGATTTGCTTCGAGCAGCAGGAGATCAGAATTCAGCTGTGTCTCAGTCACGCAACAGGATTCATAGTCGATCCATCGCTGCGAATACAGTTCAGTCGGCTCACAGCCCAAGATCGCCTCCGCGGCGTGAGGGACGCGAGGGTCGACGTGACCAATATGGTGACCGATTCGATCGTGATGACAGGCGTCGAGTGCCCACTCCACCCCCAAGGGGTGGGTCTTACGCTCATTGGCAGTTAGATGACAGGCGCCAGCTCAGTGTGGGGCGAAGAGCTCCGGTTGACCCCAGGGAACCAGGCTTTGACGCGCGATCCATCATCGTGCAAGGTCTGGTCGATCGGAACAGGGCTCACCGAGGTGGCCACGATAGAGATGCGCCCACTAGCAGCCGAGTCCATGTTTCAGTTCCAGAATGTTTCAGTAGGGCTATCAGAGCCACGGTGATTCCCCCCAACTTCAGGTTGGCGACTGGAGTAAGTAAGTTCACCGGTGAGTCCAAGCCTGAAACCTGGCTTGAAGACTACCGAGTGGCGGTACAGATTGGCGGCGGGAATGATGAGGTGGCTATGAAGCATTTACCACTCATGCTGGAAGGTTCGGCCAGGGCGTGGTTGAATCAGTTAGCTCCCAGCAGCATTTACACTTGGGAAGATCTTTCCCGAGTGTTCGTCAGGACATTCGAGGGAACTTGCAAGCGACCAGCTGGATTGACAGAGCTGCAAGTTTGCGTGCAGAAGTCGAATGAAACTTTGAGAGATTACATTCAGATATGGATCACTTTGCATCATACCGTGGAGAACGTGTCTGATCATCAGGCAGTCTGTGCCTTCAAGGATGGTGTTAAGAACAGAGAATTAAGTTTAAAGTTTGGTCAGACCGGAGATATGACCCTGAGTCGAATAATGGAAATTGCCACCAAGTACGCCAATGGTGAAGAGGAGGACCGACTCCGGAGTGGCAAGTACAAGCCGAGTCAGTCGGAGAAAGGAAACTCCAGTCGGAAGCAGAAGCGGAAGGCCGAGCCAGCGGCTCCTGGAAAGGCTCTGGCCGTGACTCAGGGCAAATTCAAGGGAAAACCCAAAGGATCCTGGAACCCCAAGAAGGTGAAGGATAAAGAAGGAAATGACGTGATGGATCTGCCATGCCACATCCACACGAAGAAAGACGAAGAGGGTAATTTCATCTACCCGAAACATACCACTCGCCAGTGCCGGCTCTTGATCCAGCAGTTCCAAGGTAAACAACCCAAGGACAAGGAAAAGGAGTCGGACAAAGCTGAGGACAAGGAGGACAGTGATGGAGGATACTGTGACGCCCGGATAATTAGGCTACTCTAATTCCACGCTAATGATGCCACATCACCTTGGTTACTGTTACTAATCTCGTGATGGTTCTAAAACGGTTCGAATTCAAATTTAAAATCGAGTCAAACAATTAAAGTTTTCAAAAGTCAAAACTAAAATGTTCTTAATGTGGCAAATAAATCATGGATATTATAGGTGAGTAACAACATCTTTATAAAATATTTAAATACCCTAAAGTGATTAAAACAACATCAAAACAATTAGTTATACTCGTAATATATTTTAACAAATACGAAACTATTTTTTTTCTGAGGTAAAACTTCTTAGAACAGTGGATTAATTTGACACACTATTTTTGGAGCTATTTTCATAATTTACTAAACCAAAAATATAGTGCAACTAAAATAAAACAGAAAGAAAATGAGAAAACAACAACAAAAGAAAAATAAAAGCCCCACCCCTCGCTGGGCCTCGGCCCAGCTGGCCACGGGGCTAGCCAGGCCGCCCAGCCGGCCCACTTGGCCCGCCCCCCCACTCACTCCCTTATCCCCTCGCAACCGGAAACCCTAGCCCAATCCACCACCACTCCCCCTCGCCTCCTCCCCCGATTCCCCCTGGATCGGGATCGACCCCCCCACTCTCCCCTCACGCCTCGCTCCTCTCGCTCCCTCCCGATCCGGATCGGGGCGTAATGGCGCCCCCTCGCCGCCGCTCCGCTAAGGCCGCCGCCCCTCCCGGACTCCTCCGCGCCCCTCCTCTCACCTCCCTCGACTGGATCGGGGCAGCGCCCCGCTGCCCACCTCGGCGGGCGCCTCCCGTCCCCGCCACCAGGCTGGCGCTCCTCGCCGAGTCCACCTCATCGCCGGACCATGCCGGCAGTCTCCCGCCGGCACGCACCGAACCCGGCCGCAGCCGCTCCCAGCGAGTCGCCCCGCTCCGACGCCCTCCAACGCCGGCAGGCCGCTGGCCACGACCACCACGACCCGTTCCGGCCTCCCCAAGCTCCTCTACTGCTCGATGTGAGCACCCCGCATATCCCCCCATGATGCCGCTGCTGCTCTTACTTCCTGTTACTGCTGCTCATGCTTAGCTACTGCTGCTCCTGCCGTTGCGTTGCCGTTGTCGCTGCGTCGTCCCCTTGTTGCTGGTGCGCCACCACGCCCCGGCTCCCCTGCCGCCCGCGGGCCTGCTCGTTGCCGGCCCCGCACTCCGTTTCCCCCACGCCGGCCAGCCAGTGGCCTCGCCACGCCTGTGGCTGGCCCCCCCTGCCTGTCGATCTGGGCGCTCGCCCAGTCGGGCGTCGATGCCCAGCGCCCGCACCCGCGGCAACCGCACGCCCGTTAGCCCCCAGGGCCCTATGACAAAGGGGGCCCACGCCCCAGAACGTTAAAAAAAGAGAATTAAAAATAAAAATAATAAATAAAAATAAAAATGATTTAATAAAATTAATTATTAATTAATTAATTATCCAAAGAATTAATTAAGTTAATTAATCCGGTTTAATTAATTTAATTAACTAGTTAGGTTAATTAAATAGTAATTAAATTATCTAATCTGTAATTAACCTAAACAGTGTATGACAGGTAGGTCCCACTGGACCCACCTGTCAGGTTGACCAAGTCAACTCTGTTGACTGCTCATGTCAGCATGACATCATGCTGATGTCATTAATCTGTTTTCCGAATTAATTAAATAATTAATTAAATTCCAGAAATTAATAAAATCTTTAGAAAATCATATCTTTTAATCCGTAACTCGGATTAAAATAATTTCAACATGAAAGTTGCTCAGAACGACGGGACGAATCCGGATACGCAGTCCGTTCGTCCGCCATACCCCCCTAACCTATCGAACTCGCAACTTTCCCCCTCCGGATCCTCTGCCCGAAAACACGAAACACCGGGGATATTTTCCCGGATGTTTTCCCCCTTAACCGGTACCACCTCATACCACGTTAGGGCACGCCTAGCATCGTTACTTGTCTTGTCATGCATCGATATGCATCTGCTTACCTGGTATTCATTGTTTCTTCCCCCTCTTCTCTCAGGTAGACTACGAGACCGACGCTGCTGCTGCCCAGTTCGACTACGGAGTTGAAGACCCCTCTCTCTTGCCAGAGCAACCAGGCAAGCCCCCCCCCCCTTGATCACCAGATATCGCCTATTCTCCTCTATACTGCTTGCATTAGAGTAGTGTAGCATGTTACTACTTTCCGTTAATCCTATTCTGATGCATAGCCTGTCATTGTTGCTACAGTCATTGATACCTTACCCGCAATCCTACATGCTTAGCATAGGATGCTAGTATTTTTCATCTGTGGCCCTACATTCTTGTCCGTCTGCTATGCTATACTATCGGGCCGTGATCACTCGGGAGGTGATCACGGGTATATACTATATACGTTATACATGATACATGTGGTGACCAAAGACGGGTCGGCTGGTGGAGCACCCGCGAGTGGATCTTTGTGGCGGAGCGACAGGGCAGGTTGAGACCGCCTAGGAGAGAGGTGGGCCTGGCCCTGTTCGACGTTCGCGGATATTTAACACGCTTAACGAGATCTTGGTATTTGATCTGAGTTGGCTACGAGCCTATACGCACTAACCATCTACGTGGGAGTAGTTATGGGTATCCCGGCGTCGTGGTATCAGCCGAAGCACTTCAGACGTCAGCGACGGAGCGGCGCGCGCCGGATTGGACTGGAACGCCACTAGGCTAGGTCTGCTTCCGGCCGCCCACGCAACGTGCAGGTGTGCTCAGGGCGATGGGCCCAGACCCCTGCGCACTTAGGTTTAGACCGGCGTGCTGACCTCTCTGTTGTGCCTAGGTGGGGCTGCGACGTGTTGATCTTCCGAGGCCGGGCATGACCCAGGAAAGTGTGTCCGGCCAAATGGGATCGAGCGTGTTGGGTAAGTTGGTGCACCCCTGCAGGGAAGTTAATCTATTCGAATAGCCGTGATCTTCGGTAACAGGACGACTTGGAGTTGTACCTTGACCTTATGACAACTAGAACTGGATACTTAATAAAACACACCCTTCCAAGTTCCACAGACAACCCGGTGATCGCTTTTCCACAGGGCGACGAGGGGAGGATCGCCGGGTAGGATTATGCTATGCGATGCTACTGGAGATGCTACTTGGAGATGCTACTTGGAGATGCTACTTAGAGGACTTCAGACTACTCTCTTCTACATGCTGCAAGACGGAGGCTGCCAGAAGCATAGTCTTCGACAGGATTAGCTATCCCCCTCTTATTCTGGCATTCTGCAGTTCAGTCCACCGATATGGCCCTTTACACATATACCCATGCATATGTAGTGTAGATCCTTGCTTGCGAGTACTTTGGATGAGTACTCACGGTTGCTTTCTCCCCCCTTTTCCCCCCTTTCCTTTCTTTCTGGTTGTCGCAACCAGATGCTGGAGCCCAGGAGCCAGACGCCACCGTCGATGACGATTACTACACTGGAGGTGCCTACTACTACGTGCAGCCCGCTGACGACGACCAGGAGTAGTTTAGGAGGATCCCAGGCAGGAGGCCTGCGCCTCTTTCGATCTGTATCTCAGTTTGTGCTAGCCTTCTTAAGGCAAACTTGTTTAACTTATGTCTGTACCCAGATATTGTTGCTTCTGCTGACTCGTCTATGATCGAGCACTTGTATTCGAGCCCTCGAGGCCCCTGGCTTGTATTATGATGATTGTATGACTTATTTATGTTTTAGAGTTGTGTTGTGATATCTTCCTGTGAGTCCCTGATTTCGATCGTACACATTTGCGTGCATGATTAGTGTACGATTGAATCGGGGGCGTCACAAGTTGGTATCAGAGCCAACTGCCTGTAGGAATCCCCCTTCCACTCCTTGGCCGAAGTTGAGTCTAGTCACTACAAAACTTTTACTAACTTGGCTGTGTGGCTTATGGGCCCACGTCGCTATTGGGTGGTATTAGGATCTTTTACTCCTCGACCTTTACTCTGGGACTCTGATCTCTCCTCTATTCGGGTTAAATGATTTTCTAAAAATCTAACTTTAGGTTCTCGAAAACACTTTCTCCCGGAGAGCCCCTTCAGTCCAGATGATCGTCAACTGCACCAGAAGATTTCAAAGTTACTCTCCGATACTCTTTTGAGACTTTGTGCCCGTTGCTTTTGCAATTCCCTACCACCGAAATATCCCTATAGATAAATACATACACTTGTCGTTCTTACTTTTATTCCCAGTTGATCTTGTTATTACAAGATACCCTGAAATCCTCTCTATTGTTCCGAGAATATTTTGTGTCTACTACCTTGCAGTTCTTGCCACCGGAATACCCCTATGGATAATTCTCGCACTTATCGAGTATCCGCTCATCCCCCAGTTGTTCATGTGTTTCACAGTGGTCTTCGAAATACTATTCGATCCTCCAAAAATCCTTAGTAGCTTATTGCTCTGCCATACTTGTCTACTTGCATGATGGATGCTTTCCATATGTCTGGCAATATTCGTTAGTATCCTTAGGCATCGTCATTTTGATCCTTTTGATTCAACATGAATGCGAATGCACGCAATCATCAGTTGATCCTTTTAAATTATCTTTCCGGCTCAGACGTCATTTTAAACATGAGCTGGTTCTCAACCTATCTAAATGCCGTCGATAGTACCCCTAAGGCTATTCAACTTATCCACCCCTAATCAGAACATTGCTTCTGTTCCCTTGATTTGAAATTCATAATTCCTTTGCATTTGAGCTCTGGATTAGTCAGTTGTTTCTATAATCCAATGCTCTTGCATTGTTACTTCCTCTGATTGTGTGCCGATGCTCACATCAGCTGTGTTATGGACTGACCGATCCTTTAATGGATTTTATCCGACATTGTCCTTCATATTCAATAACCTTGTGAGCCTTCCCTCGGATACATAACGCCTTTGGTAAATTGTATCATCTACTTTCTCAACCTTGCTCTACTTTCGAACTTGTGATAATTACTCTTGAAACTTGTGGTATGTGTTTCTAAGAAGCCTGTATGGGTTGAACCTATGTCTTCCTTAATATGTGTGAACTCGAAAGTTTTCACGATTCATACTCTTCTGGTGCTTCGCCAGATAAAATTTCAGCACTGCAACTTCATCGAATGCGAGAAGTGAATGAAAGGTTATGCATTGGAGAAGTGGGAGTCGACCTTGAACTTTGTGTTCATGCCCATGGACCCGATGTATACCTTATCATGGAAGCTTCTCTTAAAATAATTATCCCCTTGTTATAAGTTCATCTTGTATCCATGGACGTGGTTCCGACCATGTTCCTCCTTGATTCCGTTTCTCGTGCAAGTTTGAGCCCTTATCTTCTGCAGAGCAACACCCTAGTCCAACCTCTACCTTGATCTGTCGTCGAGTATTACCCCTTGGTATCTTGAGATAATCATGGAACTGCATAACTTCTTATGGGTTCTTCATCAAGTGCTACCTTCTCACCGATTCTAATTTTCCACGAGCTGGAGTTATTAGACACTTAAAGACACCGATAACTGAATTGAGATCGCACCGCGATTAAACAACTCTTGGTAACCTTCATTACTTACGAATTTGAACTCGATCACGTAAGTCCTGGCCTGCTCAGCTATACATTATCATGCTAAACTTTAACCGTGCTACCTGGCCCTTAATCCCGAAGCACCACTTTCGATGATGAGCTAAGCTTACGACGATCATGCTCGTCATATCAGTTCACCTTGAACAACAAGCTTGATTTCAAGTTTGTGTCCTACCCATGGTTCCAATAACCTTCCGCTCCATCATTCCTTTGACCTGATGTCGTCGCTGATTGATTACTTCTTCATGTAATTCCTCGACAAATGTGTCATGATCATCATCGACCTTATGAGCTCTTCCAGGATAACAATTGAGTTCATGATGAGAAATACCATCCTTGCCCCTGATGATTTGTGTTACCTTTGACCACTTATTTGCCTTCCGTTCAACACAAAATTGTTCGTGTTTTGAGTTATACCTTGAGATCCCTACTATCCAGCATTTGTTCTTCCTTACCTTGGAGTATTACCATCTTTTAATATCAAGGATGTGGTGAGGATTGCTCCACCTCTTAAGAAATTCTTGGTATAGTGATACTTCTCACCATCACCATTCTTTCTTGGTCCTCGGTCGATTCCAACCGGGTACCAACAAGTGAACTATGCTGTTTGGATTCTGTACTTCTAGCAACCCTATTGCTTTGAAGTTAATGGTCAACCGTTCATTCTTAGACTATTGATTATTGAATCACCATTCTGACATTGGTCGTGCAGCCCAACCCATATTTCGGGCGCACCTTTCAACCAATGTTTAATTGTGTATGTTGTCCTCGAGCATGCTTCATTATATCATTTGATCGGACAAATGCTATCTCCTTATCCACATAATTGAGGAGATGCATCTTTTTGGATACCTCGTTGAATTATCGCTGAGTCCGTCAGCCACTTCCTCATCCTCTCCTTGGTTTAATGATGAACTCTGGTTTCGGAACTTGCTTCCATAGTTCATTTCTTGAGAATCTTGAAATGTCTTTTCGTCTATTTGTGTTGCACCTTTTCTTCTCGGACATCCTGAGTCTGAGGTATTATGACACCAACCGGATCTGAATCTCGGTCAGATATGATGGTTGGGACAACTTTTCAAGAGTTATAACATTGGTCCCTATATGCCCCGGTAAGGTGATGTCGTGCCTAGCACACCTGGCCGAATGGCCCTATTTTTATAGATTCCTTTTCAGCAAGCTTATCCATTCGTCCATGAGGAAATTATAAGACTTATTCTACAAGTTATTCCTGATGGACCCTTTGTGTTTCCAAAGTCCGATCTTTGCTTAAAGACCTTGTCAATGCTATCTCGAAGCATGTCTTTGGTACTTCGATTTTCAACAAGAATGTTTGAAATCCAATGCTAAATGTTTCTTGCTCTATTATCCAAACACCGTTGTATGGGTAATGACATGAAATTTCTCTCTCCCCTTACCTAAAGGGTTTTCTACCTTATGTCCTATCTTGGATACCATGCTCTGCTTGACTTTGGGAAGGATATACCCCTGACATATGTGTTTAAACACATTTTTCTTTCCATTGTTCTGTTGAAATCTGATGATCACATTTCCTTTCCATTGTCTTGTTTAAACTTTCTCGTGGTTTATATGATCTAAGAAGTGATGATTCGCTGCTTATATAAACACCTCGGTTGTACGACTCTGTCAATAAGACCCTGTTACTATTGTTGATGACATTCTAGTAGCCACCGATGGACGAGAACCTTGCCTATTGGTCCGCCTCGTTCAACGAGCAGGAAAATGGTTCTCTTCGTCCCTCACCCTTGGTACCGTCGTTGTTGCCGACATAATCGACAGGCTAGCCTCTGACTTGCCTTGCTTGCATGATCACGCAAGACGTCTCCACCCTTCCAACTTTTAACCCACATGGTGGGCCCATAACCCACAGTTCCACAGGATCGAAACCTGACTCTCTTGAACAACCCTGTTTCTAATGGTTATTCCTCGCACTTGGCTTCGAATTTAATTCATGGGCCACCTTCCTAGTGATCTATTCTGGTATCAGACGCAATACTTTCCCATTGCTCTGAACCCCCTTTCACATTTCGTAATCAGGCAACGAACGATTGCCTATGCGCTTGAAACTTCTATTGTGCACCTTCTTACTTTGCTCTCGATAATTTCTTAAGTTTCAAATCGAGGGTTGCTTCCCGCCACCTTGACTGATGTTATCTACCACACAAGCAACATTGTAGCGGTTCCTTCTTCCGAAGTTACCCCTTATCCTTCGTACGTACGACGAAGACTCCGAAGAAAAGATGATGATTTCATCATGACGACCTAAAGCAGAGAAGTGAAGACATCAACGTTATGGATCGACCTCTTCGAGAAGAGCATCCAAGACCGAGAGGGTTCGTTAGAATTTCGTAACCAAATCGCTTCCCCGTCACTTCCCCTCTTAAATCTCGGGACGAGATTTCTTGTAGTGGAGGAGAATTGTGACGCCCGGATAATTAGGCTACAGTAATTCCACGCTAATGATGCCACATCACCTCGGTTACTGTTACTAATCTCGTGATGGTTCTAAAATGGTTCGAATTCAAATTTAAAATCGAGTCAAACAATTAAAGTTTTCAAAAGTCAAAACTAAAATGTTCTTAATGTGGCAAATAAATCATGGATATTATTGGTGGAGTAACAACATCTTTATAAAATATTTAAATACCGTAAAGTGATTAAAACAACATCAAAACAATTAGTTATACTCCTAATATATTTTACCAAATACTAAACTATTTTTTTTTCTGAGGTAAAACTTCTTAGAACAGTGGATTAATTTGACACACTATTTTTGGAGCTATTTTCATAATTTCCTAAACCAAAAATGTAGTGCAACTAAAATAAAACAGAAAGAAAATGAGAAAACAACAACAAAAGAAAAATAAAAGCCCCACCCCTCGCTGGGCCTCGGCCCAGCTGGCCACGGGGCTAGCCAGGCCGCCCAGCCGGCCCACTTGGCCCGGCCCCCCCCCCCACTCACTCCCTTATCCCCTCACAACCGGAAACCCTAGCCCGATCCACCACCACTCCCCCTCGCCTCCTCCCCCGATTCCCCCTGGATCGGGATCGACCCCCCCACTCTCCCCTCACGCCTCGCTCCTCTCGCTCCCTCCCGATCCGGATCGGGGCGCAATGGCGCCCCCTCGCCGCCGCTCCGCTAAGGCCGCCGCCCCTCCCGGACTCCTCCGCGCCCCTCCTCTCACCTTCCTCGACTGGATTGGGGCAGCGCCCCGCTGCCCACCTCGGCGGGCGCCTCCCGTCCCCGCCACCAGGCTGGCGCCCCTCGCCGAGTCCACCTCATCGCCGGACCATGCCGGCAGTGTCCCGCCGGCGCGCACCGAACCCGGCCGCAGCCGCTCCCAGCGAGTCGCCCCGCTCCGACGCCCTCCAATGCCGGCAGGCCGCTGGCCACGACCACCACAACCCGTTCCGGCCTCCCCAAGCTCCTCTACTGCTCGATGTGAGCACCTCGCATATCCCCCCCATGATGCCGCTGCTGCTCTTACTTCCTGTTACTGCTGCTCATGCTTAGCTACTGCTGCTCCTGCCGTTGCGTTGCCGTTGTCGCTGCGTCGTCCCCTTGTTGCTGGTGCGCCACCACGCCCCGGCTCCCCTGCCGCCCGCGGGCCTGCTCGTTGCCGGCCCCGCACTCCGTTTCCCCCACGCCGGCCGGCCACTGGCCTCGCCACGCCTGTGGCTGGCCCCCCTGCCTGTCGATCTGGGCGCTCGCCCAGTCGGGCGCCGATGCCCAGCGCCCGCACCCGCGGCAACCGCACGCCCGTTAGCCCCCAGGGCCCTACGACAAAGGGGGCCCACGCCCCAGAACGTTAAAAAAAAGAGAATTAAAAATAAAAATATAAATGATTTAATAAAATTAATTATTAATTAATTAATTATCTAATGAATTAATTAAGTTAATTAATCCGGTTTAATTAATTTAATTAACTAGTTAGGTTAATTAAATAGTAATTAAATTATCTAATCTGTAATTAACCTAAACAGTGTATGACAGGTAGGTCCCACTGGACCCACCTGTCAGGTTGACCAAGTCAACTCTGTTGACTGCTCATGTCAGCATGACATCATGCTGATGTCATTAATCTGTTTTCCGAATTAATTAAATAATTAATTAAATTCCAGAAATTAATAAAATCTTTAGAAAATCATATCTTTTAATCCGTAACTCGGATTAAAATAATTTCAACATGAAAGTTGCTCAGAACGACGGGACGAATCCGGATACGCAGTCCGTTCGTCCGCCATACCCCCCTAACCTATCGAACTCGCAACTTTCCCCCTCCGGCTCCTCTGCCCGAAAACATGAAACACCGGGGATATTTTCCCGGATGTTTCCCCCCTTAACCGGTACCACCTCATACCACGTTAGGGCACACCTAGCATCGTTACTTGTCTTGTCATGCATCAATATGCATCTGCTTACCTGGTATTCATTGTTTCTTCCCCCTCTTCTCTCTGGTAGACTACGAGACTGACGCTGCTGCTCCCAGTTCGACTACGGAGTTGAAGACCCCTCTCTCTTGCTAGAGCAACCAGGCAAGCCCCCCCCCCCTTGATCACCAGATATCGCCTATTCTCCTCTATACTGCTTGCATTAGAGTAGTGTAGCATGTTACTGCTTTCCGTTAATCCTATTCTGATGCATAGCCTGTCATTGTTGCTACAGTCATTGATACCTTACCCGCAATCCTACATGCTTAGCATAGGATGCTAGTATTTTTCATCTGTGGCCCTACATTCTTGTCCGTCTGCTATGCTATACTATCGGGCCGTGATCACTCGGGAGGTGATCACGGGTATATACTATATACGTTATACATGATACATGTGGTGACCAAAGACGGGTCGGCTGGTGGAGCACCCGCGAGTGGATCTTTGTGGCGGAGCGACAGGGCAGGTTGAGACCGCCTAGGAGAGAGGTGGGCCTGGCCCTGTTCGACGTTCGCGGATATTTAACACGCTTAACGAGATCTTGGTATTTGATCTGAGTTGGCTACGAGCCTATACGCACTAACCATCTACGTGGGAGTAGTTATGGGTATCCCGGCGTCGTGGTATTAGCCGAAGCACTTCAGACGTCAGCGACGGAGCGGCGCGCGCCGGATTGGACTGGAACGCCACTAGGCTAGGTCTGCTTCCGGCCGCCCACGCAACATGCAGGTTTGCTCAGGGCGATGGGCCCAGACCCCTGCGCGCTTAGGTTTAGACCGGCGTGCTGACCTCTCTGTTGTGCCTAGGTGGGGCTGCGACGTGTTGATCTTCCGAGGCCGGGCATGACCCAGGAAAGTGTGTCCGGCCAAATGGGATCGAGCGTGTTGGGTAAGTTGGTGCACCCCTGCAGGGAAGTTAATCTATTCGAATAGCCGTGATCTTCGGTAACAGGACGACTTGGAGTTGTACCTTGACCTTATGACAACTAGAACTGGATACTTAATAAAACACACCCTTCCAAGTTCCACAGACAACCCGGTGATCGCTTTTCCATAGGGCGAAGAGGGGAGGATCGCCGGGTAGGATTATGCTATGTGATGCTACTGGAGATGCTACTTGGAGATGCTACTTGGAGATGCTACTTGGAGGACTTCAGTCTACTCTCTTCTACATGCTGCAAGACGGAGGCTGCCAGAAGCATAGTCTTCGACAGGATTAGCTATCCCCCTCTTATTCTGGCATTCTGCAGTTCAGTTCACCGATATGGCCCTTTACACATATACCCATGCATATGTAGTGTAGATCCTTGCTTGCGAGTACTTTGGATGAGTACTCACGGTTGCTTTCTCCCCCCTTTCCCCCCCCCCTTTCCTTTCTTTCTGGTTGTCGCAACCAGATGCTGGAGCCCAGGAGCCAGACGCCACCGTCGATGACGATTACTACACTGGAGGTGCCTACTACTACGTGCAGCCCGCTGACGACCAGGAGTAGTTTATGAGGATCCCAGGCAGGAGGCCTGTGCCTCTTTTGATCTGTATCTCAGTTTGTGCTAGCCTTCTTAAGGCAAACTTGTTTAACTTATGTCTGTACCCAGATATTGTTGCTTCCGCTGACTCGTCTATGATCGAGCACTTGTATTCGAGCCCTCGAGGCCCCTGGCTTGTATTATGATGCTTGTATGACTTATTTATGTTTTAGAGTTGTGTTGTGATATCTTCCCGTGAGTCCCTGATTTCGATCGTACACATTTGCGTGCATGATTAGTGTACGATTGAATCGGGGGCGTCACAGATACCCTCATGTTAACTCCACTCTGATGATCTTTGCTGATGCGGAAAGCAAAATCCGATTGAAGGTTATCAACCGTGAGGTTAATATGGTCGCCCCGGCGATGCCAAGTTATCTGAGATGGTCCCAAACTCCCATTACATTCGACCAGTCCGATCACCCGACTCATATAGCCACCCCTGGGAGGTAAGCTTTGGTGGTCGACCCGGTCGTTGAGGGCACTCGTCTGACGAAGGTGCTAATGGATGGTGGTAGCGGACTGAACAAATTGTATGCGGAGACGCTGAAAGGAATGGGCATTCCGATGTCCAGACTAAGCACCAGCAACATGAGTTTTCATGGATTTATACCTGGAAAGAAGGCTGAGTCGCTCGGCCAAATAGCTCTGGACGTGGTGTTCGGTGACTCGAAGCATTTCCGCAAGGAGAGGCTGACATTTGAAGTCGTGGATTTTCAGAGTGCTTACCACACTATTTTGGGGCGACCAGCTTACGCGCGGTTCATGGCTCGACCATGTTACGTGTACCTCAAACTGAAGATGCCCGGCCCCAAGGGCGTGATCACTATCACTGGCAATCGGAAGAAGGTAGAAGAGTGTTTTTAGAAAGGCTCGAAAATTGCCGATTCCCAGATAACAATGGTCGAGCTGGAGGGGTACAAGAAAAATGCAGATCCGAGTGATTTGTTGCGAGCCAAGAAGCCTGCCACAGAATCGGCATTTCATTCGTCCGGTGAGACGAAGCCCGTTCACATTCACCCGACCGACCCCAATGCAGCTCCGACCCATATTTCCACAACACTCGACCCTAAATAGGAAGAAGCGCTCATCCAGTTCCTCCGTGAGAACTGGGACATCTTTGAATGGAAGCCTGCTGACATGCCGGTTGTTCCCAGGGGGCTGGCTGAGCATTGCCTTAGAGTCGACTCAACAACAAAACCTGTCAAAGAACATCTTTGACGGTCCACCGTCCAGAAGAGGAAGGCCATTGGCGAAGAGGTGGCTCGACTGTTGGCGGCAGAGTTTATCCAAGAGATATACCACTCCGAGTGGCTCGCCAATGTCGTCATGGTTCCCAAGAAGGACAAGTCACTCCGCATGTGCATTGATTTCAAACACATCAATCGGGCCTGCCCGAAAGATCACTTTCCTCTCCCTCGCATCGACCAGATTGTCGACTCGACTGCGGGATGCGAGAGATTGTCTTTTCTGGACGCCTATTCCGGATACCATCAGATCCGTCTGTATGGACCCGATGAGATCAAAACCGCTTTCATCATTCCATTTGGGTGCTTCTGCTATGTCAGCATGCCATTCGGCCTCAAGAATGCCGGAGCCACGTTCATGAGGATGATTCAGAAGTGTTTACTCACTCAAATCAGTCGGAACGTGGAAGCATACATGGATGATATTGTGGTCAAATCGTGAAAGGGTTCTGACCTGTTGACTGACCTCGCTGAAAGATTTGCCAATCTCAGGAGGTATGATATCAAGCTCAATCCATCAAAGTGCACATTCGGAGTTCCTGGTGGAAAGTTCCTCGGTTTTCTCGTTTCTGAACGAGGAATCGACGCTAACCCAGAAAAAGTTGGCACTATACTCCGAATGAAACGCCCTGTGCGGGTGCACGATGTCCAGAAGCTTACTGGATGCTTGGCCGCGTTAAGCTGATTCATCTCTCGACTCGGTGAAAAGGCATTGCCTCTTTACCGACTAATGAAGAAGGCAGACAAGTTCGAGTGGACCCTAGAAGCTGATGCAGCGTTTGCCGAGCTAAAAGCTCTGCTCTCCACCCAGCCGGTGCTTGCTGCTCCAATCAGCAAAGAGCCTCTGTTGCTTTATATTGCAGCCACAGGACAAGTCGTTAGTACAGTGCTTACGGTCGAGCGGGATGAAGAAGGGAAATACTTCAAAGTTCAGCGCCCAGTGTATTATCTTTCTGAAGTTTTGACTCCATCAAAGCAAAGATATCCTCATTATCAGAAGCTTGTGTATGGGATCTACATGACCAGGAAGAAGGTTGCTCATTATTTCTCTGATCATTCCATTACAGTCGTCAGCGACGCTCCACTTTCAGAGATTCTGCACAACAGAGATGCAACTGGTCGAGTGGCGAAATGGGCGATTGAACTCCTTCCCCTTGATATCAAGTTTGAGGCAAAGAAAGCCATTAAGTCCCAAGCAATAGCAGATTTCCTTGCCAAGTGGATCGAACAACAGCAGCTGACTCAAGTTCACTCAGAGCATTGGACCATGTTCTTTGATGGCTCTAAGATGTTAAATAGTTCCGGTGCTGGGGTAGTTTTGGTTTCCCCCAGAGGAGATAAGCTCAGATATGTGCTCCAGATTCACTTTGATTCCTCCAACAATGAAGCAGAATACGAGGCCCTTTTGTATGGGTTGCGCATGGCCATTTCACTTGGCGTCCATCGCCTTATGGTTTATGGCGACTCGGATTTGGTGGTCAACCAAGTGATGAAGGAGTGGGACGTTAGAAGCCCAACATTGACTGGATACTGCAATGCAGTGAGGAAGCTTGAAAAGAAGTTCGAAGGGTTAGAGCTCCATCATATACCCCGATTGAAAAATCAAGCGGCTGATGATTTGGCAAAAATAGGTTCGAAGAGAGAAGCCATTCCCAGTGATGTGTTCTTGGAGCATATCCATACTCCATCGGTCAAAGAAGATCCTTTTACCGAAGAAGCTCCGCAGCCCAAGAGTGCCATAGATCCGACTGAGGTCGAAGTCCCAGCAGTGGTCGACCTGGTCATGGAGGCTTTAGTGATCACCCCCGATTGGACAGTACCATATATCGTGTATATCTTGAGAAAAGAGATCCCGGAGGACGAGGAAGAGGCTCGACAGATCGTCCGCCGATCCAAGGCCTTTACTGTGATCAAAGGGCAGCTGTACAAAGAGAGCGCGAGTGGAGTTGGTCAGAAGTGCATAACGCCAGAAGAAGGTCGGATAATCCTTGATGACATCCACTCGGGGACCTGTGGCCATCATGCATCCTCTCGGACCATCGTGGCCAAAGCATACCGAGCCGGATTTTACTGGCCAAGGGCGAATGAAATGGCAAAGGAGATAGTCGACAAGTGTGAGGGCTGTCAATTTTACTCCAACATGTCACACAAGCCAGCATCATCTCTGAAGACCATACCACTCGTTTGGCCCTTTGCAGTATGGGGATTGGATATGGTTGGGCCCTTGAGAACAGGCCGAAGCGGTTTCACACATGTGCTGGTAGCAGTCGACAAGTTCACCAAGTGGATCGAAGCTAAACCCATCAAGAACCTTGACGCCGGTACTGCTGTCAGCTTCGTCAGAGAATTGGTATTCAGATATGGAGTACCACACAACATCATCACCGACAATGGGTCAAACTTTGATTCGGAGGAATTCAGGGCGTTCTGCACATCTCAGGGCACACGAGTCGATTATGCTTTAGTTGCCCATCCCCAGTTGAATGGACAAGCGGAGCGGGCCAATGGCTTGATTCTCAAAGGGTTGAAACCCCGACTGATGCATGATCTCAAGCATGCAGCTGGAGCTTGGGTCGACGAACGTCCCTCGGTGCTTTGGGGTCTAAGGACCACGCCTAACCGGTCGACTGGAAGAACTCCATTCTTCTTGGTCTACGGAGCTGAAGTGGTCTTGCCGAGTGACCTGCTCCACAACGCTCCTCGGGTCGAGCTCTACACCGAAGCTGAAGCGAAACAAGCGCGACAGGATGCAGTCGACCTTTTAGAGGAAGAAAGGGAGATGGCTCTGATCCGATCGACCATTTACCAACAAGACTTGCGTCGCTTCCACACCAAAAATGTGAAGAGTCGAGCCTTCCAGGAAGGAGATTTGGTTCTTCGAGTGGATCAGCAAAACCACACAAGCTTGCTCCTTCTTGGGAAGGTCCCTTCATCGTCACCAAGGTTCTCCACAACGGAGCATACCGTCTCTACAACGTCGAGCACAACATCGATGAGCCCCGAGCTTGGAACGCGGAGTTGCTCCGCCCCTTTTACACCTAAGTATTCACTCGGATGAGTTGTAATAAAAGTACTTCTGTAGTTCATGTTTCACAAGATAATAGTGTCATATTTTCCCGAATGATTGATGTCACTTTTATTTGTTCAATAAAAATCCCCCTCAGTGGGTGGCTTAGCTGCGAATCCGTTTTACCTAAGTTTGTAAAAAAAATCCTCACCGAGTGGAGAGCCAGCCTCCCACTCGGGGGCTTAGCTGCGAATCCGTTTCGCCTAAGTTTCAATAAAATCCTACCGAGTGGTGAGCCAGCCTCCCACTCGGGGGCTTAGCTGCAGTCCAAGTACTAGCCTAAGTTTCAATAAAATCCTACCGAGTGGTGAGCCAGCCTCCCACTCGGGGGCTTAGCTGCAGTCCAAGTACTAGCCTAAGTTTCAATAAAATCCTACCGAGTGGTGAGCCAGCCTCCCACTCGGAGGCTTAGCTGTAGTCTAAACACTCGCCTAAGTTCAAATTCAAACATGCGCTCCGCAAGGAGGAAGAGGTGCAGGTTGACTGCTACCCTCTCCTCCGAGCTACGCCACAAGTACAACGTGCGCTCCGCAAGGAGGACGAGGTGCAGTCGACTGTTACCCTCTCCTCCGAGCTACGCCACAAGTACAACGTGTGCTCCGCAAGGAGGACGAGGTGCAGGTCGACTGTTACCCTCTCCTCCGAGCTACGCCACAAGTACAACGTGCGCTCCGCAAGGAGGACGAGGTGCATGTCGACCACCACCCTCTCCTTCCGAGCTACGCCACAAGTATAATGTGTTCTCCATAAGAAAGGCAAGGTCGATTAACGCCTTGTTCTTCAGAGAGATGCCGTGAAAATCCTATCGAGTGGAGAGCAGACCTCCCACTCGGGGGCTTAGCTGCAGCCCAGTGCTCGCCTAAGTTTTGAAAATCCTACCGAGTGGAGAGCAGACCTCCCACTCGGGGGCTTAGCTACAGCCCAGTGCTCGCCTAAGTTTTGAAAATCCTACCGAGTGGAGAGCAGACCTCCCACTCGGGGGCTTAGCTGCAGCCCAGTGCTCGCCTAAGTTTTGAAAATCCTACCGAGTGGGGAGCAGACCTCCCACTCGGGGGCTTAGCTGCAGCCCAGTGCTCGCCTAAGTTTTGAAAATCCTACCGAGTGGGGAGCAGACCTCCCACTCGGGGGCTTAGCTGCAGCCCAGTGCTCGCCTAAGTTTTGAAAATCCTACCGAGTGGAGAGCAGACCTCCCACTCGGGGGCTTACCTGCAGCCCAGTGCTCACCTAAGTTTTGAAAATCCTACCGAGTGGAGAGCAGACCTCCCACTTGGGGGCTTAGCTGTAGCCCAGTGCTCGCCTAAGTTTTGAAAATCCTACCGAGTGGAGAGCAGACCTCCCACTCGGGGGCTTAGTTGCAGCCCAGTGCTCGCCCAAGTTTTGAAAATCCTACCGAGTGGAGAGCAGATCTCCCACTCGGGGGCTTAGCTGCAGCCCAGTGCTCGCCTAAGTTTTGAAAATGCTACCAAGTGGAGAGCAGACCTCCCACTCGGGGGCTTAGCTGCAGCCCAGTCCTCGCCCAAGTTTTGAAAATCCTATCGAGTGGAGAGCAGACCTCCCACTCGGAGGCTTAGCTGCAGCCCAGTGCTCGCTTAAGTTTTGAAAATCCTACCGAGTGGAGAGCAGACCTCCCACTAGAGGGCTTAGCTGCAGCCCAGTGCTCGCGTAAGTGTATTGGGGAACAAGTCGGTTGCAATAAGCACCTCACTTTAGCCTGCGAAAGACACCTCAAACCAAATGCAAACACATTTAAACGTCGAAATCCATGTTCAGATAACACCTAATGGAACCGAAAGTGCTCAGGCGCTAAGCCTGTTAAGGTTTGTCGGTTACAAAAATCACTCGGCATACCGAGGCAAATTTAAGGTATCAAGGTCAGAAGTTTTTTACCCTTCCTATGGAGGGCTGGAAGGTGCAACAAACTCATCCAGGTCGATCCCGTCTGCGATCCGAGTGGCAGCGGCGATGAAGGTCTCCATGAAAGACCGGAAATCGTGTTTCTTGGTATCAGCCACCCTAAGGGCCGCCAACTTGTCCTCTCGTGCATCCTTGCAGTGAACACAGGCCAGACATAGAGCAACGTCTGCACCACACCTGGCAGAAGACTTATTCCGCTCCTGCACTCGACTTGGGACTATGTTCAGTCGAGTCATCAAAGACTCGAGGTCATTCTGGAGCGTCCCTCTGGGCCAGAGTGTGGTGTCGATGCGGGAAGTGGCAACCTTTAGCCTTGCGAGATAATCGACGACGGCAGCAACACGAGATTCGAGTCGGAGCACGTTCATGGCGACTTCATCCTTCACAGGAGAGTTGATGGGATCCAGGTTTATTTCCAGTCGATCGGTCTCCTCTTCAAAGTTCTGGCAAAATTCTGCAAGCACAACCACCGAGTCAAGACAATAGTCGGATGGAAAGATCATAGTTAAAATATCTGTTTGATACAAAAGATTACCTTCAAGCATGAGGAATAGCTTCTTGGCGAGTCCGCCCAGATAAGCCGCCAGATCGTTCTTCTTTCCCACCAACTCACTAGCCTTGTCACTCAGGGCAATCTTATCACTTTTCAGTCGACTGACCTCTTTGTTGGCAGCATCAAGAGCAGCTTTCAGATTGGTGTTTTCTTCTTCAAGCTTGGTGATTGAAGCCAGCTTCTCATCTGCGAGCTTGGTTTTCTCTAAAGCCGGTTTCTGCATTTCATCCAACTCAAGGTTTTTCTTCTTCTGAGCATCCCTCACTTTGCCTGCAAAGTTACAGCGAGATCAGATTCCGAAACAAATGAGGGGCAAAGGCAGTCGTCGAAGGCCTCACCAAACATACCTTTAGCTTCCTCCTTCGCCTTCGTTAGGTTCTCCTGGGCCAGCTTCAGGTCAAGCTCGAGCTGGATGTGTTTGTTCTCCAACTCGGTATAACGAGCCGCAAGGTCGCAGGATTTCTACGAAGAATCAATCGACAGATGTCAAAGACAATTCACTTCCGAGTGACTAAGGAAAAATCAAAGCATTTCTAAGACTACGGCCGAATACAAACATTAGACCATAGTCTCGGGGACTACACCCAGTGGGTGCACTTAGTGTGCCCCCACTAGTTCTATCAAGTTAGAGTCGACCACTCGACCAACAAAAAAAATAGGAGGTGTTCTTCAGACTGTAGTCAATTGCCAGCAGTTGACCACAGTCTCGGGGACTACAACCCAGTGGGTGCACTCAGCGTGCCCCCACCGGTCTGTGAATCCATTCGACCTAGTCGGATGAAGGAAAAACTTAAGACAAAGACTATGGTCGACTGCCAGCAGTCCACCATAGCCTTGGGGACTACACCCAGTGGGTGCACTCAGCGTGCCCCCACTAACCCGAAATTCCAATCGACACACCCAGTGGGTGTAGGGCAATCAATATGAGTTTCAGAAAGAAGAATTTTCAGACATCATATCCTAACAGAACAGGCGGTAACCGACTGACCTGAACGTTACTCTGAAGAGCTGAACTGGCGTCATTGGCTGCCTGGCTGGCTTCTCGGATGGCCTTCACTTGCTCCATCATGACTCCCACCTGGCATATTGCTTCTTTCGCAGCACTGGCTTGGTCCCCTGGGACGTAGTGGGTCGAGAAAAGTGAAGGCTGTGCAGCACTTGACGATGAGGGGCGAGCACTCGTCAACGGCACCGCAAAAGATACGGTAGGCCGAGTGATGTTCTCTCCCTCCGTGACCAGTGTCTCGGGTGCTGGCATGTCCTGAGTCGCCTTGCCAGCAGATGCTTTCCTGCTCCTCCTTTGCCTCCGTTGTTCCTCATCGTCGTCGTCAGGAAGGTTAATAACGACATTAGATGGAGCTATAGAAAAGGATCAAAATGAGAGACAAGGAGCCAATCGACTAAAGACGGAATTATAAAAGTCATACCAGGTTTTGAAGTGGCAGCGTCTTCCATCTCATGATCTTCAGCCCTGGCCGAGGTATCAGAAGTAGCAGCACTGCAATCCCAGAAGTCAGTCGGTTGACTCATGAGTCGACCAAGAATAAGTTCATGTGGAACAGAAAAAATCAAGTAGCATCATTACCCTGAGATAGTGGGGATCACCATCTTCATCTTCGGCAAGACCTTCGCCGGCTTCGACGGCGCCACTCGAGATTGCTTCGGAGCTTTCTCAGTTGGCGCCGGAGAAGTGGTCCAAGGGCGCTTGGTCGACTGCGCAACAGTCGCGACCCCCTTACCACGCTGGGTCGCAGGATCATGGACAAGCTTCGAGCATCTTTCCGAGCGAGGAGGCGCAACTTCCTCCTCCTCCTCCTCCTCTTCCTCCTCACCAGAGTCATCACCCTCATCATCAGCGTCAGCATCCGAATCCCACTCCTCCGGGCTTTCGCCCCCACTTCCTTCCTCCTCCTCAGTCGGCGTCTGCGCTCCATTGGGCATCGAGTATAATTCAGTGGTGGCCTGACAGACAACAAAACAAAGGTCAATCGACCAATTTGCAGCAAAGCAGGATGAATAAAGCAAGATTACAATTAAGGATAAAGTGGGCATACCGTGTTCGGAGTGTAGGTATGGTCGAGTGGCGGAATCCTCCTGGCCCCTCGAGGGTTGTCCTTATTCCCTGTGATCGCAGTCATCCACCTCTCCAGTGTGGCGTCGTCGACTGCTTCTGGATGGACCCGAGTTTCATCCTCGGTTCCACAGTACAGCCACATCGGGTGGCCTCGGTACTGAAGCGGTTGGATGCGCCGCCTAAGGAAGACCTCCAGAAGTTCCATGCCCGTCACTCCGTCCCGAACGAGCTGGACTACACGCTCCATCAACATTTTTACTTGGGCTTTCTCCTCAGGGAGCACCTTCAGAGAAGAGGGCTTGTTCACTCGGTCCATGGAAAATGGAGGGAGACCAGTCGACTGCCCCGGCGTCGACTCGTCTTGGCAGTAGAACCAAGTCGACTGCCATCCTCTGACCGACTCAGGAAGGGTCATGGCCGGAAAAGTACTCTTGCTCCTCATCTGAATCCCAAGACCCCCGCACATCTGAATAACCTTAGTCCTATCGTCATCCGGACTCTCCTTTTCACTGTCTGCGAGCGACAGGTGAATATGTGCTTAAAGAGACCCCAGTGTGGTCGACAACCCAGGAAGTTCTTGACATAGACACGAAGGCAGCAAGGTAGGCAATGGAATTTGGATTGAAATGGTGGAGTTGCGCCCCAAAGAAATTCAGGAACCCTTGGAAGAAAACACTCAGAGGCAGAGAGAACCCATGGTCTACGTGATTAGTTAGAAGAACGCACTCACCCTCCTGCGGCTGCGGTTGCCACTCGGTCCCCGGGAGCCTTGCTGCCCCGTGAGGGATCAGGCCCTCGTTGGCCAGGTCATTGAGATCCGTCCAATCCCCTTGGACCCAACCTTGCGGCAGGCGGGACCTTGACAAAGATCCGCCCCGACTGGACGCCCTTCCCTCCGCTTTCCCTGTCGCCGTCGCCTTCTTCGCACGCTCCAAGGCCGCCGTCTTCTCCTTCACCATTGTCGCCGGCGAAGCACGCGAGGCGTGGATGGGTGGGGGCGAGAGCAGACGCAGCGGGCGGAGGCGAAGAGCAGAGGGGGAAATGGGGAATACTGTTCAAAAACCCTCACCCGGTACCTTTTATAAGGACGCTTCCGAGTGGCTGACAAGTGGGCCCGGGTGATCCTATCACATCCCGAAATAGTCGCGCACGCGTGATACATGGCGAAAAAGGTGGCACGGAAATCGAGGCGTCTACGCCTTATCCCCTCCGAGCGCCGCAGTCCGCCCCGCTTCACGCGCTTCCCAAAATTCGGATCCCACAAAATCCGCTAACAGCAGATCAATCTATCAGACGGTAGATTTCCTGCGATCCGTCGCTCGGAAGTTTACTAAGTTCAAAAGTTCACTCGACAGAAGAAAGGAATGGATCAAGGCGACTGAAAGAAAAGTTGCCGCCATCATCGAAAAGATTATTGGTCCAAAAATAAGACATGTTCAGAACTCAAAAACAGGTCAGAAAAATTATCAACTCCTTCCTCACTCAAACCTGGATCTATTCGGGGGCTAATGATGAAGTCATGTACCTAGGGTAGGGTCATGGACCTGTCCTAAGTACCCTTCCCAAGGACATCCTCAGAAGAAGCTGCCTTCCAGTCGACCAAGAGAGACTTCACTCGACGGACTCGAAGGACTCGACCATGAAGACTCACTCGACCACCAGGAGGTCAAGAGCCACTCTGCATCCAAACGGTCTGTAATTAAGTAGTCTTTATGGCCATGATGACACTTTATGTAAGGCGTTACTAGTAACGCCAGGCCTTAATGTACTTTAAACCCTGCATAACTGAGGGCCGGAGGGGTCTGGCAGACACTATATAAGCCAGCCCCCTCCTCAGTGTGAAGGGTTCGCACCCCTGTAATCTATACACGCATAATTGAAAGTGCGTTATATCGACTAGAGGGGGGTGAATAGGCGATTTTTATGAATTCTTCACTGAGGAATTTGCTGGTGAGGAAATTCCTTAGCGAAGAACTACTTGCAGCGGAATAAGTACTCAGAAGTAAACATAACAGGATACTAGCATGGTCATCATGATGAAATGAAGACAAGCACAGAGAACAGAAAGCGTAATCACAGGATAACACAAGATGAAGACAAACAGACTGAAACTTGAACTGAGGAATTTGTGAAAGTCTTCAGTCAAAGTCTTCAAGCACATATATTAACAAACACTCAACACAGTAATGAGGAAATGAACGGGTTGAGGAAATAGAACCAGTTAGTTGGTGAAGACAATGATTTGGTAAACCAGTTCCAACTGCTATCTCAGTTGTACGTCTGGTTGGAGCGGCTGAGTATTTAAGCTTGAGGACATGCAGTCCCGGACACCCAGTCTCTGAGCCGCAACTCAGGAAACCCAGTCCTCACCGTATTCCCCTTGAACTAAGACCACGCAGGCCTCGACCCATCACTTGTGGTAAG
Organism: Triticum timopheevii; assembly: GCA_963921465.1. Taxonomy (NCBI): domain Eukaryota; kingdom Viridiplantae; phylum Streptophyta; class Magnoliopsida; order Poales; family Poaceae; genus Triticum; species Triticum timopheevii. The sequence continues at coordinate 299,797,115 of OY997274.1, forward strand.
TCTTCAGGTGACTCCCAAACCTTCACAGACTTGGTCACTCGGCGATCCACAATTCCTCTTGGATGCTCTAGACCTTGACGCCTAACCGTCTGGAAGAAGCACAGTCTTCAAAGGTAACAAGCGTCGGATCCACGCGGGATCAATTTCTTCAGTGATGCTCAATCACTTTGGGTTTGTGGGGGTTTGGTTTTGGGATTTTCCTCACTTGATGATTTTCTCTCAAAGTCCTCGGAGGATGGGTTGCTCTCAAATGACAAGTGTCAAGTTCTCTCGGAGCAGCCAACCAGCTAGTGGTTGTAGGAGGCGGCTATTTATAGCCTAGGGAGCAGCCCGACATGATAAGACATAAATGCCCTTCAATGATATGACCGTTAGGTGGATAAGATATTTTTGGGACAGCCGGCGCGCAGCACAGCAACGGTCGGAAATTTGACTCTCAAATTCCTCGAGGCTATCATGTTCCTCACTGTGTAGGCAATTCGCACTGGAGAATTCCTAACTCCTCAGTCAGAGCAAAGTCATCAGTGACTAGAAGAACTACGTCTCTGTCACTGAAGAAATTTACAGAACTGCATGAGATTTCCAATGGCTTCACTCGAAGGGATTGGTAGGTGTAGGATTTTGAGTTGAGCATCACATGGAAATTTTTCCTTAGTATTTCCTCGACCCCCTTTAACAGTACGGTGTTTCCTATGACTCAAGAAAGAGAAAATAAAACTACGAAAACAAACGTATTCACGCTCCATGTTCCTCGAATGAATACCAAGTCTTCAAGGTCACACCAATTTCTTCACTTTCAAAGTCTTCAGAAAGTCTTCAGAATATCAAAGTCTTCAGTCGAAGAACTTCATTTTTAGGGGTCGACTTTCTCTGTAAATATCAAACTCCTCATAGACCTATAGACCTGTGTACACTCACAAATGCATCAGTCCCTTAACCTATAAGTCTTCAATACACCAAAATCACTAAGGGGCACTAGATGCACTTACAATCTCCCCCTTTTTGGTGATTGATGACAACATAGGTTAAGTTTTCAACGGGAATAAACATATGAAGTGTAAATACTGATATTGAGGAATTTGATTGCAATATATAGGAGAACTCCCCCTGAAGATGTGCATAGTGAAGAATTTGCTTTTGAGGCAATGCACATTTGAAGAGTTGAATCATGGAGATCTCCCCCTATATCTTGTAATTCATACACGCATTTGATATATAATATGAAGAATTTGAAATGCATGATGAAATATGGTGCCTGATGAAATTCAGCATGCGTGCAATAATATTAACGAGGAATAAGCATGCAGAATAGCACATCAAAAGTATCAGAGCACAGTGCATCAAAAGTATCAGAGCACCATGCACCGTCAGAAAGTATCAGGGCACCATCGGGTTTAAGATTACAACTCGATCTAGTAAAAAGTTTCGGAAGAACAAGAGTTGTAACTTAACAAAACGCCCATAATATGAACCCGCTTGAAGACTAACTCAGATTTCTCCCCCTTTGTCATCAAATGACCAAAAGGATCGAAACGGAGGACTAACGCCCCTGAAGAATTTCAAGTTGATGGAGGAGCGCCAGCGTTGTCGGGGTTGTTTGTTGAAGTAGGTCCTGCCGCAGTGTCGTCGAAATCTTCATACTCATCAGTTTCACGCGATGAAGAATAAGAGCTGGCCACCAGGTCAGGAACTTTGACTCTCTTGAATTTCTTCGGAGGAGGTGCAGACCAGTCAAATGCTTCCTTGAGACCCATAGTCTTCAGTTCTTCCGCGCTGTATACATTAGTGAGAACAGCCCAGGTGCGGTTGAGGGTTTCATGAAGGTGATAATGGTTCTTCTTCACTGCATTATGTGTTGAGGTCATATTGTGAAGAACAACAGCAAGCTGGCGCTTCACCCATTTGTGATTGCGATCAACCTTCTGATGGAGACTGAGGAGTAACTCATGGTCAGTCATCACCCTGGGTGCCGTGGCTTGAGGCTTTTGCTTGGCTGAGGTATTTGCGGCAGTGTCATGTGTGGCAGAGTCATCATTGGTTGAGTAAGATGTAGCCAGACGAAATTGACCATCCAATGGACGAATGCCTTCATCGATCACAGCAGCTGCCTTGCCTTTATCATCAGATGATGAAACTGGTCGCTTGAGGACTTCAATGGGAGGCAAGTAGCTACCATGGTTCAGAGTGTCAGCCTTGTAATTCAGTGAAGATCTTGCCCTTATGAATCTCACAATCCAAGGCGCATAGGGCTTCAGCTCGAAAGGTGACATAGCAACATTAGCTAGAGTCCTCATGAAGAAATCATGGAAGTTGACGGGAACGCCATGAATGATGTTGAAAAGCATGTTCTTCATGATGCCAACGACATCTTCATCATTTGAGTCGTGGCCTTTGATAGGACTCATTGTCTTCGTAAGGATGCGATAGACTGTCCGAGGCACATAGAGCAATTCCTTGATGAGGAATTTGGTTCGTGGGGCCTGCCCTGGCTTCAAAGGTTTCATGAGCACTTGCATATAATGATTCGTCAGTTCAGGGTCATTGTAGATGCAACGTGCACTGTCATGGGGAGGATCAAGAGGAAGGACACGAAGCAATTCAGTTGCTGGTGCCTTATAATGAGTGTTTTTAGTCATCCAATCCAGCACCCATGAATTGACATCTTCAGCATCTCTGGTGATATGCAGTGTGGCGTAGAACTGAAGAATGAGTTCTTCATTCCAATCACAGATATCAGTGCAGAAATTCAGTAGTCCTGCATCGTGAATAACACTGAGGACTGGCTCAAAGCACGACAGTGATTCCATATCCACATGAGGAATATGTTCATGATCGAAGATTTTGTCCTTGTCAAAGAGCACTGAGGAATAGAAGTTGGCTTGACTAGCAGTCTAGAAATGCCTCTTCCTTATGCGAGCATAGTCATATGGATTATAATCAGTGAAGAACACATGCTCAGAAAAGAAGTCTTCAGCCTTGAATTTTTTGCTTGCTTGAGAACGGATTCTTCGGCTTGGGCAAAGGAGTGTCAGTGATTTGCAGCACAACCTCAGGAATCGCGAGCTCATGTGCTTCAGGCTGAGGAATTTCTGGTTCCTCTTCTTGTGCAACTTGAGGATCAACAGTAGCAGGTTCTTCAGCACTAGCGGCTGGAATTTCTTCATGAACAGATGAAGTGGGATGAGTTTCTTCAGAGCCCATTTGAACAGTTGTAGCCGGGGACTGAGGAATCTGTTGAATAGGAGTGAAGAGTGGAGTATTGGGATGCCGACTTTCCCAAAAGTCATCATTCATCACTGGTGTAGTGCATCCAATATCCACATCTTCATTTTCATTTTCAATTTCCTCAACACCAGCCTCTTCAGCTGTGAACTGAGGCATAGGTGAGGAAACGACTGGCGTTGAAGGGAATGCTTCCACTTCAATTTCTTCATCAAGCTGCTCTGACGTAGCAGCAGAATGATTTTCTTCATCAGATCCGCTTGGGATCTTGTAGTCTTCTCCATAAGGAACAATTTCCTTTGATGACATGGAGGAAATCGGAACAACGTCAATAGGATTTCCAAGAGAGCTGGTCATTGGCTTCATTTTCTTCATAGCCGAAGAATTTGACGCAGCTGAGGCCTTCCTTTTCTTCACTGCAGCTCGCTCTGCAGCCTTGGTTTTCTTCACTTCATAGGCAGAAGGAAGAATTGGAGTTGGTGTAGGCGCGGGAGGAGCTGAGGACTTTGGTTGATTTTCTTCAGGCGCAACTGATGCAGTTGCCCTGATCTCTTCTGTTTCTTCAGGCGCACCACTAGTGGATGCCCTGGCAATTTCTTCAGCGGCTGGAATGGAGTCATCAGCCCTGGAACTTACATTTTCATCAGCAGGCTGAAAGTCATCAGCGGTGCTGGTATGTTCTTCAGCAGGCTGAGCAGAGTCTGCAGCCTGAGGATTTTCTTGTTGCGATGGGGCTGCAACAGTTGTCATTTTCTTTGTCAGGTTGAGGAATCTCACTTTGGCTCCTTGCCAATCAGCATAATATGCATCGAAGTCCTTGTTGAGGGCTTGGATCTCAGATTGAGCCTGGAGAAGTTCCTCAGGTGTCATTCTGACAACGTTTTTCTTCAGTAGCTTCTCCTTCCTGTATTGAGCCTTCTTGATTTCACGTGCCTTTTCAAACTTCCATTTTTCTTGAGAGATGAAATGGGTCAGCATGTGACTTTGACCAGGAGTCAGAAGAAGATCAGGCATTGGAGTGTTTGGGTCCTTGTGCCAGAGATCAATGTAATCGAGGATCTTCTTCGTATCCAAAAGCAGTGGCACAGATGTGCCTTCGGCTCTAGCGGCCTTTACTTGTCTGTCTCTGATGATTTCCGCAAGTTCTTCATCAGAAGCTGCATCATCAGATGGCACTTGGAATGCAACCTGTTTCTTCCTTGGACTTGGCCGAGGACCGCGTCCAGCTATTGCTTTAGTCTTCAACAGTGTGGGGCCTGATGAGGACATTGGTTCAGCTGAGGAACTCGCTGAGACACCAGAAGCAATTGAGAAACCCTAAGTCCTTTGACATGTAGCCAGATGCACAGGAGTTGAGGACTTTGAGGGAGCTGCTGAGGACTTTGGTGGAGTAGTAGCAGTCTGAGGAATTTGCCGTGAGGGCGCAGCTGAGGAACTTGGCCGTGAGGGCGCTGTTGGTGAAGCACTTGGCTTACGAGCAGGCTTCTTCTGCATTGATTTCCTCGGCTTGACCGAGGTCTCAGCAGCAGCAGCAGCGGCAGAATCTTCATTGAATTTCCTCACTGCCTCCTTGGCTTGTCTTGCCAGTTTAGCTTGACACCTAGCCCATTCTTCAGGAAAGTCCTCACCACGCTTGATGCTGGTGGGATCAGCTACTTGGCCAGGTGCCAATGGAGCTCTTGGGCATGGAGGATTTAAGGCGAATTTCTTCATGTACTTTGGAGTAACATATCGATATTCCCTCCATTCTCGTGCCCATCTTTGTTCAATCCTCTGAATGTGCACTTTGCGCTGATTTTTGTTCTCTTTGCCAAATTTGGCTTCATCAGGTGTGCAATAGTCTTTGTATATGTCATCAGGGATTTCGAAAGCAGTCATGACCTCCGGTTTCTTTCCTCCTTTCTGCGGTCTCTTTCCTTCAGCCATTTTCTTCAGATGAGGAATTTGAACAATTGAACACTCTGAAGAAGTATGCAATTTTTCTTCGAGGAACGCTGCAAATGAGTTAAGTTGATGAGAACCTAGTGATTCAGCAGCGGACATGAGTACCTGTGAACAGAGTGTAGGTGTGAGGAATTTGGAGAGGTCATATGCGTTCTCAGAAGGTTTTTTGAAAAGACAAGTTTTGAGGAATTTGACCAGTTGAGCCTTGAGGAATTTCATTAAGCGTTCTTGTCTTAGGTTCCAGAGTTGTACAGATGAAAAATCCGCACAATTGTGGAATCTTGAAGAAAATGAGTGCTTAGAGAAATGGATCAAGAGCATACAGTAAGTGAGGTGTTCAGATGTGTGAAGATTTGAAGAATAAAACACCTTTGAAGATTTTCAGGAAAACTTGAGAATCAAAGTGAGTACTAAAAGTAACTTTTAATTACCCGAACTGAAGAACACGACGAACTGAGATGAACAACAGTGAAGCTCGTCAAGTTAGATCTCCCACGCCCTAACTTGGCAGAGGGAGACAGCTACGGCGGCGGCTGAGTGAAGATTTCCGCAGCCGGCGCGAGTACGGCGGCGACGAGGTCGAGGCAGTGAAGCTCTTCCTCACCGGTGATGATGGAGTAGCGGCGGCACTAGGGTTTGAGGAGCTCGAGCGAGAGAGAGCGATCGAGTGGAGTAAATGAAGTGAGGAAGGGGAGAGGGGTATTTATAACCGCGGTAAAAACTGTTCGCCCGAAGATTTTGGGATGAACATGCCCCTGCCCTTTCTCCTTCACGCGACATGTGTCACCCACGTACTGTGCAGATGAGATTGTGTAAGATCGTGGGTGATTATAATAATGCATCGTGGGATGCGGAACAGTTTGAGCGGTAAAACCAAAAATCTGGATAAGATTTGTTTTAAAGTTTCGTTCGCAATTTCTTCAGCTGACAAGGACACAGTGAAGACTTTGAACGAGTTTCAAATAGAACGCACATGAAGAATTTGTGAATAGATTGGGTTGAGTATAGCATAGAGGGGGAAGGGTCCAATCACATTCACTTAGCAGAAAGAGTAACTTGAAGAAATAGCCATAAGTGAATGCTGTAGAGGACATAAACTCATATATATATATATATATATATATATATATATATATATATATATATATATATATATATAGTCAATGAAGAAAATCAACGGAAACAGTGAAGATTTTGCAAAGTTGAAGAATTTGAAAAAAAACTGAAGAATTTCAAAATTTGAGGAAAAACTCAAATTGAAGATTTTCAACTTTTTGTGGTGGCGTATCCCACCGTATAAGAATGATGATTTCAGACACCGCGTACAATTGTCGTAGGGTTCTGAGAATCAAATTCTTCATTAATTTCTTCACACTTAGAGTGTTATTCTTCATTGATTGAAGAAAAACGTTTCTTCATGTGTTGCACATCTAAGTCATCAATTTTGCATAAGTGTTAGGATGTGTGTCCTTTTCAGAGAACATTCGAAGATTCTAAGATATTTAGCTCACACCGCAACTTGCTAAATCTCTTCTCATCCAAGGGCTTGGTGAAGATATCAGCTTGCTGTTCTTCAGTCTTCACATGCTCGATGGAGATGTCGCCCTTCAACACATGATCACGAAGAAAATGATGACGAATCTGAATGTGCTTTGTCTTCGAGTGCTAAACTGGGTTGTGAGCAATCTTGATGGCACTCTCATTGTCGCAGAGGAGAGGCACATTCTTCACGTTGACGCCATAGTCCTTGAGGGTTTGCTTCATCCAAAGCAGTTGAGCACAGCAAGAGCCAGCAGCAATGTATTCAGCTTCTGCAGTAGACAGCGATACACAGTTCTGTTTCTTCGAGGACCAACAGACCAAAGATCGTCCGAGGAAATGACAAGTACCAGATGTTGACTTGCGGTCCACATGATCACCAGCATAGTCAGAGTCAGAATATCCAATGAGATCAAAAGCAGAGCCCTTGGGGTACCATAATCCTAGTGTTGGTGTGTGAGCTAGATATCGAAGAATATGCTTCACAGCCTTATGGTGTGATTCCTTCGGTGCAGCTTGAAATCAGGCACACATGCAAACACTAAGCATTATATTTGGCCTAGATGCACATAAGTACAATAAAGAACCAATTATGGAGCGGTATACCTTATGATCGAAGTCAATAGCATTTTCATCAGTGCATAGATGGCCATTTGTGGGCATAGGAATTTTGACGCCTTTGCAATCTTGCATGCCAAATTTCCTCAGTACATCTTTGAGGTATTTCTCCTGAGATATGAATATGCCATTGCGCTGCTGACGGATTTGAAGACCTAAGAAGAATTTCAACTCTCCCATCATAGACATTTGATATTCTTCACTCATCATATAGGCAAATTCATCACTATAACGTTGGTCAGTACAGCCAAAGATAATATCATCAACATATATTTGGCACACAAACAGTTCACCATCATAAGATTTAGTAAAGAGAGTAGGGTCGAGTGAACCGGGTGTGAAGCCATTCTTCACGAAGAATTCCTTCAATGTATCATACCACGCCCGAGGGGCTTGCTTGAGGCCATAGAGGGCCTTATTGAGTCTGAAGACTTTGTCAGGATTCTTTGGATCTTCAAAACCTGGGGGTTGAGCAACATATACTTCTTCCTCAAGCTTACCATTGAGGAATGCACTTTTCACATCCATTTGATATAATGTGATATCATGATGGTTAGCGTAAGCAAGTAATATGCGAATAGCCTCAAGTTTAGCAACAGGTGCAAAAGTTTCATCGAAATCAATTCCTTCAACCTGTGTGTAGCCTTGAGCTACTAGTCGTGCCTTATTCCTCACCACAAGGCCATTTTCATCTTGCTTGTTGCGGTACATCCACTTTGTGCCAATGATATTATGCTTGCGAGGATCTGGGCGATTGACTAATTCCCAGACATTGTTAAGCTCGAACTGATGTAATTCTTCTTGCATAGCCTGAATCCACTCCGGCTCCAGAAATGCTTCATCTACCTTGGTGGGCTCTGTAATAGAGACAAAAGCATAGTGCCCACAAAAGTTAGATAAATGTGAGGCTTTTGAGCGTGTGAGAGGACCTGGTACGCTAATGTCATCGATGATCTTCTCCACTTGCACTTCTTTTGCAACGCGAGGATGAGCTGGTTGTCGCTGAGGAATTTGATCAGCATTTTCTTCAGCACCATTTTCCTCATCATGTTCTTCAAGTGCATCAGCTCGACGTTCTTTATGAACAGGAATGTATTCTTCAGCAGATTCTTCAGTAGGAATGACATCCTCAGTTGCCTTGAACTTGATAGAATCCTCAGGTGCTGGTTCATCTAACACAGAAGGTAGGTGCTCTCTTTGTGAGCCATTAGTTTCATCGAACCGCACATCTACAGTGTCAACAATCTTGTGAAGAACAATGTTGAAGACTCTGTAGGTGTGCGAGTCCTTTACGTAACCAAGCATAAAACCTTCATGTGCTTTCGGTGCAAATTTAGAGTTGTGGTGAGGATCTCTAATCCAACATTTAGCACCGAAGACTTTGAAATAACTCACATTGGGTTTCTTGTCAGTGAGGAGTTCATAGGCAGTCTTCTTGAAGAATTTGTGAAGATATACTCTGTTGATGATGTGGCACGCAATGTCAATTGCATCAATCCAAAAACACTGAGGCGTTTTGTATTCATCAAGCATAGTGCGAGCCATCTCAACAAGAGTTCCGTTCTTGCGCTCCACGACGCCATTTTGCTGAGGAGTATAGGGAGCAGATAACTCATGAGTAATACCAAGTTCATCAAGATAGGCATCAAGACCGGAATCCTTGAACTCAGTTCCATTGTCACTTCTGATATGCTTGATCTTCATACCAAAGTTGGTTGAAGCCCTCGAGGAAAATCGTTTGAAGACTTCCTGCACTTCATGTTTGTAAGTAACAATGTGTACCCATGTATATCGAGAATAATCATCAACAATGACAAAACCATATAGAGATGCATCATTAGTGACTGCTGAGTAATGATTAGGTCCGAAGAGGTCCATGTTAAGCAATTCGAATGGACGAGTAGTGGTCATGATAGTCTTCGCTTGATGCTTGGCCTTGGTCATTTTTCCAGCTTCACAGGCTCCACATAAGTGATCCTTGAGGAATTTGACATTCTCAATGCCAATGACATGCTTCTTCTTCGCAAGCGTGTGCAAATTCCTCATGCCTGCGTGACCAAGTCGTCGATGCCATAGCCAGCCTTCTGAAGCTTTTGCAAGTAGACACACTGCTGGTTGTGGTCCTATAGAGAAATCAACAATATACAGATCTCCTCTCTTAAAGCCTTCGAAGACTTTGGAATTGTCAGCTTCCATAATGACAACACAGCTATACTTGCCAAAGACAACAACCATATCAAGATGACAAAGCATTGAGACTGACATGAGATTGTATCCTAAGGACTCAACAAGCATGACTTTGTCCATGTGTTTATCCTTAGAGATTGCAACCTTACCAAGACCCAATACCTGACTTTTGCCTTTGTCAGCAAAGATGATATGCTTCAGAGGTGACGGTGATAAGGGAGCATCCATCAATAGATTCTTGTCACCAGTCATGTGATTTGTACATCCACTATCGAGGACCCATTCAGTAGTTTTGGGTTGATCATCTTGCAGATGAATTAGTGTAGCTTACAATCTCATATGCTTCATCAGTGAAGAATATGATATCAAGTTCATCAGATGAATTTCATCAAGCAGTAAACAGATATAGCAGTATGAGGACGTGTGAAATGAAAGTTCATTTCATCATGATTCGCCTGCATCCTATCAGGCATTTTGTCAGGTCCCTAGCAAATTCTTCAGACGTTAAAGCACGTCTGGAGACCTGACCCTGCAGAAGAGATTAGTTCTTTTTCTTCACCACCCACATCTGGAGGGGTGGCAAAGAATTCATCACTCTGTGAGCACCATATGAGAAAGGTGGCAAAGATGCCAAACCGTTTCGTTTCACATAAGAGGGGTTAGGGTAAGCATATGAATAAGCAGAGTAATTCTTCGAGGACTTATGAACATAATGGTTTGAAGAATAATGCACATATTCATAGCCCTTTGCTCTACCCTGCGAGACAGAGTTGTTAGCACGATGATAATCATATGAGGACTTTGATCCTTTTGAGGAATTTGATCCATGTGAGGAATTTGATCCATATGAAGAATTTGATCTGGGGTTCCTGTTCTTCACAGGTGGTGTCATGAGGACATTCACCTGAAGACTTTCAACATAACTTTTGGGAACCTGGATTTTCTTCATAGGGGAACCGTTCCTGCAGTTAGTGCCAACATATCTAGCAAATACTTCACCATTCTGATTTTTGAACAGTTTATAGTTGGAGTCAAATGACTCATCAGAAGAATTAGGAGATTCACATGTAAAGCCAGATAAGTTAGATGGATCAACTGGAGGTCCCTTTGCAGCAACCCATGAGGTTTTGGGGTACTGCTCAGGCTTCCAATATGTTCCATCAGCATTGAGTTTCCTCTCAAAGGCAATACCCTCTTTCCTAGGGTTTCTGTTGAGGATCTGCTTTTTAAGCACATCACAAAGTGTCTGATGCCCTTTGAGGCTTTTGTACATGCCTGTCATGTGCAATTCCTTCAGCCCTGCATTGTCAGTGATACTAGCAATGTCCTCAGATGAGGGATTAGTGATAGCAGAGGCAGATGAAGAATTTGTAACAGTTGAAGCATTTGAACATTCAGGTGAAGAATTAGCAGATTCACGTTCAATGCACTTTAAGCATGGAGGAACAAATTCTTCCTGAGAAGCGCTGATTTGTTGAGCTAGTAACGAATCGCGCTCCTTCTGAAGATCTTCATAACACACTCTTAGCTTTTCAAGATCTTCCTTTCTTTGAAGAGATTCAGAGGAAAGCTTTTCATGATCTTGCTTCTCTTGAAGAAATTCATAAGAAAGTTTCTCATGATCAGATAAGAGAGTGTTATGATGACTTTGAAGGTTGTCAAACCTAGACTGAAGTCTCTGAAGATTTTCAGTCAGGGCTTTAGTGCGATCCATTTCTTCACCCAACATATCATCACTTTTGTCTAGCATGTTTTGAACCTTTTCAAAAGCCCGTTGTTGTTCCACAGCTATCTTAGCAAGTTTAGAGTAGCTGGGCTTGAGATACTCATCAGATTCATTTTCACTAGATTCAGAGGAGTTTTATTTGAGTACCTTAGCACCTTTCGCCATGAAGCAATAGGTGGGAGCGTAGCCATCATTATCTTCATCAGGCTTGTCGGTGGGGTCGGTTTCTTCAGTGTTGAAGATGGACTTGCTGACGAAAGTAGTAGCGACGGCCAGACTCGCCACACCAGATTCAGATTCTTCAGACGCCTCCTCTTCATCATTTTCCTCAGATTCAGCTTCAGAGTCCATTTCCTTGCCAATGAATGCCCGAGCCTTCTTGGAGCTGCTCTTTTTGTGAGATGAAGACTTCAAGGATTTTGATGACGAAGATTTTGATGATTTCTTCTTTTTCTTTGCATCATCAGAACTGTAATCCTTGTATTTCTTCTGCTTCATTTCCTTTTCCCACTGAGGACAATCTTGGATATAGTGACCAGGTTTCTTGCATTTGTGGCACAACCTTCTCTTATAGTCACTGGATGAGGAATCACTGCTTCTTGAGGATTTTCCAAAGCGACCACGTCTTGAGAACTTCTGGAATCTCTTCACGAGCAGTGCTAGCTCCTGGCTCAATTCTTCAGGATCACCAAGGCTACTACCAGAATCCTCATATTCAGAGTCAGACACAGCCTTGGCCTTCAGGGCACGTGGTTTGCCATAGTTTGAACCATAGAGATCTCTCTTTTCAGCAAGCTGGAACTCGTGAGTATTTAGCCTTTCGAGGATATCAGCAGGATCAAGAGACTTGTAGTCAGCACGTTCTTGTATCATTAGTCCCAGAGTATCAAATGAGGAATCAAGCGATCTCAACAGTTTCTTCACTACTTCATGATCAGTGATGTCAGTGGCACCGAGGGCTTGAAGCTCATTTGAGATGTCAGTGAGGCGATCAAAGGTTTGTTGGACATTTTCATTGTCGAGTCTTTTGAAGCGGTTGAAGAGATTCCGAAGAACATCGACTCGAGAGTCACGCTGAGTTGAAACTCCTTCATTTACTTTGGACAGCCTATCCCAGATAAGCTTAGTAGTTTCCAAAGCACTCACTCTTCCATACTGTCCTTTGCTCAGATGGCCACATATGATATTCTTCGCTTGAGAATCGAGTTGCTTGAATCTCTTCACATTGGTAGCGTTCAGTGAGGGTGAGACAGAGGGAACACCATTTTCCACAACATACCAGAGATCGTTATCAATTGCCTCAAGATGCATTCGCATCTTGTTCTTCCAGTATGGGTAGTCCGTCCCATCAAAGGTAGGACACCCAGCCGAGACCTTGATCATACCTGCGGTCGACATAACTAAAACTCCAGGCGGTTAAACCAAAATCACACAGAACAAGGGAGTACCTTGCTCTGATACTAATTGAAAGTGCGTTATATCGACTAGAGGGGGGTGAATAGGCGATTTTTATGAATTCTTCACTGAGGAATTTGCTGGTGAGGAAATTCCTTAGCGAAGAACTACTTGCAGCAGAATAAGTACTCAGAAGTAAACATAACAGGATACTAGCATGGTCATCATGATGAAATGAAGACAATCAAAGAGTACAGAAAGCGTAATCACAGGATAACACAAGATGAAGACAAACAGACTGAAGAACTTGAACTGAGGAATTTGTGAAAGTCTTCAGTCAAAGTCTTCAAGCACAGATATTAACAAACACTCAACACAGTAATGAGGAAATGAAAGGGTTGAGGAAATAGAACCAGTTAGTTGGTGAAGACAATGATTTGGTAAACCAGTTCCAACTGCTGTCTTAGTTGTACGTCTGGTTGGAGCGCCTGAGTATTTAAACTCGAGGACACGTAGTCCCGGACACCCAGTCTCTGAGCCGCAACTCAGGACACCCAGTCCTCACCGTATTCTCCTTGAACTAAGACCACGCAGGCCTCGTCCAATCACTCGTGGTAAGTCTTCAGGTGACTCCCAAACCTTCACAGACTTGGTCACTCAACGATCCACAATTCCTCTTGGATGCTCTAGACCTTGATGCCTAACCGTCTGGAAGAAGCACAGTCTTCAAAGGTAACAAGCGTCGGATCCACGCGGGATCAATTTCTTCAGTGATGCTCAATCACTTTGGGTTTGTGGGGGTTTGGTTTTGGGATTTTCCTCACTTGATGATTTTCGCTCAAAGTCCTCGGAGGATGGGTTGCTCTCAAATGACAAGTGTCAAGTTCTCTCGGAGCAGCCAACCAGCTAGTTGTTGTAGGGGGCGGCTATTTATAGCCTAGGGAGCAGCCCGACATGATAAGACATAAATGCCCTTCAATGATATGACCGTTAGGTGGATAAGATATTTTTGGGACAGCCGGCGCGCAGCACAGCAACGGTCGGAAATTTGACTCTCAAATTCCTCGGGACTATCATGTTCCTCACTGTGTAGGCAATTTGCACTGGCAAATTCCTAACTCCTCAGTCAGAGCAAAGTCATCAGTGACCAGAAGAACTACGTCTCTGTCACTGAAGAAATTTACTGAACTGTATGAGATTTCCAATGGCTTCACTCGAAGGGATTGGTAGGTGTAGGATTTTGAGTTGAGCATCACATGGAAATTTTTCCTTAGTATTTCCTCGACCCCCTTTAACAGTACGGTGTTTCCTATGACTCAAGAAAGAGAAAATGAAACTACGAAAACAAACGTCTTCACGCTCCATGTTCCTCGAATGAATACCAAGTCTTCAAGGTCACACCAATTTCTTCACTTTCAAAGTCTTCAGAAAGTCTTCAGAATATCAAAGTCTTCAGTCGAAGAACTTCATTTTTAGGGGTCGACTTTCTCTGTAAATATCAAACTCCTCATAGACCTATAGACCTGTGTACACTCACAAACGCATCAGTACCTTAACCTATAAGTCTTCAATACACCAAAATCACTAAGGGGCACTAGATGCACTTACAATAATCCAGTCGACCGCCTCCGGGCTCCGAGACGTAGGGCTGTTACTTCCTCCGAGAAGGGCCTGAACTCATAAATCCTTTGTCTATACAACTGCTCCATAGGTAAGATCTTGCCTCTCCATACCTACCCCCCATTCTACTGTCAGACTTAGAACCACGACACTAGCCATTTGGTCCGCCTCACCATAGTGAGCAGGAAAACGGTTCTCCTCATCCCCCGCTCTTGGTGTCAATGTTGTCATCAATGTAACCGACATGATGGACCTCCATTACGCCTTGATAATGTCATTGCATAAAGGATTACCTACCTGGTACCATCGACGGCTTAGAAGACAAAAAGGGATCGTCGTGATTAAGAAGACAATAGAAGACCCAGTCAATGCCAATTACGAGAGCCACCTTCACCCCATCACTTCAACAGGTGAGAAGTTTTTGAAGAATCTTCAGCCTCAACCCGGAATGTTTCATCGAACAACTACAAGAGACGTAGCAACACCTGAGGAAAACTCAGAAGACTGCATGACGCACAAGGCACGACTACTGAGTCCGATAACCCCTAGGGTTGGATGAGTCATGTACCCCCTATGCGCAGTCGAGTCCGTATGATGGTTCGAACAACACCATGATTGTGTGTTGCTTGTTTTTATTTGTTTGTGTTTTGATATAGGTCGCACTTTTGCCTTAGGCGACAAGTATGCGACTATATCACCTTCCTTACCTTGCTTCTCCTGTTTGGCCCTTTTTGCACCTGTTTGTTTGTACTTGCACTATAGAGACCCCTTTAGGCATTCCCCTCCTCTATGCTGCTTTTCCCTCTCATCTCTCTCCTCAACTGAAGACAAGCAAGATAATATGCACCAAGGATTCCACCTCGGCGACCAACCAACACTAAAGACCTTTGCTACAACCTCCTCGACCAAATGCAGCCCCTTAGAGTTATGGTTGCCCCTCAAGATTAGAAACCCATTCCTAGACCCTTCGAGACTTCATAAGATACCCCAGCTCGAATCCTTAACCATGTGCTTAACTCACGGAATCAAAAGAGAACAAGTTAAGCTGCAGTAAGCCTTGCTTATCACTGTGTTCATTATGGAACTAATGGGCATAGTGAACGAGCACATTATCTTCCTGAGATAGCACCAGAACTGGCGATGCCATAGGGAGGACCAATCTGAGGATATAGGAATAGAGGAAAAATGACTTGGTGAGTTTATATCAATGACTATGAGGAATTATCTGAGACTCTTTGGTGGATTATAATGCTACCATGTTGGTAGATGAACTTGGTGGGATCATGAGTATAGATTAGCATAGCTTTCATTACCCCTGAGTAAATTGGATTTAGTAGGATAATTGTAAGTATTTGGATTTAACTTAGCCATGGGATATTGATAAGAGACAGTTGATATTACGTAAATGACTTGGGGGAACATGTAGGAATTCTCGTTGGACAAGAGATTTGGATTTAAGTAGGTGATTCTAGTTGAATATAGATGCTGAGTATGACTACATGGTTCGGACTAAATTGGCTTTAGACTGATGATCTCGATCATGATACCATGTTTCTCGGTGGATGATAAGCTAGGAGATTGGACTAATTGTCGGAGTTTAATTAGGCATCTTTACGAGCTTGACCTTGGAGTATTGCTAGATCATAATAACGGGAATCGGTGGACTGACTATAGCAAAAATAGCCCTTTCAAGTATCTGGGGATTATAGGAACATTAGGAGATCATGTGGAACACCATAGACATTGGATTTGTGGAATTAATGGATTGTGTAGTGATTAATGGTAGTTAATGGGCTGCTGGAGTTGATTCATAGGAAGGAAACAAGATCTTGGAGAGGCTTACTACGTTATTCCTTAGGATAGAGGTGCTTTATCTTAGACCTTGGAAGAACAGGCTGAGCACTTGGATTGTCATGATCAAGCTTAGCAGCTTATATGTTCTACCCATGGATTTTTAGGGGTATACATACATATGAGTTTGGGGATTGTAGACATATATGATTTTGTTAGACCTCCTCTCGAGAGCCATGAGGATATGAATAACATGAGTGATGATTGCAGTTGACCTATACGAGATGATTCTTTTGGTAATATGAGGTGAAGACTAGGTAGAAGTATTGGCATCTCAGAAACTGTGCTCAAGGATGGGATTATAAACATTCACTCGCACACTAGAATCCTTGAAACCCTTAAGCCCTACCAAGCCACAACATGGTCGGATCCTGACCTTGGGCTTTGGTTCTAGATCATAAGACCTTGGCCGATACTCAACCATGACCACCACCAATGCCTTATCCCTCTTTACCTACCCCATAGACTTCATGGAGTGCTCGGACAAGTTAGTTGTCATCTTTCTTTGATGACATACTTGACTACCCGAGGACGGAAGAAGAATCGCTGAGCTGGTCAAGGAACATCTGAAGATTGTCATGTCTAGGAGGAAGAACTATGTCAACCGCCATCGCCAAGAAGTGAACTTCCTCGTTGAAGACCATGCGTATCTACAAACCACTCCTCTCTAAGGAACCAAGCATTTCCATGACAAGGAGACCCACACCAAGATTTATCAGCCCCCTTCGAGATCACTCCAAGATTTAACAACCCCCTCTGAGATCACTACGAGACGAGGAGAAGACAGTTACCAGCTGGAGTTGCCACCTGAGTTACCTGATGTGCACAATGCTTTCCATGCATCACAACCCCGTAAGTGTTTCCAACTTCCTAACTTGCCCGATCTCTACGAGGGCATTAACCACCGAGCCATCGACCCCTAGCCCGATCTAACCTACCGCGAGCTACCCATTAGCAACCTGGATCAAGAAGAGCGTCATACACGAAGCCATATCATCAAGTACTTCAAGGTCCAGTGGAGCAACCACACTGAAGCAGAAGCAACTTGGGAACGTGAAGACTACCTTAGATCCGAGTTTCCGTATCTCTTTAAAGCCTAGTTTAGGAATCTCGGGGACGAGATTCTTGTAAGGGGGTAGGTCTGTCACACCCTAATTTTCATGGCACAACACTTAAGATGATAAATCATGATAAAATGTGGTTTGACAAAAACTTTTGAGTGTTTTGGACCTTGCCTTGATTGGTTTTTGTCTGTTGTTTGCAAGTGCTCTAAAAATCAAATAAATCCTCCAACTCCTATACTTCATCTCCTTGCTCCAAAATCTTGAACCAATGATCATGCCATGTGTATAGGACATAAAAATAATTTCTTACAAAAATAATTTGGCCAAATAGTATTTTTAAAAAAATTAGTTTTCCAAAACCCCCTGAATTGAGGTTTGCACTGCAAGTACTTAATTAAGGGCAGCAAAAATCTTTCCAAAAATATATTTGACTCCTATTAGATATAGGATACCCAGAAACCACAAAAATATAATTTTAAAAGTTATTTTCCTATTTTATTTAAAAGCTTTTTCTTAAGGCCAGGAATGGTCTTTAATAGGGAAAAATTATTTTATTGTTTCAAAAATATCTGACAAAAACCTAGAGAAACTAAGTGGACATATATTGTCCATATATAAGAGTTTCAACACATGGTCATGTTCAAAATATTGGTCAAATCCCTCAAAAACCCTTTCTGGATATTTCAAGCTTTTGAAATATTTACAAAGGAAATATTCTCCAAAAATTCCAAGAAAATTCTATCATGTCAAATATGACATGTTTGATGATCTTGACAAGTATCATGTCATGGAGAATAGTATAATTCCATGAAATCCCCTCAAAACCATTTCTGTCCATTTTGAAGTTTGAGCAACTTTACATTGCCAAACATGTCCAAATGTTCTCAAACCTTGTTAACATGCTCAAATGGTCTAATAATTCATCTAGACCAAATGGCACAAGTTGGAGAACAAGTTAACTTGATCAAAGTGCCCCAAAACCCCTCCTGTCCAGAACCAAATTTGAACAACTCTACATTGGAAACTTTCTCCTTTTGATCTCAACTTTGGTGGGTATGTTCAGAACCTCAAATGATGACACTACATAAAGTGGTGCATCAAGGAGAATTGATTTGCATGACTAAATCTAGGTAAAGCCATTTCTGCTAATTTCTAGGGTTTACCAAAGTTGCATTGTCAACTTCCTCCAAATGAGCTCCAACTTGGTGATCAACCCCATTTCTATATGACACTTGATCCTGTTAATCTTCACATCATTTGGAATCCATTTGCTTGCCCAAACCATCATCAAACACCTTCTGGCAGAAATTTAAAATGCATGTTTTGGCCATTTCCACTAATCTCCATGAGCTAAGATTTCTCCCACATCATCATCTGGTCCTCCCCTAACCCCTGCATCTTTCCCTACCCGAGGAGCCATGATTATGGGGGTGAAAAGCTCTTTTTTCCTCTCTGGACAACACCATTTCTCTCTCTCAACCTCTCTCCTCACTCCAGTGGATCCCCGGGCATCCAATGCCATTGTCACATTGTTTACTCCCCCTGCAGCTGCTAGACTCAAGTGGGTGCGTGAGGACGCGAGGAAAAGCCGTGGGTGCCGGCCATTTACGCGCTCTGGAGCACGTCAGCATGCTCCCGACCGTTGACGCCGCGTCCCCCGACCACCTCGAGCCTCCCCCTCGCGCCAGTCGAAGTGCCTCGACGTCCGCAACATGCCACCGTGTAGGCCCCATCATCTCTCCCTCTCTCTCACCTCCTGCGGCGCGTTCCCAGAGCCACCCGGCTCGGCCAATCCATGGCCTCGCACGTGCGAGCACCAGAGCCTTGCCCCGCTCCTCCTCTCTCTCTTCCTGGCACCCTACTCGACTCCCACGAACGCCATAGACAGCCCCGGGCCTCCTCCCATGGCCACTGCGGCCTTTCCCGCGGATGCCCATAGGCCACGTCCACGGTGAGCCATGGCCTCACCATTTAAGGGCTACCGAGGCCTCCCTCTGGATCCCCTTCGCCCTCTCTCACTCCCGGTGACCCCCTGGACCAATCCAACTCTCTCCCCGTGCCCTCCATCCACCTCCATGGCTGGAGCCGAGCCGCCAGACTTCGGTTAAATTCGTGCCAACCCGAGCCCCTCCTCTCCACCTCATGGCCTCAGATCATCTCCACCACCATCATGCATATCTCCCCCGCTTCATTTCGTCCTCTCCGCGGCTGCAGTGCCATGCCCCAACCTCACCGTTGCCCCCGTCCGCCGCGAGCGATGCACCGCTCGCATCCCGCCACCCCAGCCGTCGTGGCGCACCGTCACGTTCTCCTGAATCCTTCGGCATGCCGGGCGTCGCCGGAGGTGGCCGATACCGCCGGAGAGAGTGCTGGCGCCGCTCGGCCTCGCTTCCCCTACCTCTGCTCTATTCGAGCGGGAGGTAGGAGATGGCCTGAGCGTCGGGCCCCGCTCGTCAGCGACCTGGTGGGTGGGCCCTGCCCGTTTAAGTGGAGACGGGCCGGGAGTAAACCCGCTTCACGCGCAGCGAAGGCGTACTCCGCCAGGGCCGCCTTCGACGTCACCCCTGCCACCCGCGCAGCTGAGCCGCTAGGCCGGCCCACTGCCAACTCCCGCCCAGTGCGCAGGATAAGGGTAAAACCCTTTCCTTTTTCCTTTTCTTTTACTGTAAACTTGTAAAATCCACAAACAATTCAAATTAACTCCAAATTTGATGATTCAAATTTCTCGTAGTTTCTAAAATCATGCCCTTCACAAATATTTATAGAAGCATTTCCTTCACAAATATTTATCAAAACCCCATTTTCCATTTCTGTGATGAACTTTAGAAAATCACAGAGAGCTCAAAATTGATCCAAATGCCATGATTCAAATTCCTATATGCTTCTAAGTTCATAACTTAGTTTATGAACATTTTTCTTAATACTTTCTGTACCCCACAATATAATGAGCCATTTCTTCATGTTTGTCAACTATGCAAATCCATAGAATATTCATTTGAACTCCAAATCCAGTGAAACCAACTCCTAGATGCTTCTAAAATCACGGTTTGCTAAATGGGTGCCTCTGCTCATTTTTCAAAAATATATTTCTGTACACTTCTTGCAAATCCACAAATCCCTTGATTCCCTCATATTGAAATATTCAGAGATATCCATTGATCAAATCCCATTGAAACCACTTTGGTCATGCCTCATATGACCAAAGGTATCCTAGAAAAGTACAACTTGCAATTTTAGAGCACTTTTATTTTTGCCTTGTTGTGTTGCTTATTGTGATTGTTTCCGACGTTAGTTGACGAAGTAGACGGGGTACTTGGAGAAGGACCCGAAGACTTGAAGACTCTCATGAACCAGGCAAGCAGCCCTTTGACCATGTCTATGAAACCCTTTTTGTGCATGTCATATAGCACCATATTGTTGTTGCAACGGAATCATGATGGGGTGGTAACCACTTTGGTGGTTTGCCACCGTACTTCCTCGTTGATACTTGCATTGTGCATGACCCTACCTTCCTATGATGGTTATGCCGGTGGGAGTAGATAGGATGCTAAAGTAGATGCTACACAAAAAGGGACGGGTATATGCATGATGAAGGAGACAAAGTATTTTCAAAAGACTTTTCGAAAACCCGTCGGGTGCCACTTATGCCCGAGGGAGATAACGAGTTGGGTAACCACTTGATGACCAAGTGGTGTATCGAAGCAAGTGTGTGTTGTTTCCAAAACGGATTGGTTTAAGTTGCGACCGTTATTCCAACCTTACATGCGCAACCACTCTACCCTTATATGGGAAAGGGCATTATTGATTACCTAGACCGATACTAGCTTTGAGCCCGCATTACTAGTGACGGGAGAATTGTTGGTGTGCTCTCTCGGGACGGGGTCGTGCCAGGTAGGGCGGCCATGACTGTTTTCACAGGGCACCGGACACAATGTTGGTACCCCGTGCTTGTGGTATGTGATGAATATGGGAGCGAGGCTCCACAACTTTATGATGTGAAATGTTAGGCACGGGGGTTACTACCAATCGAGTGGACTCCATGTTAGTGTCGTCTAGGGAAAGATAGTGATCGGGTGCTTACCCCGGGTACTTGAGGTACCGCGGGTCGTGGGTGACACGGAAGTTCCCCGGATCTTGTGGGTAAAGTGTGCAACCTCTGCAGAGTGTAAAACTATTCGAATAGCCGTGTCCACGGTCAAGGACAGTTGGGTAACCGCTCTTGGGCTACGTCCACATGTTTACAAACCAGTGTGTGTGTGTTTGGATAAGTGGGAAGATATACTTGGGTCAAGTCAAAGGACTTGACATGATTGAGTTGGGTTGATGCCCACTTTATTTATGTTGATATCTGTAACATGTCCTCATGGTTACTTGAATTCTCCTGATGCATGTGTTACAAGTTGATGAACATGTCATTGCACTCAAAACAAGCTTTCCGCAAAAATTTACCTATATCATGCATTGTTGTATCTTGAACCAAAACATGGGTTTCTTGCGAGTACATTCAAAGTACTCATTGGCTTGCCACTAGTTATTTTATTGGCCAGGCATGAAAGAACAGGATATGATGAAGAATATTTCGGCGACGAACATGCGAGCTAGGACGTTTCCCAGTCAGAATGCCTGTAGGGTTAAGGCAGATGGCATGGGTTCTACTTATCGACGAAGATTTCTGCTGCTTGTGTTTCATTTGATGTTCAGCCCTTAAGGCTTTATTAATGTAAGACTTGACCATAATGGTCGTAATTTGTGTAATACGGTATGTATGGATGTAAGCCTCTTGTTATTCAACTTCTGTGTGTTCAGTGAGCATTGACCTCTGGGATCACTGTACACGTGCATTCGGTGATCACAACTTATGAGTCGGGGTCCCCCACATGCGGTGTGAGGCTGCTGTCGCCGCATGGCCTGGCGAGCGGTGGGAATAGTAGGGGGCGGTGAGGCCTCCGCGGCAGCACAGCCGACCACGGGAGGCAGGAGCATGCGGCATGACCAGCGCTGCTTTGGGCGGCTGGAGCAAGAAGACCAGAGGTTGAAGAAGCACTACGGCCGTTGGATGGTCATAGTACGGTCACTGGAGCTAGAATCGTTCATATTGACTAAAGTTGACAAAGGCCCCCATCCCAGTCAACTTAGTAGGCCCACAAGTCAGCCTCCCATTATGGTGGGTCCCAGCTAGCAGGGGGAGTATTCATTTTTTGTGCGTAATAAGGAGGCACTTCCGGTGGGTCCGAGCTGACAGCGCGGGGAATGTTTTTTCGCAAAATACGCTGGCCCATCCGGTGGGTCCCAGCAATCAGGGGGAAACGTTTTTTTCGCGAAATAAGGTGGCCTGTCCAGTGGGTCCCTGCTGTCAGGTGGAGGAATGATTATTTTGCGCGTAATAAGGAGGCACTTCCTTGCGGCCGCCTGGACCCAGCTGTCAGCCTCTACACGTACAGTACTCTTCCGATGGAAGTCGGTCATTGACCACGTTGACCACGCTGCTCCGAGAGCACCAGGGCGGTGGTCTGGACGAGGCGAGGCCTATGAAGGGGACGACGCGGAGCCGGGGAAGACGCAGCAGTGGTAGCCCGCGCGGAGAGGAGTAGGAGGGTTCACTGGTTCGGCTGCGGTGTGAGGCTGCCGTCGCCATAGAATAATAGGGGGTGTGGGTGAGTAGAGGGATGGCCTGGCCAGCAGTGGGAGTAGTGCGGGGCGGCGAGGCCTCCGCGGCATCACAACCAGCCACGGGAGGCAGGAGCACGCGACACGACCGGTGCTGCTTTGGGCGGCTGGAGCAAGAAGACCAGAGGTTGAAGAAGCATTTCGGCCGTTGGATGGACATCGTACGCGTCAACTTAGTAGGCCCATAGCTCGGATTTGGCAGAGAACATATA
This sequence comes from Triticum timopheevii, assembly GCA_963921465.1. Lineage (NCBI taxonomy): Eukaryota > Viridiplantae > Streptophyta > Magnoliopsida > Poales > Poaceae > Triticum > Triticum timopheevii. Next base: position 299,820,160 of record OY997274.1, read on the forward strand.
GCCCATTTGTTGTTTGTAAGAATGTACATCCCATTTTTTAATTCTAATGGAATTTACTACAGCCCATTTACAGTTTGTTAAAAGTACAGCCGAACTTCTAGCTAGGACAACGATTAATAATTTCAAACAACCGCTCAAAACAGAATTCAAAAAAAAAATTCCCACATTTTGATGGGATCCGAAATATTTTTATTCGGAATTTCTAGTCAGGTCAAATATAATTTCAAAATAAAGTTGTATCACATTAAAATCCAACGAAATATTGCACGCGCAACAAGTAATGAAATTAAAATTTCCAAATTCGAAAAATAATATATTTTTCAAACTAATTACGTATTTAGTGCATAGTAATTGCCCAGTTATTATAATTACATCCTATTTATTATTTCTTAAAGTCCATTTTCTTGTTAAGCCTAATGCATACCTCCTAGGAAACTTTGCAGCCCAGCGGGGCGGATAACAAGTTGACCCGGATATTGTGTACAACTGTCGGCCCAGTTGCATTGCTGATGTTTAAAAAAAAGGCCTGTGTGGTACAGTACAACCTAACATGGTTACTCAGCCCACATTCAGCGACGCCGGAAAGGCCCAAACTAGGCTTCTGTACAACTTTTTGAAGTCACTGAGCTCAATCAATAACTTAAGAAAAAAGTTGGATGTAACGCCCCGGTTTCGATACGCCAGGTGTCTTCCAGTTATTCGTCGTTGTTGCCATGTCATTTGCTTGCGTGTTGCATTTTACCATGTCATCATGTGCATCTCATTTTGCATACGTGTTCGTCTCATGCATCTGAGCTTTTTCCCCGTTGTCCGTTTTGCAATTCGGCACTCCTATGTCCCCGCACGCCCCCTTTTTGCCTCTTTTCGTGTGCGGGTGTTAAACATTCTCGGAATGGACCGAGGTTTGCCAAGCGGCCTTGGTACACCACCGGTAGACCGCTTGTCAAGTTTCGTGCCATTTGGAGTCCGTTTGATACTCCAACGGTTAACTGGGGAACCGTAAAAGCCTGTCTTGTGTGCAGCCCAACACCTCGGTCGTTCGATCACGATCATGTGGGCGAAAACCGCTCCTCATTTGGACACTCCTAGCTCCCTTTACCTATAAATATGTGCCTCCCCCATCCAAATCGCAGTCCAAACCCTAGCTAAGTTCCCACGCCGCCACCGGACATGTCCGTCGCCCGCTGGACATCCAGCGGCCGCCGCGCCGCACCAGTGAGACGCCGCCACGTGTCCCACAGCCGCCTCCCTCCGCCGCGGCCCGCCAGGCCCACGGGGAGCCCGCCCCGGGCCAGATCGGGCCTGAGCTCCCCGCACGCCGCCGCCGCTCGCCCGCCTCCTCGCCCCGCTTGCCCGTGCCTCCACGACCTCGCCGCCGACCGCACCCGCCGCCCGGGCTGCTCTCCGCAGCCGTCCGGCGCCTCCGCGTCGCCCGAGCCGCGCCGCCCCGCCAGGCGCCGCCGACCGCGCGCGCCCCCACGCCGCGCCGGAGCCCTAGCGCTCCGGCCTCCAACTCGCGTCCCCGACGAACCCCGCAAGCTCCGGCCGCCGCATCTTCTTCTTCCCCGACGCATCTCCGGTGGTGTCACCACGGGACCCGTGCAAACCCTGGATCCGGAGCCCGCGAGGTGGTGAAATTCGTCAAGTCATCTTCTGATATATTTTTAGCTCCTGTTCATCGCATCATAACTCCATGCATACTGCTCCGTTTCATGCGTGTGATATATGGAAATGTTCATCTTGAGATGCTCTTCGTTTTGTTATATTATGCCATACTTTTTTGAGTCAATCTTGATGCCCAAATCATCCTCGCAAGAGTGCTATATGATGTTAACTGCTGTCTGTTGACAGAACTTGCTGTTTTGTCTTTTTCATTGCATTTTGTGTGTGCATCCTATGAGTTAGATGTCTACATGTGTTTTGAGATAAATCATGCCATATTAACAGTGGTGCAATCAATGTATGTTTTTGAGTCTTGTAGTGTGTGCATTGAGCTCGTGAAATAGGGTACTTGCTATTCCTGTTTTGCTAGGCTGAATCTGCTATATCCTGATGCTACGTAAACCTCCTGCTACAAGTCATTCTATGCATAATCTGGAGATGTTCACTAAGGATGTTTTGTGATACATGTCATGATCTATCCACTACTACCCCTGGTTGCATTTATAGCCTGCTGTAAATTGTTATTATATGGCTCCAAACTTGCTAAATAATGTTGCTGTCAGCGTGTTAACATTAAGTTCAATGTTGCCATGATTGTTGTTAGTGATCAAAGCATGCTTTGAACTTGCTCTAGCCTTGTTTAGCTTCATACACATGTATTATTACTGTTGGTCACCTTGTCATGCGATGTATTGCTCTGTGGTGAGTTGTACAAGCTCACCAACATGCCTACTTATTGTTGTTCCTGCCATGTCTGAATCTGTCACATCATTTTCCATGTTTGCATGGATCCTACCATGTTTTCTGTTGATCTTTGGAATAATTTCAGTAAGGGAGTTTTATCTTATGTCTTTAGTATTATAATGACATGCCTTTGTTTGCCATGATAGCTTCCTGTAGAATGTTGTTTGATAGCTCTAAACATTGCAACCTGATGTTATTTCTGCTAAGCCTGAAACTGTTATTATTTGCAATCTTTCCATGTCCTTTTGAGCATGTTATAGTGTTTTATGGAGATATCTCAGTGTTAATGTTATGTCATGCTGTACCTGTATTTCATGCCCATGCCTTTCGTTCTTATGTTGAGGTGCTGTAGCATATTGTTTTGATGCTTGCTAGATGCCTAGTTGCTGTTTTGGGCAGATTGTTGTAATAACTTGTATAGAGTATGTGTTGAACCGTTGCTCTGTTTTGATTGTGCTCTATATGAAACTTGCTTAGAATTGCATGTAGTTTCATATTATCATGTTGCTTCCTTGTTTTGAGGTGTTTGCTTGATGTTTGGATGCATTTAGCATCAAAGCCATGTTTAACTTGTTTTTCTCATCTTCTAGGCCGTAGCTCCGAATTAAACGAACTTTATATGTAACTTGACTAGAATCTCATGTAGATCATCTTGGTGCATCTTAACTTGCTGTTTAACAACTTGGACATAAGGTTTATTCAGTTCTGGACCAATTCCGAAATTTGCATATGAGGACTTACCAGAATTGTTATATGTTGTTTCCGGCCTCATTTAAACTTGCTTTGATATGTTGCTCTTGTATGCATCATCTCTTGCCATGAGTAGCCTCATCTAGCTTTTTCATGCATCATACCTTGTTGAGCATCATGCCATGTCTATGTGTTGTGTGTTTACCTTGTTGTTTGCTTCTTTCCGGTTGTGCTCCTTCTCGTTAGTTCCTGTTTCGTTGCAATCGTGAGGATTCGTTCGTCTACGCTTGGTTCGGCTTCCTCCGTTCGTCTTCTTCATGGACTCGTTCTTCTTCCTACCGGGATTTCAGGCAAGATGACCGTCACCTCGGATCTCACTACTATCATTGCTATGCTAGTTGCTTCGTTCTATCGCTATGCTGTGCTACCTATCTTTTGCTCTTCAAGCCTACCATGTCAGCCTCTAACCTTTTTCACCTTTCCTAGCAAACCATTGTTTGGCTATGTTACCGCGTTGCTCAACCCCTCTTATAGTGTTGTTAGTTGTAGGTGAAGTTGAAGATTGCTCCATGGTGGACAGGATTATGTTCGGATATCACAATATCTCTTATTTAATTAATGCATCTATATACTTGGTAAAGGGTGGAAGACTCGGCCTTATGCCTGGTGTTTTGTTCCACTCTTGCCGCCCTAGTTTCCGTCATACCGGTATTATGTTCCTTACACGGTTGGGTGATTTATGGGACACCCTTGACAGTTCGCTTTGAATAAAACTCCTCCAACAACGCCCAACCTTGGTTTTACCATTTGCCTCACCACCACCTACTTTTCCCTTGGGAGTCGCTCTCTCGAGGGTCATCTTTATTTTAGCTCCCCCCCGGGCCAGTGCTTGTCTAAGTGCTGGTCCGAACCGAGCTGCCCGCGGGGCCACCTCGGGGAAACTTGAGGGTTGGTTTTACTCGTAGCTAGTCTCATCCGGTGTTGCCCTGAGAACGAGATATGTGCTGCTCCTATCGGGATTGTTGGCACATCGGGCGGCTTTGCTGGCCTTGTTTTACCCTTATCGAAATGTCTTGTAAACCGGGATTCCGAGATTGATCGGGTCTTCCTGGCAGAAGGAATATCCTTCGTTGACCGTGAGAGCTTGTGTCGGGCTAAGTTGGGACACCCCTGCAGGGTATAAACTTTCGAGAGCCGTGCCCATGGTTATGTGGCAGATGGGAATTTGTTAATATCCGGTTGTAGATAACTTGACACCTGATTCAAATTAAAACGCATCAACCGCGTGTGTAGCCGTGATGGTCTCTTTTCGGCGGAGTCCGGGAAGTGAACATGGTTTTGAGTTATGTTTGACGTAAGTAGGAGTTCAGGATCACCTCTTGATCATTGCTAGCTTCACGACCATTCTGTTTTCTCTCTTCTCGCTCTTATTTACGTATGTTAGCCACCATATATACTTAGTCGCTGCTGCAACCTCACCACTTTACCCCTTCCTTTCCCATTAAGCTTTGCTAGTCTTGATACCCATGGTAATGGGATTGCTGAGTCCCCGTGGCTCACAGATTACTACAACAATAGTTGCAGGTACAGGTTATGCGACGATCATGACGCGAGAGCGATGTTTGCTTGGTTTGGAGTTCTTCTTCTGCTTCTTCTTTGATCAGGGGATAGGTTCCAGGTCGGCAGCCTGGGCTAGCAGGGTGGATGTCATTTGAGTTTCTGTTTGTGTTTCATCCGTAGTCGGATGGTGCTCTTATGTAAGATGTTGGTGTATTCGTGTGGCATTGTATGCCTTTTGTATGTATCCCCATCTATTATGTAATGTTGATGTAATGATATCCACCTTGCAAAAGCGTTTCAATATGCGGTTCTACCCTTGGTGGGACCTTCGAGTATCTTTAGGATAGTATCACATATTGGGCGTGACAAGTTGGTATCAGAGCCTCGACCGATCATAGGAGCCCCCTTGATTGACCGTGTTGTTTGGCCATTGTTGAGTCTAGAAGAAAACTGTTTTCATAGTCTAGTTATATCGGAGAGTTGGAATTATTTTTACTCCTTAGCCTCTTCGTCGCTCTGGTGAGTAATCTTGACGTAGGTGTTTTGAATTACTGCTCTTCCCTTTTAAACTTTCTTTAGGATCACGTAGTTGGTTTTCCAATCGTTGGCTCTCAGCTCTTTTGATCCGGTGCATTTCTTGTCAACTTGACTCAAGCCTCTTCATCTTTGTCAAGTTCAATCCTTAGTTGTCTTCTTTATCCACCCGCCCACCCCTTTTTCATCTTGGAGCCGGAGTCCGTAATTGAGTATCCATCCTACTCATGCGAAGTCTTTTTTTCCTCAATGATTTCAACCGGTGTTTTCTCTTCAAGAATTCATCGGTCCCCTCTTCCAAGTTGCCTTTGTTTTCCCGCCCTCCCACCCTTTTCTTCCCAGAGACTGAGTCTCTTTCGACCATTAATTTCATTCGTACGGAGCCTCTTCAGTCTTCCCTCAATTATTTCAACCGGTGAATTCTCATTTTGTTCGACATTCTTCATCTATTTTTCTTCTCCGGTGAACTCAAGTTTTTCGGTGTTGACCATATTCTTGTCCTCGGCTCAAATGTTTTCCCCTTGCTCGTTTTCCTCTCGCAAGTTTACCTTTTCGGAGTGCTCAAGACATCTCAAGAGATTCGTCTGTGTTCGAATTAACTTGAGGGTGTCACCTCATTCAAATATTTCATTTGTTCCGGTGCATCATCTATTTGTTCAACATCCCTTTCCAACGGTATTTTTCTCTTCAGTGGGCCCTAACCCACAGGTCTTTTCCCAGGATCTTACCTGACACTTCTAATTCTCCCAGGGTTATTCTCAAATTATTTTCAAGTGTGACGTAAGAATGAATTTCATCAGTCACATTCCTTCTCCAAGATCGCTTCCAAATTCTTTTCATTGTTGCCTCAACCTCTTCGTTTTTTCGTTCTCCTGGAGTGCCTTAACAAATTTTGGTGGTGTTTCTCGTCATTATTTGAAGACCAAAGAAGAGTTTTTCCTCTAAATCTTGTCTCTTCTCCCGAAGATTCGTGGTTCCAACTTCATGATATCCTCGCGAATTATTCCATTTTTTAGATATTCTTTTCATCCATCCGGAGTATTTCATGTGTTGGTTTTTCTTTTCTCCGTCTCGATCATCCAGATGTCATCTTTTTGGAATATTTCTTCGTTCCTAGTTTTCAAATTCGTTCTCCAATTATTCTATACTCGTGCCCCTTCCTTCGTCTCAATATTCTTCGGGTGCTTCGTTCAAGTATTCTTCTATCAGTTCACGATCTCTTCGTTCTCTTGTCTCTGAATTCCCTCAAGTATCCTTTTGCATTTCTAATTCTTCCCGGTGATTCCATTCCCTTTCGCCATTCAATTTTGAATTCTTCCGGTGGTTCGTTGAAGAGTTCTTTTCTGTTGTTATCATATCAATTCATTCGTTCTTTCTAATCCTACCGGTGGTTCAAGGAGACCTTCCCAAATTAGGCACTATATCTTCCCTTAATCTTTTCCCAACGTGGATAAGTTGTATGCAATCCATTGCTTCTCATCAATTTAATTGATGAAGGATAAGCATAACATAATTCTTATTCTTCTTTCATCAAGTGGATCAATTCCTTGCTTCGGAGGTTTTTCATGATGATTATTCTCTCGGTTCCGAGTTAATCTTTTCTATCCCGGAGTTCAAAGCTTCCTCGGCCATCTCGTCAGAACCTCCATCTAAATCATAGCAAGGCTTAATACTTATTCTTTCCATCCTTCAATTGTATCTCATCATCCTTTTGTTACCGGAGTTATTCATGGTGGCTCGTCATAATTTAATTCATTCTACAAGTGTTCATCAAGGTTCTTTTGGAGGAGCTCAATTCTTGCATCTCAAAGTGCATTTAATTCTCCGTATTCATCTGAAATGGAGTTTTGCATTTCTTCGTTCTTCTCATCTTTTCCATCTTTTCCGCTCGTGGTCAGTTATCACCTCAAAAATTTTGAATGTTATCTATAAGTCCACAACAAGCAATTCTTTTGTTGTTGAATTTCCAACAACTCCGTTTAATCCTTTCTTCTAAGGTTGCTTTCTATTTCGTTTGTGGTAGAAGTTGCCATTTTCTTCCTCGTTCTTTTCGTTCCACTCTTGCAAGTCTTTCGGAGACTTTGTGCTGTTCCTCTCGTCAACTATCGTCCCATTTTTGTCAATCGCAATTCCAACTCTTTCCATGTTTAGCGGGAGTGCTGCCTAATTCTTCCGTTCTTATTCCATTCTTATTTTGTTCTAACCGAAATGGTTTCAGAATCCATCGTGTTCTTGAGCTTTTTATTCTCGTCATACTCATCGTTCCTTTTTTCTACCCAGTGCTCTCAACTTTGTTCTTCTCTCTTCAGCTCTTGTTTCACCTCATTCTTTTTCCCTTCCGTCTCGGTCCTAAGATCTCGGGACGAGATCTCTTGTTAGTGGAGGAGTGTTGTAACGCCCCAGTTTCGATGCGCCAGGTGTCTTCCAGTTATTCGTTGTTGTTGCCATGTCATTTGCTTGCAGGTTGCATTTCTCCATGTCATCATGTGCATCTCATTTTGCATACATGTTCGTCTCATGCATCCGAGCTTTTTCCCCGTTGTCCGTTTTGCAATCCGGCACTCCAATGTCCCCTGACGCCCCCTTTTTGCCTCTTTTTGTGTGCGGGTCTTAAACATTCGCGGAATGGACCGAGGTTTGCCAAGCGGCCTTGGTACACCACCAGTAGACCGCCTGCCAAGTTTCGTGCCATTTGGAGTCCGTTTGATACTCCAACGGTTAACCGGGGAACCGTAAAAGCCTCTCTTGTGTGCAGCCCAACACCTCTTCCCACAGCCCAATAACCCATCTAAGTCACTTCCATGCTCTCATCGTTCGATCACGATCGTGTGGGCGAAAACCGCTCCTCATTTGGACACTCCTAGCTCCCTTTACCTATAAATATGTGCCTCCCCCGTCCAAATCGCAGTCCAAACCCTAGCTAAGTTCCCACGCCGCCACCGGACATGTCCGTCACCCGCCGGACATCCCGCGCTGCCGCCCCGTGCCAGTGAGGTGCCGCCATGTGTCCCGCAGCTGCCTCCCTCCGCCGCGGCCCGCCAGGCCCACGGGGAGCCCGCCCCGGGCCGGATCGGGCCCGAGCTCCCGGCACGTTGCCGCCGCTCGCCCGCCTCCTCGCGCCGCTCGCCCGCGCCTCCACGACCTCGCTGCTGACCGCACCCCGCCGCCCGGCCTGCTCCCCGCCACCGTCCGGCGCCTCCGCGCCGCCCGAGCCGCGCCTCCCTGCCGGGCGCCGCCGACCCCCCGCGCCCCCGCGCCGCGCCCGAGCCCTAGCGCTCCGTCCTCCTCCTCGCGTCCCCGGCGAATCTCGCAAGCTCCGGCCGCCACATCTTCTACTTCCCCGATGCATCTCCGACGAACCTTGGGACCCGTGCATACCCTGGATCCGGAGCCCGCGAGGTGGTTAAATTCGTCCAAGTCATTTTCTGATATATTTTTAGCTTCTATTCATTGCATCATAACTCCATGCATACTATTCCGTTTCGTGCGTGTGATCTATCAAAATGTTCATTGTGATATGATCTTCATTTCATTCTATTATGCCATGCTTTTTTGAGTCCATCTTGATGCCCAAATAATCGTTGCGAGAACGCTATATGATGTTAACTGCTGTCTGTTAACAGAACTTGTTGTTTTGTCTTTTTCATTGCATTTGGTGTGTGCATCCTATGAGTTAGATGTCTACATGTGTTTTGAGCTAAATCATGCCATATTTACAGTGGTGCAATCCATGTATTGTTTTGAGTCTTGTAGTGAGTGCATTGAGCTCGGGAACTAGGGTACTTGTTGTTGCTGTTTTGCTAAGCTGAAACTGCTATATCCTGATACTATGTAAACCTGATGCTACAACTCATTCTATGTATAATCTGGAGATGTTCACTAAGGATGTTTGGTTTTACATCTCATGCCCTATCCATTTGTACCCCTGGTTGCATTTATAGCCTGCTGTAAATTGTTGTTATCTTGCTCCAAACTTGCTAAATAATGTTGCTGTCAGCATGTTAACATTAAGTTCAATGTTGCCATGATTGTTGTTAGTGATTCAAGCATTCTTTGAACTTTCTCTTGCCATGTTTAGCTTCATAAACATGTATTCTTACTGTTGGTAACCTTGTCATTCCATGTATTGCTCTTTGGTGAGTTGTACGAGCTCACCAACATGCCTACTTATTGTTGTTCCTGCCATGTCTGAATCTGTCATATCATTTGCCATGTTTGCATGGATCCTACCATGTTTTTTGTTGATCTTTAGAATAATTTCAGGAAGGTAGTTTTGTTCTTTGTCTTTAGTATTAGCATGCCATGCCTTTGTTTGCCATTATAGCTTCCTGTAGAATGTTGTTTGATAGCTCTAAACATTGCAACTTCATGTTATTTCTGCTAAGCCTAAAACTGTTATTATTTGCAATCTTGCCATGTCCTTTTGAGCATGTTATAGTTTTTTATGGAGATATCTCAGTGTTAATGTTTTGTCATACTTTACCTGTACTTCATGCCCATGACTTTTGTTCTTATTTTGAGGTGATGTAGCATATTGTTTTGATGCTTGCTAGATGCCTTGTTGCTGTTTTGGGTAGATTGTTGTTACAACTTGTATAGAGTATGTATTGAACCGTTGCTCCGTTTTGAGTGTGCTCTATATGAAACTTGGTTAGAATTGCATGTAGTTTCGTATTATCATGTTGCTTCTTTGTTTTGAGGTGGTTGCTTGATGTTTGGATGCATTTAGCATCAAAGCCATGTTTAACTTGTTTTGCTCATATCTTCTAGGCCGTAGCTCCGAATTAAACGAACTTTGTATGTAACATGACTAGAATCTCATGTAGATCATCTTGGTGCATCTTAACTTGTTGTTTAACAACTTGGACATAAGGTTTATTCAGTTCTGGACCAATTCCGAAATTTGCATATGAGGACTTACCAGAATTGTTATATGTTGTTTCTGGCCTCATTTAAACTTGCTTTTATATGTTGCTCTTGTATGCATCATCTCTTGCCATGAGTAGCCTCATCTAGATTTGTCATGCATCATACTTGGTTGAGCATCATGCCATGTCTATGTGTTGTGTGTTTACCTTGTTGTTTGCTTCTTTCCGGTTGTGCTCCTTCTCGTTAGTTCCTGTTTCGTTGCGATCGTGAGGATTCGTTCGTCTACGCTTGGTTCGGCTTCCTCCATTCGTCTTCTTCATGGACTCGTTCTTCTTCCTAGCGGGATTTCAGTCAAGATGACTGTCACCTTGGATCTCACTACTATCATTGCTATGCTAGTTGCTTCGTTCTATCCCTATGTTGTGCTACCCATCTTTTGCTCTTCAAGCCTCCCAAATTGCCATGTCAGCCTCTAACCTTTTTCACCTTTCCTAGCAAACCTTTGTTTGGCTATGTTACCGCATTGCTCAGCCCCTCTTATAGCGTTGTTAGTTGCAGGTGAGGTTGAAGATTGCTCCATGGTGGACAGGATTATGTTGGGATATCACAATATCTCTTATTTAATTAATGCATCTATATACACTACTAGGGAAAACCTTATACACAGAATGTTACCAGTAGCGCTTGTTAAAATGAGGCACCGCTGCTACTTAGCAGTAGCGCATCTGGCAGAACCGCACTACTGTTAGCCGCTTAGCAGTAGCGCGACAGGAACAGAAAGCGCTACTACTATAATTGCCACACCGTTCCCGACGTGCTAGGTATAGTAGTAGCGCCCTTCTACGAACATTGCTACTAATACGGATTTTAGCAGCAGTGCGTTTTTCCTCCCCACACTACAGTTAAAGCTATTTTCAGCTAACCCCCCGCGCGGCCTGATTCCCTCTCCTCTGCTTCCTCCCCCAATTCCCGACCCCGCCTCGCCGCTGTCTCCCCCGACCCCACCTCACCGCCGTCTCCCCCGACCCCGCCTCGCCGCTGTCTCCCCCGACACCGCCTCGCCGTCATCTCCCCCGACCCCGCCTCGCCACCATCTCCCTCGACCCACCTCGCCGCCATCTCCCCCGACCCCGCCTCGCCGCCGTCTCCCCCGGACCCCGCCTCGCCGTGCCTCGGTGCCGCTGTCTCCCCCGACCCCATCTCTCTCCCCGCCCTCTATAAGCACTCTCCCCTTCCGATCCCTCTCTCCCCTTCCGATCCCTCTTCTCTGCTTAGTATGAATCCTAGCTATTTAGTGCGAGTTAGTATGAACCCTAGGCTATTTTTAGTGCTAGTTAGTTAATTACTTAGATGGTAATTAGGGCAGTAGTTCCTAGGTACTAATTAGTTAGTAAGAACTAGGTACTAATTAGGTACTAGAATATTTTTTATTTATAGTAAGTTTATTTTTAGTAAGAACTAGTTGAATTAATAGAACTAGTTAGTAAGAACTTGTTTCTGTTTTTTAGTTAAAGCAATTTTTCCCGCCTCGACGTGGACGATGCCTATCCCGCATCCTCGTTGTCGAGTCGGCGGAGGACGACACCTGCTTGACCAGATCGGCCATGTCCGAGACTGGGCTCCGTCGGGGTGGTACTGGGAGGCGCTACCTACCGGGGGGCGAAGGTTGGTGAGGAGCCAGCCTATCGTTGACCCGAACCTTCTTTGGTGGCGGTCGCGTGGGCCAGTGACGATCCAGAGGCTCGAGGACTCCGCGGAGGTGGTGCGTCACCGTGTTAGTGAGGAGGACGCGCACGTCCGTTGCTACTTGTTTGCGTTGGAGTACATGTCGTTCAATACCTGGCAGGTTCTCCGGAGATCTCACTGGAGCTATGATCCCGTGATGGTGCCTTCTCTGTGGGTGTCCACCGCCCGCGCCGATACCCGTCGTGTGCTAGAGTTTTAGTTGTATTAGTGATATTATATGTATGAAACTATTCATGATGTATTAGTGATAATATTCGACGATGTACGGACGCATGAGATGATTTACTTTTGCTTATTGAATGCATGCTAATTTGAGTCCTATACGATATTTTGAAATGTATACCTTGTGTTGCTCAATATCCAAGTGGCCGGTCATGTTTGCAGGTTACACCTCTGAGTGGCCTATGTTTTGCCGGAGTGTTGATTCATTTCTGTTCCGGCAAATTTCAGGCGCTCGATATGTCCTATTTTAGCAAAGGTCATGCCGGATTTTTCCGTGAATTTTGGCATGACTTGTGCTAGAATATGTAGGAAATATCGAGTGCCCCAGATTTGTGTGTTGAGTTTCTTGGTAGTTGTCTTCGATCGATTTTCAATTAATGTTTTAACTATGAACATAGGAAATGTCTGATGACGAAAAGGATTTCGGTATTTGCAAATACTGCGAAGACAAGCGCGGCCTGTGCGGCGGAATCTTCCTAGATGATGATAGGCGCTTCAGCATCAAGCTGGACGACAACTTCGAAGTGGATACAGTAAGTCACAACGACAAGTCTTTTTTCGTAATTAAGCATGACATCTGCTTCATTTGCTTCAACTTATTTTTTTTACTATTCTACTAGCGTATCCCCTGCCATGCAAGAGTTTTTGTATTGGATAAGATAGGTTTCAGTCATAGTATGGAAGAAAAGAAAGTTTACTTGAAGACCGAGCATGGTTATATTTTCCATGCAAAGTTATACAATTCAGATGACTACACCTATTTTGGATGCAAAACATGGCGAGCACTATGCAAGACTTATGCATTTGAGCCTGATATGGTTATCACCTTTGATATTCGTCCTGAAGATGATATTGAAGGTAATACCGACATCTGGGTCGATGTGCAGACGCCTCCAGTTATACCATTATGTAAGTTTCTCAACCATATTTATGTGTTTGATATTGTTTATTCAAAAATAGTTGACAACTAATTTGTATTGTCAGCTTATTTTGGTGCAAGCAAACATGTCCAGCGCTTGGTAGACAGGACCGTATACTGTCCTGGGGCTGAACTCAACTACGAGGAGCTCAGTCATTATGTTTCATGGCTTGAGGATCTTGATACTGTCAAGACAAATTTTCTTCCTGCATTTAGAAATGTTAGAACTGAAAATGTGCGACCAATAGTGTTCGTAATGAACTACGGTCACATCTATTTAGGAAGGATGGTAAGATTTTTACTATTTGTTATCAGTGCATCTTTTCCATACATTATTTTTGAAGCTAAACTTCATTGCTAAGTATGTTACCGTACGATCTTCTTCAACAAGGACTCCCGATGAATGTTGCGCCTTATGGGATCGAGACTAAAGGTACCATGAGTATTATCAGCTTACGGCCAAGATATCCTACAGATTACTTTAGTGCATTCAAGATTAGCGACGGATGCTTAATAGTGCAAGACTGGACCAAATATGTGATGGGGGAGCACAGAGAAGTACTAGGGGGCAGGAAACAGATGCGCTACCCACGATTAGGAGACAGGTTCATCTGCATGCTCCAGTTTGATCAAGGAGGAGAGCTATACATGTTTTATGTTATTTTACCTAAGAGAGAGCAGCAGGAGTGATTAGCTAGCTAGAAATGAGTTTGAGGATGATGAGGTGCTACACTATTACTATGATGATAAAATAGCTAGTGTTGGTGGTAATGACTATGATGATAATTATTAGCTAGTGTTAGTGCTGATTAAATAAATACTGTTGGTGGTAATGACTATGATGATAATTAAATAGCTTGTGCTGGCGGATTAGATTCAAGCGGAGGCAACATGTGGTGCACATCGAAATTACTATTAGTCCAAACTAGATCAAGTTTGGATTAGTAGTATACTTTTGACATGCACCACATATTGCCTCCACTTGAACCTAATCCAGGTTCATTTGACACACTGTTATGGACATAATGATGTAAACCTCATAACTTGTATTGTACCAATAGTTGTACGATGGCGCATAAATACACTAAAAATTAAAAAATTAAAAAAAATACTAGTAGCGATGGACAGAAAACACGCTGCAAGTAGTTACCTTAGCAGTAGCGTGGTACTGAACAAACGCTGCAGCTATTTGTCCTAGCAGTAGCGCGTGCGGGCACGCGTTACTGCTAAGCAATAGCTGTAGCGTTTGTTCAGTAGCGCGGCCTCCCGCGCTACTAGTGGACACAAAACACGCGCTACTGCTAGGGTTTTCTCTAGTAGTGATACTTGGTAAAGGGTGGAAGACTCGGCCTTATGCCTGGTGTTTTGTTCCACTCTTGCCGCCCTAGTTTCCGTCATACCGGTGTTATGTTCCTTGATTTTGCGTTCCTTACACAGTTGGGTGATTTATGGGACCCCCTTGACAGTTCGCTTTGAATAAAACTCCTCTAGCAATGCCCAACCTTGGTTTTACCATTTGCCTCACCACCACCTAATTTTACCTTGGGAGTCGCTCTCTCGAGGGTCATCTTTATTTTAGCCCCCCGGGCCAGTGCTTCTCTAAGTGCTGGTCTGAACCGAGCTGCCTGCGGGGCCACCTCGGGGAAACTTGAGGGCTGGTTTTACTCGTAGCTATGTGTAGCTCCTATCGGGATTGTCGGCACATCGGGCAGCTTTGCTGGTCTTGTTTTACCATTGTCGAAATGTCTTGTAAACCGGGATTCCGAGACTGACCGGGTCTTCCTGGGAGAAGGAATATCCTTCGTTGACCGTGAGAGCTTGTGATGGGCTAAGTTGGGACACCCCTGCAGGGTATAAACTTTCGAGAGCCATGCCCACGGTTATGTGGCAGATGGGAATTTGTTAATATCCGGTTGTAGATAAATTGACACCTGATACAAATTAAAACGCATCAACCGCGTGTGTAGCCATGATGGTCTCTTCTCGGCGGAGTCTAGGAAGTGAACACGGTTTTGAGTTATGTTTGACGTAAGTAGGAGTTCAGGATCACCTCTTGATCATTGCTAGCTTCACGACCGTTCCGTTTGCTCTCTTCTCGCTCTTATTTACGTATGTTAGCCACCATATATGCTTAGTCGCTGCTGCAACCTCACCACTTTACCCCTTCCTTTCCCATTAAGCTTTGCTAGTCTTGATACCCATGCTAATGGGATTGCTGAGTCCCCATGGCTCACAGATTACTACAACAACAGTTGCTGGTACAAGTTATGCGACAATCATGACGCGAGAGCGATGTTTGCTTGGTTTGGAGTTCTTCTTCTGCTTCTTCTTTGATCAGGGGATAGGTTCCAGGTCGGCAGCCTGGGCTAGTAGGGTGGATGTCGTTTGAGTTTCTGTTTGTGTTTCATCCGTAGTCGGATGGTGCTCTTATGTAAGATGTTGGTGTATTCGTGTGGCATTGTATGCCTTTTGTATGTATCCCCATCTATTATGTAATGTTGATGTAATGATATCCACCTTGCAAAAGCGTTTCAATATGCGGTTCTATCCTCGGTGGGACCTTCTAGTCTCTTTAGGATAGTATCGCATATTGGGCGTGACATTAGATTACAGTGGAACCTAATTAAAAGTTGTCATGAGCAAATAAATAATTCAACGGGTCCCACTTGTGCGTGTGCATGTGTGCATGTGTGTGTGTGTGTGTGAGAGAGAGAGAGAGAGAGAGACCCATCGGTCGATGCTCGTAAATACATCTTTCAGCAATATGCATTGCTGATGCTCAGTAAAAACTTATATAGTTGACACAATCATATAGAACATCATAGCACACTGAACTTTCATACAAAAATTTCACGCAGGCGGCACATGTTGAAACCAACAAAGTCGTACATAATGGTTCATCATCTTTATAAATGACGGGGAAATATCTTGAATGTTGTGCAAAGAAAACAGACAGACAACACAATAAGTTCTGCTAGCACATTAAGTTGACGTACAACCCTTTCTAAAAAAAGTTCAGGTACAAAATTAGAACAGGTCACAATCAAATGTACTGGCATATCAGCGCTTCAGACCCATAGCTTGGATTTAACTAGTACTATCTGACAAGATTCAGTTGTTACCTCAAATTAGAGCACATCCAGGCAGCCAGCCCTGCCTCTTCTCCCAAAGAAGCAGTGGCCTCCGTCGCGCGATGGAGTAGGCCCTGTGCCATCCATCATTCCGAGCAACACGGGGAAAGTCTGACGTTGACTCCTGTAATGGACGTCATCAACGGACCCTGGCACCAGCGGCGGCGGCAGGACTTCGATTGATGGATTGACCACTTCTTCGACATGAACGAACAGTCGATACTGGTACATCCCTAATGAGGTCCGCGGCGGCCTTGGTGGCGACAAAGAGTACAACCCCGGTTCCTGCACCGATATCTCAACACCAATCACCTTCGGTATGGTGGACGACTTCTTCATCCATGCCATAATAGTCAGAGCCCAGCTGTCTGGAGCAACAAACATACTTACGAGCTCACCTCCAAGGTCGTTGATAAGCTCGTTCATGGAATCGCTATTCCAATCACGTCGAGGCATGCTGTGGAAGGTAAGCTTTGTTAAAAGCTCAACTTCAGAGGGCACCGGCCCCATCCTGGGTGCCACCGATCAAAGCTCACCAGCGCGCCATTGCAGAACAAACGCCGGGAAGATTCGAACACACGACTGCAGTTGAAAGTTGTCTGGAACCTGACGAAGAAATCAGCCAGTGGCGGATAGACTTCGACGAGCAAGTCACTTATTTGGATGTCGTGCGCAATGCCAAGAGCTTTGACAAGGTCGTCCGGCGAGACGAGAGGCCGGTCGCTGTTGATGGTTACCATCAGCACTTTGCCAGCAAATTGGTCGTCAAGCGCCGCCATGCCACTGTTCAGCGACAGCACGCAGCGACCGAAGGCAGGACGGACCTCAGGATCTCCGGCTCGGAGATCCGCGTTGATGTAACATCCCAAATTTTCAATTTGGTATGTTATACATTAGATCACCAATGCATATCATATTTCATTTGCTTTTGGTTTTGATCCTAGAAATTCTACGCAACTCAAGGACCCGCGGAGAGAGTTGGGGATTTCGTTATTTTCATATTTGAGTTTTCTCAAATTTTGAGAATAGGATCATTTGATTTTAATTATTTTATCATTAATTATTTCTTTTACAAAAATATGAGAGAGGGAATAAAATGGCTTTCCCAAAATAAAGAAATATTGAGGATTTAATAATAAAATCAAATAAGATTTTTATTTTGGATTTTTCACCCTTTTATTTGAATTTAGGAAAAATGTGCGTTTTTCAAAATCTGCATTTAGGCCCAAATAAATGTTCATCTTGTCCGACTTGATTTAGAAGCCGGGGAAAATTTATTTCGGGATTTTTGGAGTCCGTTTAGTATTTCTTTTATTTGATTTTCTATGCGGAATTATTTAAAAACAAAAAAACGCGAACCGACTTCGGGCCGTACCCGAGCGGGACTCCGCCCGGGACAGCCTTTAAATAGCCGCCGCCTGAGCCGCCCCAACCCACCAGCCGCCGACCGAACCCTAACCCTAGCCGGCCCGATCCGCCGCCGCCGCACCCGACCCGCGCCGCCGCCGCCGCCGCCAGACGCCGCCTCCTCGCCGGAGCCGCCGCCCGCCGCCATCGCGACCCGCCGCCCGAGGTGCCTCGTTTTCTGCGCCACCGATTTTTCTCGAAAACCGTTCGGTTTTTTCCGTCAGTTTTTCACCGGTTTTTTTATTCCATTTTTTATTTTTAGATCGGTTTTTTTCAGTTTAGGTTAAATAGCGTTCGTTCGTTCGTTTTAACAAACGTATTCGTCGTTTAGATCCAGTTAACGAACCTTTGTTCGTTAAGCTGTTTGTCGTTTTTCTTTTTCTCGGATTTATTCCGCGATTTTCTGATCGTGATTTCTGATCCGATTTTCGTTTTAGTATAACTTTTCGCTCGTTTATTGGAATCAGGCGATTCAAGCGCCTGGAGTTTCGTCTCGAAACCCTCTTTCCGAACTCTTGCGGGTAGACTAGAAGATGTATGGGAAAGTAGGTGTACCGGTCTACCCTTAGTAAGGTGCTAGCGCTTCTGAAAGACTATGTCTCGGCCATCCGTTTCTCAAACATCTTGTAGTGCGAGAAGTCAAACGGAGGCGATCGAGTCTTGTGGGGAAAAGTGCGCAAACCTCTGCAGAGTGTATAAACTAATCATTATTAGCCGTGTCCCCGGTTATGGACGTTTTGAGTATCTAGTACTTGGATATCATGTGAATCTCATCATGTTACTTCTAATATAATATTGTTGGGTTTTAATGATGATTACTTTTAATTGGGATTGAGGATGCTGTCAACCATTCTCAATGTTTCACAACCACCATGATAGTTAACTAAAATTTATTCCTTTGCAGTAGGGAAAAATTGGCTTTACGCAAAACTGTAACCATAGAGCTTTCCACCAGCCATATATGCATGTAGTATAGTTTATTCCATCATTATTCTCTATGTGTTACATTGCCAGCATATTTCATGTGCTGACCCGTTTTCGGGCTGCAACGTTTCATGTTGCAGATTTTTCAGACGACGGGTAAGGTGCTTTTAGGTCGTGGTTCTATACTCAGTGATGCCGTTGGAGTTGATGGACTCGCTATCTTCCAAGTCTTCCGCTGTTATCGTTATTAGATGGCATTAAGCCATGTTTATATTAATAAGTTCTCTTTTGAGACATTCGATGTAATAAGTGTGTGATTGCTACTCTATTATAAATCCTCCAAGTACTGTGTGGTGTCAGCATTACTGATCCAGGGATGACACCTGAGCACAGAGGTCAGACTGTTTGAGGTCTGGTCGCTACAGTTGACCGGTGACATGATAGTGCGCTTGAGTACAGGGAGTACAGGAGGGGGATTTGGGGGAACTGGAGTAGGAATCGAGATTCCAAAGGTGGGGGAGGGGCGGGAGACTAGGTATGAAAATGTAGCATGAATTTCGAGCATGCGCCAATATGCTCTCGGCGCGCAAGCGCACGAAAACACCGGTGGCGCCCACATGTCGTCCTAAGAGTCCTTATTCTTTCTTTTTTGGAGAGCTCGGCCTTTTTTCCAGGATCTTGTGAGAGCCTGGCCCGAGAGTCATAATTGACCTGTTTGGCATTGCGTTACTACTCGGCCCATATTCAACGACACCTCACTGGCCCAAACAAGTGTACATCATCGAAAAGACAGTGAGCTCAAATTATATAACTTGAAAAAAGGAGATATACTCTGAACACTTGAGAATGGTGATGCCCTCATTTAGCCCACCAGTAGTTCGAGACAATAAACAGTTTGAAACAACGATATATACAACATTCAAACACTGACTAGTGACTACTACTGACATAAACAGCAAGACATGATAGTTCATAAGAAGTCTTGCTACACCACCAAAATGTACCCATCTGCAGTGCTCAGACTCTCGTGATCTAGACGAGAATGACATTCTAAACAGAAGCAACTATTACATAGAAAGAGTGACATAGACGAGGATGACCAAATGACAAGGAATATGCATAAAAAAGAAAGAACTACCCATCCAGAACCAGCAGCAAAGACAACAAAGTTATTCGAAGAGATGATCCAACACCATCATAATTTGCAGCCCCGCTTCAGCGACCAGTGATCCGGAGACACCAGTACTCCACCATTTCGATGCAACAGCCCAATTACCTATCAACCTGAAGGCTTGAACCACATCACTTCCTGTCGTAATTGAGACATCCAAGGATCAAAGTTAATCTGGATGCCTTTGTCATTCTCACCTTCTTTTGGCTGCAGGCTGTATCGTTGACAATCAGGGGAGTTTGCTCCCGAACTCCTAGGGATCGCCATGTAGACACAGTTTTCCATAACAAACAGAGTCTCTCTGCCATCAAGGTCCTTGCCATCGGTGATCTCCTAGTTAATCGGATAATTGAGTCCGAGAAACAGAGAGTGTGAACCAAGGCTATTTACCTGCCTCCAACTAAAAAAATCATAAAGGCCCCAACAAGCTGGTATCTTGCTCATAGACGTAACAACCACTATTTGGATACTCACATATTACACGGTGCTTGTATACAATGGGGTTTTTGCAATATAACTTTTCCGGCTCATGTGTCCGAATGATCATCAGTCTTTTGCCGTCGTCTGATCGAGCGAGTGATAACCCACAAGTGTAGGGGATCGCAACAGCTTTGGAGGGTAAAGTATTCAACCCAAATTTATTGATTCGACACAAGGGTAGCCAAAGAATATTCTTGAGTATTAGCAGTTGAGTTGTCAATTCAACCACACCTGGATAACTTAGTATCTGCAGCAAAGTATTTAGTAGCAAAAGTGGTATGATAATAAAGGTAACGGTAGCAAAAGTAAAGATAAATGTTTTTGGGTTTTTGTAGTAGTTGTAACAGTAGCAACGGAAAAGTAAATAAGCGAAGAACAATATATGAAAAGCTCATAGGCAATGGATCAGTGATGGATAATTATGCCGGATGCGATTCCTCATGCAATAGTTTTTACATAGGGTGACATAGAACTAGCTCCAGTTCATCAATGTAATGTAGGCATGTATTCTGTAAATAGTCATACGTGCTTATGAAAAAGAACTTGCATGACATCTTTTGTCCTACCCTCCCGTGGCAGCGGGGTCCTAGCGGAAACTAAGGGATATTAAGGCCTCCTTTTAATAGAGAACCAGAACAAAGCATTAGCACATAGTGAATACATGAATTCCTCAAACTACGGTCATCACCGAGAAGTATCCCGATTATTCTCACTTCGGGGTTGTTGGATCATAACACATAATAGGTGACTATAGACTTGCAAGATAGGATCAAGAACACACATATATTCATGAAAACATAATAGGTTCAGATCTGAAATCATGGCACTCGGGCCCTTGTGACAAGCATTAAGCATAGAAAAGTCATAGCAACATCAATCTCAGAACATAGTGGACACTAGGGATCAAACCCTAACAAAACTAACTTGATTACATGGTAAATCTCATCCAACCCATCACCGTCCAACAAGCCTACGATGGACTTACTCACGCACGGCGGTGAGCATCATGAAATTGGTGATGGAGGATGGTTGATGATGACGACAGCGACGAATTCCCCTCTCCGGAGCCCAGAACGGACTCCAGATCAGCCCTCCCGAGAGAGATTAGGGCTTGGCGGCGGCTTCGTGTCGTAAAATGCGATGAAACTTTCTCTCTGATTTTTTTCCTCCCCGAACGTGATTATATGGAGTTGGAGTTGAGGTCGGTGGAGGTCCAGGGGGCCCACGAGATAGGAGGCCGGGCCCTAGGGGGGCGCCCCCTGTCTCGTGGACAACCTATGGGCCCCCTGGTATTAATTCTTTCGCCAAAAATTCTTATTAATTCCAAAAAGTGCCTTCGTGGATTTCCAGGACATTCCGAGAACTTTTCTTTTCTACACATAAAACAACATCATGGCAGTTCTGCTGAAAACAGCGTCAGTCCGGGTTAGTTTCCTTCAAATCATGCAAGTTAGAGTCCAAAACAAGGGCAAAAGTGTTTGGAAAAGTAGATACATTGTAGAAGTATCAACTCCCCCAAGCTTAAACCTTTGCTTGTCCTCAAGCAATTCAGTTGATAAATTGAAAGTGATAAAGAAAAACTTTTACAAACTCTATTTGCTCTTCTTTTTCTAAACATGAAAAGCCAGCATTCAGGTTTCAGCAAATATTATGAACTAACCATACACACAATAACACCTAGGTCTCACAATTACTCATATCAATAACATAATCAGCTAGCGAGCCATAATAATAAAACACGGGTGACAACACTTTCTCAAAACAATCATAGCATCATATGACAAAATGGTGTCTCGCTAGCCCTTTCTGATACCGCAAAACATAAATGCAGAGCACCTTTGAAGATCAAGGACTGACTAAACATTGTAATTCATGGTAAAAGAGATCCAGTCAAGTCATACCCAATATAAACTAATAATAATGAATGCAAATGACAGTGTGCTCTCCAGCGGGTGCTTTTTAATAAGAGGGGTGATGACTCAACATAAAAGTAAATAGATAGGCCATTCGTAGAGGGAAGCAGGGATTTGTAGAGGTGCCAGAGCATGATTTTAAAATAGAGATTGAATAACATTTTGAGCGGAATACTTTCGCTGTCAATGCAACAACTATGAGATGGCTGTATCTTCCATATTACATGCATTATAGGCAGTTCCCAAACAGAATGGTAAAGGTTTATACTCCCCAACCACCAACAAGCATCAATCCATGGCTTGCTCGAAACAACGAGTGCCTCCAACTAACAACAGCCCTGGGGGAGTTTTGTTTAATTATTTTGATTTGCTTTGATCTTTTTGGATCAAGGGACTGGGCATCCCGGTTACCGGCCCTTTCTCGTGAATGAGGAGCGGAGTCCACTCCTCTTGAGAATAACCCACCTAGCATGGAAGATATAGGCAGCCCTAGTTGAAACATGAGCTGCTCGAGCATACAAAGCAGAATTTCATTTGAAGGTTTGGCGTTTGGAACATACAAATTTACTTGGAACGGCAGGTAAATACCACATATAGGAAGGTATGGTGGACTCATATGGAACAACTTTGGGGTTTATGGAGTTTGGATGCACAAGCAGTATTCCCGCTTAGTACAGGTGAAGGCTAGCAAAAGATTGAGAAGTGACCAACTGAGAGAGCAACAATAGTCGTAAACATGCATTAAAATTAATTCACACCGAGTATAAGCATGAGTACGATATAATCCACCATGAACATAAATATCGTGAAGGCTATGTTGATTTGATTCAACTACATGCGCGAACATGTGCCAAGTCGAGTCACTCAATTCATTCAAAGGAGGATACCATCCCATCATACCACATCATAATCATTCTAATAGCATGTTGGCATGCAAGGTAAACCACTATAACTCATAGCTAATCAAGAATGACACAAGCAACTATAATCTCTAAATGTCATTGCAAATATGTTTACTTCATAATAGCTGACTCAGGAACGATGAATCATCATATTTACAAAAACAAGAGAGGTCGAGTTTATACCAGCTTTTCTCATCCCAATAAGTCCATCATATATCGTCATTATTGCCTTTCACTTGCACGCCCGAACGATGTGTATAATAATAAGAGTGCACATGCATTGGACTAAGCTGGAATCTGCAAGCATTCAACTCAAGAGAGAAGACAGGGTAATATGGGCTCTAAGTTAAATAAACAATCATGCATGTAAGAGCCACTAAACATTTTCAATATAGTCCTCTCGACCCCCAAAAGAAAGAAAAGAAAATAAAACTATTTACACGGGAAAGCTCCCAACAAGTAAGAAGAAGAACTAGAAATCTTTTTGGGTTTTCATTTTCATTCTACTACAAGCATAGAATTTAAACTAACTAATTCTTTTGGTTTTTCTTAAGGTTTATCAAACACACAAGAAGAAAGCTAGAAAAAGAAATTTAAACTAGCATGGATAATACAATGAAAGAGTATGAGCACCGACGAGTAGTGTGTGAACATGAATGTTAAGCTTTTGGCCTAAGTTGGTCTAATACCAATGACCGCCTGGCTGATATCCATAAGTAAAACTGGGGTTGTACTGAGATGCAGAGGCGACCGCCTCCTGAGCAGTAGCGTGTTGGCGAGCTGCCTCCATTCCCCTCTCATATTCAGTTGCTTCTTCCCTGGTGACAACATATCTTCCTTTTGCATTATAATCAAAAAGGTAGGGGGCAGGAAGAGTAACAGGGACGACATTGCGTCTGTCATAGATTAGTCGATAATGGAGGAATTGTTCATTCCTCTCAAGAAAATGATGATCGAACATAGCTTCTTTATCCAAATAAACAGTAGGTAAAATCATATCCCCCTCTCGTGGAGCTATATTAAGAAAATTAGCCACACGGGTTGCCTAAATTCCTCCAAATAAATCACCCCTTCTACTATTATTCTGCAACCTACGTGCAACTATTGCCCCCAAGTTATAACCTTTATAACCTGACACAGCACTCTTGAGGACACAAAGATTAGGGACACACATGTGACATGCTTCGTCCTTACCGTTAATGCATCTACCAATAAAGAGAGCAAAATAATGTATAGAAGGAAAATGAATGCTCCCTATGGTAGCTTGTGCTCTGTCCCTAGATTCTCCCACAGTAATACTAGCAAGAAAATCTCTAAATTCAGATTTGTGAGGATCATTAATATTGCCCCACTGCGGGAGTTTGCAAGCAGTTGTGAAATCCTCTAAATCCATGGTATAAGATGTATCATAAATATCAAACATGACACGAGGAGAATTACGGTACAGTTATATTGGAACCTCCGCACAAAGGAATCAGTAAATTGATAGTATTGAGGACACTTATCTTGTAAGAAGTCCTCCAGCTCGGCATTACGCACATATGCATCAAATTCCTCCTTGAAGCCTGCTTCGACCATAAAATCATCGGATGGCCACTCACAAGCTCGTACATTTGCGTCCCTTGGCAATTCAACATCTTGTTCACGTATAGCAATCCTTGGCCCTTTCTTTGCCGAGGAACCACCTTGGTAGATTCTTCTAAGCATATTTCTTTTCTAAAAATTTCTGAAATTTTAGTAACTTCAAAATAAAAGTGAATAAAACTAAACAAGATTGATAGCTACTACTCCTACAAGTGCCTAGAGCCTATATCATGCATTGGAATTGCTTGGGACCTCAAAAATTTAACATGCAAGCTCAAGAACATGGTCACCTATGCAGCAAAAATTTGCAATGAATAAAGCACTAGAACAAAAACTAATTGGACCAATGGAGGAGTGACATACCAAGCAACAATCTCCCAAAGCAGTTTTGTGAATGGAGCTTTGAGCTAAGAGATCGAAAATCGCAGCAAAACGAGCTAGAACTCGTGCTTGAGCTGGATGGGGATTTTTTTGGGTAGAAGATGAAGTGTGTGGGTGCTGGCATAAGTGGAGGGGGGGCACTGGGGGCCCACGAGATAGGGGGGCGTGCCCTATAGGGGGGCGCCCTCCTCTCTCGTGGCCTGGTTCTTGCTCCTCCTGCAGTGATTTCAGTGCCTAAAATCCTCAAACATTCCGGAAAAAATCATACTAAATTTGCAGGGCATTTGGAGCACTTTTATTTTCGGACTATTTTTTTAATGCACGGATAATTCAGAAAACAGACGGATAATACTATTTTTGCTTTATTTATTCTAAATAACAGAAAGTAAAAAGAGGGTACAGAAGGTTGTGCCTTCTAGTTTCATCCATCTCGTGATCATCAAAAGGAATCCACTAACAAGGTTGATCAAGTCTTGTTAACAAACTCATTCCGAATAACACGGAACCGGAGAAATTTTGAATAACACTAAGTTACCTCAACGGGGATATGAAAATCCCCACCAATAAGAATATCATACTTTTTCTTGATAGTAGGGAGAGGAAATTCAAAACCTCCAAAAATGATAGTTGGAACTTTTTCAATAGAATTGATGCTATGAACTCGAGATTGTTTCCTCGGAAAGTGTACCGTATGCTCATTACCATTAACATGAAAAGTGACATTGCCTTTGTTGCAATCAATAACAGCCCCTGCAGTATTAAGAAAAGGTCTACCAAGGATAATAGACATACTATCGTCCTCGGGAATATCAAGAATAACAAAGTCCGTTAAGATAGTGACATTTGCAACCACAACAGGCACTTCCTCACAAATACCGACAGGTATAGCAGTTGATTTATCGGCCATTTGCAAAGATATTTCAGTAGGTGTCAACTTATTCAATTCAAGTCTACGATATAAAGAGAGAGGCATAACACTAACACCGGCTCCAAGATCACATTAAGTAGTTCTAACATAATTTCTTTTAATGGAGCATGGTATAGTTGGCACACCCGGATCTCCAAGTTTCTTTGGTATTCCACCCTTAAAAGTGTAATTAGCAAGCATGGTGGATATTTCAGCTTCCGGTATCTTTCTTTTATTTGTAATGATAACCTTCATATACTTAGCATAAGGATTTACTTTCAGCATATCAGTTAAGCGCATACGTAAGAAAATAGGTCTAATCATTTCAGCAAAGCGCTCAAAATCCTCATCATCCTTTGACTTGGATGGTTTAGGAGGAAAGGGCATGGGTTTCTGAACCCATGGTTCTCTTTCTTTACCATGCTTCCTAGCAACAAAATCTCTCTTATCATAACGTTGATTCTTTGATTGTGGGTTATCAAGATCAACAGCAGGTTCAATCTCTACATCATTGTTTTTGCTAGGTTGAGCATCAACATGAACGTTACCATTAACATTATCACTAGGTTCATGTTCATCACCTGATTGTGTTTCAGCATCAGAGATAGAAATATCATTGGGATTCTCAGGTGTGTCTACAGTAGGTTCACTAGTTCTATCGTCTTTCTTTTTCTTCTTTTTAGAAGAACTAGGTGCCTCTAAATTATTTCTCTAAGAATCTTGCTCGATTCTCTTAGGGTGGCCTTCAGGATACAAAGGTTCCTGAGTCATTCTACCAGTTCTAGTAGCCAGTCTAATAGCAAAGTCATTTTTATTATTTAATTCATCAAGCAAATCATTTTGAACTTTAAGTACTTGCTCAGCTTGAGTGGCAACCATAGAAGCATATTTGCTGACGAGGTGAAGTTCATCTTTAACTCTAGCTATATTATCGCCTACGCGTCCTATCTCGAAAGCATTATTCTTTAACTCTCTACCAACATAAGCATTAAAACTTTCTTGTCTAGCCATAAAGTCATCAGATTCATCTAAGCATGGGCTATAAATTTAGTAGAGGGGATTTCAACTTTATCATATCTATAGAGAGAATTTACCTTTGCTACCTGTGTCGGGTTATCAAGACAATGTGGTTCTTCAGGCGGTAAATTGACCATGTATTTCTTCAATAGGAGGTAAATTCTTAACATATTCAGCTTTAATACCTTTTTCTTTCATTGATTTCTTTGCCTCTTGCATATCTTCAAGACTGAGAAATAAAACACCTCTCTTCTTCAGAGTGGGTTTAGGAATAGGCTCAGGAGTTGGCTCAATTGGTTCAGGAATTACTTCAGGAATTGGCTCGGGAAGAGTCCAATTATTTTCATTAGTCAACATATTATTCAATAATATTTCAGCTTCGCCGACTGTTCTTTCCCTGAAAACACAACCAACACAACTATCCAAGTAGTCCTTGGAAGCATCGGTTAGTCCATTATAAAAGATATCAAGTCTTTCATTTTTCTTAAGAGGATGATCAGGCAAAGCATTAAATAGCCGGAGAAGCCTCCCCCAAGCTTGTGGGAGACTCTCTTCTTTGATTTGCACAAAATTATATATTTCCCGCAAAGCAGCTCGTTTCTTATGAGCAGGGAAATATTTAGCAGAGAAGTAATAGATCATATCCTGGGGACTACGCACACAACCAGGAGCAAGAGAATTATACCAAGTCTTAGCATCACCCTTTAATGAGAACGGAAATATCTTAAGGATATAAAAACAGCGAGACTTCTTATCATTAGTAAACAGGGTAGCTATATCATTCAACTTGGTAAGATGTGCCACAATAGTTTCAGATTCAAGGCCATAAAAAGGATCAGATTCAACTAAAGTAATAATATCAGGATCAACAGAGAATTCATAATCCTTATCAGTAACACAAATAGGTGAAGTAGCAAAAGCAGGATCTGGTTTCATTCTAGCATTAAGAGACCGCTGCTTCCATTTAGCTAATAATTTCTTAAGATCATATCTATCATTGCAAGCAAAGATTTCCCTAGCAGCTTCTTCATTCATAACATAACACTTAGGAACAACAGGCAATACATAATCATTGAGAGAACCTTCCTCATCACTATCATCAATAATAGGTTCTTCAGTAGTATCATTCCCCCTAACTCTAGCAAGTTGTTCATCAAGAAATTCACCTAATGGCAAAGTAGTTTCAAGCACATAAGTAGTTTCATCGTGCATAGCAGAGGTGGCATCATCAATAACATGCGACATATCGGAATTCATAGCAGTAGCAGGTTTAGGTGTCGCAAGCTTACTAATAATGGAAGGAGAATCTAGTGCAGAGCTAGATGGCAGTTCCTTACCTCCCCTCGTAGTTGAGGGCAAAATAGTAGTTCGGTCGTCTTTCAAGTTCTTCATAGTGATCAACAGATATAAATCCCAAGAGAATCAGAGAATAGAGCTATGCCTCTCCGGCAACGGCACCAGAAATTAGTCTTGATAACCCACAAGTGTAGGGGATCACAATAGCTTTCGAGGGTAAAGTATTCAACCCAAATTTATTGATTCGACACAAGGGGAGCCAAAGCATATTCTTGAGTATTAGCAGTTGAGTTGTCAATTCAACCACACCTGGATAACTTAGTATCTGCAGTAAAGTATTTAGTAGAAAAAGTGGTATGATAATAAAGGTAACGGTAGCAAAAGTAAAGATAAATGTTTTTGGGTTTTTGTAGTAGTTGTAACAGTAGCAACGGAAAAGTAAATAAGCGAAGAACAATATATGAAAAGCTCGTAGGCAATGGATCAGTGATGGATAATTATGCCGGATGCGATTCCTCATGCAATAGTTATTACATAGGGTGACATAGAACTAGCTCCAGTTCATCAATGTAATGTAGGCATGTATTCCGTAAATAGTCATACGTGCTTATGGAAAAGAACTTGCACGACATCTTTTGTCCTACCCTCCCGTGGCAGCGGGGTCCTAGCGGAAACTAAGGGATATTAAGGCCTCCTTTTAATAGAGAACCGGAACAAAGCATTAGCACATAGTGAATACATGAACTCCTCAAACTACGGTCATCACCGAGAAGTATCCCGATTATTGTCACTTCAGGGTTGTCTGATCATAAGACATAATAGGTGACTATAGACTTGCAAGTAGGATCAATAACACACATATATTCATGAAAACATAATAGGTTCAGATCTGAAATCATGGCACTCGGGCCCTAGTGACAAGCATTAAGCATAGCAAAGTCATTGCAACATCAATCTCAGAACATGGTGGATACTAGGGATCAAACCCTAACAAAACTAACTTGATTACATGGTAAATCTCATCCAACCCATCACTGTCCAGCAAGCCTACGATGGAATTACTCACGCACGGCGGTGAACATCATGAAATTGGTGATGGAGGATGGTTGGTGATGACGACGGCGACGAATCCCCCTCTCCGGAGCCCCGAACGGAATCCAGATCAGCCCTCCCGAGAGAGATTAGGGCTTGGCGGCGGCTCGTGTCGTAAAACGCGATGAAACTTTCTCTCTGATTTTTTCTCCCCGAACGTGAATATATGGAGTTGGAGTTGAGGTCGGTGGAGGACCAGGGGGCCCACGAGATAGGAGGCCGCGCCCTAGGGGGGGCGCCCCTGTCTTGTGGAGAGTCTGTGGGCCCCCTAGTATTGATTCTTTCACCAAAAATTCTTATTAATTCCAAAAAGTGCCTCCGTGGATTTCCAGGACATTCCGAGATCTTTTCTTTCTACACATAAAACAACATCATGGCAGTTCTGCTGAAAACAGCGTCAGTCCGGGTTAGTTTCATTCAAATCATGCAAGTTAGAGTCCAAAACAAGGGCAAAAGTGTTTGGAAAAGTAGATACGTTGGAGATGTATCAGCGAGGAACCAGTTGTGCTTCCCTGTTTTTGGCAAAGGTGGTGTGATTACAATGGGCAGTAACTGTAGGGACACTGCATCATATCAAAAAGGACAGGCATTGTTAATGTAAGATCAGCATTGTTCAGAGTATGAGTAGGATAATGCAAGAAACAACATTGATATGTCCCAGTTGGAACTGGGAGGAAAATACAGGGAAATGTATACTGGGTTCGAAAATATAGAAGTGCCATGCATTGTTGTACTCATGTTATCTCGCAATCGATTCTTTATAGGAAACTACTATGTCATGCATGTTATGTAATCATGTTCTGTCCTCACAAACAAATTCTTCAAGGCAACTAACAGACCATGCATTGTTATATAGTCGTGTTCTATGGGAAAAATTTTTGTGAGGATATTATTCTTGCCATTGATTGCTGAAGGGCGAATATAGGTATGTACACATCGTAAGCATTGCATGATTTCACTACTTCCAAATATAGAGTTCTCCATATGCACATTTACTTTCCTAATGTATGGTTAGATGAAACCAACAGTGTGGTGCATGTTTCTACATCATGAAAATGAGGAAACTAACATGGCCATTGATACACACTCATATTTAGTAGTAGTATATAGATTACTGTAAAATAAGGATAATATCCATATATTCCTAACTGTTTGATTATTCAGGGTACAAATTGGCTGTAATGACATGGTCACAATCGCATGAATTAACTCATTCCAAATATATCTGATTTATGGCGTCTCTAATATATTGCCATAGTTCTACTCAAATTCTGCTCAAACAGGGATATGCAAATCATCACAAAAAGTTCAAATAGTGTCATGGCGTCATCATTAACATGAGATGGAAACAACTTACACGCGCCGTCCCAGCAATACGTGGTGCCATCTGCTTTGTCGATCGTGTAGATGATGCCATTGTGTTCAATAGCATCACAGAAGTGTGTATCAGCTTTGACGATGATCCACTGCGAGCTGAGTTGTCTCCAGCTAAAAAAGGCACTGGCATAAAGATAGGCGGGTCCGCGTTCGAACAAGGCAATTAGCTTGAAGTCTGCGTAATTCGCATGTTGTGTGGGCACTTGGCAGATTACAATCTTCTGCAAAACAAGGTCCGTCCAACTGACGTAGTAATCTAGATGACTTGGACCATGATGGTAATACTCTATATAATCCAACGGAGGAAGGATAATCTCATGGGAGGTCTGGAAGTTCACGAGCACCAACTTTTTACCGTCTTCTCTGAAGGCAGCCATCCAGTGGCAGTTCATGCCGACCCAGTACATACCTGCCAATAAGTTTCGAGCGATGGTGATCGGATCGATGTCGAGGGAAATGATGTACGGCGACACACTACATACCTGCAAAGAAGTTTCGGCTAACGGAGATCGGATTCAAGTCGAGGGGCATCATGCACGCCTCCGTATCATGGTGAGCCATTCTCGCAAGACCAGATAGCAGCAAGCAGGGTGTCTTCAAAAGCTTAGGCCTCACTTCGATGATGGCCGTGTGCATGTCCCTCGAGCATGCAGCCAGCCGCAGGGCGGTCAACATATCCATACACGAACAACAGAGGTCGAGGATGTCACTGGGGAGATTGCTCCAATCACGGCTCATATGGATGCTGCGTGGTTTGCGTTCGGCCATGGTGGAGTTTGGAAGGGGGCTTGATTTACGGGGGAGAAGGATGTCGGTGCTGGAGCGGCTAGCGAGGGAATAGTGGTACTGGGGGAGGCGAGTGAGGCGACGGTACATGGGGGCATAGTGAGATGGAGACGGAGACAGAGACGGAGAAGGAGATGGAGATGGAGTGGTGCTATGGGAGCGGAGAAGTAGACGAGGCGAGGCGCCAATGTGCTGTACAGCAGCGGTGACAGACTGCACAATGCACAGGGTGAGGCTAACTTTGGTAACCCGAACATGCCGCCTCGCCTGGACTAGTGTCAGGCGCAGGGTGTTGTCACTTCACTGTGAGGACCGGATGAATAGTATTTTGACCATCAAGTGTACCACAGTTGTACTACTACTACTACTACTACTACTACTACTACTACTACTACTAGTAGTAGTAGTAGTAGTAGTAGGAACATGAGTACTCCAGTATTGTTTAGCGGAAATAGGTCTCCCGTGCTAGCATGCCTGTTCACTTCATCGTTCAAGTATCAACCATATTGTGAGCAGAACCAAATTCTCGTGCATGCCAAATCAACGCCCTGCCGCGATGCATGCAGTGGTCGTTCTGGTGCATCGAGGAAGGCATGCAGATCGTTCCACACTTAAGAAGAGGAAAAATGGAAAGGTAGAACGCGGTAGCATAGGAAGAGAACGCTGGCTAACGAGGCTGGGAGGGGATCGAGCAGGAAGTTAATGCTCCACTTCTAAAGGTTTAGGGAAAACCTGATTTTCATAAGGTGACTTATACTCACCTAAATGGAGGGAGTATTCCTTAACCAGAGAATGTTGTGTCTCCCACTCACGGGCTCAAAAAAAAAGCTACGACACATTTTTTTTATCTGTTTGCATAGGTCCCACCTATCAGGAAGGATGGGCACGTACACTAACAGGTACGACTCCTCAGCCTACCCGCATAGCCTTTTCGTTTAGTCTACCTAGCTGTCTAACACTACTAGGGAAAACCTTATACACAGAATCTTAGCAGCAGCATGGTTTAAAAACAGACGCTACTGCTAATTAGCAGTAGCGAGCTTCAGAAAAGAGCGCTACTAATATCTAAGTAGCAGTAGCGCTCTAGGTGAAACGAGTGCTACTACTATAATTGCCACGGTGTTGCCTCCAGGATAGATATAGTAGTAGCGCCCTTCCAAGGGACGCGCTACTGCTAAAGTACTTAGTAGCAGCGTTTTTCCTCAAAACTCGCTACTGCTAAGTATCACCGCAACTAATTAAGTTTAGTCCCATACTGCAAAGCGAACAAGGTGTTTACCATCTTAAATATGTTACTTCTCAACCTATCTCGAGCACTTGGTCTTCATTGAACTATATGTGTATGATTTGTGGCTGCAATATGAATCCT
The DNA here is from genome assembly GCA_963921465.1 of Triticum timopheevii. Lineage (NCBI taxonomy): Eukaryota > Viridiplantae > Streptophyta > Magnoliopsida > Poales > Poaceae > Triticum > Triticum timopheevii. The sequence continues at coordinate 299,852,843 of OY997274.1, forward strand.
CGCCTGTACCTATACAGGTACAGTGAGGATTCATGTTGACTATTTAGATTCTATACAAAAAGATCAATGATGACCAATGTATATTTTTGATGTTTTTACATTGCTTAGACTTTGAGCGTTTTTTCAGGACAAAGCGTTACTGATATTGGGATAAACAAAAGAAATAACTGCTTCCATTAGAAGTAGCGTTTTTCACTAAAACGCGCTATAGATAAATTAGCTATAGTGCGTTTTCCTTATGAGCGCTACTGCTAGTTCGACTTAACCACCCACCGGCTCAAAATTTCGCTAGGTCCTCGTTTCACCCCCCGGCCTGTTCCCCTACTCCTGTCGCCGCCGCCCAAGCCCGAGCCTGCCCTCACCGCCGCCGCCCGAGCCCGCCCTCAACCTCACCACCGCCGCCCGCCGCCGCCCTCGACCACACTGTCGCCACCCTCGACCTCACCGTCGCCGCCCTCGACCTCACCTCCGCCGCCCGAGCCCGCCCAGGACCACCGCCTCCCAATCCCGAGCCCGCCCTTGCCGCCCCTACCTTCGTCGCCGAGCACCTCCCTGCCACCGTCTCTCCCTCTGTAAGCCCCCCACCCCTCCCCCACCCCCTCTCTCTTTGCTTAGTTAGTAGATGATTTTAGTAGTAGTAGATATTAATTTAGGGTTCATAGATAATGATTTTTAGTAGTAGTGGATACTAATTAGTAGTAGTGATGGTAAAGTAGTTGTATAATTAGCAGTAGTAGATGTTAATTAGTAGTAGATGTAGTAGTAGATGTTAATTAGTAGTAGTAGATGTACTAGTTTCTTTCTATTTATAGTAAGTTTATATTTAGTAAGAACGAGTTGAATTAATAGAACTAGTTTAGTTTTAGTCGAACTAGTGTAGTTTTAGTTGAACTAGTTTAGTAAGTAAATTAATAACTAGTTGAAATACTTTATTTTTAGAAAGAACTAGTTTTTTCTATTTATAGTAAGTTTATATTTAGTAAGAACTAGTGGAATTAATAGAACTAGTTGAACATGTCATATTTGTTGTTATTTTTTAGTTTAAGCAATTATTTCATGTTTTGGTTACACGGTAACTTCTCTGGAGATACCCTGGTAAGATTTTTTACTATTACGACATCCGTGCATCTTTTGCATACTTCTAAAACTAGTACATCATTGCTAACTACGAAGTTATTACTATGTTTTTCAATAGAAACTCCCGATGGATTGTGTGCCTCATCGGATGTATCTGAATGGTCACCTACAGTTCTGAACATACTGCCAGGTAAATCTAGGGAGCTCACCTGTGCATATCGGATTTCTAAAACGGTGAACACATGTTCATCAAAGAATGGAAGAAATGTATGGACATTAGCAAGGAGGTTCTTGGAAGTAACATTCAGCGAAAGGCAAGAATTGGAGATAGGCTAATCTCCATTCTCCAAAATGGAGAGTCAGGGGCTATATTGTTTTTTTGCTATTTTACCTTAGAAAGTGTAGTAGGTCTTAATCGAATGTAGTAGGTCCTATGAGGTACAATATGTTTATTATGTGGTAATGCGTTAGAGTTGATAATGAGGAGTACTTGTGATTACGACTAGTGACCAATTTGCTAAGTTGATCTTGAGGAGGTGTTATATGACAATGATGTATTATGATGATAGGTTGTTAATGATATGATGATGATGATATTATTATATCATTGGGTGAAAGAACCGCTGATTAGTTTCAAGTGGATGGACATCCACTTGAAACTAGTCCATGGTTCTTTCACCCCGTGATGTAATAACTCATTATGATGTAAAAACAATCTCTAAATTCCTGTTGTATGAAAACTTGTGTAAAGGTGTATGAATACAACATGAAATAAAAAAGAAATAAAATACTAAATAATAGTAGTAACGCGGGCAAGGAGAAGCGCTACTACTAATTACTAGTAGCGCTCTTCTGGAGAAGCGCTACTACTAAGTCAATTTAGCAGTAGCGTGGGTCTAGGCACGCTATTGCTAAGCTTTAGCTGTAGCGCCTTATCAGTAGCGCTCCTGCCCGCGCTACTGATAGGCCTAAAACCCGCGCTGCTACTAGGCTTTTCCCTAGTAGTGTAATCAACTGCCTGCACGCCACTTCTCCCATTTACTTCTCCATCGGGAACCGATTCGCCTCGGCTTCTTCACCTCCCCTTCATCTTCATTTGCATACAAACCCCACTGCATTCACATTGTTTTAACCTCTTTAATTAATCATCTACTACTTCAGTTAGACTAGCCATCTAATCCTAATTCTCCAAACCATAGCCCTCCGTTCCAGCGGTTCCAAATGGCGAAAGAGATCGAGATGCAGGTTTTTAGCGTCGAACATGTCCTCGTCGAAGGCTCGATGCGCATAGTTTCCACCGTCACCGTCAACCCAAGGGTTGTTCGGCAGTGGACCAACAATGTATCCAACTCCCTCGAAAAGGTAGAGATGAGGGTCATCGGTCTCAATGCAGAGTACACGGAGCGTGCCCCTGGGAAGATCCAGCGTGCCGCCGTCCTTCAGCTGTGCCTCGAAGATGATGTTTTGGTGTACCACATCATACACTCGCCCTCCATACCAGGTGAGCTTCATGATTTCTTGTCTTGGGAGGACGTATACTTCCGTGGGGCAGCCATCGAAGGGGACAAACAGAAGCTGGAGCTGTACAACCTTGATTTGAAAAGCATCGCTGACCTACAAACCAGAATCAAAATTCCTGTAGAAGATTGTGCTAAATAGACACCATCCCTATTCGATGTAGCAAATTTTGTGCTCAGTACAAATCTTCAGAAGGGTGACGAGACGGTGGCATTAAGGTCGTCTGGATGGGATAATTATCCCTTGACGTACGAGCGGATAAAATATGCTTCCCTCGATGCCCATGTGAGTTTCGAGATAGCTGCAAGGTCCAAAGAGCTTGTTGCGAAGCCGTCTCCCACAGAGAATGAGAACAAGAAGAAGAAGAAGAAGAAGAAGAAGAAGAAGAAGAAGAAGAAGAAGAAGAAGAAAACGCTGCACCAGCAGGAGGGCATTATGGATGGACGAACTATTTCCTCTCTTGTAAAAAAACTTATTCCCTCTCGGTGTATATTGATATAGATGGACTATTTTGATGGTGTGCATGTCTTTGGAACAGAGTAGTAGCATGGGTCCGCTTGACTATAAGGAACTATTTATTCGCATATATAGCTTTCTCTGCTACTCCTTCCAGTGATCGGTATGTAGTGCATGTGTCCGTAGACATGACAACTTGTCCATGGAAGTTCAATTACGACGACCATCACGTTTCATCTTGCGATTCCCACGACGCCTCTCCAAATCACGGCACCACGCCCCCGACGTGAGCCTCACCCCACTCGGCCGCACCGCCCCTCTGCCTTTGTGTGCATGACATGTGGGCCACCTAAAATGCAGTGAGCATCAAGTTTCTACCACTGCCACCCATGATTCCCACGACACCGCTCGAACCCATGAAACCACACGTCCCCCAACCTGCGGCTCACCCCTCTTGGCTCCACTGCCCCTCTGCCTTCGGGAGCATTACATGTGGACCAGTCACCTATTTGGTCCACATGTTATTGACTCAAAGGTAGGTGTAGTAAGGCGCTGAAGCTCAGTCCCGACGGCCCTGAGAGGGAAATGTAACTCCTGCGCCAGGGCTTGTGGTGCTCCCGCAGCACGAACTTGTGCCAAACTCGAGATTTGTTTCTTTACTATACATGCACGCAACGATTTAATAGACATTGTAATCTCAACATGTGATGGGGAGCTCTAAATTTGAATTTGAAACTTATAAAATGAAAAGATTCAAAACAAATAAACTAGGAGAGAGGGAGTATATTGTAGGATGTGTCCCATACAAAATAAGTCCCCTGGTTTGTCACCGCAAAGATGCAGTTAGAAAGGAGTACAACGTCTTCCTACTCGTACGGCAATAAATCAGCCGCAGACAGCATGGTCCGCCTTTGACCGCCATGTGCAAGGTTCGTGCTATCTTATTGAATCTCACCGTGGTTCCATCGTACCAATTCATGCGGTGGCCCGTTGCATGGATGATCCCAATGTTGGACAAAGGTTCTACGGGAATGGTGTCACTGTTGTAAATGTTGTGCAAATTGATGTTGGTACCCTCCCGTACATATGCAAGCCAATCTCCACTCGCACCGAGCCTAGCCTGTGAAACAGTGGTAGGGGGAGAATTAGGAAATGGACACGGAAGTTGTCTTTAGAATGCATTTACTACGTGATCAAACTCATCTTACCTCCTCATCGGAGGAAATTCGAGTGCCCCTCAACGTCGGCATCTCAAGGGGCGTCAACTTGCAACTACGGCCACGCCACGCTGGAGAGACCTCCAAGGAAACATCCTCGTGCATTCCACGGAACATCAAGATGCATTTGTATGAGTAGTTTATCTTGTGAGAGAAAAGGATGAACTAGGGAAGGCCTCTAGAGATAGAGATGGACACTACTACTACCAATGTGTTGGCCCGTGCGTTGCAATGGATCCAAACTAGTAGAATAATACTAGTTCACGTGCTTGAAATATAAACACTCTAGTTTTGATATACATGTGTCAGCAGACACGACAACTTGTCCATGGAAGTTGAACCACGACGACCATCACATTTCTTGTTTCTACCACTGCCACACCCACACGTGATTCCCACGACGCCGCTCCAACCCACGGCACGACGTCCCCCGACGTGGACATGGATCCTCTGACGTGGCTATCACTACCTTGCCCAGCCTTTCCTTCGCTGACAGGTGGGACCCACGCTTATGGGTCCCACATGTCAGTGACAGAATGGTAGGATTGTTCATGCCCCTCATCCCTCTCGGCCCCACCGCTCCTCTGCCTTTGTGTGCATGACATGCGGGCCAGCTGAACTGCGGTGACCATCAACTTTCTACCACAGACACACCCGATTGGACACGGTTTGCCTGCTCCATTGCTGTGCTCCGATCCGTACTCCCGCACCATCAAATTTTCATCCAGCGGCTGTGACACATTTCGTCCCGGGCATCAATCCTCAGATGGAGTACTTATGTACTATAGGTAGTACCTGCCGGTATGGCCATCTACGCCTCGTAATGCCCCGACGCCCAGCTGTGGTACCCTCGCCACGGCCACGCCACCACCGGCCGGTTCATCTCGAACGAGTGAGTCGCGAACCACGCCATCACCATGAGGATGACATGTGGGCCAGCCGCATTTAAGGTCCGCATGTCATTGACTCATAGGCCGGGCACTAAGCCACTGAAGTTTGGTCCCGTGGGTCCCGAGAGGGAAATGTAACTCTTGCGGAAGGCCTTGTGGTGCTCCCGTAGTACAAGCTCGTGCCAAAACTAGAATTTGTTTCTTACTACTACCAAGGCCCTGTTTGGATACTCTAACTCAGTTAGAGGTTAGAGTTAGATTCTAACCTTGAACTAACCTTAAACTAACTCTAACCAAAGAGCTGTTTGGATGTTAGGGTTAGATTGACAATAAATATTCTTTCTCAATCATTTGACTACTTTGGATCCTGTTTGGATGGGAGGGGTAACTTTTTTTTACTAAATTTTCTAGTGGGCCTAGGAGAACTAACCCAAATAAGCTCCTCTAGTGTGGGCTAGTTTTTTGGGGTGGGTTAGATCCAATTAACCCAAACTAACCCATCATGTTTGGATACTTTTGGGTTATTTGAGCCTCAACTAACTAAAACTAACTCTAACTTAGGGATCCAAACAGGGCCCAACTAGTACTAGTAAGGTACACGTGCATTGCATGCATGAGACACTACTAGGAAAAGGGCTATAGATGGAAATGACACTAATGGCGCACCAGACAAGTGGTGCGCCATTAGTATATACTAATGGCGCACCACCTTCTGATGCGCCATTCGTGTTGAAACTACTAATGGCGCACCTTGACCACAGTGCGCCATTAGTACCAATTTTTTTTGAACTAGTGCGCCTGTCCAAACATACTAATGGCGCATCCCCTGGTGGTGCGCCATTACTAGTTGTAACTAGTAATGGCGCACCAGCCAGAAGGTGCGCCACTAATGTTATTTTTTTTATTATTGCTTTTATTCCTTTTTTTGCAAAAGTTCTAATGGCGCACCACCAGGGGGTGCGCCATTAGTAACCTGGATTACTAATGGCGCATTTGTTGCTGGTGCGCCATTAGTAAGTGGGCAGCAACAAGATATTTTGGACAGCCTCTCCTCCCACACTCACTTTCTCCCCACTTCATTCTCTCCACTGCCTCCTCCTTGTCTCGGGTGCCTCCTCTTTTTCACCTCATTTCCACCATAGATTCATTCAAATTAAGTGGTTAAGTTACCTTGTTTTGCTAGGTAAGTAAGGGGGGAAGCTATATTTATGTTGTTCTCCCTACAACAATGTGCACATGCACTTTTTATGGCCTAGCTAGATCTATGTATGTTCGTGCTGTTGCATATGTTTGTGGTGTTGCATATGTGTTTGTGTTTGGAGGTGTACCGGTATTTGAAATGCGATAGTTGCCAATATTTTGCCGGAATGTTGATTCATTTTTGTTTCGGCGAGAATTTTGGCATTAAGCATTCTTTTTGGTCCTATTTTTAGGGAAAGTCATGCCAAATTTTTTCTTGGTTCTAAAATATCGTTTTGCTCTACCCCGCAGGCGACCATGGTCCGCACGATGACCGAAGGCATCGTGAATAGCTTTTTGAGGTCTGCGAAGGCCGAGATGCTTCAAAAGAACGAGACAGAGATAAGATGTCCGTGTCGAAGATGCAAGCTGAATAGCCTTATTGCGGACCCGGATTCCGGGCAGGTGCGGGACCACCTGCTCTTGCGTGATTTCATGGATGGCTATCGGTGGCAAGGTGATGAAGATGACTACGAAGTCGTCCATGGGGGCCGGGCAAGAAATGAGGAAGGGCAGCAAGACAACCACCGCGGCTCGGGGGGGGGGGGGGGGGGCGAGAAGACGAAGAATCCCCAGGAGATGATCATGACGGTGATGCTGTACACAGTCATCATGTAGAAGATGCAGGACATGATGATGATGCCGGCGGAGCAGACGACGCTGGACCATCGATGGGCTGGGTGCAGGACCCTCATATTCAAGAGCTGCTTCTCTAGCAGACGGATAACGCAAGAGCTGCCGCCCGAGAGAAAGCGAAGATGGATCAACTTGAGTTAGACGCGGTTACTCCATTGTATGAAGGATGCAGGCCCGAGGATACCCGCCTGAAAGTAACGCTCATGGCTCTGGAGGTGAAGGTAAAACACAAAATTACCGACGCATGCTTCGACGAGAACATGTCATTCTGGCACGAACGTCTTCCCAAGGGGAACAAGTGCCCGACCAGTTTGGAGGAGGCGAAGAAAATCGTGTGTCCTCTGGATTTACCGCACGTGAAATACCATGTGTGCATGAACAATTGCATCATTTATCGGGACGAGCACGCGGAGTCTACCATATGTCCGGTGTGTGGTGTCACTCGATACAAGAAGAGGAAGAAAGCTCCTCGAAAAGTGGTGTGGTACTTTCCGATCACTCCTCGTCTGCAGCGGTATTTCGCGGACCCTAAGGTAGCAAAGCTCTTGCGTTGGCACGTGGATAGGGAGGAGAAGAAGCGAGAAGATGACGCAAATGATCCGGAGATAGATAAAAAAGACAAGATGCTGAGTCACCCTAAGGATGCGAGCCAGTGGCAAGCGTTGAACTTCGAATACCCAGAATTTGGGAACGATCCAAGGAACATCATGCTGGGCGCGAGCACCGATGGAGTCAATCCGTTTGGCAGCCAGAGAAGCACACATAGCACCTGGCCTGTGTTCGTGTGGATGTACAACCTTCCCCCCTGGTTGTGCATGAAGAGGAAGTACATTCACATGAGTATGCTAATTGAAGGGCCGAAACAACCAGGGAACGACATCAATCTGTATCTGGGGCTGCTGAAAGAGGAGATTGACACGCTGTGGAAAACGCCAGCCAATACGTGGGACGCCGCAGAGAAAGAATATTTCCCTACGAGAGCCGCACTGCTCACGACGGTGCACGACTATCTCGGTTACGGATATCTTGCGGGGCAGGTAGTCCACGGATTTTCTGGATGCGTAAGGTGCATGGATGACACAACGTATCGCCAGCTAGATAGAGATCCCGGGTCTTCGAAAACCGTGTTCATGGGACATCGAAGGTGGCTTCGCGACGATGACCCGTGGAGGAAACGCAAGGATCTGTTCGATGGTGAAACCGAACCCCGAAAACACCCGTGTACGAGGAGCGGCGAGGAAATAGACAAGCTGTTGAAAAATTGGAAAGACTGCCCACTGCCGGGAAAGAAGCAAAAGGCGTCAGAGCCGCTGCTGAAGGTATGGAAAACGACGTCTGTTTTCTGGGACTTGCCGTACTGGAAGATCCACCGTGTGCCTCACAGCCTTGATGTCATGCATATCACGAAGAACGTGTGCGAGAGTCTGCTTGGTACCCTGCTCAACATGCCAGAGAGGACCAAAGATGGGCCGAAAGCAAGGGCAGACTTGAAATCAATGGGCATCAGGCAGGAGCTTCACGCTATATATGATGATGATGATGATGATGATGATGATGATGATGATGAGGCGAAGCAGGACACAGAAAGTCGTCGCAAAGGCAAAAAGGCCAAGAAGACCGGAAATGACTACCCTCCCGCGTGCTTCACTCTAAGTCAGGAGGAGATCGAGCAGTTTTTCACCTGCCTCCTAGGAGTAAAACTTCCTTACGGTTACGCGGGGAAGATAAGCAGATACCTAGACCCAGCGAAGCAGAAGTTCAGCGGGATGAAGTCTCACGACTGTCACGTGCTGATGACGCAGATACTTCCAGTTGCAATCCGTGGGATCATGGACACGCACGTCCGTGAAACGCTATTTGGCCTATGCAACTTCTTCGACGTCATCTCTCGGAAGTCGATTGGCGTGAGGCAACTCAGAAGGCTACAGGAAGAGATCGTGGTGATACTATGCGAGCTTGAGATGTACTTCCCGCCCGCATTCTTCGACGTTATGGTGCATCTGCTGGTCCATATAGTGGAGGATATCATCCAACTCGGGCCGACGTTCCTGCACAGCATGATGCCGTTCGAAAGGATGAATGGTGTCATCAAAGGATACGTTCGCAACATGTCACGTCCAGAGGGAAGCATAGCCAGGGGCTTTCTGACCGAAGAGTGCATCTCCTACTGCACGAATTATCTAGGCATCGAGAACCCCGTTGGTCTGCCCGTCAACAGGCACCTCGGCAGGCTCGCTGGATGGGGTCACCGTGAGGGTCGCCGCGAAATGCATGTCGACTTCGAGGGTCGACTCGCCGACTTTGAAAGAGCAAACCTAGTCGTGCTACAACACATAGACATGGTCGATCCTTGGGTGGTAGAGCACAAAACCTTTATTAAGAAGACGTACAATGACCGAGGCCAACAGAGGACGGACAGAGATATACTCAAAGAGCACAACTCATTTTTCACGCGTTGGTTCAAGCAGAAGCTTCTGTCGTACCCTTTACATGAGGATTCTTCCGCGGAAGAACAACTCATATTCGCCTTGTCACAGGGCGCCGAGCACAACCTGATGACCTATGAGGCGTACGATATCAATGGCTACACATTCTACACCGAGGCCAAGGACATGAAGAGCGATGGTTATCAGAACTCCGGGGTAATGATGGAATCCTACACCGGTAACGACAAGGACAGATACTACGGAAGGATCGAGGAGATCTGGGAGCTGAGCTACGCTGGAGAGAAGGTCCCGATGTTCCGTGTCAGATGGGCCAAGAGCGTCCTAAAAGAAGACCGGTATTTCACCACCATGGTTATACCCGAAGCCAAATCCAAGACCGCGGGCGCAAACGTCACCGCGAAAAATGAGCCATGGGTACTGGCTTCCCAAGTGGACCAATGCTTCTTCATTACCGACCCGTCAAAGACCAGTCGTGTTGTCGTGAGGAGAGGCAAAAGGAAGATCATCGGAATGGATGGAGTAGCCAATGAGCAAGACTTCGACAAGTACGGCGACCCGAGGATCGAACATGACGACGATGATGAAGTATCAGCATACACCACAAGAAGAAGCAGGACCACCCTACCTAAAGGACGTCCGTTCCACAGAAGAACTCCATTTGCGAAAAAGAAGGGCAAGAAGATTGTTAACAGATAGCTAGCTAAGATCGATTGTATTTAAATCGTAGCCTTCATTTCTCGATTGTATTTCATGGGCACTTTTTGAACTATCATGAATATTTTTAAATTTCATGGACACTCGATCTCGATCCCCCTCCATCTCGATCGCTATCCCACCTCGCCAGATCCGGTCCCCCTCGCCGCCGAGCACCCCCCGGTCCACCGGCCGCCACCGCCGACCCCCCGCATCCTCGACCCCTACTCAACCGCCGCCGCCGACCCCCCGCACCCTCCCCCGCTCCACCGGCATTACTGTTTGATGATATTTTTAAAAAAATTATTACTGTCTTATAAAAAAATTACTGTTATGATTTAAACAAGTTTGAACATATTTAAACACAAAAAAGTATCAAACAGCATTTTAAATGCATAAAAAAAAAATTTGTGGAGCCTGGGAATCGAACCCAGGACCTCCTGGTGTGAGAACGGGCACCTGACCAGTCGAGCTAGTAGAGGGGAGTTGATGTGGATAAGGTCAGGTGGGAGATAACCTGTTGGCTCGAGTGGAAATAAAAAAAAATACTAATGGCGCACCAGGTCGAGGTGCGCCATTAGCATGTATATACTTATGGCGCACCGAGGGGTGGTGCGCCATTAGTATTGTGCCGCCCCCCATCCATACTTTCTCCCGGGCCCACACATATCCCCTCTCCCTCGCCCTCGCCCTCGATCCCCTTCCCCTCTCCTCTCCCGACGCCGCTGCCCCGCCGCCTCGACGCCGCCCCGCCGCCTTGCCCCTGCGCCCATCGCCGGCGCCCCGTCGTCCCTGTCGCCCGTCTCCAACCACCGCCGCCCGAGGCCCCGACGTCGGCGCCGCTCTCCCCGTCGCCCCACCTCGTTGGACGCCATCGCCCCGCCGCCCTCGTCGCCGGTGGCCCGGACGCCGCCCCATCCACACCACCGTCGCCTCCTCCCCTGCGTCGTCGTCATCCCCGACATCCTCCCCGTGCCCCACTGTCCCCGTGAGCTCCCCCTCCTCCTCTCCCCCTCTCCCCCTCCTCCTGCCCCCGTGTGCCATGGCGATTTTTGATTAGGGTTTTCTAGTTGGTTTGTTAGTTTCATTGATCTGTATAGTGTTTGTTAGTTTCATTGAAATTTTTAAATCCTACAACAAGGACAATGGGAAACCAAAATATCCAGTGGAGTTCCACTGCAATTCATACAGCTCTTAATTGCAAGGAAACAAACATTTTGGAAACAAAATTTTGATCTCCAAAACCTAAGAGTATGAAAAGTTCAATATCGAGTGTGCCATCACAATGAGACAGTCTGACAAAAAATTGAGCTGAGGATAGTAGGTACCATTTGATTCCTCTCATCAATGTCTATATCCGGATCCGTTGATGTATCAGTCCTAGGACTTGTATCAGCCATACTTGACTCTCCCCAGTTATCATTGTTATGAGTTCTTAAAGCTACTAGATTTGGTTGCGCACCCTTTTGCTGTAGTAGTGCCTGAGGATCAACTGCTGTTACTGCTGCTGCCGCCGCCGCCGTAGTAGCTAGATCAGTCGGAGAAATGGACTGCAATTTGGGGTGCAAAAACTGCATCAATCCCTAATGTAGATGGAATGTCACTTAATAATTGGGACTCTGACTTGTCACTGGTACCTTCCCGTAATTTCCAAACTGAAGGGGGTCACTGGTATATGCATGTGTATTTGGCTTCAGATTGAATAAATTATCTGAACATCAGCAAACAAAGGAAAAACCAGTAAGCTTTAGTAATCATGAACATCGACTGTGCTACTCACGGAAATATTGTAACTTTCTCACAAGCAGAAAAGCGTACAGGATCCATGATTGAAATGAGTGGAGGAGGGTAAGTTTCTAGGACAACTGATTGAGAAAAGAGCGGCATACTTGTACTAAAATTAGCAAGATTTTCTATTCTGAATCCAGCAGAGTGCGCGAGTGCCCCGAAATCAGCAACTCGAGAAGGCTGCATGATGTTCACATCTGTTGGGCTGCAAGCAATTTTCAGCACAGTTAAACAAAGCTCAGAAAATAGTTTGAGCCTGCAACAAAGCTCCTCCTTTTCTTATTCTAGTCTTGCATATCACATACTACTGTACATCCTATGCCCATCCCATACTGTCCATTCAGTAATTGCCATGATGCATTCTATATGTTTTTTGTCCTTTGGAAGAATCACCCTGCCATTCATTCAATTTGCATCGGTCGCAGACTTATGTATCTGCACCAACCATCAAGAGGGACTGCTGGAACGTGTGATAAATATATTTGGTTCTGGTCCACAAACGCGTAGCATAGTTTCTTCAAAAAAACAATTTCCTTTACAATGTTTTTCTTAGTGGAGTTCCACTGCAATTCTAAGTAGATGTACACTGTAATTTCTACTGGATTTATAGTGTTTTTCTTACCGGAGTTTCACTGTAATTAGAATCCAGTGGATTTAATTTACACTGTAATTCTAAGTGGATTTACACTTTAATTTACTTACATACTACACTCTACTCAAGTTGATGAATTAATCCACACCACAATTAATCAATACACCACTAGTTATGTAGTTTTTAGGAAAATACTAGTAACTTGTGCTTTCGTATCCTAGTTATGTAGTTTTTAGGCAAATGCTAGTAACTTGTGCTTCTTTCCATAATTTTTGTTACACTGAAAATAAGGCAATTAACTAGCTACTTACTTGTAGACAGATTATTTTCTGGAATATCATATATTCAAATTTGTAATGAATGATGGCTTCTACCTTGGGGTGTGGTTTCATGGGCAGTCTCCTTGGCTAGCCTGAGTGGCTCTTGCTGCCCATGCTAGGCTGTCTCTTTCATAAATCAATGCATACTGATGTTCATATGTCATGTTTCATGCATGGAGAAAATTAGCTCCGTGCGGTCGCTAAGATGTACAAAATGGAGGATACCATCTTCTAACTCAAGGGGTTTTTTGTGATGCTAGTAGAGGCACATTGTGGCCTTTTCATCCATATGAAAGTAGAGGCACATTGTGGTGCTAGTTTGCTGGGTTTTGTCTCCGACCATCGTGTCGTGATGATATTGCAGGTACCCCGAGAGGCCCCTGAGTTTGCTGGAATGTCGATTAACTTCCGTTCCGGCAAATTCGGGTACTCCATATGTCCTATTTTCAGCAAAGGTCATGCTGAAATTTTCCGTGAATTTTAGCATGACTTTGCTAAAAATAGGACATATGGGGTACTTGTGACTAATGCATGGGCCGGGGTATCTTAGTAGTTAATTAAGTAGGATCAAGTGCCCCGGCGTACTTGTGACTAATGCATGGCTTTTAGGGTGCCTCGGTGTCGATAAAAACTGAAATGATGAAACGTTAGGCTTTTAGGGTGCCTCGGCGTCGAAAAACCCTCAATGATAAAAGCTTAGATTTTAGGATGCCTCGGTGTCGACAAACCCTAAATGATGAGACCATGATCTTGTTCCTTGACAATCACCAACTTTTTGACCAAACTTTGTTTCTATTTAGAGAGAAACATGGCCCACGACGATGCGGCCGGGGGTTCGGGCGGCAAGGCATTCTGGGAGCTGTCCCAGGAGATGGAGGAACAACCTCACTTGTATGAGGCCGCCGCCTTCCCCACCGATCCTGAGACCACGGATGGTGCCGCCGAGGATGACCACACTGATGCCACCACTGATGGTGCCGCCGAGGATGCCACCACTGATGATGGCGGCGCACGCACAGATGGCAGCCAACCGAAGAGGCAACGGAAGGACCGGCGCCCGATCGTGCTCCGCACCCTCAAGGAGGAAGTTACTGAAGTGGACTCCAACGGGAATCCAACGGCGCCCGAACGAATAGTCAAGGGGTACTCGCTTCAGCTCGGGTGCATTGTCCGGAGCACCGTCTCGATCAACACCGAGAACCTTAGGCATAAGGACCGAGGGAATTTGCGAAACCTCCTCTTCACGAAGCTGCACGAACGATACAAGTTCCCTGCTGAATTTGAAAACACAAGCCTCAACGGGAATAAAGTGAACAATGCTGCCCTCACGAAGATGAGCAAGGCCCTGTCTACTTGGAAAAGCAATGTGAAGAGAATGATCGAGAAAGGTGAGAGTTATCAGAAGATCAAGGAGAAAAATCCTTCGATCACCGAAGATGACTACAACGACTTCAAGATCAATTGCTCGAGCACCGCAAGCTCCCAATCAAGTGAGTGGGGGAAACAAATGCGGGAGCTGAACATACGGGAACACACACTCGGTCCCGGTGGTTACAGAGTGGCGGAGCCTATATGGGACAAGGAGGAGGCGGACCGTGCCGAGCAAGGCCTACCGCCCCTCTTCGATAAATACGGTGACAAGCAGACCAGGAACTTTGTCAGGGCCCGGTACAAGAAGGACCCGAAAACAAAGGAGCTTACCACGGATCCGAAGACCAGGCAGCTTGAGCTTGTTCTGGTAAGGAATACACCCCCGCGTAATTAGCTCCATATGGTTGCATTCTAATTAATGAAGCCAAATTTCTAAATGGTTCACATTCCTTCCCCAGGTGACTGAAAGCAGTAGCGCGGGGTCGACTAAGAGCAACCCTTGGGACACCACTCTAAATAGGGGGTTGAATGTAATGAAGAACAAGGATAAGCTCAGTAAGCCGACGTCAGCTGGTCGTGTGGCCGGCAAAGGCTTGTCGACAAAATGGGGGTCGTACTATACCGCTGGTGTGCGGAAGGAGAAAAAGACCAGCTCGGAAAGCCAGGTGCGAGAGGTTCAAGAACTCAAGGCACAGGTGGCGCGGATTCCGGAGATTGTCCAAGAGCAAGTGGAACAACGACTCGGAGCGACGATTACCGCCCTTGTGCCTACCTTGATCTCGGGGTTGAGTGCGTGGATTGCGGGCGGCCAACAGGGTCCGCCCCCAATTCCTAGCTTCACGGCCAGCAACTCGCATAATGCGATGGCGGGGCCATTGGTGCCTCCGGCGGAGGCGGCATCGGTGTCTCCGACGCCGGCACGGGAGCTTAATGCACCCGGGTGTACGCCGACCGACACCTCTTCAGCAAGCGGCCCCTCCGTCAACTGCACGCCCGCCGTTGGCGGTGCCTCGACATTAGCCGAGCTCGACGCCATCATCACGGTAACTAATTAAGCCTCTCTCGGCCGAGGACTTCATCTCCTTGCCTTTGACTGGACAGACCTGACGCCCTACATGTTTTCGCAAGGCGCCGCCGACGTTCCGTGCACTCTCCTCCACTTCGTGAACAACGAGTTGGTCGATGTCGCCAAGGGCAAAATCGTTCAACCGGGCAACCCCTTGTTCCACGGTACCCAGATGCCACCCAACTTGTTTAGGGTTCAACTAGCTCGGGTGCTGCCAGGCTACGACGACTTGTTACCTCCGATTCGACCCGTCGGGGCCGACGATGAAGACGTGATGACCCTCAGCGCCTGCCTGAGCTGGCCCCTGCTTTGGCCGAAGAGCCAGATTCGTTTGGGGGCGGGGGACACCACCCCAAAGACAACACCGCCAGTCATGCCGGCGCCAAGTCGGCCCCATGGCAAGACCGCCGTAACGGTGCCGGACATCCCTATGCCACTGGATCCAAACATGCTTAGGCAAGCCACACTAAGGCCCCACATGACATACACACAAAAAATGTGGCAAGATTCCCTTAGGCTTGCCAACTTGTGGCTCTCATTTTGAAGAACTAAGGAGCTGTTTGGTTCTAGGCTTAGCATTGCCACACTTTACCACATATTTTTGCCAAGCTTGCCTAAGGTTAGTTCATCAAAATGAGAGCCACAAGTTGGCAAGCCTAAGGGAATCTTGCCACATTTTTTATGTGTATGCCATGTGGGGCCCAAGTGTGGCTTGCCTAAGATGTGGCTTGAACCAAAAACTCACCTAAGTCGATCAAACTTACCTAGCTTTAGGTATGACAATCTTTGGTAAAGTTAGTCACAAACCAAACAAGCCCTAATAACTTTGCCTAAGCTTAGTTGTGGCATAGTTAGTCATGAATTAAGTTCAACCATGGAGTCTTCTAGATTTTACATGTGGCAGAATCTGGTGGATGATATCCAACGGCTAGTAGTCCTTAGATTTGCCATCTTTGTACCATCGGATTGGCTTCATCCAATGACCAACTTTCAATGTTTTTCACACACTATATAGGGGGTATAGATATAGATGTGCTGGTCCGTTGCAATGGATCCAAAGTATATCTATTTAGTGGAGTGCACTCTAAACACATTATCTATTTATTTTCTCTAACCTTCCGTAGCCATGCAACCAAGCCACATAAGCTTCATGGGTTCCCCCACATCATATTATTCATACTATGTTGATTGAAAAAAAGATAAATCACCCAAAACAAGATCTTCCCGTTTTTTGTACCTACGATCTTGTGCCGTGCACGTATCTACTAGTTATATAGTGGTAGTACTAGTAATATAGTACTCCCTCCATTTTTGTATACATGGCCACAAACTCAGATTATAGGTACCAATATAAAATTTAATGTCTATTGTACAAGTCAAGTTTTCTTCTTGTTTATTGGGATCATTAATACTCCGCATGCATGCAAAGAAACTGAGTGGAGGAAGTAGCTCACTGTCATTATGACTGCATGCATGCAAGTATTAAACAAGTTGTTAGTACGAGAAAATATCATTAACTTTGCCTCGATTACTGTTGGTGGCCTTGTATAGATGCAAAATGTATATTCCATTGTGGCCTTGTATATAAAAATGGAGGGAGTATTAGGAGTACAAATTTGGTAGTACTAGTAGGAGTAGTACTAGTACGGAATGCTCCTACTCTATCAACGAGCCCCGTCTGACACAAAATTTCTTGGCTTCCGTGCTACAACTAGATCTTCCCCTTGTTTCTGTTTTCCAACCCGGCGGCGGGCGGGGTGTCGGTTTGCTCAACGGTGGTCCCACATGAAAGTGAAAATGCTAGGCACAGGGGCGGAGCTATGTGAGGGCCAACACGTGCCCTGGCCCGCCCAACCTAGCAGGATTTTCGTAGTTGTACATCCAATTTTGAGGCATGGAACGTCAACGCCAGGGTAATTTCTATAGCCTGGCTAGACTGACACGCCCAACGTTTTGCTTCAAGCTCCGCCACTGCTAGGCAACACGCCTTCCCTAAGCTATGTGTCATGCCGGACGAGCCGTGTTGTACTCCTGATTCCCGGGCGTGTGGGGGTGCGACGCGAACGCGACATGCCTTTTCCTTTTACTAGCAATGTGCCCGTGCGTTGCGACGAATCCAAAGTAGTAGAATAGTAGTATTTGTTCACAAACTTGAAATATATCACTATTGTTTTGATACACTCCTAATATATTACTCCCTCCGTACCTAAATATTTGTCTTTTTTTTATTTCAAATGGACTATCACATACGGATTATATAGACATATTCTAGTGTTTCTAGCAAGATGCCCGCACGTTGCACGAAGTTGATTGAAAAGGTAAGCACAACTTATAAATTGGCGGATGGAGTACTAGTTATAGTGATGCATAAAATTAAGCAAAGGGATCGCACATGTCGGTATTGACTGGAACGAGAATGCAACAGCACAATAAGAATTAAGGCCACGATGATGCGATCGCAGTGGTGGTTACAGAAGGCAAGAAGAAAGATGGATCCACGAACGTACAACCTCCTCCTCCTCAACTTAGTGCGCCGGGCCACCGACCGGTGGCTAAGGAGCGTCGGCTTTTGTGGCGAGGTCGAGGTGCTTCTCAACAAAGGCATCCAAGGCTTCCAGCCGGTTGAGGAAGGCCAACGTCGTAGCATCCTCACTGGCCTTGTAGATACCTATGTACACGATTTGATCGTACACGTGGATGTGTAGGTCGACAAATTCTTGTAGGGCGAGGCGCCTTGCGGCGAGCGCGACCTCCAGGTGGACATTCTTCATGGCATCAGTGGGCAGTCGCAGGGCCACCAGTGCTTGAAAGAGGTTTCGGCCATGGAGGCCGATTAGGGTGGCAGGCAATGAGGAGCCCGGGCGCGCGGGCTGGAGGACTACGGTGATGTCGTCCGCGAGCTTCTTGAGGACGGTGAACTTGTTGCTGGTGGCAACGATCATCTGGTCCAACTGAGAGTCGTAGTTGGCGTCGACAGCGGCCATCCTCCAGCCGGTCTCCAACACCGTCTGGAGACGATCCTCAGCGCCATGCCGCAGGCCGGCATCGTGGACCATCTGGCGCAGCCGCTGGCCGCTCACGCGCATCGCCGCCATGGGTCTGGAGCGAGCTCTTTTGCGCTTAGTGTAGGTTCTTAGGCAAATGCTTAGGTGCGTATGATGTGGTAGATGCATTGGAATGGAGGGGCGCCTTTGTATGAGGGCAATGAGGGCAAACTGCGTTGCATTCACATCGTGCAGCCTCTTTTCCCGGACCTCCTCCCATTACTTCCCTCATGCATTAATTGAAGGAGGATGCATTGGCCGTTCAACATATCGGGAACCGCTACTCCTTCCCTCGTCTGCATTAAAGCCGTATCGGGAACTGCACCGCCGGCTGTCAAATCGAATACTCCCTCCGTCTATGTGAGTATTAAGTCATCTTACGAAAACCAAATACTAGTAGTAAACACATAGGCGTGGTGCATTAACTCTCACGTTGTTTCTTATTTTTTGACATAAATAGAGGAATCAACCAAGAAGAGATGTGGGGCTTGTATGCTTTTAATGACTTTAGATGACAGGTATAAAATGGATAAAAGGAAATGTATCTGGCCGTAATTTAGTTTTAGATACATCTATTTTTATCCATTTTGATGACAGGTATTTTCGGACGGAGGGAGTAGAAAATAGAGTTGGTGATGATGGTGTGCGTGCCATCCTGCAATATAGGCCGTCGGATTTATATCTAACGGATAGGAATGAAACTATGGCAATTTTGCAAAAATATACCCACACGTCTCTCCACGTTCGCAAATAAGGCCTTCCCTCGTTCAGCCTTTTCTCTCACAAGATAAACTACTCATACAAATGCATCTTGATGTTCCGTGCAACGCACGGGCAGCTAGCTAATTTCTTTTAAAATAGTTGCTGCGATAATTTGGTTGAAGTGATATATTTTATGTCTGCCCCGAATGATTTCAGATTCACTAGTAGTAACAAAGAAAAGGTTGCCTTGTTTATTAACAGAAAACAGGGTGAAAACTATCACATGAGGCCGGTAAAAACAAGGCACACTGGGTTCACCGTCATCGTCACTACAACTGTGCGCGCGCGAGAAGTCTACATATCGAGGGGGCTACCGAGCGAGGCATTGAGACACAATGTTTGAGAAAGAAACCAATTGACAGATTATGATCAGATCAAGTTGTCACCCTTCTGCTGTCATTGTTGGGGGGGGGGGGGAGGGAGAGAAAGACGTATCGAGAGTGTGCGCTGTAGGCATAGAGGCACAACTAGCGAGTGTGTGTGTGTGTGTGTGTGTGTTTGAAAGAGGAGTAGATAGATTATTATCAAGATCGATGTGCCACCCTACTCCTTCGGTGCCGGGTAGTGTGTGTGTGTGTGTATGTTTGAGAGAGAATCTAGTCAATAGATTAGTATCAAGATCGAGGTGTCACCCTACTCCTTCAGTGTCGGGTAGTGTGTGTGTGTGTATGTTTGAGAGAGAAGCCAGTCGATAGATTAGTATCAAGATCGAGGTGTCACCCTACTCCTTCGGTGTTGGGAAGTGTGGGTGTGTGTGGGGGGAGGGGGTGGCAGTGACACTCACATATCTCTACTCTTATAAAAAACAAAGTTTGTGATGATGGTGTTCCTGCCATCCTGCAATATAGGCCATCCGATTTATATCCAATGGACAGGAAGGAAAATATGGCAATTTTGCAAAAAGATACCCACACCCTCTCCGCATTTGCAAATATGGCATTCCCTCGTTCATCCTTTTCTCCCACAAGGTAAACTTCTCATACAAATGCATCTTGATGTTTCGTGCAACGCATGGGCATCTTGCTAGTAGGGAGAAGGAGTTTGTGTGACACATATCTAGCTATATTAAGGGATAGGTAGATAGCATATGTGTGAGAGACATTATTATACTTTGAGACATTAGTGGCTGTGGGTGGGCGGAATTAAAGGGGTGGGCGTGTTAGACATAGAGAGCGTGTGTATTTCTGTGTGAGAGACTTGTAGGACGGGGTAGAAAGACGAATTTAACCCTGACAGAGGGAGAGAAATACACGAAGTGCGTGTGTGTGATTCCGATGCCCACAGGGAAATTAGATATGTATGCGTGTGAGAGAGATTGCACAATTCATTCACGTATCACTATCTAGCGATCGTGGACGTGCATCGCTTGAACATAAGTCAATATCTGCTTCGTATTGTGGCCAAAGGTAGAATATCGATTCAACGCTATAAAGATTGGACACTGACATATCACATTTTTTCTATTTAGATAAACCTTTTCAGTTGTGCACGCCAAAGTTACAGTGATGTTTCTTCAAACAACCATTGTAGCTATCATGCACATGCACCATTGTTTCTCTTGCATTCAAATTCATTAGTCTTGGACGATTTAAGTTTCTATTTTGAGGTAATATATGTAATATTCATATATGAATTCAACGGGTACGCAATTTATGAAATGGAGGCTATGTAATCATATGAGGTAACACTTTTAAGTAGCTAACTACAATATCCATTTCTTTTTGTGCGCCTCTACACTATCACGTCAATGCATTATGTTTAAAGTAAATAACCAATGGCACTAAATTATCTATTTACACGAGAAATACATAGGCTGAGCGTTTGATCCCTTTTTTTGTGAACGTGCCACTACACTCGTACGATTGGCCGCGCCTGTGTGAACGTCCAAGTTATCGGCGCATCATCCCGAGTTATTGTCTTTTTTTCTGGGGTGGACTTCACACCAGTTATTAACTGCTGACGCGTGCCCCTGTACACAGTCTAGCATGACCTTCCCGCTAGCACGGTCCAAAATTAGTTGAAACTGGATACGAGCGATCCCGCGGGCGGCAAAATCTCCCGCCTCCTTCTAAAATTTCCGCCACCTTAGTCTTTAGCATGAGAAATCCCCCTTTTGTCCTTGGTGCACGGAGACCAACAGTTACAATACCGCCCTCATCTACATGATAGGTCGGGGCTGCTTTGGTAACTTCCGGTTCCGCCCACTACACGACACCCCCATTTCCTCTCCCCCTCCCGCAAAAACGACTAACTCCACAGCACCAGAGCATCTTACATCACGCCGTCCGTACTTCATCGCCCTTTCTCCCCTCCCTTCTCGAAACCCTAGACTGCTCATCCACCGGCGTACCATAGCCCATTCACTGCCAGCAGCGTCCACCTCGCCGGATCTGCTTCTACGGCCGCATCTACCCCTCCGACCTCCCCTAGAAACAAGTAGACTGCTCATCCACCGCTGTACCACAGCCCATTCAGTTCCGGCCTTGTCCACGGTGCCGGATCTGCTTCGCTGGTACTCTCATCAACCGATGCGCATCTGCAGCGGCTCATTCGTACTCCCCACCGGAGACGCTTCGTCCACACCCCCCGGAGCCGCCCCACCGATGCCCCCGTCGACGGCCTGTGATCCTCTTTGCCGACACCTTCCTCAACCCTACCGGAGCCGCTTCGCCAACACCTTCCTCAATCCTACCGGAGCCGCTTCGCCGACACCATCGTTAACCCTACCAGAGTAGCTTCGACTATACCATTCTCAACCCTACCGGGGCCACTTTGCCAACTCACAAGTCCACGGCCTCAGATCCGCTTCCTCGCACCCTCATCCAACCTACCGGAGCAGCTTCTGACGCCCCGTGCACGGCCGCAGATCCGAATCGTCGACACCACCCTTAACCCAACCACCGGAGCAGCTTCTGACGCCCCGTCCACGGCCGCAGATCCGCATCATCGACACCATCCTTAACTCAACCACCGGAGCAGCTTCTGACGCCCCGTCCATGGCCGCAGATTCGCATCGTCGACACCATCCTTAACCCAACCACCGGAGCAGCTTCACCTACGCCCTCGTCCACAGCCATAGATCCGCTTCGCCCACACCGTAGTCCACCGTACCGGAGCCGCTCCACAAACACCCTACTCGACGGTTCTAGATCTCCTTATCGGACCCCGACAGCCAGCGCAGCATCATCACCCTCGGCGTTTCTAGCCTGATTCCCACCATCTGGAGAGATGCCAAGCACCCGCCACGGCCTAGGTACTTGTCACCTTTAAACCCGTCCAGCATCACCTGCCCGATGTATTTCAAATATACTAACCGGTCACTGTTACCTGTTATGCAGCTGGCAAAAACTATAAGGACGATGTTTCTTCTGGATCTAACAGCTTGGCCAACCAAGATCTTGGACTGAGGCATTGCTATGATCTTGTAAGCGCATCTCTCTCTCTCTCTTGTATTGTTCTGTGCCTGCCAGCGTGCTTTGCTAGGATTTTCGACCAGTAATCCCTTTGTGCAGACAATGATTTCTACTACTGGCTGCTAAATTAGATATGTAGATGTCATACATGATACTACCTCATACCTCTGTTCCTAAATATAAGTCTTTCTAGAGATTCCACTATAGGCTACATATGGAGCAAAATGAGTGAATCTACACTCGAAAATGCATCTATATACATCTCTATGTGGTCCATACTGGAATCTCTAAAAAGACATATATTTAGGAACAGGGGCAATACATTACACAAAATCATAGGTGGCATGTAGGAATTCTAGTGCACTACATTCGGCTCCCTTAGAGTGCCTGCTAGTCCAGCATACAAAGTCATGGCTAGGTTATGGTATGCACACAATCGTTAATTGGTGGTTTAAATATGCGCAAGGGATATGCAATGTAGTATCATGTAGAGATGTCTAAAATTAGCCGTATCAACTTGCAGATATGGTTACACAATGAAAAAGTACAAGATGTATGTGGCAATTTCATGGAACATTGCCAAAAAAGGAGAGGTAGCCGTGAGCCTATACAGTGTGCTATGGTATGTCACTCCTCCATTGCAATCATCGTGACATGTTATTTGTACGCCAGTTCTATTAGCCAAGTTTCTTAGGGACAGTTATTACGAGTTATCCTAAGAAAATAAGCACCTGTGAATATAAGCTCCATGTAATAAGCCAACCAGTTCTTTTCATTATGTTTTCAGCTTATCTTTGGTATGATCAGTGGAAAGTCTAGATTGCATTATATATTTTTCATTTTGCTGCCCATATGGAAATTAATTTGACTTGCAAACATCACAAATTGAACCCAGTGCAGTAATTAATATATAGGAAAACAGACCATCACTATTTGCTCAAAATGTAAATAAAAATATACCATCTACTTAGCACAATCTACTTTGCTCAATGTTTTCCATAGATATCCCATTGCCTAATTTAAACGAAGACGCATGACCCACATTTAAATGAAGAACATCATACAACAGCAGCAGTCTGCAATCTATTATATATTTAAAACAAGAGTCAAACAAGCCATCATATTCGTCCACATATGCTAATCTTTTTTAAGCCGTTTGATTAGAATAACAAGGGCTGAGATATAAAGATTCTTACGTAATATGAAATTATATATGTAAGCGCAATATTGGACTTTCAAGTTGTCACGTTTGATGCAACTCCCGGTTATACAATATATAAAAAAAGAAAAGTGGTGACATATTTACATGCAACTTGCACCGGAATAGAAAAAAAGAAGAAGACGTGCACCACAACGATTCCTCAATTGTACGTACATATACATACATGGTAAGCTAACAGGACGGACATACTTTTGGGCAAATCAATTGACATCGGACATTCCCTCAAAAAAAAAAATACATCCGGACACCAAGTGCCACCACGTCCTCTCTTGCATAAGCAAACCAACACACAACCGGACTACATGTGCCTCTTTTTCTTCTTCTTTGCTTTGTTGAGTGAACTACCGAGAGGCGTATCAAAAGCAAAACTAATATAGGTACGGAATATGTTCACAAAATATCATGTTGGGTATTATAATATTTTTAACTGATCTCCGACTATTTTGAATAGTTTCATATGATGGTAATTATCCACATTTATATTAATTTAGGTTTTGTGCAACATTGCCGGTGAGCTTTTTTGCAACTCTTGCTTCCCTCAACTTCGCTGATATACTAAACTTGAAATCGCTATCCGACGAATATGTAATTCAAGAAGAATATCTACAATGAATACATTTAGACATTTCAAATAAAAAATTGTCGAAAAAAGCCTTTTTTCTACTCATAGGTACCGTGCGTTGAGTATATGAACTATATCCAGAAGCTCTGTTTTTGAACTAAGTCTATATGAAATCCTTTATAACTAAGTCCAGAATAAACTATATCTTTCAAAGTTCTTATAAGGTTACAAAGAATACGAATCTTCATAATTATGAATTTTTTTTATATAAGAACTAAAATCAGTATTCTATTTTTCATACGTTAAGTGAAATAATTAGGACGCAGAGGTCGAAATATTATAGATGAATACATAAATATATATAAGGTGATTAAATAATTCAGATTATATGCATGAAATTCAAAATGCGAAATACATGAAAATAATCGACATGTGTATTTTTATATAATATGTGAAATACATCAATATATAAAATCTTTTAAATGTTTATGCAACAATCTTGACACGTAGAGCAAGAGTAAGAAAATTATGTTATGTGTGCGAGTAAGTAGTGTATGAAGAATGAAAACAAAGTTATTAAATAGGACCAAACATAGAAACAAAAATTCATGTTGACTATGTAATCGATCATTTGTGTTGTGCTAAAAATTATATATTTATGCAAAAAACATTATTATGACTGGCTAAATAGAAATGATGACGAATTGAGTGAGGAACGATGGTTAGAAATGGTAATTTTCTTATCAAGAATTTCACTATATATATATATATATATATATATATATATATATATATATATATATATATATATATATATATATATATATATATAACGTATGGGAGGACACCTGTTGGTTTACAAGGCAATCATCACGCGTTTTTCTAAGGGAGGCAATTATCACGTCTTGGTAAAAAGAGATATAAAAAGATGGAAGTTGCCATATACAAACAGTATAAACATCTCTGATGTAAAAAAAAACAGTATAACATCTCATTTGTAAAGTAGTACATGGAGGAAAAAAGAGTCCTGATCGGAAACTGTCACGAGCCCATCCCAGTTTTTCCATGGCGTGTGTGGAACAACCACTTCTCTCTCCCATCACCAGCGCACCACCTCCAACAATGACAACGCTTCCATATCTTCTTCGTCAAGCCGTTCCTGGTTTCCCCATGGCTTATCAAGCAGCCGCCATTCTTCTCCACCATCACCAGCGCGGCACCTATCAGACAAGGCAATATTAAAGATAAGAGGGCGACCCCCGCAAAAAAAAAAAAAAGATAAGAGGGCGAGACATATCAGTGAAGCTTGTAGAAGGACAAGTTATGGGCTGTGCAATCGCGATATATTGATCGGTGCACCAGACACGTATATATAAGTACAGAGGTGGGCCACAACCTCAACTATACAAGGAAAACAGGAGGTGGGCCCTGCACACACATATACACGTACACAATATACTCAACACCCCCCGCAGTCGAAGCGGCGCCAGTGACGCAGAGACTGGAACGAAACTCCTCAAAGGTGGAAGTCGGCAGTCCCTTCGTCATCACATCAGCGAACTGCTGAGCGGTCGGCACATGGAGAACCCGCATGCGTCCAAGAGCCACCTGCTCGCGCACAAAGTGAATGTCCAGCTCGATGTGTTTCGTCCGGCGATGATGAACGGGGTTGGCGGAGAGGTACACCGCAGAGACGTTGTCGCAGTAGACAACCGTAGCCTGGGAAACATCGTGATGTAGCTCCTGAAGTAACTGTCGAAGCCAGGTGCACTCGGCGACAGCGTTGGCCACAGCTCGGTACTCAGCCTCGGCGCTAGAGCGCGAAACAGTGGGTTGTCGCTTGGACGACCACGAGACGAGGGAAGGACCGAGGTAGACGCAGTAGCCAGAGGTGGACCGACGAGTATCGGGGCAGCCGGCCCAGTCTGCATCGGAGTAAGCCACCATCTCCAGAGAAGTGGACGCCGTGAGTGTCAACCCAAGAGACATCGTGCCGCGGATGTAGTGAAGGATCCGCTTCACGAGAGTCCAGTGAGAGTCACGAGGGGTGTGCATGTGGAGACACACCTGCTGGACAGCATACTGAAGATCCGGTCGGGTGAAAGTCAAGTACTGTAGAACGGAGCATCCGACGCAGGCGAACCCTCAAGAGCAGAAACCTTGGCCTTCGTGTCAACAGGAGTAGCAACCGGATGGCAGTTGAGCATGCCAGCGCGCTCAAGAAGCTCATGGGCATACTTCTGTTGATGAAGAAAGAAACCGTACGGACGCCAAACGACCTCAATGCCAAGGAAATAATGGAGAGCACCCAGGTCCTTGATAGCAAACTCGTCACGCAGCCGTAGAGTAATCTGCTGAAGAACGGCTGCGGAGGAGGCTGTCAGGATGACGTCGTCGACGTAAAGCAGCAAATATGCAGTCGTGTCACCGTGGCGATAGACAAACAGTGAGGCATCCGAGCGAGTGACGCTGAAGCCTAGTGTTTGAAGAAACCCGGCGATCCGCTGGTACCAGGCGCGGGGTGCCTGCTTGAGCCCGTAAAGAGAGCGCGACAGCAGGCACACATGGCCGGGGAATGAGGCATCGACGAAGCCGGTGGGTTGCTCACAAAACACCTGCTCCTCAAGATGGCCGTGGAGAAAGGCGTTGGAGACATCCATCTGGTGAACGGGCCAGCCGCGAGAGACGGCGAGCTGGAGGACAGTGCGGATCGTGCCCGGTTTGACAACCGGGGCGAACGTCTCCGTGAAATCAACTCCAGCGCGCTGGCGGAAACCGCGGACCACCCAGCGAGCCTTGTAGCGCTCAAGTGAACCGTCTGAGCGGGTCTTGTGACGAAAGACCCACTTGCCGGTGATGACGTTGGCGCGAGGAGGCCGGGGAACCAGAGTCCAGGTGCGGTTCCGTTGGAGAGCGTCGAACTCTTCCTGCATCGCCGCAAGCCAGTGAGGATCACGGAGGGCGGCGCGGGCGGACGCTGGAATGGGTGACGGCTCCGCGGCAGAGGCGGCGAGGACGTACTCGTCACGCGAGTACCGGAGACTCGGGCAGTGAATGCCGGCGCGAGCACGGGTGACGGGGCCGGACGGGGCCACCGGTGCCGGTGAGGCGGCCGGCGAGGCTGCCGGCGAGGCGGCGGGCGACGCGGCCGGCGAGGGGGCCGGCGTCACAGCCGGCGACGCGGCCGGCGATAGAGCCGGTGAGGCGGCCAGCGACGGAGCCGGCGAGGTGGCCGACGGCGAGGCCGACGAGGCGGCCGGCGAGGCGGCCGGCGTCGAGGCGGCGGAGGAGGCGCCCGACCCCGCGACGCCCGAGTCGGGGGCGGCGGGTGAAGGTGGGGCGCCGGCCGCACCGTCAGGGCCAGCCGAGAAGGGCGCCTGCAGTAGGACCCGTTGACCGCCAAAGCCCAGAGGCGGTCCACGAACCAGGCGTGCTCGTCCACCTGACGAGGTCGTCGATGGGCCGCTGGTGGCCGGCGGTGACGAGACGACGAGGGGTGCCTGCTGCTGAAACGGGAAGACCATCTCATCAAAGTAAACGTGTCGGGAGGTGAAAACACGGTGAGAGACGGGATCGTAGCAGCGGTAGCCCTTAGTGTTAGGTGGGTAGCCGAGAAAGATGCATGCGACGGAGCGGGGTGCGAGCTTATGAGGCGCAGTGGCAGCGATGCTAGGGTAGCACAGGCAGCCGAAAATGCGAAGCCCTTCATAAGAGGGGGGTGCACCGAAGAGAAGGTGGTGAGGTGTAAAGTTCCCGCGAGTACGACATGGACGGATGTTGATGAGGAGAGAAGCGGTGGCTAGAGCGTCAGGTCAAAAGCGCGGTGGCACATTGGCATGAAAGAGAAGAGTTCGAACGCAGTCATTAAGAGTGCGAAGGATGCGCTCAGCACGATCGTTCTGCTGCGAGGTGTACGAGCAAGTGAGACGAAAAATCGTGCCATGTGTGGCGAGAAGATTACGAACAGCGGTGTCGTCAAACTCCTTCCCGTTGTCTGTCTGCAATGCGAGAATGGGCCGTCCAAACTGCGTGCGAACATAAGAGTAAAAACCGACAAGAGTGGAGATAACGTCCGACTTGTGGCGCAACGGGAAGGTCCACACATAATGCGAAAAATCGTCAAGGATGACAAGGTAATAAAGAAAGCCCGTATTATTTGCAACAGGAGATGTCCAAACATCACTATGAATCAACTCAAACGGGTACGATGCAACAAAGGAAGAAGCCCTAAACGGAAGACGAGCATGTTTGCCAAGGCGGCATGCATGACACGAGTGATCCTCGTTCTTATTACACGTGAAAGAAAAACTCCGAAGTATGTGGCGAAGGGTGGCAGGATTAGGATGACCCAAGCGAGCGTGCCAGAGATCCACTCCGGTGGCGAGAGCGACAGGGGCGGCGGAAGTGGTGGAGGCGGCGGAGTGAACCGGGTAGAGCTCGTCGGGGCTGTCACATCGGTGGAGCACCATCCGTGTGCGAGCGTCCTTAACAGAAAAACCACATTCATCAAATTCAACGGTCACCGGATTTTCACGTGTAGGAGAACGAACGGAAACAAGATTTTTAATAAGATCAGGAGAAACAAGAATATTAGACATGGATATAGGAGTGGAGTTAGACGGAAAATATGTATGTCCAATATGGGTGATAGGAAGAGAAGAACCGTCACCGACGGTGATGCGGTTAGAGGTGTGGACAGGGTGGGCAGTATGGAGGTTACCGGGGTACGCCGCCATATGAGCGGTGGCGCCACTGTCCATGTACCAATCGCCGCCGCCGGTGTAGCTGGACGGAGAAGGGGCGGTGTGGAGAGCCGCCAGGAGAGCCGGGTCCCACGGCGCCGGCGGAAGAGACGGCGCAAACGTCAGGGGCAGCAGCAGCGGTTGGGTGATGGCGGCGGGTGGGTGACGGCGGTGTGAGGCAGCGGCGGCGGCGGCGGCGGCGGGGCGGAGTCGCGGCGGCGGCGGCGGCGGCGGCTAGGGTTAGGATCTTGCTGCGATAGATACCATGTAGAAGGACAAGTTATGGGCTGTGCAATCGCGATGTATTGATCGGTGCACCAGGCACGTATATATAAGTACAGAGGTGGGCCACAACCTCAACTATACAAAAAAACAGGAGGTGGGCCCTACACACATATACACGTACACAATATACTCAACAAAGCTAACTGATTATACTTTGCAAGCGATCAGAAAAGGCAAAGATATGCATGTACATAGCAGCTACCTATTGATTTCTCACGGAGACAAGCACGCTAGATTGCATGCACGCACAGAAATCGTTATGTAGTCATCACGGGGAGCCAGGTTTTGCAGGTCGCGCGGGCCGAAAAGTACGCGGCAACTCGCCGGATCGTGTTGGCCCAAGTCAAGAAGAGTCGGGGGCCAAGATGTGCGTTATTTACTACAGGTCATCACGCACCATAAGCATATGAATCCATGTAGCTGGTGTTCATGGTAATGAACAGTAGTCATGTGGACACTTAAGATGACAAGATTGGTCTAGCAACCGGTGCATGCTTGCCAAATCTGTTCCCGGGGCACATCAAGGCAATTTGATCGTTGTAGCCTGGGTACACAGCGGCATTGATACCAATGGTCCCCGTAACATATATGTTTGCAGTAGCTACCTGAGTAGATTGCATGCATGTACAACAATCGTTTTGAAGTCATCACCGAGAGCCAGGTTTTGCCGGTAACAATGGCCGAAAAGTACGCCGCAACTCCCCTGACCGTCTTGGCGAAAGTAAAGCCGAGTCCGGGGCCAAGACGTGCGCTATCTATCACAGGCCATGGCGCACCACAAGCATATGGATCCATGTAACTGGTGTTCCTGTTGATGAATAGTAGTCGTGCAGACACTCGAGATGACACGACGGATCTAGCAACTGGGAGCACGCTTGCTAAATTTATTTACCACACATATCAAGGGCAATTTGATCCCTGTAACATGCCTACATGCCGGCAGTCATGGCAATGGTCCAGGTAACATCTATGCTTTCTTTAATTAAAGAGTTTAAGATCATGGCCGTACTAATGGGTGAGCTGAATTAATTGTGTGGCTATTCAAAACGTTGAGGGTGATGGGTATGCAAATCCTTTTGCTAAATTTTTCGTACATGTACGCCATCCTGCAACTGATTCCGACAATACATGGTCTAGAGCCAAAATCATAATACAGTTTGGACTTAGGATAAGCGATCAACAGACAACTGTAATAAAGTCTCACCGATTGATTTATTTAGATGCACAAAAATTCATATATTCCATAAAAACAGTATCTTTTAGATATATCATTTCTCAGTAGTTATCTTGCAGATTGAACTGATATAAGCTACTTCAATTACTTTTTTATTGGAAAGGAGTTGCTCGAAATATTACATGTAAAGGTACATGTGTTGTTCAGTTGAGATATCAATATCAGTGCTTATAGATCAGGAGAAGTCAATTGTGTAATACGATCTTCGGTGTCACTATAGCCTTAAGATGTCCGCCATAGCTTTAAACATCAAAATTTCTATCAGATTTACGTAATGATCTACAACATTGTTTTGATGATAATGCTACATAGTATTTCACGTTTAAGTATACATACACATATTTTGAGATAATAACTATGTTAGCAACATTTTTACAGTTAGTTTTTGCTAAATCACTGAGGTAGGAGTATAGATGTTCATAAGACATTGCCATACAATAATAATATCTTATATTCAGATGACTTTTACTGCATGTAATATATTTATAATGCATGTCAGTCATCCAAAAGTATCACCGGACAAAATGGAAACTCCAGTATATGACAAAAAACAGTTACTACATCAACCAAGGTCTGCTCCATGCATTATCTTTGTGTCCATAGAGATGTAGGTCGGTGTACTTCATTTATTTCGAATTAGTTGTAGTGGAGGTGTTCTTTTCAAAATTGATGAATTGCATGTGCAAATATTAACCAAAGAATGGATTGATTGATTCAAGGAAACCAATATTTTCTTGGGATGAATGTAAATATGTTTGAGAAGAATTGGAACATGTATATATTTTATGAATATGAAGCTTTGGTTTATCATGATATGGTAAAATAATAACAGATATTTAGTTCCTATAGGAAACATGAATTGCAGAGTACTATTACTGTTAACTAATGCATGTGAGTAAGCATTGAAAATAGATGGGTTTTCGCACAAGAAACTATATTAGATTGCCAAGTAAGAACATGACCTACCTAAAGACTATATGTCATATAAATATATGTGTTATATATATTGTGTGTATAGTTGAGCTGTTCTTTTTAAAATTGGTATATTGCATGGTGCAGATATTAACCTAATTAAGAATGCATTGCTTTGTTCAAGGAAAATAGTATTTTCTCGGGATGAATGTAAACATGTTTGAGAAGAATTGGAACCTGTATATCATTTATGAATATGAAGCTTTGATTTATCATGATATGGTAAAATAATAACATACGGTTAACAAATGTGACAAAGCATTAAAAGTGGATGAGTTTTTGTACAAGAAACTATAGTAGATTTCCGACTACAACTAAGAACATGACCTACCTAAAGACGAGTTGTTATATAACTATATGTGTTATATATGTTGTGTGTATATGGCATAAACAACTATAGAAACATAGGCGTGCCAGTTAGTCGAAAATCAACCATGCCATAATGGTGGCAGAAGTGATGTAACCTCAATTTGAGATGGATTTTTTTTGCATCTTATATCTTCAAACCACCAAGCAAATTGGATACTCATGGGTCGGTGCAATGCAACTCAAGCTAGATGTGTTATCTGCAACTTTGTAACATTGAACTTTCATTCAAACAAAAAAAATGATCTTAGGAAGCAAGTACACTTTCAACTTTACGATATGAATAATGGTGTTATCCATGCATAATTACATAGAGAAAATATTTGCACTACAAATTTTGGTGCAACTATCTATTTTAAGGTAATCTTAAACAAATCAACACAAACACAATTCTAGCCGCGCAATTGCGCGGGTGACTCCGCTAGCTCATCATATACCAGCAGCAGCTCATAGCAATTCATCATATAATAGCAGCAGGAGCAGCTCATAGCAATTCATCATATAGCAGCATCAGGAGCAGCTCATAGCAATTCATCATATAGCAGCAGCAAGAGCAGCTTGTAGCAACTCATCATATAGCAGCAGCAGCAGCTCATAGCAATTCATCATATAGCAGCAACAGCTCATAGCAATTCATCATATAGCAGCAGCAGGAGCAGCTCATAGCAATGCGTCATATAGCAGCAGCAGAAGTAGCTCATAGCGATTCATCGTATAGTGGATCTGAATGAAAATTTGGCAAAAAATCAGAGGAGATCCTCACCTTGTTGGATGACCTCACCCTTCAACAGCACCTCAAGGCCATGGCCTGGGAGGAGGGGAGGGGGAACAAGGTGCCTTCTGGCACAGTGTGGCATCAGTCGTAGTTGTGCAGCGCCCGCCGGAGTAGTGCGTTGGACGAACCACAGTGGAGCAGCTGCTGGAGACCATGAGAATGAGGGGCGGCGCCAAAGGGAGGAGTAGCCAGGGATATTTGCTCCTACCCGCCGGCCATGTAGCCTAGCTGGACATAGCATCGTCGAGGACCAGGCTAGATGGGATCAGTGGCGACGGTTCACTGGAGGAACCCTAGTGCTGCAGGCAGGGGATCGAGGTAGAGGGAAAGGGGAGAGGAGATGCAAGCGGGCAGGGCAATGAATGCTTGCGTGTTTGTTTTTACTTGAGGGTCAGGTGTGGCACGGGCGTCAGGAGTTGCATATTGAGTGTAATATAGGCAGACAACAGAGTCATTTCACTATTTCCCTTCCCTTCAATTTTTAGTGAGGTTCTACCTGAAACACCCCCCTCCAAAGCGAAATTAGTTAAGCCCAAGCCCATAACTCAAGAATGACTTCTTTACATCTTTTATGGCTTATTTTGACAATATGCCCTGAAAAGGCGGAATCGAACTAGCCCTTAACCTGCAATTCAATTGTGCGTGCAATGATGAATCACTCCTACCTGCTATCTGTACATTT
The DNA here is from genome assembly GCA_963921465.1 of Triticum timopheevii. NCBI lineage: Eukaryota > Viridiplantae > Streptophyta > Magnoliopsida > Poales > Poaceae > Triticum > Triticum timopheevii. The sequence goes on from OY997274.1 coordinate 299,886,212, forward strand.
AGGCATCATCATACATGGCATAACCTAATAGATGTGCATTCCATTGTAGAATCTGGAATATGCAATGTTTATGTTAGTTCATACGTTACACATGATGTTTAAATGCCCCTTAAATCTGGTCAGTCAAGTGATGGTCTTTAAGCCTCCTTCTTTGCTTCTTTTCTTGATATGTAAGATTTGCTCACACATCTATTCAATTGCTTGTTTGCATCAGCCAACCATACTAGGACTGCTCGCTTTGATTACTTGTTGTTCTTGACCTAACACTCTAATAGAGCTTGTCAACGATTTAAACACTAAGGGCTGCTGTAGTGGGGCCTTATCTAACTCATAGGTGACATAAAGGTTTGGCTGTACACTACAGTAGGCTCTCCAAGAGTACCTGGAGATCCAGTTCGAAGGTATGCCTAGTTTTTACATAGTGCGGACATAGTAAATGCTAATTTCATTGTGTGCAAGTGCAAGAGATGCGGCATGTTTCATTATGTGGTGTTGTTTTGTTATAATCTCATCCTTTTGTGTTCATAGACTGGAAAGTATGCATATTTATCTTCCAAGGAGACGAGTAACTAGTTTGTGTCACCTTGCAGAGGGGGTGCAATGAAGATAAGATTGAGGATTTCCAAGTACAAGATGTTAGGAAAGAGCCTTGCAAGAGAAGTAGGAGCTGCGCCGAGCCTCTTCAACCTGCTAAGGTAAGTCACTGTATGCAACTCAACAGTTCAATTCCTTATTTGTTTCAAGCATAGTTAATTTTCTCTTTTCAATTGCTTTATTTGTCCTCACTTAATGAGATGCCCAACTAATTATGCCTGATGGTCGGTACTTGTATCACTATTAGTTGACATAACTAAAGGCCTTACCATTTAATTACTCTACCGAAGTGTGCCTGAAGCTTTGAAGTCTATTAACCAACTATTATTGCATGAGGCTCACAATCTAGTTTATACTACGCTAATGATTGCATAGTTTTGCCTGCTGTAGTATGTTTGTATGAAACCCTCTGCTGTTCATTATGCTCCTTAAGACTTTAATTGAGGTACAGAATGGCCAATTGCTTGCTTATATGCAACGTGTTGTCTAAATTTGTAACTTGTCTGTGTTTTCGATTGGGCCCCAACATCATGCTCCTCTGGTGAGCTAAGAGGGATTTCTATATGCAGGTTGCACATACTATCTTTTTTATAATTTTTAAAATATCACCTGCTTATGCTTCATGACGTGTAACTTTTTTTGTGTGAAAGTGACGTGTAACATTATTGTTAGTCCTGTTTTGCCATGTAGTACAAAATAGTGTCTTTTTCGCTTCACTGTTGTAACTATGTTTTTGCCCTAGTCATGTGTACTTACAGAAACATTTCAGGATGAAGTGACATCAACACAAAAATCTGCGAGCAGTGCGGCATGGCCGTTACCAAATGATTATGGATTGGAATTGGAGTGTGCTGATGTTCTCGAGCATCAACTAGAGGTGGCAAGACAACGTGTACATGATTGTTAACGTATAATCAACAAGTTGAGACTGGACATGCATATATTAGATGCAGGAGTCAAAAAAAATGAAACAAGACACCGAGGTAACCATGAAGGAATTGGAGATTATGCAGACTGAAATTTGTGCTATCTGAATCCGGCCAATCCTATTTTTTGAAGAGATTATAGTTCAAATGGAGTTAAGTTGATGTGGGTCCATGATGTATGTGATGTATTTGCCTAGTGTATGTAATTTGCTGTTTGTGTATGCTTTATTATCACCTGTGCCGAACCATAATGCCCAGTGGGTATAATCGGCTGCAATTTCTTTATTGTATAGTGTAGGATTATTCTACCTTTCTATGCCTTGATCTCTTTGTTGTATAGTGTATGCTTTTTAGAGGTGATAGTATTGAGTAGGATAATTCTTTGAATATGCTATATCGTTCAAATGGGGGCCAACTCGCCCGACCATGGCCCTTCACGGGCCGTCGGATCCATGGGCCTTCTATGTCTCGTAGGATCCATGGGCCTTCTATGTCTCGTAGGATCCATGGGCCTTCTACGTCTCGCAGGATCCATGGGCTTTCTACGTCTCGCATGATCCATGGGCCTTCTACGTCTCGTAGCATCCATGGGCCTTCTATGTCACGTAGGATCCATGGGCCGCCGACTCATTTATGGGTCTTGTACGGGCCTTTAATGGGCTGTAGACGGGCCTAAAATGGAAATCTTACGTTTTATGGGCTGACCATAACGGGCCGTTAGTAGGTCGTATTTGGCGATGCTATGAAAATGGCCAACAGACTAACGGACCACAAACGAGGCGATTGTAACGAGGGGCTGAATTTGGCCCACAAGCAGAAAATGACAGTAACAGGCCGTAAGTAACCGAATGCTGCAAATGAGCTCATGAATAAATGGGCCCTCAGAAGGCCGAATGTTAATTGGGCTGGAAATGGCCCAACGGAAAAACGGCCCGTTAATGGGTATAAAGTGTTACACTGTTCATTCCGAGCCAGTTTCACCGCGGGCCGTTAATGGGTGTAAAGTAATACACTGTTCATTATGGGCCAGTTTCAGCACGGGCCACTAATGGGCCAAGAGTTACAAAGGGCCTCATATGGGCCGAAAGACGTCATGGGCCATACATGGGCCAGAAGTGAAAATGGGCTGGAATCATATTGGATGGCCCAGATGACGCTACTGGGCCTAATTCACATAGGGCGTAACGGGCCTTGGGTTAGCGGGCTGTAAATGGGCTATATGCTAACAGGCCGTTAACAGGCTTTCCATGGGCCGGCCTGCCAGCTTTTGACCAAGTCAAACAGGCCGGCCTTTTCACAGGAATGGGCCACTGTTGGGCCATGCCATGTGTCGACATATCATAGGCGCCTTCTGTCTAGTGAGTGGATGACATCTGTCCCAATGATGAGCCGACACATGTTTCCTCCAGCCAATGATGATTTTACACGTGGAAAATCCCCATTGGTCGGGGCTGTTAACGGGTTATCGGATCCAAAACTCGACCCGATAGCTTAACGGCATTCCGTTATGGTGGATGCCACGTGTCGCTCACCATTGATGAAAGCACTTCTGTGACGCACGATTTATCATCATGGAAGTGGACACTTCCGTGATGATAATTTTGGTAATGTCATGGAACACTTGTACGACAACACAGGTATGACTATCTTGATTCTGTCATAAAATTGTTATGGATGTACATGCATGACAAAAAACGTGATCTACTCTGACAAACACGTATCATCATGGAAGTGTATTTTTTTGTACTGAAGATTGAACCCAAAGCTAAGCACTTCTCCCATTGCAAGAAAGATCAATCTAGTAGGCCAAACCAAACTGATAATTCAAAAAGACTTGCGAAGATAACTTAATCACACATAAAAGAATTCAGAGGAGATTCAAATATTTCTCATAGATAAACTTGATCATAAACCCACAATTCATCGGATCTCGACAAACACACCGCAAAAAGAGTTACATCGAATAGATCTCCAAGAAGATCAAGGAGAACACGGTATTAAGATTCAAAGAGAGAGAAGAAGCCATCTAGCTAATAACTATGGACCCCAAGGTCTGGGGTAAACTACTCACAACTCATCGGAGAGGCCTTGGAGATGATGTAGAGGCCCTCCATCGGAGAGGCCTTGGAGATGATGTAGAGGCCCTCCGGTGGAGTGCCGACGAAGGCTCCAAGATTGGATCTCGCGGATATAGGAGGTTACGGAAATAGTTATTCGTGGTCGCCCCTGATGTTCTTGGGGTACGTGGGTATATATAGGAGGAAGAAGTAGGTCGGTGGACGCCCGAGGGGCCCACGATATAGGGGGCGCACCCAGTAGGGGGGGGCGTCCTCCACCCTCGTGGCCGCCTCGATTGCTTCTTGACTTGCACTGCAAGTACTCTGGATCATGTTCGTTCCAAAAAATCACACTCCCGAAGGTTTCATTCCGTTTGTACTCCATTTGATATTCCTTTTCTTCGAATTACTCAATAGGCAAAAAAACAACAATACGGGCTGGGCCTCCGGTTAGTAGGTTAGTCCCAAAAATGATATAAATGTGTAAAGTAAAGCCCATAAACATCCAAAACGGGTAATATAATAGCATGGAACAATCAAAAATTATAGATACATTGGAGACGTATCAGCCACACCGCCCCATCCTACTTCATTGCTGGCCAAGCCATTCCTCTACTCACCCACACCTCCTGTTATTTTCTGGAGACGGCAGCCGGACTAGTAAACCCTCTCCCCACTGCGTGGGAAACCATTGCCGAGTCTTCCCCGGCTCCGTGTCATTCCCTTCCTAGGCCTCGCTGTCGTCCACCGCCATGGTGCTCTTGGCGCGGCCTAGTCAACGTGGTCAATGAATGACATCCATCGGACGTGGACTGTATGTGGAGAGGCTGACAGCTGGGTCCACGGCCGCACACAAGGAAATGCCTCCTTATTACGCGCAAAATAATGATTCCTCCACCTGACAGCTGGTACCCACCGGAAGGGCCTCTGTATTTCGCGAAAAAACGTTCCCCCCGCTAACAGGTCGGACCCACCCGCTATATGTTCGCACGCAAGGAAGTGCCTCCTTATTACACACAAAAAAATGAATACCCCCCTGCTAGCTAGAACCCACCATAGTGGGAGGCTGACTTGTGGGCCAACTAAGTTGACGGGGATGGAGGGCTTTGTCAACTTAGTCAATATGAACGATTCTAGCTCCAGTGACCGTACGATGTCCATCCAACGACCGTAGTGCTTCTTCAACCTCTGGTCTTCTTGCTCTAGCCGCCAAAACCAGCGCCGGTCGTGCCGCATGCTCCTGCCTCTCGTGGCCGGCTGTGATGCCGCGGAGGCCTCACCGCCCCTACTACTCCCACCGCTGGCCAGGCCATCCCTCTACTCACCCACACCCCCTATTATTCTGCGGCGACGGCAGCCTCACACTGCAACCAAACCAGTGAACCCTCGTACTCCTCTCCGCGCGAGCTTCCACTGCCGCGTCTTCCCCGGCTCCGCGTCGTCCCCTTCCTAGACCTCGCTATCGTCTACCGCCCTAGTGCTCTCAGCGCGGCATGGTCAACATGGTCAAGGAACAACTTCCATTCGAAGAGTACTATACGTGGAGAGACTGACAACTGGGTCCACGGCGGATGCAAGGAAGTGCCTCCTTATTACGCGCAAAATAATTATTCCTCCACCTGACAGTAGGGACCCACCGGACGGGCCACCATATTTCATGAAAAAACATTTCCCCCCTGACTGCTGGGACACACCAGCTACATCTTCGCACGCAAGGAAGTGCGTCCGGGCCAAAAAAATGATTCGCCCCCCTGACTGCTGGGACCCATCAACTACATCTTCGCACGCAAGGAAGTGCCTGACAGTCAAGACCCACCTGGTCGAAGCATACGTAGCGTTGTCATTCTGGTCGCGAATGTGTACGTACATACTGGTCGATGTAGAGGCGCGCATGTGTCGTAATAGAGGTGCGCACGTGTCGTAGTAGTGGCGCGCACGTAGCATGTACACGTACGTACAACAGCCAGGGTGCAAGATAGTAAACACGGCCATGTACGTACATACGGGTGGGGTCTCGAATGCCTACTCGCGCATACGTATGCCCAGGGCTCGTGTACATGGCTGGGTCAGAACGGAGAAACTGCGTCATCATCGTGTTCATGGGGAGGCAACGGAATGCGTCGTGTTCATCAAGAGGCAAAGGAATGCGTCGTGTTCATCGGGAGGCAATGGAACACATGGGAGCCAACCGCCTTGGACGGAACAGGCGATGGAAACGAGGCCTGGCGTACCGCAGAACGGAGGAAACGGCCTTGTGTTCGACCAGCCACGTTCAAAACAGGATCCTGTTCATCGGGAGGGGTCTGGCGTACCGCAAAACGGAGGAAACGGACTTGTGTTGGACCTCCTATGGTCGAAACGGGGTCCTGTTGATCGGGAGGGGTGTGGCGTACCGCAAAAAGGAGGAAACGGACTTGTGTTGGAGCGTTATGGTCGAAACGGGGGTCCTGTTCATCGGGAGGGGTGTAGGGTACCGCAAAACGGGACTCCACGGGATACTGTTCATCTCCACCATCGACCTCCTCCATCCTCCACGGGCTACTGTTCATCCACCGTCGACCTCCTCCAGCCTCCACCTGCGACTATTCATCCACGGGCTCATGTTCATCCTGCCTCCACCGCGTGCTACTCCATCGGCTACTGTTCAACCACCCCTCTCCACGGGCTCCTGTTCAACCACCCCTCCACCGGCTACTGTTCAACCAGCCCTCTCCACGGGCTACTGTTCAACCGCCCCTCCTCGGGCTACTGTTCAGCCAGCCCTCCACCGGCTACTGTTCATCCAGCCCTCCACTGGCTACTGTTCAACCAGCCCTCCACGGGGTCGTCCTGTTCATCCAGCCCTCCACGGGGTCCTGTTCATCCATCCCCAACCGACTCGATCGATCGGGGTCCTGTTCATCCAGAGGCAACACCACGGGGTCCTGTTCATCCACCCCCACCACTCACTATTCATCCAACCCCGCAACGCTCACTGTTCATCCAGAGGCAGCATTGATCGGCTTCAGTTAGCAGCAGTAGCGAAGGAATCGCTCGATTGGGTTCAGTTAACAGCCATCGATCGATCGCTCGGGTTCAGTAATGTGTAGCCTGCAGTGCAATTGCTCGGGTTCAGTTAGAGCCCAACGCCTCGCTCGGGTTCAGTTATAGCCCAACGCCTCGCACACACGCACGTACGTGTATGAGAGAAACGCGCGTCGCTCAGCCCCGACCACCCACCATAACCAGGAACACCCCGATATTTTCCTCGCCCTCGCTTCTACCACGATTTTTTCCGTCATGGACGGCCCAAAGAATGTCGTGTAGCTGCGTCTCCGGCCCGCCCAGGATGAAAAGCCCATTTTCTGTCATGATTTTTTGTCATAGAAGTAGGATCCCACCACATCTATGATGATACCAGGTTTTGTCACAATTATCGTCATAGAAGTGTCATAAGTATGACATAATTTTTTTCTTTCGGCCCAAAATGTCACGGATGTGTCTTTTTTTTGTAGTGCTCGGCGGATTTGGAAATGAACCTGCTTAGCGCGACAACACATCCAGTCAAGCGCCTCACGTCTTTAACTGTCTTGGGTGCTTGAATCTGCTCAATCGCCTTGATCTTGTTGGGGTTGGCCTCTATCCCCCTGTGGGACACAAAGAAGCCAAGTAGCTTGCCGAAAGGTACACCAAACACACACTTATCTAGGTTCAGCTTCAAGTTGATCTTGTGTAGATTTGCAAAGGTCTCTTCCAAGTCTTGAATGAGGGTTAATCTATCCTTCGTTTCGACCCCTATATCGTCCATGTAGGCTTCAATATTCCTATGCAGCTGGGACTCAAAGCCAATCTGCATTGCTCTTGCAAAAGTGGATCCAACGCTTTTTAGCCCGAAGGGCATCCGTACAAAACAGTACGTGCCACATGGGGTTATGAACACGGTCTTCTGTTCATCTTCCTTGGACATGAAAATCTGGTGGTACACGGAGTAGGCATCCAAAAGGAGAGCAAGTCGCACCCAGAGGTCGAATCCACAATATGATCGATGCGCATCAAGGGGAATGGGTCCTTCGGGCATGCTTTATTCAGATCTTGAAATCTATGCAAAGCCTCCACTTCCCATTCACCTTGCGCACCATCATTGGATTCTCCAACCAAGTTGGATGCAATACCCCTCTGGCCAAACTAGCATCTTCGAGTTTCTTGATCTCTTTGGCAATAACTATTGCCGCTCCAAAGCTTGCTTTCGGAGCTTCTGTTTGTCGGACCGGGCATGTGGGCAGACTACAAGGTGGTGCTCGATTACCTCCCTGGGAACACTGGGGAAGTCAGATGGTTGCCAAGCAAACACATCGACATTCCCTCGAAGGAAGGAAACAAGCGCACTTTCCTATTTGTCGTCGAGGGTGGAGTTGATAGTACATGTACCATTAGCGCCAACCAGCCCTGTTGGGACCTTCTTCATAGAGCTGCACCAACCTTTGATCTCTTGCTATTGGAACTCTCTGATAAGCAATCAATAGGCGCAACACAGTCTGAAGTGGTGTGCTTCCCAGATTCTTTGTCAGCATCGTTGTTAGCTTTCTTCCCTTTCTTGTTGTCCTTGGCGGGAGCGGTAGTTTCCATGGTCTCTAGAGTGCCTGCTTCTCGGTACATCTTATCTGCGCATACGATTGCGTCCTTCTCGTCTGATGGAATGGAAATGATGCCTACAAGCCCTGGCATCTTTAGCGTGTTGTAGGCATAGTGGGGTGCCGCCATGAATTTTTTGAGGGCCGGGTGACCAAGGATTCCATTGTACGGCAGGGGAAGGTCAACCACATCAAACACGATCTTCTCAGTCTGGTAGTTTAACTCCCCCCTATGGTTACCAACAGTGTGATCTTCCCCTTAGGACGACTCCTACTGAGATTGATCCCATGGAAAGTACCAGTAACCTTGAGCTCTTCACCCGCTATATGGAGCTTGCTGATGACCTTGGGAGAAATCAAATTCAACTCGGCCCCGCCATCAACCAACATCTTTGTGACCTTGAGGTTGCGGATTGTTGGTGACACCAACAATGGCAAACACCCTACAGCGGTGGTGCGGTTAGGGTGATCCTCTTCATCAAAGATGATGGGCGTGCGGGACCACTTGAGTGGCTTCCGAGAATCTACCACTGGATCCACGACATTGACCTCACACGCCCACTGTTTAAGCTAGGAAGGATGCACCTCCGTCAATGCATAGGGCATCAGTGGCTGATACGTCTTCGTTGTATCTATAATTTTTGATTATTTCATGCCAATATTATACAACTTTCACATACTTGTGGCAACTTTTTATATGATTTATTGGACCAACCTATTGATGAAATTTATGATTTACTGGACCAAGCTGTTTTTTGCAGGTTTTTTGTATCGCAGAAAATCCATATCAAACGAAGACCAAACGCGATAAAATTTATGGAGAATTATTTTGGAATTTATGTGATTTTTCATAGATGGAATCAACGCAAACGTGGGCTCACAGAGCCCACAACCCACCAGGGCACGCCCCAGGCCCCAGGCGCGCCCTGGTGTCTTATGCCCTCCTTGTAAGGCGGTTGAGGCCCTTCTATGGGTGCAAGAAAGATAATTTATGGAAAAAAATCGTGTAAAAATTTCAGTGCAGTCGGAGTTACGGATCTCCGGGAATTTAAGAAACCGTGAAGGACCAGATCCGGGGAACGCGAAAGAGGAGAGAACAGAGAGGGAGATCCAATCTCGGAGGGGCTCCCGCCCCTCCACCGCCATGGAGTCCATGGAACAGAGGGAGAACCCTCCTCCCATCTAGGGGAGGCCAAGGAAGAACAAGAAGGAGGGGGGGGGGCGCTCTCCCCCTCTCTCCCGATGGCGCCGGAACGCCGTCGGGGCAATCATCATGACAGCGATCTACATCAACAATCTTGCTACCGTCAACACCAACTCTCACCCCCTCTATGCAATGTTGTAACACCTCTTCTCCCCGCTGTAATCTCTACTTAAACATGGTGCTCAACTCCATATATTATTCCCAATGATCAATGGTTATCCTATGATGTTTGAGTAGATTCGTTTTGTCCTATGGGTTAATCGTGATCTTGGTTGGTATGATTGTATATTTTATTTATGGTGCTGTCTTACGGTGCCCTCCATCTCGCGCAAACATGAGGGATCCCCGCTGTAGGGTGTTGCAATACGTTCATGATTCGCTTATGGTGGGTTGCGAGAGTGACAAAAGCTTAAACCCGAGTAGGTGGGTTGTTGCGTATGGGATAAACAAGACTTGATACTTAATTCTATGGTTGTGTTTCACGACCTTAATGATCTTTATTAGTTGCGGATGCTTGCTAGGGGTACAATCATATGTGCATATGATCCAAGTAGAGAATGTATGTTAGCTCATGCCTCTCCCTCATATAAAATTGCAAGAATGATTACCGGTACTTTTTATCGATTGCCTAGGGAAAAATGACTTTCTTGTTGACAAAATCTATCCACTTTTATTACCTTGCATTTTATTAGTAGTTTTATTCTCGCAAAGTACTCGTAGTTATATTCTTGCAAATTAATTTCATACTTGTTTTAGGTAAAGCAAGCGTCAAATGTGCGTAGAGTTGTATCGGTGGTCGATAGAACTTGAGGGAATATTTGTTCTACCTTTAGCTCCTCATTGGGTATGACACTCTGATTTATCAAAGAAGGCTACAAACAATCCCCTACACTTGTGGGTTATCAAGACCTTTTTCTGGCACCGTTGCCTAGGAGCAATAGTGTGGTGGGAGAATATTCTCGTGTGTGCTTGTTTGCTTTATCACTAAGTAGTTTTTATTTTCAGTTCTAAGTTGTTCTCTATCTTTAGTTATGGATATGGAACCTGAAACACCAAAAAAATAGGAGTAATGTTGGATCAACTTGAATACTTTAGGGATTATTGCTTGAATCATAAAGGGAAATTGTTATGGGATCAAATTCATATTTTGCATTGGTATGCTCGGGAGCTATGCTTGAGATATAATTATACTTGTTTCTCTAGGATGAACACTCCACACCTTCCCTTTTCATACAAATTTAATGATAATGAAACTTTGGCTCCTTATGCTAATGGTATATATGATTACTATGATGTGGAACGAATAGAAGAATTTGTTGCTTTTAAGGGTGCTTATGAAATTGAATCTTTGTTTGAGAAGTTTGAAGATTTTGATGATTCAATTTATAGACCTGAAAATTTTGCTATCCTTAAATATTTCTATTATAAATACAATTCCGATATTGATGCATTTATTGAGAAAGTCTCCGCTATCCAAGGAGAGACTAATATTTTGCAGGTGTCTATGGAAGAAGGAATTGATGAAACTGTGAGCTCATTGGATGAAAAGATGATGAGGAGAGCAAAGAACAAAAGGAGGAAGAGTGGATTGATCACTCATGCCCACCTTCTAATGAGAGTAACTCTTCAACTCATACATTGTTTAACATCCCTTCGTTCTTGCTGAAGGATGAATGCTATGATAATTGCTATGATCCCGTTGATTCGTTTTAAATATCCCTTTTTGATGATGCTTGCTATGCTTGTGGCCAAGATGCCAACATGAATTATACCATTGGAGATGATCTTGTTATTGTTCCTTATGTTAAACATGAAATTGTTGCTATTGCGCCCACACATGATAGTCCTATTATCTTTTTGAATTCTCCAAACTACACTATATCGAACAAATTTGTTATTATTAAGGATTGTATTGATGGGTTGCCTTTTACTGTTGCACATGGTAATTTTGATAAATATAATATGCATGTGCTTGCTGCTTCTACTTGCAATTATTATGATATAGGAACTACATCTCTGCCTCTCTATGTTTCCAACATGATAGAATTGCAAGAAATTTCTTATACTATGTATTGGACTTTACTTGATGTGCATGAATTGTTCTTGTATGACATGCCGATGCATAGGAAGAGTGTTAGACTTCGTCATTGCTTGATATATGTTGCTTTGTGCTCAGTACTAAATGCCAAATCATTGCTAATTAAAATTGGCTTTAACATACCTTGGGATCCGGGTGGATTCATTACTTGAGCAGTTGATGCCTAGCTTAATGGCTTTAAAGAAAGCGCTGCCAGGGAGATAACCCGGAAGTTTTAGAGAGTCATTTATTTCTGTTGAGTGCTTTTATATAGTTTAAGAACAAAAAAATATAGAGGGTAACTTAAAAACTTTTCACAAAAGAGAAGCGATTGGAAGTTATGCATTGGAGAAGTGAGGGTTGACCTTGAACACTCGTGTTCATGCTCATGGAAACAATGCAGAATTTTTCATGAAGATTCTCACAAAAATAATTATCCCCTTGTACAAACCAATTGTATTATAAAAATAATGTGCCAAGATTTGCCTTTAGGATGTTTAGATTGCTTGTTGGTATGTGCGGTGCAGGAACACAAACTTTGGCTATAGCACGTGAATTTTCATTTTTTACTGGAACGTCAAATGTTTATGAAACTTCTTGCACAGTATTGCCATACATTTTTTATTTTGTCCTAGTTTTTCAGAATTGTTGGAGTACCAGAAGTATGGTAGATGTTCATATTGCTACAAACTGTCCTGTTTAAGACAGATTCTGTTTTTGATGCATTGTTTTGCTTGTTTTGATGAAACTATCGATTCTATCAGTGGTATAAGCCATGGAAAAGTTATATTACAATAGCTACAATTCAAAAAAATATGAATTGGTTTGCAAGAGTACTTAGAGTAGTGATTTGCTTTATTATACTAATGGATCTTACCGAGTTTTTCTGTTGAGTTTTGTGTGGATGAAGTGATCAAAGATCAAGGAGGCCTTGATATGAGGAGGAGGAGAGGCAAGAGCTCAAGCTTGGGGATGCCCAAGGCACCCCAAGTAAATATTCAAGGAGACTCAAGCGTCTAAGCTTGGGGATGCCCCCGAAAGGCATCCCATACTTCTTCAACAAGTATGGTATGTTTTCGTCTTTGTTTCGTTCATGTGATATGTGGAAATCTTGGAACGTCTTTTGTATTTAGTTTTCACTTTTCTTTCATGCCCTGGTTGATTTGTGGAATGCTCATTGCACTTCACTTATTCCTTTTGAGTATGGATTTATAGGATGCTTCATGTGCTTCACTTATATCATTTGAAGTTTGGATTGTCTGTTTCTCTTCACATAGAAAACTGTTGTTTGTAGAATGCTCTTTTGCTTCACTTATATTTATTAGAGCATGGTCTTTTGTAGAAAGAGTTAAACTCTCATCCTTCACTTATATCTATTTATAGAGTCAACAAGAATAGGTCAATTGGATGGTTAGTCATGAAATCCTACATAAAACTTATGGATCAGTGAATATGATGTTTGATACCTTGCAATAGTTTTGCGATATAGAGATGAAATATGTGGGAGGTACTAGTAAACGGTTTTGGTTAGGAAGAATATTGGTGTTAAGGTTTGTGATTCCCAAAGCATGAACGTATAGTCTCTCATTATGCTATGAAGTTGGAGCATGATTTATTATTGATTGTCTTCCTTATGAGTGGTGGTCGGGGACAAGCGATGGTCTTTTCCTACCAATCTATCCCCCTAGGGGCATGCGTAGTAGTACTTTGCTTCGAGGGCTAATAAACTTTTGCAATATGTATGAGTTCTTTATGACTAATGTGAGTCCATGGATTATATGCACTCTTACCTTTCCGCAATTTGCTAGCATCTATGGTACCGTGCATTGCCCTTTCTCACCTCGAGAGTCGGTGCAAACTTCGCAGGTGCACCCAGACCCCATGGTATGATACGCTCTATCACACATAAACCTTATTACATCTTCCTCAAAACAACCACCATACCTACCTATTATGGCCTTTCCATAGCCATTCCGAGATATATTGCCATGCAACTTCCACCGCTTCCGTTTTGATGACATGAGCTTTCATTGTCATATTGCTTTGCATCATCATATAGCTGACATAGTAGTTGTGGCTCAGCCACCGTTCATCATTTTTCATACATGTTACGCTAGATCATTGCACATCCTGGTACACTGCCAGAGGCATTCATATAGTGTCATATTTTGTTATAGATATCGAGTTGTAATTTTTATTTCTTTTGAGTTATAAGTAAATAGAAGTGTGATGATCATCATTATTCATTCTTAGAGCATGTCCCAGTGAGGAAAGGATGATGGAGACTATGATTCCCCCACAAGTCGGGATGAGACTCCGGACAATGACAGAAATAAAAAGAAAAAAAAAGAAGAAGAAAAAGAAAAAAAGAAAAAGAAACAAAGAAAAAAATGAAACACGGAGAGAGAAGGGGCATTGTTACTACCTTTTACCACACTTGTGCTTCACAGTAGCACCATGTTTTTCATATAGAGAGTCTCCTATTTAGTCACTTTCAAATACTAGTGGGAATTTTCCATTATAGAACTTGGCTTGTATATTCCGCTAATGGGCTTCCTCAAATGCCTGAGGTCTTCATGAGCAAGCAAGTTGGATGCACACCCACTCAGTATTCATATTGAGCTCTCATACACTTGTAGCTCTTAGTGCATCTGTTGCATGGCAATCCCTACTCCTCACGGTGATATCAATTGATGAGCATCTCCATAGCCTGTTTGTTAGCCATGTCGATGTGAGACTTTCTTACTTTGTTTGTCTTCTCTATATTACCCCTATGATCATACTCTATTCCACCCGTAGTGCTATATCCATGGCTCGCGCTCATGTATTGTGTGAGGGTTGAAAAAGCTGAAGCGCGTTAAAAAGTATGAACCAATTGCTCGGCTTGTCATCGGGGTTGTGCATGATAAATACTTTGTGTTAAGAAGACAAAGCATGACAAGATTATATGATTTTGTAGGGATAGCTTTCTTTAGCATTGATATTTTGAAAGACATGATTGTTTGTTGGGATGCCTGAGTATTGATGTCTTTATGTCAAATTATAGACTATTTCTTTGAATCACTTATGTCTTAATATTCATGCCATGATTAGATGTATGGTCTAGTTTATGCTAGTAAGAATTCCACATAAAAAATTATCTTTTTTATCATTTACCTACTCGAGGACGAGCAGTAATTATGCTTGGGGATGCTGATACATCTCCGTCGTATCTATAATTTTTTGATTGTTTCATGCCAATATTATACAACATTCACATACTTTTGGCAGATTTTTATATGATTTATTAGACTAACCTATTGGTCTAGTGCCCAGTGCCAGTTCCTATTTTTTGCATGTTTTCTATATGCAGAAAATCCATATCAAACGAAGACCAAACACGATAAAAATTTATGGAGAATTATTTTGGAATTTATGTGATATTTTGGAGGTGGAATCAACGCAAACGGGGGCCCAGAGAGCCCACAACCCACCAAGGCGCGCCCCACGCCCCAGGCGCAGCCTGTGTCTTATGCTCTCCTCATAAGGCGGTTGAGGCCCTTCTTCGGGCGCAAGAATGATAATTTATGGAAAAAATCATGTAAAAATTTCAGCGCAACCGGAATTACAGATCTCCGGGAATTAAGAAACCGTGAAGGGCCAGATCTGCGAACGCGAAACAGAAGAGAACAGAGAGGGAGATCCAATCTCGGAGGGGCTCCTGCTCCTCCATTGCCATGGAGGCCATGGACCAGAGGGGGAACTCTCCTCGCATCTAATGGTAGGCCAAGGAAGAAGAAGAAGGAGGGGGGCTCTTTCCCCCTCTCTCCTAGTGGCACCGAAACACCACCGTGGCAATCATCGTGACGATGATCTACATCAACAATCTTGCTACCGTCAACACAAACTCTCTTCTCCTCTATGCAGCGGTGCAACACCTCTTCTCCCCATTGTAATCTCTACTTAAACATGGTGCTCAACTCCATATATTATTTCCCAATGATCTATGGTTATCCTATGATGTTTGAGTAGATCCGTTTTGTCTTATGGGTTAATCGTGATATTGGTTGGTATGATTGTATATTTTATTTATGGTGATGTCCTATGGTGCCCTCCGTCTTGCGCAAACATGAGGGATCCCCACTGTAGGGTGTTGCAATACATTCAGATTCGCTTATGGTGGGTTGCGAGAGAGACAGAAGCTTAAACCCGAGTAGGTGGGTTGTCGCGTATGGGATAAAGAGGACTGGATACTTAATGCTATGGTTGGGTTTCACGAACTTAATGATCTTTAGTACTTGCGGATGCTTGCTAGGGGTCCAATCATAAGTGCATATGATCCAAGTAGAGAAAGTATGTTAGCTCATGCCTCTCCCTCATATAAAATTGCAAGAATGATTACCGGTACTTGTTATTGATTGCCTAGGGACAAATGACTTTCTTGTTGACAAATCTACCCACTTTCATTACCTCGCATTCATTTGTAGTTTTATTCTCGCAAAGTACTCGTAGTTTTATTCTTGCAAATTAGTTTCATACTTGTTTTAGGTAAAGCAAACGTCAAGTGTGCGTAGAGTTGTATCGGTGGTCGATAGAACTTGAGGGAATATTTCTTCTACCCTTAGCTCCTCGTTGGGTTTGACACTCTTATTTATCGAAGAAGACTACAAACGATCCCCTACACTTGTGGGTTATCAGTGGCATTCTGGAACCCCTGCTCGCTAGTTTCCTCTTCATCTCCCTCATCACTTTCGTCATCACATTCCTTCTTCTCACTGCCTCTGGCGGGTTTCCCTTGATACTGAGGGGCCTTGCCAGGTGAAAGAACATGCGGTGCCCCCATGTTTGGTTTTGGTAATTGATGACAATCTCTATGGACTAATGGTTGTCTTGAGTTATATTTGAAGGATTTGTCCATAGGCTTTTCTTGAAGTCCATGTGTTGGTTTCAAGGAGTTTATGAGTTGACCAAGGTGCTATTAAGGAATTATCCAAAGATTGGTCATGCAGGTGTTGAGCTTATTGCAAGCATGTCTTGAAGAAGAAGGTTGTGTGATCATTCATGTTTACCTTCAATACATCATCCAAATGAAGAGAGTTGCAAAGATTCAAGGTTGATCAAGACTAAGTCAATAGTGAATCAAGTTGATTAACTCACAAAGCGTAGAAGATGTACCGAGAGGGATCAAGTGATCCCATGGTATGGTAAGCATTGTCCATTGCACTTTGCGTACTAACCCATGGTCTATGTGAGAGTTCTATGTGGGGTTAGGTACGTATCCATGGGCTTGCATCAAGAGGAAGATATCATACAACCCATGGAAAGGATGACATCAAGTGGTGATCGTCATCAAGATTGCAGTGTGCAAGTTCAAGTGGAGCATCACGAAGAGATCAAGTGCTTGAATCTTGCCATCCATTGTGGTGTCAATGGACTTGTGAAGATGAGCCGAAGAGTGGCTCACCCATAGTGGACTATGAGGGAGCAATCATCTAGTCTTCATCGAGCCAACGCAATCAAAAAAGGTGGTCCAACTTGAGGGAGTGAAGATCGTCATCATCTAGCTCAAGTGGACCATGTGCAAGGCAAATGTTTGCCCTTGATAGGTTTTCTATTTTACCGGTCTCATGGTAGTTGTGGGAGACCGGGTTATAGGATCGATTGTCGTACTATCAAGGGGGGCTCTCGATGAGTTGCTTGATCGTATCATTCGTAGAGAGCTCAAACCATTGCATCCTTACATCATGTTTCTTGGTTCATGTTTGATTCTCTTTGTGAGTCTTAGAGCTTATGGTCATCTTGATGACAAGCTTGAGTTCATCGAAAATGGAGTTTGCATGCGTCTTCTATGATGTTTTCGGTGTTGGAGGTTTTACCGGTCTTCTCCGAGGAAGGGTTCTCACCATTTTCTTTTGGGACTTTTCTCATTTTCTTATTATTGGTATTTCTTTCAATATTGTGTTAGCCCTTGTCGCTAGCTTTTCAACAAACTTGGTTTCATCGAATTCGGAGTCCGTTTGCAAAAGTTGTGGCAGTTTTGGTGTTCTGAAAAGGTTGCAGCGGTACTACCGCGAATTGGAGCGCATGTAATTTTTTACTACCGCTCCAGAGCGGTACTACCGCGGCTCCTAGAGCGGTAGTACCGCTCCGGACCAAAAAACTCGTCCCAAGTCCTGCGGAGGTAGGTACGGAAGTATATTTTTTGTACCGCAAGCAGTAGTACCGCGATCCCTAGCGGTAGTACCGTGAGGACGAGTGGTAGTACCGCTCTGTGCGGGTTGTGAGCATAACGGTTGGATTTTCCCCCACCTATAAAAGGGGGTCTTCTTCCCCACTGAACCTTATCCTTTGAGCTCGTGTTCTTCCCCCATTATTGACCTTCTTTGAGCTTGCTAACTCTCAATCCCTCCATGGATTCTTGGTAGTTTTTGAGGGAAAAGAGAGAGGAGATCTAGATCCACGTTTCGACCAAACACTTTCTCCTCTAAGTGAGGGGAACCCCTTGGATCTAGATCTTGGAGTTCTTCGTGTTCTTCTTTCGTTCTTCCTCTCATTTTCCTCCCGAGCATTAGTTGCTTCGGTGGGATTTGGGAGAGAAGGACTTGGGCACTCCGTGTGCCTTTGCCATTGCATTTGGTGCATCGGTTTGAGTTCTCCACGTGATACGTGGAAGTTACAAGTTGAGAAGCTTATTACTCTTGGGTGCTTGGTGCCCTTGAGCTTGTTCCTCTTGGGTGCTTGGGCGCCCTAGACGGTTGGTGGTGTTCGAAGCTCAATCATTGTGGTGTAAAGCTCCGGGCAAGCGTCGGGGTCTCCAATTAGGTTGTGGAGATCGCCCCGAGCATTTTGACGGGTTCCGGTGACCGCCCCCAAGGGTCGCCATTTGTACGAGTTCGGTGACCGCCCTCAAGGGTCCCTTAGTGGAATCACGGCATCTTGTATTGTGCGAGGGCGTGAGGAGATTACGGTGGCCCTAGTGGCTTCTTGGGGAGCATTGTGCCTCCACACCACTCCAAATGGAGATTAGCACCCGCAAGGGTGTGAACTTCAGGATACACCGTCATCTCCGCGTGCCTCGGTTATCTCTTACCCGAGCCCTTTACTTATGCACTTTACTTTGTGATAGCCATATTATTCTTTGTCATATATCTTGCTATCACATAGTTGCTTATCTTGCTTAGCATAAGTTGTTGGTGCACATAGGTGAGCCTAGTTGTTTTAGGTTTTGTGCTTGACAAATTAACCGTTAGGTTTATTCCGCATTTGTTCAAGCCTCAACCTTAATTATTTTAAAGCGCCTATTCACCCCCCCTCTACGCAACATCCTCGATCTTTCACCAGGGTGACTTCCTCTGCCGCTTTGGCCCTTCCTGCCAGCACCATCTTGGTCTCTCTCTTTGTCATGCTTCTCGTACTTAGCCTTCTACTTCTTGACGAGTAGGTCAATCTGATGACACTCTTGAAGATCGTGGCCCTTAGTCCGTTGGATCTTGCTGTACAACCCGTCAGCCTTCCCAGCCTTATCGGCAGCCGTAGCTTCCTGGCAATCAGTGCATGCGACAACTTCCTTGCCAGGAGCCCCGGTCTTGGCCTTATTTCCGGTACTAGGAGTGCTCGGTCCTTCAATAAAAAACATTTCTTTATCCTTGCGCTTCTTGTTCTTCTTCTTCTAATCGGTGGCGTCCTTGTCCTCTGAGTCAACGTTGATGCTATCCTCTTCACCGGGGAGTCACCTCCCCTCCTTTGTTTGGGCACACTTATCCACCAAAGTGTATAGCTCATTCATAGTCTTGGGAAACCGGACGTTCATCTTGGAATGTACCCTGCGATTGCGTATGTTGGAACTGGAATGCAACTATCACAGCTGCCTAGTGGATGTCTGGAATGTTTCTGAGCACCCGGCTGAACCTCTACATGTACTTTCACAAACTCTCTCCTTCCTTCTGTTGGAGGAGCTACAAATCGCTGGGCTGCCCTGGTTCTTGATGACCGCCTGCGAAGGCGCCAACAAATTCATGACACAGGTCAACCTAGGTCAAGATGGAGTTCTCCAGCAAGTGCATCACCCACGACCTCACGTTTAGCTTGAGTGCGAAAGGGAAGTAGTTGGCGAATACCTTCTCATCTCTTCCTCCGACGGCTTGAATAACAATGGTGTAGATGCTCAGGAACTCTGTCGGGTTCAATCTTCCGTCCTATTTTTCTGGTATCTCTAGCTTGAACGTATGGGCAGATAGCCAACAGACTTGCTGTAGCTCGCGAGTGAAGGTAGGGCACCCAACCTCAAAAGGCAGGTATCCGTCTCCACCAGGCATGTGCTCATCAATGTCAGGGCCATTGCGCCTATCAGACTGGCGGCAGGTTTTGCAGCATCGTTCGATGGTGATGCGCACGTCCTTCCTCCGCTTGTCTTCCAGGACTTGTTGTTGATCTCGACGTGCCCGATGTCGGATATTGGGTTTCGGCAAAACCCTTAAGGTTTGAACTCTGGGGTGCGCACGAAGATCTTCTCCCTACCAAAACACGCCCACAACCTCGCCGTGATTTCTAGCTAGCACGATGAACAACACAAGAGACGCGAGGTTTATACTGGTTCGGGCCACCGTTGTGGTGTAATACCCTAATCCAGTGTGTGGTGTGCTGGATTGCCTCTTGGGCTGATGAGGAACAGTACAGAGGAAGAACAGCCTCGCGGGGAGAGGTGTTCTTGTGGTGGTGTATTTGGAGAGGAGTCAATCCGCCTCTCTTGGATCTAGATCAGATTGCCTTCTACTGTGGTGGCTAGCCCTATTTATAGAGGCCCTAGTCCTCTTCCCAAATATTGAGAGGGAAGGGAGCCAACAACAGCCATTTTGAAAGGGGACAACTAGTACAAGCTATCCTGACTAAAGGTGGTCTTCGACTACCAAAGGCACTGGTGATGACGCCGTCTTGGGATCCACGGTGACCTCCGTCCTGCCGCTCTGCTGGTCTTGGTCTCGTTGCACCGATATGGAAACCTTTGCCTGATGCCTTGGTACTCCGCGCCTACGCTTGCCCCTTTGCACCAAAGAGGAAACAAGGACACTGTGTAGGCTGGCGCCCACCTAGCGCCCGCCTGGTCCTGATCATGATGGCTTGCATCATGAGCACCTCACGAGGTATCCCTCACCTTGATCTCTCCGCCTCCTCGCGAGCCTGCCTGGTGAGGCCGCCCCTGAGGAGGCCTTGCGTCGTCCGCCCCGCGAGGCTTGGCCCCTCGCGAGGGTCTTGAGTGTTTGTTGATGAAGACGGGCCGTACTGGGCCACTGGCTGAGCTACGCTACAGGCCGCAGGCAAGCAAGTCTGGGACCCCCATTCCCAGAACGCCAACAGTAGCCCCCGGGCCCAAGGCGTGCTCGGACTTGGCTTAGCGGCGAAGCCAAAGGGCAAGTGCGGAGCACCGCGGGCCCAACAGTCCGCGGCCTTGGGTGACGCGTGGCGACTTGATTGGACGTGGGCGTCTCTGCTTCCCCACGCTGCCTCGGCAACTGCCCGACTTGACGAGTCTCTGCTGCATGCAAAAAGAGTCATCATTACTTGTGCTCGTGGAGGCCGGCGGTTGGCCTCCCTTGGGATATAAATGGGAAGGGGCGAAAGCCCCCGTTGCACATCTCCCCTTGCTTCGCCTGCTTCTTCTCCCTCCTCGCTCCAGTTTCTTACAGCGTCCCATGGCGCCCGCGAAGAGGTTCTCGGCCGTAGAGAAGGGGAAGGCTCGCCAGGAAGGGCCTGGCTCTCCTCCGCCCAAGCGTGCCCGCGGTCGTCCCCGCAAGCATCCCGCGACTCCCGTCGCGGCTTCTCGTGGTCGCGATGGTGGCCCTTCACACGGTGGTGGCAGCCCATATTGAGGCAGCCCAGTCGGTGGAGGAAGGCGTGCCGTGGCTGCGCGGCCTCTCCGGCCACGCTTCCATTCGGCAGAGGTGCTTCCGGAGTTTGTTGTGTGGTCGGACAACCCGGCGGCAACTGGCTCTAGCTCCCTCGCTTCTTCGCCGGGGAACTGCCGGCCGCTGGCCCCGGCGGGCTTTGGCTGCAGGCGGACGGCTGCTGCAGTAGGGCCTCCTGGTCGCGTTGGAGATCACCATCGCCGGAAACGTGGCCCTGGCCCAGGGCTGGCAGACGTTTGCCCGCGCGCTTGGCCTGGGCAGGCGGTGCACCCTCCACTTCAAGTATCACAGCG
Organism: Triticum timopheevii; assembly: GCA_963921465.1. Lineage (NCBI taxonomy): Eukaryota > Viridiplantae > Streptophyta > Magnoliopsida > Poales > Poaceae > Triticum > Triticum timopheevii. The sequence continues at coordinate 299,907,854 of OY997274.1, forward strand.
ACGCAACCCTCTATGTGAGGGTGTTCGGAGAAGATGGCCGCCGTGTTGGGTGCTGCCCTGAAGATGATGACGGCGACGGGGTGCTCGGCCTCGGCGACGGCCGTGACGAGGGCGAAGGCGAACCCGCTCCCGGCGGCGACCGCAGCTCGTCGAGCTTCAGCGGCTCCTCCTTCGGCGATAGCTCCTCCAGTGGTGGCCGCGACCAGCCACTACGCCGCCGCGCCCACTTCGAGGGTGGTAGGGGGTCGTCCCGTCACCGCGCCCCGGTGAAGCGCGAGGCGGAGTGTGATTGAGCTCAGGAGGATGATGCAGATCCCTTCTTGCGAGCTGTTGCAAGGAGCGCGCTGTCTTTTTTTTGTTTTTCTCCTTTTCCTACATTGAGAGAGAGGAGTATGGAGCCACGTGGGGGCGTGCAACAGACTATGATCCCCTAATTATCGTGCTACATTCATTGTCCCTGTTCTGTGTTATGGTGTTGTGGTTATGTGCCTGCACGTAGGAACAACTTAGCTCGGGATGTTTGAAGTAGTTCCCTCCTTGCGAGGTGCCTGCTTGAGGCCTCGCCAGGCGCCTTAAGAGCTACAAAAATCAGTTGGGAGAATCATTTCCGAACCTTGGTCGCGAGGATTACCAACTATGGCCCAGTGCTTTGTGTCACGATACCCGAGGGGCATGGACCGGGAGGGGTGCTCCCGCTATGAACTTGAACGAGAGGGCCTCATGAAAACCAGTAGAAGAAGGCTCACGAGGGCGCCCGCACAGCCCCCTCGCGAGGTTTACGAGAGAGAGAGCGACCCAGGAAAAAGCCGAAAACAGAGAACATGGGCAGAAGATGGCAAACAACACTAGAAGCAACTTCAATAAAGGTTCAAACAAGGGAGAACAAGCCAACTGCGGAAACCAAATGAAAAGCCGCATCCGACACGTAGTCTAGTCTTCGACGTCTTCTCACCAGTGTGGAGCTAAGTGCTGCTAGTGGGTGTGGGCGGGAGGCCCCGAGGCCCGAGGGCGGCACTTCAGAGACTCCGGGGTGTGTACAACCCCAACTCATTATTACGTGAGAGTGTCACGGGCGGTGAGCTTCACAGGCGCTGGGCCTTCTTCACAGGTAGGGGGCCTTTCTTCGGGCGGCGAGCTTCACAGGCACCGGGCCTTCTTCACAGGCACTAGGCCTTTCTTCAAGGGTAGAACTTTCGGAGGTGCTGAATGTTCCAAGCGTTTGGGATGGGCACCCCTTCCTGAGTCTCCAGGCGTGCGGCGCCAGGCCTGGAAACATGGACAACCTTGAATGGGCCCTCCCACATGGGAGAGAGCTTATGCAGACCTTCCCTGGAGAGCACCCGCCTGAGTACGAGGTCACTTACCTCGAGTGTCCTGGGGCGGAAGTTGTGGCAATGATACCGCTGCAGCGCCTGCTGGTATCTTGCTGCTCGCAGTGCGGTTTATCGACGGCGCTCCTCCCCCAGCACAAGGTCCATCCCCCGCATGGCGTCCTGTTGCGCTTCATCAAATGCTAGGACCCGCGTGGAGCGATGCCTGACCTCGTGAGGGAGGACCGCCTCTGCTCAATAGACGAGGAAGAACGGGGTCTTGCCAGTCGACTTGGTGGCGGTAGTGCGGATGGACCACAACACGGACTGGAGCTCGTCGTACCATCCCCTGCCGCAGGCCTCCAACTTCTTCTTGAAGGTCCTAGTTTTGAGGCCCCTCAGTACCTCTGCGTTGGCGCATTCGGCCTGGCCGTTACTCCGGGGTGTGCCACCGAAGCGTAGCATATCTCTTCCAAGGTTAGCACAATGTGTTTTGAAGAGATTGCTAGTGAACTGCGAACCGTTGTTGGTGATGATGCGATTAGGGACCCCGAACCGGCTCATGAGGCCCTTGACAAACTTGACTGCAGAATCAACTGGGATGGTGCAGACGGCTTCCACCTCCGCCCACTTGGTGAACTTGTCGATGGCGACGTAGAGGTAGCGGTAGCCCCCAGGCGCTCGAGGAAACGGGCCTAAGATATCCAGCCCCAGACCGAGAACGTCCACGAGAGTGGGATGGTCTGCAGGGCCTGAGCTGGCTGATGAATCTGCTTGGCATGGAATTGGCAGGCTTCACAGGACTTCACTAGCTCGATTGCGTCGTTGAGTGTCGTAGGCCAGTAGAACCCGCTGCGAAACGCCTTGCCGACGAGGGTCCGCGATGATGAGTGGTGTCCGCAATCTCCATCGTGTATGTCAGCCAGCAATTCCTTCCCCTATTACCTGGAGATGCAACGCACGGAAACGTCATTTGGCCGCTTCCGGTAGAGTTCTCCGTCTTGGATGCAGTAGGTCGTGGCCTGCCGGGCAACACGTTTCGCGTCCTCCTCTTTCTCTGATAGCGTCCCTTGCATCAGGTAGTCCTTGAATTCCGTGGTCCAGCATCCCTCCTAAGGCTCCAGCGGCAGGAGTAAGCGTGCTGCCGAGGTCGGGCCACAGGCCGGGGCTCCTGTGGCAGGTGGTTGAGGGAGTTCCTCCAGAGGCTGTGCTGTGCTTGAAAGTTACGGTGCCGCCGATGGCTTGAAGAGCCGTTCCTCGAAAATGCCAGGCTCCTGAGGCAGCCGCCTGGATGCCCTCCTGGCGATGTCATCAGCCTCTTGGTTGGTGCCGCGGGGCACATGCTGCAACTCCAGCCCCCAAAACTGCTTTTCCATCCTACGCACCTCCGCAAGATACGCTTCCATGTGCTCGTCCTTTGGCTCGTACACCTTGTTGGAGAAGTTGACGAGGAGCTGTGAATCGCCCTTGATGATGAGGCGCTTCACCCCAGTGTTGCTGCAGCTTTCAAGCCTACTATGAGGCCGTCGTATTCTGCTATGTTGTTGGAGACCTTCTCGCTGTCGGTGTCAAAACCGGCGGATCTCGGGTAGGGGGTCCCAAACTGTGCGTCTAAGGCTAATGGTAACAGGAGGCGGGGGACACGATGTTTACCCAGGTTCGGGCCCTCTCGATGGAGGTAATACCCTACTTCCTGCTTGATTGATCTTGATGATATGAGTATTACAAGAGTTGATCTACCACGGATCGTAGAGGCTAAACCCTAGAAGCTAGCCTATGATTAAGATTGTTGTTGTCCTATGGACTAAACCCTCTGGTTTATATAGACACCAGAGGGGGCTAGGGTTACACAGAGTCGGTTACAGAAAAGGAGATCTACATATCCGAATTGCCAAGCTTTCCTTCCACGCAAAGGAGAGTCCCACCCGGACACGGGACGAAGTCTTCAATCTTGTATCTTCATAGTCCAACAGTCCGACCAAAGTATATAGTCCGGCTGTCCGAGGACCCCTTAATCCAGGACTCCCTCAGTAGCCCCTGAACCAGACTTCAATGACGATGAGTCCGGCGCGCAGATTGTCTTCGGCATTGCAAGGCGGGTTCCTTCCCCGAATACTCCATAGAAGAACTTGAATATGAGGATCGTGTCCGGCTCTGAAAAATAATTTCCACATACCACCGTAGAGAGCACAATATTCCATAAATCTAATCTGCTGAGAACTTTCCATAGCGTGACATCACGCCACGGCCCGGTCGTTATTCGAACCATTTTTCTCAACCAGATGCTGCACATATTGCGAGGCGGTTTCCTTGGCATGTCTTGTCAAAGCAGAGATCGTGTCCCCTTATCACGGGATTCTCATCAATACGGGCGTGGGTAACTCAACCGCGCCTTCAATCGCGGCGCTTGGGGAATAAGCGATTTTATGGGGCAAGTGGGGAGGTGCACAGTTTCTACCGCTTTTATAAAGGGATAAGGATTCCTATTTTTCACCCACGACGTCTTCTTCCCCTGCCCATCCATTCTCGCACGCTCGAGCTCCAGCGTCCAAGTTCTCACCTTCTCCGCAAATCCATTCCAAACATGTCCGGAGCGGGAGGCAAGTGGATCATCTCCTCCGTTACGGAGGAGGACATTATGAAGCTTCGGGAAGCCGGATACCTGGCCGAAAACATCACGCACCGGCTCCCAGACGCAGGGCAGATCGTCCCTACTCCAGAACCCCATGTGAGGGTTGTATTCCTGGCTCATTTTGTCCACGGACTGGGATTCCCCCTCCACCCATTTTTCCGCGGGCTCATGTTCTACTACGGGCTGGACTTCCATGATCTGGCCCCCAATTTCATCCTCAACATCTCGGCGTTCATCGACGCGTGCGAGGCCTTCCTCGGCATCAAGCCCCACTTCGGCCTGTGGCTGAAGACCTTCAACATGAAGCCGAAGATTGTGGTCGGCCAGCAAGCGGAGTGCGGAGGCGCCATGGTGGGAAAGATGCGCAACGTCACCTAGCTTGAAGGCTCCTATGTGGAGACCGTGAAGGGGTGGCAATCGGGGTGGTTCTATATCACCAAGCCGCGTGACGCCAACTGGGTGGCGGCCCCCAAATTTCGATCTGGCATCCCCATGCGGCTCACCTCCTGGAAAAAGAGGGGAATAGCCTAGGGTGTGCCGGCGGAGCTGACCGGACTCCAGAACCATGTCAAAAATATGATAAGCAAAAAAATCAAGGTTGTCAACATGGTCCAGGTCATGCTCTTCCGCCAGATCCTTCCGTGTCAAAGACGGGCATTCAATATGTGGGAGTTCGACCCGGCCGAACACCAGACGCTGCGAGAGCTCTTCGACATGATGCAGAAAGACGTCTGGAAGGTGCTGTTCAAGGCCGATGAGGTACCTCCTCCCATTATCGAAGATCGCAGACTCAGCGCAAAGCGCCCCGCCAATCCGGCAAGTTCTCTATATTTTACAAGATGCTCCTTTCCCCAGTATATTCGCGAGAGGAATCTAAGCACCCACACCAATTTAACAGGACTGGGTGGCGATAGCGAAGCGGATTGACAGTTCAGCCCCACTACCTGAAGATCCAGCAACGACTCTCCTAACGGAGATGTTGTTTCTGGCGCCCTATGAGGTGCCAGAGAAGAAGGCCAAGAAGAAGGCCACAGCGACCAGGAAAGGTCTCCGGCGCAAGGTTGTATCGGACTCATCGTCCGAAGGCACCGCTCCTCCAACAAAAACAAGGAGGAGGAAGAAGAAGAATGCCCTCCCTGCAAACCGGGGGGGGGGGGGAGAAGAAAAGGAAGGCTGCCCCGTCTGGGGAGGCCGAAGGGTCCAAGAAGGGAAGGACCCTTCCTCCGGACCACTCCAGAACAACTGCCTACAGGGATGAAGACTGGTTGCCTAGGGACAAGCCCCTTGCGAAGTCGTAAGTATCCGGACACTATAATACTTCCGGTATTTTTGCTTTATTGCTTCTTATCATGTCAAATATAATTGTGCAGTCCCTCCAAAGCCCATATCAACGTATCCTCTACGGATGGGTCTTTGAGCCAGTCAGTGATGAACAACGATTCACTCCCGACGGCCACTACCCCCTGGCCCGCGGACGACACCGAGGTGTTGTCTCAGAGGATACCGGACCAGGGGCAGACCATTCTGGATACGCCCCAAGGCGAAATCCCAGACGCCGGGCCCATGGGGGGGGGGAAGAACCCCATGGATTCTAACAACGGGGGCCACATCAAGTCTGGCCCCCAGCCGAATACTGCGCCGGAACCTCCAGTGATTCCGGACTCAGGTAGGCAGCCCCTCACTAAGGAGGGCGAGCCACCTGTGCTGATGACCTCTGCCCATCCAGAGGCATCGGACAACCTGCTGGAAGCGCTTCACGGCGCTTCCATTGACGAAGAGCACCGCACCATCATGAGTGTTGTGATCGAGAATGTTCGGTCCACCAAAAGCAGATTGACCGAAGCCTACGCCAGCCTCCAAACAGGCTTTGAGGTAAATAATTGAATTATCACAGTATAGACAGTAGCCCCTGATGCTATGTTTGGTGTTCGGAAAGAAAGGCCGAACAGAGGATCAAATAACGTCCATAGGAGTCTAATCATAGTATGTCTATGTGAATAAGCAGGCGTCACTACTGTCCGCTGCCGCTCGTACTGCGGAGGTCTCCGGACTGAAGCGGGATTTGGAGTGGTCTGAGGAAGAGCTCGGCCTCACGAAGAGGCATCTCGAGGAGAACAAAGGTAAGTGATACCCCGTCTGTAAATTGATAAAGAAAATGTTGTTGATGCTAATAGAAGCGTCATGAATTTTAATAGGGGCCACGACCGAAGTGTCGGCCCTTCAGAAGGCGCTTTCCGAGGCTGAAGACAATGCGGCCAAGGAGCACACCGAGCACGAGAAACAAGAGGCTCGGGTTGATGAGGTCCAGCAAGAGCTCCAGGACTTTGTCAAAAAATTCGAGTCCATGGAGCGTGACTCTAAGATGCAAGAGTCCGAGCTTGCGAAGGACCTCTAGAGCGCACAAGACACCAAGGCCGAAGCCCAAAAGGCCATCCAGGAGATTCAGGAGGCCAAAAAGATAGCGGCGGGTAAGGCATTCATTATGCAAAGCAAGCCTATGAAGGAGACTTTCCTTTTACTTACCCGAATTTGGAGCTCTCCAGGAGCGTTCGTAGATCTGCCGCGCAGCATATTGGATGCCGCGGAGTTCTACCGTGCCGAAGAAGGGAGCTCGACGGAGAAGTTGTTCTGGTCTCAATATACTGGGACCGAACATCCGATGCCCTTGAGCGACCAGCTGAAGCAACTGGTCGAACTGCACAAAGCGGCCAAACTGGCCATGAAGGACCTCATAGTCCGGCTGTGGCCTGGCGAGCCCCTGCCGGGCAGCTACTTCGGCCTAGTGAAGCGGCTTGTGTCTGCCTGTCCACGGCTCGAAGTCATAAAGCGGTCAGTCTGCATTGAGGGTGCACGCAGGGCCTTCGCCTGTGCAAAAGTGCACTGGGCGAAGATGGACGCCGAGAAGTTGGTGACGGAGGGGCCACAAAAGGGCAAGGAGCACCGCCACCCCGAAAAGTATTATGACGGTGTCCTGAAGGGTGCCCGCCTTGTGGCGGAGGAATGTGCTAAGGATGTGATATTTTAATGAATGTACTCGTGTGATCCTGTAATATGATAACGAGTTCATGTGCGCTATATAACGGTTGTTGATTTAAAATATTACCTTCTATGCGGCCGTTTATAAAATCTGAGAGTTGGCCAGTCATCGGCTTCTGCCCCCATGTAACTAGTACTAGGGTGTTCGGGATAAATATAAACACTCTTTATCCAAATTTTTGGTCCTCTAAGGAGGTGTTTAGCGCAGCGAACAAGGCAATCAGACTATACAGCCTTATCACTCCCACTTAGCCATAGAAGTCTATAATTTTAAATTTTGGCGAAGCCCCTAGTATTCAGAAGGCCGAACTTGGGGCGCTATACACGCCTAAATCAGACAAGGCCGATTCCTCACCCGAAGCAGAAAAATCTTGAAGGATTTGAGACCTCTCGAACAGCGACTAGCTCTCGCCTCATCATGACAGTCAGTTTTCGGCTTTGTCTACGAAGGTGCTCGTCCAGAAGAATCGGGACACAATCGCAGTAGTTCTCCCTATGCTACCTTAGCCGATATAGCGGAACGTAAGGTAACAAAACATGGGAGCCAGGCAAACCCAACTATTGACCCAAGACATGATTCGGAGCTGATGCATATAATGCTATAAGTTCGGGATGGCGCACTGTCGAAAGTGTTCAGACTTTTCTTGCCGTGTTATGGGGTACACTGAAGACCCTGGCGAACTGAATCGTACTGGAATGTACGGGTGCAATTTGTAATAAATAAGTAGTAAAGGAAAAGGATAAAAAATGTAACAGTAAGCTGTGCTTGTATTTTATTTTCCATTGTTATTTGAATAATACGCCAAGGCGTATGTGTACAGGTGGTGCGATAAGCAAAATAGGACTATTTGACATGTCCTTAACCAAGAGCGAGCTGTGTGTGGGTATGTAAAACAGGTATAACGATAGAGACCACCTAGGGATTCCCTTGTACGCCAAAGCTTCTTGTCTCCTTGGTGTTTCCGTCCTGTTATGGGTCCGATAGTCGGACTATCGGGAGAGCCTCCCGAAAATAGGGACCTTAAAAGAAAAGGTGTGAGGATAAACGGAACCTGTGGCGGTAGAGCCGCATTATGGACCGTGTCATAGCCGTGCCTCCACCTATGCCCATGGTATTTTGAGTGCGTAATTATGTACGCGTGGCACAAATTTTGTCGCTTGACTGGGACTAGGACGGAGGCTGAATTGCGAGTCGAGCTCTGTATGTGCCGGACAATCCTGTTGTAGGGTACTCCGGACTCGCTTGATGGTGTCCGGGGGCGTTATCACCGAATTGGCGGTCTGCCTAAGAAGGCTGCTTTGTACTTCTGCTGCAAGGGCCGCAGTGTGCTCCTCTGTACAGAGCAAGCGCTCTGTGTTTCCATTAACTGTTATAACCCCGCGAGGTCCTGGCATTTTGAGCTTGAGGTATGCATAATGCGGTACCTCATTGAATCTAGCAAATGCGGTTCGTTCGAGTAGTGCGTGATAGCCGCTGCGGAAGGGGACGATATCGAACATTAACTCCTCGCTTCGGAAGTTCTCCGGAGATCCGAAGACCACATGCAGTGTGATTGAGCATGTGAAGCAGGCCTCTACACCTGGTATGAGACCTTTAAAGGTGGTTTTTGTGGGTTTGATCCTTGAGGGGTCGATGCCCATTTTGCACACTGTATCCTGATAAAGCAGGTTCAGGCTGATGCCACCGTCCATAAGGACTCGTGTGAGGTGGAATTCATCAATGATGGGGTCGAGGACCAATGCTGCTGAACTGCCATGACAAATACTAGTAGGATGGTCCCTATGATCGAAAGTGATCAGACAAGAAGACCATGGGTTGTATTTTGGGGCGACTAGCTCCATCGCATCGACGTACCTTAGTGCACGCTTCCATTCTCGCTTGGGGATATGGGTTGTGTATAACATGTTCACCGTTTTCACCTGGGGAGGAAATTTCTTCTGCCCTCCTGTGTTCGGCGGCCGGGGTTCCTCCTCGTCATCGCTATGCAATCCCTTTTCCTTGTTTTCAGCATTCAACTTACCGACCTGTTTGAATACCCAGCATTCTCTGTTGGTGTGGTTGGCCGGTTTATCAGGGGTGCCATGAATTTGACATGAGCGATCGAGTATTCGGTCCAGACTGGACGGGCCCTGATTGTTTCTTTTAAATGGTTTTTTCCGCAGACCGGACTTAGAGCCACTGAATCCGGCATTGACTGCCATGTCTTCAGCGTTGTCGCCATTGTTGCTACGCTTGTGTCTGTTGCGTCGTGGCTTGCCGTTGCTATCTCTGGCATCTGAAGTGCCAGGATTTCTTGATGTGCTATTGCCACAAGCTAGCCAGCTGTCCTCGCCTGCAAAAAGTGGGTCATAAGTGTCGTGAGGGCTGCCATGGACTTCGTCTTCTCTTGGCCGAGGTGTTAGGCGAGCCACTCGTCAAGGATGTTATGCTTAAAGGCCGCTAGGGCTTCGACATCCGGACAGTCGACAATTTGGTTCTTTTTAGTTAGGAACCGAGTCCAGAATTTCCTGGCTGACTCTCCGGGCTGTTGGGTTATGTGACTTAAGTCATCAGCATCCGGTGGTCGCACATAGGTGCCCTGGAAGTTGTCAAGGAATGCGTCCTCCAGGTTCTCCCAACTGCCAATAGAGTTTGCCGGCAGGCTGTTCAGCCAATGCCGAGCTGGTCCATTGAGCTTTAGTGGGAGGTACTTGATGGCATGTAGATCATCGCCGTGGGCCATGTGAATGTGGAGAAGGAAATCTTCAATCCATACCATGGGGTCTGTTGTACCATCATATGATTCAATGTTCGCGGGTTTAAACCCTTCTTGGAATTCATGATCCATTACTTCATCACTGAAGCATAGGGGGGTGTGCGGCACCTCTATGCCGGGTTACATCACGACGCAGTTCAAATGGGTCTGGTCTGTTGTATTCGTCCTGGCCAGATTTGCTTTTAGTATATCCGGCGTGACGGTCCTCGTCACGCGTTGGGGCGCGCCCCCGTGATCCATAGATCGATCTTGACTGTCCTGCTTTGTTTTCCAATACGTCTCACAGGTCCTACGTGTAGCCCCGGGCCTTAGTGTTTTTGTTTGATTGGCGACGGGGTGTGGGCTGGTGTTCGGGATGATATGCCGCTTTGTCTCGGCCACGAGGTGGCCGGTCAGCCGCATTGTGCACTGGTATTGTGGGCTTTAATGCCTCCTCCTCGAGTTGAGGTAGCAACCTGCGCTTTGGGTAACTTTTGGTTGGGCGCTCGAGTCCGTATTCCTCGGCTGCCAGGACCTCAGTTCATCTATCAGTTAGCAGATCTTAATTACCTTGAAGCTGCTGCTGCTTCCTCCTCAGGATTTTTGAAGTGGCTATAAGCCGGCGCTTGAAGCGCTTCTTCTCGACGGGATCCTCAGGCATGATAAATTCTTCTTCGCCAAGGCTCACTTCGTCTTCGGAGAGGGGCATATAATTGTCATCCTCTGATTCTCTGTGTGTTGCCTGTTCCTTAGGGCTAACTTGCCCATCCTTCCGCTCGGTCTGCTCGAAGCCTGGCTGGGCGGGATTGTTTTCGTCTTCGGGACCATCTGGATTGCTATCGTCTCTTGTGCTGGTATCGCTATTTTTGCTTTGGCGGGGCTTAGAGCGGTGCCGATGACGCCGGTGCTTAGATTGCTTCTCCATGGGATTATCCTTCGTTACCTCATCGCCATTGCTTTCTTTTGGGGTGTCCACCATATATATATATCATATGATGAGGTGGCTATCCAGTACCCTGTGGGTGATGGTTCCTGTTCATCTCATGCATCGTCGTCCATACCGTCGATGTCTTCGGAGTCGAAGTCAAGCATGTCGGTTAAGTCATCGATAGTGGCTATTAAGTGGGTGGTGGGTGGGGAACGAATTTCTTCGTCGTCCGCTTCCCACTTAAGCCGGACATAGTTCAGCCAAGAGTCCCCTGACAGAGAGAGACCTTAATGAATTTAGCACGTCGCCCAAGGGCGAGTGCTGAAAGATATCCGCGGAGGTAAACTCCATGATCGGTGCCCAATCAGATTCGATAGGCACAAACGTACGCCGTTCGGAACCTATGGCCGAAGACGAGTCTGAGGGTTCGATGACACAGATCTCTTTGGAGGTGAAGTCTGTGTTCGGCTCCAGCGCTGATGAGTGTGCGGACTCCGTGGCTTGGTCCATCCACCCGTCCTCGGATGGCGCGATCTGCTCCAGATTAAGGGCCGGAGCAGCCGCAGGTGCGATCTCCCGAACACCGTCCGATGGCAGATCTAGGTCATTCTCGTCGTGACTGTTCAGCGCTCCTAACATGGGCTCGAATTCGTCGAAGATCAAGTCTCCGTGGATGTCAGCAGTATAGTTCAAGCTTCCAAACCTGACATGATGGCAAGGGGTGTAGCTATCTATCTGCTCCAGATGGCCAAGCGAGTTCGCCCGCAGTACGAAGCTGCCGAATACGAAGATCTGTCCGGGGAGAAAAACCTCACCCTGGATCGCATCATTGTAGATGATTGAAGGACCCATCAAGCCTTATCGCGACAGCACAGAGGAACTCTCAATGAAAGCACCAATGTCGGTGTCAAAACCGGCGGATCTCAGGTAGGGGGTCCCGAACTATGCGTCTAAGGCTAAAGGTAACAAGAGGCGGGGGACACGATGTTTACCCAGGTTCAGGCCCTCTCGATGGAGGTAATAACCTACTTCTTGCTTGATTGATCTTGATGATCTGAGTATTACAAGAGTTGATCTACCACGAGATCATAGAGGCTCAACCCTAGAAGCTAGCCTATGATTATTATTGTTGTTGTCCTATGGACTAAACCCTGGTTTATATAGACACCAGAGGGGGCTAGGGTTACACAGAGTCGGTTACATAGAAGGAGATCTACATATCCGAATTGCCAAGCTTGCCTTCCACGCAAAGGAGAGTCCCACCCGGACATGGGACAAAGTCTTCAATCTTGTATCTTCATAGTCCAACAGTCCGGCCAAAGTATATAGTCCGGATGTCCGAGGACCCCTTAATCCAGGACTCCCTCACTCGCCCTACTGGAAACAGAGCTGCACGACATAATAGAGCCTGTCCTGAGTGGGGGATATAAGCACTGCGCCAGCCCCCGTGCCATATCGCGAGAATGCTCCATCGAAGTACATGACCCAGTCATCAGGTGCCTCACTTCCTGGGGAAAGCGACCGATCCTCGCCTGCTTCGAGCCCTGGCGTCTCTGTCCATTCCACCACAAAATCTGCAAGTGCGGCTCCCTTGACGACCCTGGTTGTGCTGAATTCTAACTAAAATGCTTGCGGCTAAATGTTCCATTCGGCAACCCTTCCAGCGGAGTTGGGGCTCCTGAGTACCACTTCCAATGGGTAAGCCGAGACGACCTTGATGGGGTGACCATGAAAGTAGTGCCGTAGCTTACGCGAGGCCACCAACAGCCTGAGCAAGAGCTTCTGAGGCATGGGGTATCGTGCCCTTGCATCCCGCAACACCGTGCTGACGAAGTACACCGGATGCTCGACAAGGGTGGGTGTGTTGGCAAGGTCTGTGCCCTTCGGAGGGTTAGGCGCCTCCTGACACGATGGAGCCCCCAGTGCCTGGCTTCCTGGCGCGACCTCTTCAGCCCTAGGGGCGTCTTCCTGCTGAGGCTGGTCTCCATCTGCCAAGGCCGTGGTTTTCACGAGGCCTTCTTGGTCTTGTGCTGCCACGGCCGGGGCCGTGGCCGGTCGTGACGCAGCCTTGACCTGGCCCTCCTCCCGAACCTCCACTAGAGCTGCACTGGCGGAGTAGGGTGTGGCAGCGAGGTAGAGCACTAGGGGCTCGAGAGGGCGTTGTGCCACCATCACAGGAGGGCTAGTAAGATACTTTTTGAGGTCTTGAAATGCCTGGTCGGCCTCCTATGTCCACTCAATCGGGCCCTTCTTTTTCATCAGCTTGAAGAAAGGCAGGGCGCGCTCCCCCAGCTTGGAGATGAAGCATCCTAACGCGGTTACGCGTCCGGGGAGCTTTTGCATTTATTTGAGGGTTTGCGGTGGACTCATGTCTTCGATTGCCTTGACCTTCTCCGGGTTGTCCTCGATCCCTTTGTGGGACACGAGGAAGCCCAGAAGCTTGCCGGAAGGAACACCTAACTCACACTTCTCTGGGTTGAGTCGCAAGTCCACCTTACGGAGGCTCGCGAAGGTCTCCTCCAGATTCTGTATCAAGGTCTTCACCTCCCGAGACTTCACCACAATGTCGTCGATGTAAGCCTCAGCATTTTTCCTGAGCTGCCGGCCTAAGGCGATGCGCATCAGCCGCTGGAAGGTTGTGCCCGTGTTGCACAACCCGAACAGCATGAAGGTGTAGCAGTATACCCCACACGGGGTTAGGAAGGCTGTATTCTCAACGTCTTCGACCGCCATCTTGATTTGGTCATAACCCAGAAACGCATCCAAGAAACACAGCAGGTCGCACTCGGCGGTGGAGTCGACAATTTGGTCGATGCAGGGGAGCGGGAATGGATCTTGAGGGCAAGCCTTGTTGAGGTTGGTGAAGTCGACACACATGCGCTCCTCCCCCCTTTTTTGGCACAACAACTGGGTTTGCCAGCCATTCGGGGTAGCGAACCTCGCGAATAACACATGCCGCCTCCAGGTTGCCGGTTTCTTGGACAATGAAGGCCTACTTCTCGGTGGACTACCGCCTTGCTTTCTGCTTCACGAGTCGTACATTGGGGCACACATTCAGGTGATGCTCAATCACCTGCCTTGGGACCCCCGCTAGCTGCTTTGGTTCCCATGCGAACACATCCTTGTTCGAGCGCAGGAACTTCACTAGCACCTCCTCTTGGTCAGGGTTGAGATTGGCACCCATGGTGAAGGTGGCGCCTCAGGAGCCGTCCTACTCAACTGGTACCTGCTTGGTCTCCGCCTTGTCCTGGGTGAATAGCTACTTCTTCTTGGTCGACGCAGCCTCCTTGGCCTTGGATGTGTCCGTGCCGATAGGCTGCGCTGTTGCGGCTGTCTTGAGGCCGAGCTCGAGTTCCAACAAAGCATCCTTGGTATCTCCAACTACGGTGAGGACGGCGCTGCTCTTGGGCATCTTCATGAGGTTGTAGGTCGGATGGGTCGCTGCCATGAACTGAGCCAAGGCGGCGGCATCTCTGGCTTGAACTTGTGCGGCCACTGCACCTGCCGCAAGTCGGGGGCCAAGGCTCGGAGTCCCCTCGCCCCAGCGCCGAGATCGGCCGCCGGAGCCAGATATGCGTTGTCCGCCATGAGGTTGAAGCGCGATGTTGGTGGAGAGCGAGCCGACGGAAGGGAGAGCTCCGGCGCACCCCTACCTGGTGCGTCAAATGTCGGATATCCGGTTCCGGAAAAACCCTTAAGGTTTGAACTCTGGGGTGCGCACGAAGATCTTCTCCCTGCCAAAACACGGCCACAACCTTGCCGCGATTCCTAGCTAGCACGATGAACAACACAAGAGACGCGATGTTTATACTGGTTCAGGCTACCGTTGTGGTGTAATACCCTAATCCAGTGTGTGGTGTGGTGGATTGCCTCTTGGAATGATGATGAACAGTACACAGGAAGAACAACCTCGCGAGGAGAGGTGTTCTTGTGGTGGTGTATTTGGAGAGGATTCAATTCGTCTCTCTTGGCTCTAGATAAGATTGCCTTCTACTATGGTGGCTAGCCCTATTTATAGAGGCCCTGGTCCTCTTCCCAAATATTGAAAGGGGACAACTAGTACAAGCTATCCTGACTAAAGGTGGTCTTCGACTACCAATGGCACTGGTGATGACGCTGTCTTGGGCTCCATGGTGAGCTCCGTCCTGCCGCTCTCCTGGTCTTGGTCTCGTTGCACCGATATGGAAACCTTTGCCTGATGCCTCGGTACTCCGTGCCTGCGCTTGCCCCCTTTGCCCCAAAGAGGAAACGAGGACACTGTGTAGGCTGGCGCCCGCCTGGTCTTGATCATCATGGCTTGTGTCATGAGCACCTCACGAGGTACCCCTCGCCTTGATCTCTCCGCCTCCTCGTGAGCCTGCCTAGTGAGGCCGCCCCTGAGGAGGCCTTGTGTGGTCCGCTCCGCGAGGCTTGGCCCCTCGTGAGGGTCTTGAGTGTTTGTTGATGAAGACAAGTCGTACTGGGCCACTGGCTAAGCCACGCTGCAGGCCGCAGGCAGGCAAGTCTGGGGACCCCCGTTCCCAAAACGCTGACACCCGAGGATCCGATGAAGCCACTGATACATCATCGGGTTCCTGGTCATGCAGCTAGGGCTTTGGTCCCTTCGCTGGCTGTCATAGAGGGGATTGCACCGTGGGGGGTGGCCCCATCGGTGCAACCAGCAGCTAGAGCCGTTGTCACGCCTGTGGAGGCCGTGATGGGCCACCCCTGTATGATCCTCCAGCCTCAGTGAAACCAATCAAGCTCTGAATGGTAGCTCTCCACTCATCCATTTGATCGGCTGCCGGCGGAAATCTCAACAGGAGTTGGGCCTGCGCCCACTACAATAAAAATACACTTCCGTGATGATAAGTGTTTGTCACAGTAGGTTACGTTTTTGTCATGCATGTACATCCATGACGATTTTATGACAGAATCAAGATAGTCATACCTGTGATGTCGTAGAAGTGTTCCATGACATTACCAAAATTATCATCACGGAAGTGTCCACTTCCATGACGATAAATCGCGCGTCACAGAAGTGCATTCGTCAAGGGTGACCGACACGTGGCATGCATCGTAACGGAACACCGTTAAGATATCGGGTTAGGTTTTGGATCCGATAACCCGTTAACAGCCCCGACCAATGGGCATTTTCCACGTGTAAAATCATCATTGGCTGGAGGAAACACGTGTCGGCTCACCGTTGGGACAGATGTCATCCACTCATTGGAGAAGGCGCCTATGATACGTTGACACATGCAACGGCCCAATAGAGGCCCATTCCTGTGAAAAGGCCAGCCCATTTGACTTGGTCAAAAGGTGGCGGGCTGGCCCATGTAAAGCCTGTTAATGGCCTGTTCGCATATAGCCAATTTACAGCCCGCTAACCCAAGGCCCGTTACGCCCTATCCGAATTAGGCCCAGTAGCATCATCTGGGCCACCCTATATGATTCCAGCCCATTTTCACTTCTAGCCCATGTATGGCCCATGACATCTTTCGGCCCATATGAGGCCCTATGTAACTCTTGGCCTACTAACGACCCATGGTGAAACTGGCCCGTAATGAACAGTGTATGACTTTACACCCATTAACGGCCCGTGGTGAAACTGGCCCGTAATGAACAGTGTATCACTTTATACCCATTAAGGGCCCGTTATTCCGTTGGGCCGTTTCCATCCCATGTTATCTTTCGGCCTTCTCAGAGCCCATTTATTCTTGGGCTCATTTCCAGCATTCGTTTACTTATGGCCCGTTACTTTCATTTTCTGCTTATGGGCCAAATTTAGCCCATTTCCAGCATTCGTTTGTGGTCTGTTAACACGTTGGGCCGTTTTCATAGCGTCATGAAATACGGCCTATTAACGATGGCCCGTTATGGTCGGCCCATGAACGGACGATTCCAACTCTAGCCCGTTTACGGCCATAATGCGGCCTGTTATTGGCCCATGTTTGGCCAATCGATCATACTGCCCGTATAAGGCCCATTGATGATACGGCCCGTAGAAGGCCCATTGTTTCTACGGCCCGTAGAAGGCCCACTGTTTCTACGGCCCGTAGAAGGCCCACTATCTCTACGGCAAGGCCCACTGTCTCTACGGCCCGTAGGAGGCCCAGTGTCACTACAGTAAATATGAGCCCATGGTTATTCTGGCCTAGTTTTGAAAAATAGGTTATTGCAGCCACTAGCAAACCGCGGAAAAAGAACTGCAATGACTACAAGCAAACAAATAAACAAGACAACAAGGAAATAAATAAGCAAGCAACTTACGCTAGGCTATCACGGCTATCACACATATTAAATCCACTGGGCATCAAAGTTCGCACTAGTGCAAATAAACGCGCTGACAAAAGAACATACAAAACCGAGAGCACTTCAGAAGGCACTAGGCCTGGCCAGGCCGAGCCCCCCAAATAGTTGAAGAAGCTGAGTAGACCTTAGTTGTGTCAACGATAGATGCATCAACACTAGATTTAAGGAATGATGGTGCACACGGCAGTCCTATGACATCTTCATTGCATCTTTGACTTCAAGTTGGAGCTGAGTTGAAGCAAGCCTTTTCGCTTTAAGTTGAGACTGAAGAAGTCGAACTGATTGAGGCAGGACTGCACAGAGGTTATCTCACACCTGCTGGTGAGTAGCTTCAACTCAGTGTCTTCATCAAGATAGGACCTTGGGGTCATCTCGCTGTCCTCAAGATGGTTTGGCTCACTATCTTCCCTAAAGTTCTGCCTGGCGTAAGAGATACAACTCTGAAAGGGAAACAAGGAGACACGTAACAGGTTTCACTATTATATAAGCAAATAAATGGATCTGTTCTGCATAAGGAACATGTTTTTACAACTACAATTTGAAACTGGTAGTTGTTGCAAACTGTCGGCGTTCTAGGAACGGGGGTCCCCAGACATGCCTGCCTGCGGCCTGCGGCGTGGCTCAAAGGAGGCCCAGCACAGCCCATCTTCATCAACGCAAGCTCAAGACCCTCGCGAGGGGCCAAGCCTCGCGGGGCGGACGACAAGGAGCTTCCTCAGGCACGGCCTCGTCAGGCTGGCTCATGAGGGGGCGGAGAGTTCAAGGCGGGGTACCTCGCGAGGTGCCCATGACGCAAGCCATGACGACCGAGGGCGCCAGTCGGGCACCAGCCCGCGCAGTGTCCTCCTTTCCTCTTTGGTGCAAAGGGAGCAAGCGCAGGCGAGAGTATCAAGCAAAGGCGTCCATTTCGGTGCAACGAGACCAAGACCAGCCCAACGGCTGGAAGGAAGTCATGGTGGAGCCCACGCAGGCGTCATCCCCAGAGTCTTTTCCAGGCGAGGACCAACTTTAGTCAGGATAAGTGTACCCGATGTTCCCCTTCGAAATGGCCAATTGTTGGCGCCCTTCCCGCTCAATATTTGGGAAGAGGCCCAGGGCCTTTGCCTATAAATAGGACTAGCCACCCCCAGGGTAGAGGGATCTGGATCCTCATCAAGAAACTAGTAGATAGAGCGACTGAACCCCTCCTAGTAGTTCATCGCACCAGCCAAGAACAGACCCTCGCGAGGCTGTTCTTCCTTGTATTGTTCATCATCAGCCCAAGAGGCAATCCACCACACCACACACTGGAGTAGGGTATTAAACCACAATGGTGGCCTGAACCAGTATAAATCTTGTGTCCCTTGTGCTGCTCTGTTTAGTAGTTTAGGTCCCAGTGGTTCGGTGAGGAGTGGGCCGGCAGAGGGTTGAATCTCCGCGCTCACCCCAGAGTTCGAACCTCAAGGGTTTGCCGAAACCCGAAATATGACATTTGGCGCGCCAGGTAGGGGTGCGCCGGAATCCGCCTTCCGTCGCTTCGCGCCCCGTCGCATCGTCATCATCATGTCCGGCGACCAGGCGGGCAACCCAGATCTATGGGCGGCTTGGCCCACCCGCGCAGAGCCGCTCGCCCCGGGCGACCCCATACCCTAGGCAGCTTGCGGTCCGCAGGGCGCTGCAGGCCGCGGGCGACGCGGACAGACCTCGACGGCCCTAACACCGCGGCAGACGCGGTCGGCAGTGAGGGCCTCCAACCACGCCGCGGCAATGGCGCTGTACACCCGCCAGGAGCAGGCGAATTCAAGGGCCGCGCTCACGGTGGCCCGAGAGCTGCGGCAGTGTAGACTGATGGAAGGCGGACGCGACGTGCTGCTAGAGCAGGTGGCGGAGCTCCTGGGCTTTGCCGCCTCAGGGGCTCACCCCTTCTCCACACCGGTCCCGCCTCAGGTCCAGGGCTGCCCGCGCGGGGGCCTTGCGTGCAACCGCGGGCTCCAAAGCTACTCCAACACTAGCGAAGCCGTTAGCACAGGGCCTGCCGCGGCACCGGCTCCGCTCCCCATTAGCGAAGAAGGACTCGTCGCGACCCACGGCCCCCGTGGGCCGCCGCGCTACCATCACCAGGCCAGCACGTCAAGCAAAGCTGCATGGCATGCGGAGCCCTACGGCGCAGCTTTCCGGGTGACGGCCGCGGAAGAGTACGTGCCCCACATGATGGATCAAGGGCACCCGCGCGAGGGCGAACAAGGCTCACTCCTCAGCCCAAGCTGGGGGGACGAGGCGCCAGAGGCTGAGCTCTTCCAGGAACCCCAGGACGGCCACGCTAGGAGCGACGATTATCGGGTACCACTAATCCCTCAGGAGCAGGCATACACTAATCATGGGTCGCAGGAGGTGCAGGTCGCCGCAGCGAGCAGCTGCCCCGCTCCAGCAGTCTCTTACCCCTCAAGAGGAGGGCGTCAGGGGCTGCAGGAGAGGGGCAGAGATCCGACATCACCACTGCAGCGTTCGGAGCAAGGCATTCGCAGGAGGTAGGCCCTCCGCTGGGGAGGTGCCTCAGGGCCTGCCCCTGGCGGAGGACCCGTGGTCGTCGGGGGAACCGTCGGCGACCGCTCTACCCCATCGGCGGCGTCCTGGTTTCTGGTCGTCGTTGATGGCACTAGAGTTTGGCGCAAGGCGGGGCCCTCGTCTGGCGATATGAAGCAAGGTCGGTACCTGTAAAGAAGGCCCAGTGCCTGTGAAGCTCGCTGCCCCGTGACACTCTCATGTAATAATGAGTGGGGCTGTACACGGCCCAGAGTCTCAGGGGTGCAGGCCTCAGGCCCTGGGGCTCCCTCCCACGCCCAGTGGCAGCACTTAGCTCCGCGCTGGTGAGAAGACGTCCAAGACTAGACTAGGTGCCGGACGCGGCCTTTTGTTTGCTTTCTTTGCTTTTCCCTTGGTTGCTGTTTTCCCCCGCTGGATTTAAGTTGTACTCGAATTTGAAATCTGCGTGTGTTGGTGATGGGGTACTTAGTCTTGTTCGAGAAATCTCTCGCGTTTCGGTTACGACCTCGCCTCAGCTGCCTCCCCTCGCGAGCCCCTCGCGAGCCGGGTCAGGCCTAGCTCGCGTGCAGCCCAGACTGCCGCTGACGTACCCTCTAAGGGGGTTTTTCACTGCAGATCCTACGGATTCAATCAGGAGGCATTCGAGGAACCACAGTCTCCCACAATTATCCAGGACGAAGGTAAACTAACCAACCGGCTCGTCGCCTAGCAAACCACCTGGCACGGGCCTATGAGCAATGCAGCATTGACTAGTGCGCTTAAACATTGGCTTTACATGAGGGGCATCCCCTCCCAAAATGCTCTCACAATCATCGGGACAAAAGCCTGAGTTCTATTCGTGCAGGATAAGGAAACAGGAGCGGCGCGCTATCAGTCAGACAAATCCCCCAATGCATCCTTAGGAGTGCCACCCGAGCTGTCTCTGGCGTCGCTTGCCTCGCCATCGACCTCCGCATTGCCGCCAGGGGCGTCAGGGCCGTTCACCACGCCGCCCTCATCGGCGGACACAACTACGCCGTCGTTGTTTGAAGCGAAGGCCCTGACAAGTGCGTCCACGTTGTCTTCCACCCAGTATGCCAAGTCGTCTCGGACGGCCTGGGGGACTGGGGCGATGGCAGCGTCAAATTCGAAGGGAGGGTCCATGTTCTGGAGGTGGCTGAAGACGCGAGAGAAGGCGCGCCCGAGCAATGCTCGACTCCTCTCCTCCACCAGCCTGTTGGCACAAACCGACCGTGCCTCCAGCTGCGTCACGATGTCGGTGAAGAACTGAAGGTTGCCGGCGTAGTTAATAGCATGCGGCTCGCCAACGGCCGCCTCGTAGATGATACCCAAGGCCGTGTTGGCCCTCTCTCGAAGCGTGGAGAGCATGGGGGCGTGCTCATGCTCCAAGAGCCGCCGTTGATGCATCTCGTCCGCGTTTTGGCGAGCGACAACCTCGGCCTCAACCACCTGTCGGCGAAGAAGAAGCACCTCGGCATGGGAAGTAGCTGACTCCCCCTGTGCTGCCTCAAGTGCGACCCGCAAGGCATCGGCCTGCCTCGTTGCTTCCTCCAGTTTGGCCCTGAGGGCGTTGGTCCTACCTTCAGCCTAGGTCCGGACCAACTCCAGCCTCTCCTTGAGCTCGCGCTCAAGATTCAGGCGCGCCGTCGCCACCCGACGTTCGACCTCCTCTGCGACACGGGCTTCCTGTGCAGCGACGTCGTCTTCTGCCCGTGTCACCCAGCGCTCCCTCGTCTGCAGGCGCTCGTGCTCGCGCGCGCGTTCGGCGGCTTCCAGCGTCAACGCCTCCTCACGCTTCTGGAGCTCCACTGGGTCGCCGAAGGCCACCTTCATCAACGCGAGGGCCACCTCACGCAGCTCCACCTTCTCCTCCAGTGAGCGGCACCGGGCCAAGAGTTCCTGTGCCCGCTCCTCCGTGGCCTCTTGCTGCCGGTCAGCTTCCCGGGCTTCTTCGACGTCCTGGGAACGGGCCTCCTGAGATGCCGCCAGCAACGCCTTGGCCTCCGCATCATCAAAATCGCGCCGACGGAGCGCAAGGGTGGCAGCCGCCTCCAGCTCACGCCTCTCTGCAACCAGCCGAAGGCCCTCAGCCTCAAGGCGCGCGTCCTCATCAGCAAGTTCCTCACCAAGCAGGCTCACTACGTCAGCTGCCCTCCGGAGGAACCCTTGGCGAAGAGCGCAACGCTCCCGGGCGCGCTCGAGTATGTCCTCCACACCATCGTCTGCCCCAAGCAAGCGCCATGGGGCGCGGATCAGCACTCCCCTCTCGGGCAGGGGGCTGGGGGCTGGCACCCTCGAGATGACCGGGCGTGCCCTGCCGAAGGCCCGACCTAGGGCCAGCCCATCTCCAAGTAGAGAGCGCCGGGAGTACCCCAGCCAATCACGGTCCATAGCCAGACGAGAAGCCCACGGCAGGCTGGCTATGCCACGGGAAGGCCCGCGAAGGAAAATCGCAGGGAGCGTAGGGCCAAGTTGCGTTTCGGGAGGACTCGTCTCGCCAGCCGGCCTCACCACGAGGGCCCGGCTGCTCGGGATGGTCGAAGATGATGGAAGAGGCGGAGGCGAAGGGGATGGCTCCGCATCCGCCCCCGTATGCTCGGAAGGAAGGGCCCTGCAGGGCAAGGGTCAGAACAAGCAACAAAAGAGTCAGGAGCAGGAAAGGGAGAAGGCTTACTCGTCGATGGCATAGTACTTCCTACGCTTCAGCAGGTGACAAGGGTAGTCGTCGCCCAGGGCCTCCCTCCTCTTCCGTAGAGCCTCGAAGTCCACGCGGAAGCGGCCCAAGAGTTGGGCGCAAGGGTCAGCTTGCGACGAGGAGGAAGCATCGAGGCGACTCGCGTCGGGGGCGTCCGCCTGATGCGCGCTGCTGATCGCCTCACCAAGAAGAGCGGCTGGGGCCTCGGGAGCCTCAGCCTCAGGCACTGCAAGCGGCCTCTCGCCACCTTCAAATGCGGCAGCACGAGCCTCGGGAGCTGCTCCCCCATGAGCGCCGCCCAGCGCTGTCGCCTCGGTGAGGGCACCCTCGGCCTCCGGAGGCTCACGCCTCCCTGCACCACCACTTGAGGAAGAGTCGCCCCGGGCGGCTGCGAGGGCAACCACCACCACTGGGTTCTCGCGAGGCCCCTGGAGGCCAGCGGGGCACGGCCCCCATTCGTCGAAGATGGGCATCTGGCCCACAAAGTCGTCTTTGTTCGAGCAGAGGTACAGCAAGGCCCCCCCTTGACGAATGCCGCCGAGGGAAGGATCCCCAGTCAAGACCAAGAGCACCTTCCTCAGAGTTTCAGGCGTCAGGTCCCCTTCCTGGAGTCGCATACGGTCTCTACGACCGCTGCAGGCCCACATTCGATGAGAGTGGCACTGGAGAGGGGCGATGCGGCAGAGCAAGAACTCCTTCACCACCTTGGGCGCCGTCACACCAAGCTTCCTCAGGAACTTGAAGCGGTGCCAGACAAAGGTGAGTCGGGGGCTCGCGAGCGTGACTTGGCCCCAGCCTGAGTTGGGGACAGCAGGCGAAGATGGCTCCGCCAGCAGGGGGCTGGGCACCCCTACGTCCACGTACAGCCACCGCTCGCGAAACCCAGGCTCGGGCGGAGGAAGACTGAAGCCAATTCCGGAAGCCGCTGTCTCAGGCGCAGCAATGAAGCTCACACACCCCGAGCATTGGGTGGGGTCGACAAGGCGTAGGGAGAAGAAGTGGCGCAGTAAGGCAACCAAAGGAAGGATGCCCGTCATTGCCTCGCAAACAAAGGCAAAAACCACGAGAAGGGTGATGGATTCAGGACCCAGATGCATCATGTGGATTTGATAGTGGGAAAGCACGACGTTGAAGAAATCAGAGAAGGGGGGAACCAGTCCCGCCCACAGGGCGTCGGCGAAATACCGGACCTCGGTGGGAATCCTGTCAACGGAGAAGCGAGACGCGGGCCGGGCCGTCGTCCTCCCGCACTCATCGAACATGGTGGCCAGGGCTGAGCGGACCTTGCCCAGGCCTTCTTGATTGACTATGACCGGCCAATCGACGGCGGGGGCCACCGTCGACGGCGAGCGAGGCGGCGGCGCGGGCTTCTTCCCTTTTCCCTTCCTTTGCGGGGCCATGACGACGGGAAGGGGATGGGGAAGGTTCGAGATTGGATTAGATGCAGGAGCTGGAGTTCGAGATAAGAAGGGACAGAGAGCGCTTAAGCAGCAGAAAGGGGAACGGCTGTGTGCGGCAGCATGTCCGCCTAGCAAGGCACAGAATAAGGAGGCATGGGGGAACAGTGCTGCCCACGTCCAATCAACCGCCACGCGGCGCCCAAGGCCGAAGGCTGTTAGGGCCCGCAACGCTTCGCACTTGCCCTTTCGCCTCTCTGCTCAGCCAAGTTCAGGCGTGCCGTGGGCCTGGGGGCTACTATCGGTGTTCTGGGAACGGGGGTCCCCAGACTTGCCTGCCTGCGGCCTGCGGCATGGCCCAAAGGAGGCCTAGCACAGCCCATCTTCATCAACGCAAGCTCAAGACCCTCATGAGGGGCCAAGCCTCGCGGGGCGGACGACAAGGAGCTTCCTCAGGCACGGCCTCGTCAGGCTGGCTCATGAGGGGGCAGAGAGTTCAAGGCGGGGTACCTCGCGAGGTGCCCATGACGCAAGCCATGACGTTCGAGGGCGCCAGTCGGGCGCCAGCCCGCGCAGTGTCCTCCTTTCCTCTTTGGTGCAAAGGGAGCAAGCGCAGGCGAGAGTATCAAGCAAAGCCGTCCATTTCGGTGCAACGAGACCAAGACCAGCCCAACGGCTGGAAGGAAGTCATGGTGGAGCCCAAGCAGGCGTCATCCCCAGAGTCTTTGCCAGGCGAGGACCAACTTTAGTCAGGATAAGTGTACCCGATGTTACCCTTCGAAATGGCCAATTGTTGGCGCCCTTCCCGCTCAATATTTGGGAAGAGGCCCAGGGCCTTTGCCTATAAATAGGACTAGCCACCCCCAGGGTAGAGGGATCTGGATCCTCATCAAGAAACCAGTAGATAGAGCGACTAAACCCCTCCTAGCAGTTCATCGCACCAGCCAAGAACAGACCCTCGCGAGGCTGTTCTTCCTTGTATTGTTCATCATCAGCCCAAGAGGCAATCCACCACACCACACACTGGAGTAGGGTATTACACCATAATGGTGGCCTGAACCAGTATAAATCTTGTGTCCCTTGTGCTGCTCTGTTTAGTAGTTTAGGTCCTAGCGGTTCGGCAAGGAGCGGGCCGACAGAGGGTTGAATCTCCACGCGCACCCCAGAGTTCGAACCTCAAGGGTTTGCCGGAACCCGAAATCCGACACAAACATCCAATCAGATGTAAACAGCAAAGCAAATAGCAGTGGAAGCAATGATGCCTATCCAAATCTATAGTAGAACAAAGTTTGAAGGCTTGAGAAGGATGAACTTACATTACATGTTAACACGGGATGGACAAAGCTCTTCTCCATGTTGATGGAAGGATAATTCAATAAATTCCCCAAAGAAAATTCTTTATAAGCATTGCCATTATTCTACATTTTGCAAAGAGTAAATATAGAACAAATAATATTGGAAGAAACAGAGGATAATGAAGCTTAGGTGCAGACTGATGATACATAATCAAATAGCAATTAATTAAGTACACCGTTACAAGGCAAAAGGGAGGGAGGTACTAACAAGAGCAATGCAGAGCCCATTATTGTTTTGAGATCGTATGATCCTTTGAGCAAGGAGATTCATCTGAAATTAGTTTTCATACAATAGAGAAGGTAAGGCACAAGCAGAAATTTAGGAGTTCAAATTTTGAATTGATATCATAGACAGTACCTAACGCTGGGCTCCCAGCAGTTCTAATAGGGGTTTGGCCACTGGAGTAGGGGTTAAGTGTGGTACAGTTGGGCCTCTGTTTTCTGTGGCTGCTGATCTATCTGATTAACAGGTACCACTACCTTTTCCAAATACCTAGTTTGTACTCCTTGAGGATCTGCACTCATCCTCTTCCTTTTGGACATCTATCACGAAAGAACAACATTTGACTGGAAAAATATAGTGTGACGACACATGGAATAGGTACAGAAAATGGATAGTTATGGCATATACTCATATATGATGCTTAAACTAAGTAGATGGTGTAACAAACTAGAAGAAATGCAAGAGGTCAGATGCAAAATATGTGCAACCAATACAACTTTGCAAAGTTAGAGCAAGCACCTTGATGGGTGAATAAGATAGGCATCCTCCACCATGCCAAGTTTGTTAGCCAGTGGATCATTCTGAAATATTCCTCTCGTGCGCCCATTCTCATATTCATTTTGATAATGTTCAATATCTGACATGCATGAAAATATAAAAACAAGTGAGATTTTCTTTGTAATGCACAAGTTATTCTAATCCAATACTGCCTCCCTGTAAACCCCTTTGTGCTATCTCTGCAATTCTTTTAAAAGATGCCATGGATGTTGTAATTTGTTGTGTGCATTAATATAATGTGGCCTACTACTCAAAATATGAGAGCTCCAGAAGTGATGACACTTCGCAGATGATAGCTTGAACATATAGTAAAGAAGAACAAGTCGACCTGACCCGACAGATTCAAAAGATACTAAGGGAGAACAACTCGACCTCACCAGTCAACCGCAAGAAAAGAGTATCATCTTAAAGAAGAGCAGAAGAGCAAGAAGATTGAAGATATTACAAGTGTTTCAATACAATGTCGGTTTGCCACCCGTGATGAACCAGAGCGCACAAAGAAATACTATTCTTTCCGGTCTCTCCATATGTGGCTCACATGCATTTCGAAACTAAAGTAGGAACATTTAGCTAACCAATTAAACATCTCTCAGTTTTACTAATATCAGCAATAATATCAGATACTCCCTCCGTTCCAAAATAGATGACTCAACTTTGTACTAACTTGTACAAAGTTGAGTCATCTATTTTGGAACGGAGGGATTATGAATTTGTACAACTAAGCTTGTTTAGCTCGATGGGTGGAGCAGTGCTATTATGACACGAACCACGTAGGCTAATTGTGGTCATCATAAAATGGGGAAAACATAAGCATGATGAGTACAGGGTTGACCGTGGCAGTGGGATGGCAGATCTGAAGCTGCAAACCGCGCAAAGGGTAGTTAGCAACCTATGTTTGCTTTGAAATACCAACTAAGATTTGGTATGGACAAGAAAGTACGGTCAACAAGTGACAAAGAAATGCAATTATGCTGTCTCTCTATATGTCGCGACATGCATTTGGAAACTCAAGTGGGACCTTTAGCTAACCAACTAAATGTGTCGGTTAACTAATATCAGTATCATATCACAATCATATTTGAACAACTAAGCTTTCAAATTCTGAGTGTTGTGTTGTTTAGCTTGAAGGGTGGAGTAATGCTAGTACGACAGAAAGCACCTACGGAGATCATAGTAGAGTAGATAAAAGGGAAAAACCCTAAGCATCAAGAGAAAAATTAGGAAAGTGGAACTAGATGGACCAGTGGGTGGCGCACATGCTTTTCGAAACGAATATAGGAACATTAGGTGACCGATTAAACGTTCTCTGTTTTAGTGATATGAGCATCATATCAGATTCGTATTTCAACAACGTAAGCTTTGGGTTGAAGTCTTGAGGAGCAGTGCTAGCATGACACGAAGCACCTACAATTATGGTAGTGAATATAAAGGGGGGAAACCATAAGCTTTACGAGTATAGTGCCCGTGCCATGGCGGATCTGAAGGTGCAAACCGGACAAAGCTACTTCGCAACCAATGTTTGCTTTCAACTAGCCACTACGATTTGGTACGGACAAGAAAAGTACAGTAAACAAATAACGATCTATTTTCCGGGTGAGATCAATAACTTAAGCACATATGGAAGAGTACCACCTCTCTTGTGACGCCGTGTAGGCCTATGCTAATATGTTGAGGGTGCTGTGGGTGTGATGGTTGTCGGCGGCGGGGAAGAAGACTTTAGACGGCAGATGGCCGGGTCGGGGGATATATCCTGTTGCCATGGACGAGGCGGTCGTAGGAGCGGCAAGGACAAGGTGGACAACGGTGTCGATGAAGTGAGAGGAGGCGATGAACGGATCCGGGTCTAGCGTCGCGGATGAGAGATGTCCATCTCTTGCAGTGGACGACGGGGTAGGGGTAGCGGCTCTGGCAAGGTGGAGGATGGGGTGGCGGACGGAGGAGGCTGGCCGCAGTGCAGAGGTTGTCGTGCCGCCGATGGTGTATGAATGGGGAAATGGAGGGGAGGGGGATCTCAAACTTTGGGACGCGCTTCTCTGAAATGGGGGAAAGTTACGATCTTATCCCCCGTTTAAAATTTGGACATCGCGTCGGTTGGGGATAGGACGGTAATCTCGCATCTCCCAAATATTTGCCGGTAACTATTTCGGGAGAGGAGAGGGTGTTTTGCCGCCCACGGTTGGCGCCCACGGTGTATGAACGGGTCTGATAGGTAGGGCGGTTGTGTCACGTCTGATGGAAGTTACACATCTGCCCCTATTTAAAATATTAGCCTACATCGATTTCTGACGAGGAGAGTTTGTTTTGCCGCCCACCATGTATGAATGGGGAAATGGAGGAAGAGACACATGTCTTTTGGACGAGCTTGAATCAAATGTGTTTTTCCGCCCACGTTTGGCACCCACCGTGTCTGAATGGGCTCAAAGGCCGTCGTGTCACGTCTGATTGAAGTTACTAGTCTACCCCTATCGACAGCAGTGTAAATCCGGTCGATAAGGATGTCAAGTGTCAGGGGTAGACAGTAATTTCCATCTCGCAAACACTTGCTTCGGGTAGCCCACAAATTATAGTGGGTGTTTAGCCGCTTCGTTCAAAACTTGGGAGAATTAGCATTCACGTTTGCCCTGGGACCTGGCAAACTAAATTCAAATCCAATTTGTATTCGATTACGAATATCCACAGATAATTATACATTTTGTTATTTATTTCTCAAAACCACAACAAAGATTTATTCCACCTGTATATATAATTATGATTTAGAAATGCCGTGATCTTCAAATTCAGTAGGTTGGATACACTGTGATTCAAACAGTTATTTGATCCAATAAAATATGCTCACACGAAAAACAGTTCACCTTATGTCAATCATACAAGTACAGAGGATTACCTCGCCTAACAAATCCAGATCATTACAACACATGGACAACATGGAATTCCGGACAACATAGGGGGTCTTGCAACATAATCCATTCAGAGACATGACACAACATGCAAGTACAATAATCTAATGACAATTTCAACTCGTATCTAAAGAAGAACCGAGATTACCTTGGGCTTCAGATAGCAAAAACAACAGGACCTCCTCCGTCTTCAAATGCAACATTCTTACTTCCTCCAATTCTTGGGTTGCTTGCATAATGTGTGCCGCTAATTCCGTAATTTCCAGCCTCAAGATAAAGATTACCTCATTCATGGCAGCCACACCATCTCTTTATGCCTCTAGTAGAGCCTCAAGCACTATAATATCTGTGCTCAGACTGCTCTCCGGCGGTGTTGCCTCTGAACTGCTACCATCTGGTAACATGGATGGTGCACTGCTTCCACAAATAGATTCTGGGGTTGTACATTGTGTCCTATTGTGAACGTCATTCTGAAAGGTTTCCACTGCACATAAGTAAGAGATTGTTATCGTATGATCCAGGCAGTAAGCTTACATGGTAAACGACGGACGAATTATTGCCGAGCATGGCAAACTATATTTAAATGGTTCGAAGCAGCATCAGCCAAAAAGAAGTTAAAATGGTAAGATAAAAGTTGAAAGGGAGTGTACAACAGCTATGTTTAAGTTGCCAAGGCATCTAAGCAGTTGAAATAATCTGAGAAAGCACTTAACAGTGTGGCCTCATATAAACTATGAAGACAGTCTTGTGATGAAGTTGAGAGGAAAAGTTAAGGACTCAAATGAAATAGGCATGCATTTCTTTACGATAGTACAGTAGGCACTGCTGACATATTGGCCAACTCAGGTATAACGTAACAACAAACAAGCATTCGAATCAAGCAATACAGCAAAGCAGACAACTGAACTATTTGTAATTCGGTAGGATTACACGTTGAGGGCACAAGCCAAGAAAGCAGCCCACTCGCATTACATTTCACATATACTAGAACACACCGGCTTACCATATGTTGCTCTGAAGCCTAGCTACTGTTGCAATGTTCTTTGAAGATATCGTCAGCATCCCGTGGTTGCAAATCTAGTTGTTGTAGTTTAATCTGCACCATCTATTTAGGTAAAATTAATTTTAATCGCATGCACTAGTCCGAATTGATCATCAATGGTTCATCTAAACTAATGAAAGAAGGGTGTGTGTGCATACACGACAATATATCTGCTTCCCTCTATTTTTATGCTTGTTCGAGGTGCCAGCCCCAAAAGAACAAATATTTTGCTTGATGGGGTTGGCAGCTCCATAATTAATAGAAGCATCAAATTAGTCATGCAACTTGGGAAGATCAAGAACACACAAACAAGTAATGAACAGAGGCTCGGAGTAGTGATGGAATAGCTAGCATCAGAAAATGTAGGGTAAAACGAACAAAAAGCAGCGGAACCACATGCTAGTTTGCTGATGTGTAATTAAGCATAGATAATATGAAGCAGTCTGATGGAACCAACAGGTGGCATCAGAACAAAACTAAAGCATATTAACTATACGTGCACTGGTATGTAATTTAACACATGTAACATGTTCACTGCCAGAAGTATGGCCCTACAGGTGCAAGCAGAATAACGCGTCTCATAAAAAACTAAATGATGCCCTGAAGAAATTCAAAGGTGCGGTGCTTATGCTAGGAAAGTGAACAGAGGCGCCGGCCATTGGATAATAGTACCTAATTCTCAGTGGCGTATGGGTATCGTTGTCATACTTGATAGCTAAGGATCGTCGACGGTGCTCGTGTTGAGGTTGAGTTTGGGCCGGCTGTCACCGTCACTGAAGCGGCTCCGGTGCTACGGTTGCGGCGCCTGTCGACATACAAGAAAGCTCATCTATAGTAAGTGAATAGTTGCACGATAAAGAGAAAAAACCGAAGGAGTACAAATCGAAATAACCTGATAAGGCTGCGGCGTTGGTAAAGCAGGGTCGATGGAGTTGAATATGGCGTCCGTTGAGAGGGTCTGGTGCAGTGGACGAAGGCTTCGGCGGGCGCGTTGTATAGTGCTTTCGGTGAGGCAAATCTGTTGCGTCGGACGAGGGCTTGTATGAAGGGCCAGCGAAGGGGCGGACGAGGGAGTCAATGAAGGGCCTACGCTGTGGTGGAGGGCGCCGGTTAAGCAGATCCGGTGCGGTGGAGCATGATGGCGGTCAAGGAGATCTGGAGTGGTGGACAAGCTAGTCGCTGAAGCGGCTCTGGTGAAGTGGTGAGTTGGCAGTTGGGGGTTCCAAGGTGCAGAAGGTAGATCCGGCGGGGTGTGAGGTCCACCGCTGCGGCGGAGGACTAGATTCGGCGGCTTGCCATGGTTGGGGGGTCGGGGAGGGGAAGGGGAGGGGCTCTGGGGAAGAATGTTGGGGGCAAAGAGGGGAAAACAATGGAGTTACCAAAGCAGCCCTTTTCCGTTCACGTGGCATGGGTAAAACAGGAATATCACAGGGCTAAACTTTTGGGTGCGTGATATTTCGATGTGAGCGGGAAGTTTGAAAGCTTTTGGCGCCTAAAATTATAAGTATTCTGCTCTTGTACGACCGACTATGATATCATGGCCGACAATTTCTTTGTTTTGCATGCAAAAAAATGTGCAAGTTTTGAAAATCAATGTCTCCAACTCGAAACTTAGATTGTCCATTCAATTCAAATATGGATCATTGAGCTACTACAATTCAAATGAAATTCCAAATGTGTTTATCCTAAATATGATGACAAAAGCAAAAATGTGTATGTGTATGAATAAAGTGGATGATTATAAAGTTTGAACATGCCCGTATGTGTATATCTCTAGGTTTGACATATGAATTTCAAATCACGAAATCCCGGCTTAAAAAATGTACCTCCGTTTAAATGAATTACAAAAGCTAATGATGGAGTCGAATTCCAAAATTCCAATCTTAGGTTTGTAATTCTGGTACATCAAGGTACATCACGCATGTTCAAAAGTATCGTTATCTCATAGTACAAACTGTGAAACAAATGGATCAACCATGAGTGCACAATATCTCAATTACGCTAAAGTCCCTCAAATATAGACACCTCACTATCTATCTGAAGTCACCCCCCCACCACCACCATCACCACCACACACACACACACACATAGAGAAGTCGTTCTCTCCCCCAAACACCAACACACGAGCACGTTAACACCCCTCTCTCTTGTAAAGTTCGGACCCCAACATAGGTCTCTATCACTTTGTCTCTCGGGCATGCACACATCTCTTCCCTCACTTTCTAGGTCTCCTGCTATCTCTCTTACCCAAGCACACGCACTATGTGGAGTGTATATTTCCCACACACACAAAACGTTGCCCCCAAACGTCTATCTCCCTAGTTATGTGGTTCTCGCGCATTCACCTCACACACCACCCCCACTGCAAACAAGCACACTTTGTCTCCTTGTGCACCACTCTCCTCTTTCTATCTCTCCCACATGGGGACCCTCCCCAGCTCCTTCCCTGCATACATATATGTCGTGACTCTTTGCATAGCTCCCTAATGTATAATCGTTCTCGATTTCGCACATTGTTCTCTACACCATCTATTCTAGATCTCTCATGAAGTCCCTATCACACACACGATGACTCGCTTCCCTTGCGTCTCCATTCATAGGCCAATTTCGGACAACATCAACATTGTCTCCCTATCTATACGCCATTTATGGACACAAACGAACCCTCTCGCCCCCTCTCTTCCTCTCTCTCTCTCCTTCGCTAGCTCTCTCTTTCTCTTGCTCTCACACCCCTCTCCCACACACACACTCGATGTCTCTTCCAAATAGTCTGCTCCCCTAGCCCGCACCCGTGCTATCCCGCTACTACACATGTCACACCATTCCCCCTTCCCTTATACTAGGTTTACATCATCAGTGGTCTTTCTACTCCATGTACACTCTCTCCCTCTCACACACAAACACGTGCACAAACATACACAAACACGCACAAACACCCATTTATCTGGATCCTCATCTCTCCCCATGTCCGCATGTGTATCTCACACACTCACTCTCTAATTATGTATATGTGTCTCCACGTTACACAGCACAAAGCCCCATGTACATGTCTCTCTCTATCCTCCACACACATAGACACAAAGAATCTGTTATCATTTCCTCAGTCTCTAACATATCACACACGCACATTGTCTCTCTCTCTCTCGCAAACACGCTCATCAAGGGTTTCCCCGTGAATAACTTACCGTCTATTCATCAACAGTAGTGGCAGTACGGCGAACACGAGACGTGAAAAAGAATAAATCTACACGTGCTTAGACCACCTTGTATGACTACTAGGACTAGATCAAGCCAAAAAGCGCATCGCCGTCACCCTCTCCTTGTCGGCAATGGGAAAATCTTTGTTTTACACAGTCGAGAAGTCATTGTGCTAAGGCCCCACATGCCGAGGCGTTGAATAGAATGTAGATGCTAGTTTACTGAAGCAAGTATCGATAATACGTTTGTATCTCCATACTTATATTTCTTCTCTTATAAAAAACTTAGTTGGTGATGATGGTACGTGTGCCATCTTGCAATATAGTCCATCCGATCTATATCTGACGGATGGAAATTAAACTAAAAGATACCTGCACCCCTCTCCACATTTGAAGACAAGGCCTTCCCTAGTTCATCCCTATCTCCAACAAACCTCATTGTTGAGCAATTAAGAAAGGAAGCCTCTGGAACAAACTGGCCTAGTGGCCGCTGCCGGCGTCGTCAATCCCCATGCCTCCGCTCAGTCCGACCACCAACCACCACCACACCCACTCCTCTTCACCTTATCTCATATTTCTTGAGATATCATTAGTTTTTACACATGGGATTACTCCCGCAAGGGTCAATCACACCAAGTGTTTTATAAAAAAATGCATCTTGATGTTCCGTGCAATGCACGGATCTTGCTAGTACTCCTACACAAGACTAAGTTGGGGATGCTGGTGTGTCTGCCATCCGTCATTTCTGACCATTAGATCTACATCTAACGATTGTGAGGTAAGTTGTTGCCTTTTCTCACCAACATCCCACCTGTCTACCAATTTGCAGAACAACCCATAATTAGTATCTTAAAACCAACCTCATCCCTCCCTGACCTCACCAAAATAGCCCAAGGAATATATTCTAATTGAAACATAATATATCTCTAGTGACTTATGTATATCAAAATTAGAGTGTTTTGTACCAAGTTTGTGAATAAGTATTATTCTAATTATGATTCGTTGCAACGGACATGAACATTGCTAGTATTTCCAACCATGCATTTTTTTCCTAGAATTCCATAGTTTCGAGTTTTCCATCAAGATATTAGTCACTCATGGTTGATATTTACTTTCAATCATCTACACATATGCACTATGTAACTAGCCTTGCTTATTGGCTTCCAAAGCTTAACTTTCACTCCTACTTACAATATATAGAGTATATAACAAAAAACTACCACTTTCAACCAGCCCTAGGAAGAATCTATTGTACAAAAAATAGCAAAAACATACCCAAAATTTGATAATCCACGCCAAAAACTACTACCTAGTACTCCTACCGATTAGGTTTGTTTAAACCCATTTATGACAGGGTTGGCCCACACGTCCGTGCTGACGAGCCAGCTTAAACCAACACATTTTTTTTGACCGTTGACACGAGGGACCCACATCTAACCTTCTATCCTGTTATTCCCCCTCAAATCACTATTTTTCCTGAACATTACTTCAAACAGTACTGATGCGTGTTCGTCGGTGGCTCCGGTGATGAGCGAGTTGGCCGCCGCTCCGCCGGATAGGCTGGACGCCGCGCTGGCCTCCGCACGGGTTGGCAGGCTGGCCCGAGCGTGACTCATGAGCGAGCAAGCCGCCGCGCTGGCCTTCGCTTGAGCCAGATGGCTGGCCTGAGCGCGGCGTGCACGAGCAAGCCGCCGCACTGCCGTGCCAATCTAGCTAGCAAACCTTGCAGACAAGCAGCTGGACAGAGCTATCTTGGCTAGCTAGCGGCCGCGAGCGCCGGACGGAGCTGGCATCTGGGCTGCCGCAACATGGGCTCCGCACCGCCGGCGGTTTTGACCTCGCCTTCTGCCGTCGGCGGTAGCTGCATCCCATGGCCGAGGATAACTAGGTGGACGGGCCGGAGGTAGGAGGTCACTCGAGGATTTTTGTTGGTAAGAGCATGTACAATAGTTTATAAGGTAGTCTTATCTTAAGTCTGCCACGTATGCAAGTGGTAGCAGTTTCTTGGCATTTTAGTGGTTTCTTGCATTATTAGGGGTTTCTTGTAAGGAACAACGTACGTACTACTAGCGACAAAAGGCGATTCTAGGTTGCGTTGAGTACTACTAGTGTGGGTGAGTAGAGGGATGGCTAGGCCAGCGATGGGAGTATGGTGGGGTGGTGAGGCCTGCGCGGCAGCACAGCCGGCCGCGGGGAGGATGGAGCAGGCAGTCCCGCCGACGCTTGTTTGAGCGGCTGGAGCAGTAAGAGCAGAGATTGAAGAAGCACGACGGCCGTTGGATGGACATCCAACAGTCACTAATCGCGGGAGTGTATACGTCGTTTTGTGGGTTCGATCCCGACCAAAGGCACGGCGGCCTTTTTTTAAAATAGTACTACTACACTTCGCTGCGAGCCAATATTTTACACGGGTAGTTTGAGTTTTGAAGTCGAACGGACGTATGGCCCCACAATCTGGGTGCACTGGACAGCCTAGCCATGTGAACGGGTTTTCCTTCCAGCATCTCGTGGCTCGCGTGCTTGCCCTAGCCGCACCTCGCTTGCAGCTTCCTCATCAGCTAGTAGAATATTTAAACTAGCGCCTCCCAATTAATCCCGAGGAGCCGAAAAAGCCTGGCGGGGCATTGGGAACTATGCAATATGGCTCTGTACATAAAGTGCTCTACTACTACTCTGTATCTTGGGGCATTGCACGCATGGACTTCACTCCATTATCGACTCTACTATAAAAGAAATTCCTCTTGACGTGTTTTTTTAAACGGAGGCAAAAGCTTTGCTTCATCTCATTCATAAAGAAGGAACTACTAACAAAGTTCGACGAGATCCATTACACCTCCACAAATGGAAGCGAAAAGCCTAGTCTCACTGTATCAAATAACTCAAATGTTCTGCCCCCGCAGTAACCATCGCTGATAAACAGGCTGCTAGTGTGTGCGTGAGAGGAGCGGCTGAGTAGGCCAACTACTCCTACGTGAGAGGAGCAGCTGAATATAGCACCGAGAGTACCCACTAGGCCACTACGCAGGTGTACTTCCCCTGCATTGATAGTACTGCGATGGTTCTAGAGAATAGTAGTACCCTCCACTTCCAACTGTAGCTCCTTGTCCCTGAGATTCAAGAGTTCAAAACTGGTGCACTATACTAGACTAGACTAGAAGTACAGTACGTCGCACTACTAGTTGAGAAAAGTAGTACTGGTACTGCTACAGTACGAGTACGTACTCCTCCGTCACATAATGTAAGACGTTTTTTGACACTAGTTGGCGTGTACAAAAAATGGCAAAAACATACCCAAAATTTCTTAATCCATGCCAAAAACTACTACCTAGTGCCAAAAATTTCTTACTAGTGCTATTATTTACAGTATAATGCAATCCCATAACGTTCCACAATGCTAGTACTAGTAGTAAATAATAGCCTCACC
The DNA here is from genome assembly GCA_963921465.1 of Triticum timopheevii. Classification (NCBI taxonomy): domain Eukaryota; kingdom Viridiplantae; phylum Streptophyta; class Magnoliopsida; order Poales; family Poaceae; genus Triticum; species Triticum timopheevii. The sequence continues at coordinate 299,944,100 of OY997274.1, forward strand.
CCTTCGTTGAGGAATGATCTATAGTTGGAAGGGATGAGGCCCTGCGGTTACTACGTTCTTATCTCCTCCTCGCCGGCTCCCCTCCCCCCGAAGAGAAGGCAGTTCGTCGCTGCTCCCATGGATTCGCCAGGCGGTTCTCCTCCTCATCGAGGCTGGGAGATCTTGGATGACGATCCTCTAGGAAAAATCACACGCCGCTCCGACGTCCTCACCGCCGCAAAACTTGGTGCTTCCTGCACTAACTTTTTCAAGATGCTGCCTAAACAGGCTTGGGAAAAGGCCATGCTTGTTGGTATTCCATGCGTCCTCGAGGAGAAGGTTCTTCTATGGGACAATCCTTCAAACAATCCACCGCTCCCTGGCCATGGTTGCATGTTGACTCCGCTAGAGTTGCCAACGTTGAGAGGTAGTCGGATTTTGTCCGATGAGCAGGTCAGTAATGGAGTTTAATCATGTAGTACTTAGTTATTCCATTTCCATCCCGTAATTTCTCCGTTGCCCACCGTCTTTTATATAGGTCTGTGTCGGTGCCAACAAAGATTGTCTTGCATACCTCCGGCCGGATACCACCATCATTTTGCACAACATCCACAGCAGTGCGGCCGTTCCGGTAGACCCCTTCTCCACCATTGGGATCGGCCTTCCAGACAGGCTGGGCTTGAATATGTATGATGATGCCTACATGAGATTGAAGAAGATAGCAATTGCGGACCCGCCGACAAAGCGACGCGGCTACGATGATTACTATCTCATCGCGGTGTTCGACATGGGGATTGCCATCAATGCAAGACGCAGTAACGTCAGAGGCTGGCGCATGTTGGCGGTGGCAGATTTGTATCCCTACACGTTCGAAGACGCCGTGCGCCATCTAGGCCGCATCTTCGCGGTGACAAGCCAGGGGACTTGTTTCATCTGGTTGCCATCCTACGGTATGGGAGATTACAAATGTAATGCACAAACCATCATTTGCATCCCTAACGGTACTCCATTATTTTGCAGGGACCAGTCATCCCCCGATAAAAATAAGATCGCCTATCCTGGATGTGCATTTGCATCCACGATTCGGTCTAACCTGGAACCTTGTAGCTGACTTTGGCATATTGGGATCAACTATCTTAGCAGTCGTTACCCATGGTACCACTGATGTGCAACATGGTCACACAATCTACCACGATTGGACCGTCACCATCTACCCAGGTATTCCATTTTTTAACCCTCTCGCCTTCTCTTTCATTGTTGTACTAGTAGTATACTTAGTAGTACTAGTAGGAGTACTTTTTACCTTGGAGGACGCGTATAGCTAGCTAGGCCCTTGAAGACTTGAACCCACTAGCTGCCACCATTTTTGTTTTTCCATGTCTTACTATCTCATCCATGTAGCCAAGAGTGGCTATATATAATAAGCCGGTTATTTTACTTCCTCTATACCGGAGTAGTACTATTTGCTGCACAGTATTACTGACCGCCATATTTGAGCACAACATTATTATGCATGGACCTTGACTATGTACGTCACCATGTGTCCAGATCTGGGATGCCGTGTGTACCAGATGAACGGCGCCGAATTCGACCCCCGTGATGCTACGTGGGTGCCGAGGAACACTCTAGGAGAGCACTCTCTTCTCATCAGGGACAGCTACCCCATTGTGAAGCGGATGCCACCTTCCGTGCAGGACATGGAAGGCCTGCCGTTCATGAAGCATGGTTGTGTCTTCATTGCGCACTGCCGGATGAACGACATGCTGGGACACGCTATCCTTGATTTATGCCGCTTCAGCTTGGATGAGTCTCCATCGTGTGGAACTGGACTAGAAATCTGCGACAATGATTCCCGTTGCCCACCGCTATGGATCGTGCCATCCATGAAGAACACCTAGGATTGGAACCTGGAGGAGGACATGCATGTAGCCCATCTATAACGTGTAAGTGGAGTACGGTAATTGTGAACGGTAGCACTGTGAATATATGTAGACTAGTCGTGCACAAATTTATCACATGAATTGGAGATGAACTTGTGTGGCATACTGGCATTTGTCCTTTAGAATTTATTACTAGTAATGTGTTATGTGTACGTGTAAATTGTGTGGTTGTTGCACAGGCTCCAACACGCTCTTTGAGAAAAAAAGGTGGCACAGCTTTGGATATACGTGACATGGCGGCATCATACAGTAGCATCGTTCGCTAAAGTTGTAGTACACTCCTACTAGGACGACAACTCCTATAAAACCTTGTGCTTGGCTCTTTGCCTCTTTAGGAGGTTCAACAGTTCATACTCGTGTGAACCTTGCACTTGGCTCTTCGCCTCTTCGGAAGGTCCAACAATGATGATACTACAGTACAATATGCTTCTGGCAATCTGACACCGATTGAACTGCTGCATGTCCACCGCGAGGGCGAGGGCGAGGAAGAGGGAGAGGGTGCTGTAGTCGAAACCCTCTCCTCGTCCTGTGAACCACCGCACGCATGGGCGAGGGAGAGGCGTAGTAAGCAAGCTTCTCGTCGTTCGGCGAGTTGACGGGACACATCAAAGGAGTACTAGTACTAGTAGTAGTCCATACTGCGTCCTTTCCGATTAATATGGCTTAATTTGAAATGAGAAAAATACACTGGCGGTCAACGTATGTAACAATACGCTCTTTACGGTCACTATATATAGTTTTGCAGCGATTATACGATCACTAGCTCATCGTCGAGCACCGTATTGCACCCTACTGACCGGCCACATAGTCGACGTGGCACTTTGTTTACTGGTTGAATTGTCACCTGGTTTCTAGGTCCCACCTGTAAGTTGGCAGAGCAAAGAAATAAGTTAAACAAAACTTTACGCTGGCGCGACACGAGTTCAACCCTTGCGCGTGAACCGCGCTGTGTATGGGAGTGCATGCACGTGTTCTCCCTCGGTCTTCCAACAAAGAGTGTACATCGGCTACCAAACAAAGAGTGTGGTACATAATGTACATCTACACTTCCAATGCACTTAGCCTTTAATCCAAATCGATATTGATTGACTAATGCACCAACTTGTGCTGTAGGTATAGGCTACATGTCTATCCTTAATTACAACATCCAACGGCCTTCATTTAATCTTCTTATCTCAATGGTCGCATGCACACATAAGTCTGCTACTTTTGGGCATTAATTATGCCCTGGTCAATGTGTAAATCTCTAAATGTACGGTCTTTCACGGACGTAGGGAGTAGGTTGAGCACTTGAGCCTGAGCATGTGTGTTGTGTCGTGTGCTGTCTGCCGCATGGGTGCGTGAGTGTTGCGTGCGTCCATGTGTACGTGTGAGTGTTGCATGTTGCATGCATGCATGGGGCTTACTCCCTGCCATTGACATGTTCATATTTCAAGCTTCCTCTGTTCCATCCATATGTTGAAACTCCCTCTGTTCCCAAATAGTACGGAGTAAAAGCCTCCCTATGTTCCCAAATACGGAGTATTTGTCTTTCTACAGATTTCAACAAGTGACTAGGTACGGAGCAAAATGAGTGAAGTGATCATAGAGGCATAGGGATACTGTAGAAAGGAAGTCCCCGCGATCCATTATTCCCCATCTCGGTCAGAGAGAACTATTCAACTAGTCTTCACAGTGAAGTGACAATACACGCTGCAGCAGATGGGACATGTAATTAATAAGCTGAACCAGCGTGTTGGTGTTACTAAATCAGCCTTACCCAGTACTGCCATCATGTTTGCCAATAGAGCACGCTTCCGCAAATACGCCTACGCACCTCTGTCCTCCATTAACTGGCATATGGGCCCTCTTGTGGTAGACCCACATGTCATCGGTGTAACTATTTACACTCCGAAGGACAGTGCCTATATCCTGGTAGTAGTACAAGTAGAATTGAGATTTAATGCACTTTCTTCCCCGTCTTCCACTCTTCTTCCTCCTCTCTTCCCCGTCGTCGGCCGCACACCATTTACCCCCGCTCACTGCTCGCCCGCCCACGCCATCTTCCTTGGTAGCTCGTGCGTACCATATCCCCCCGCTCACTGCTCGGCCACACGAGGAGAAGCTTCTTCGCTCGCCCGCCTGAATCCACTTCCCCGCTGGCTCGCAGGCACCAAAAACCCCAATGGCAAAACCGACTGACACGCAGAGCCGCGATTGGAATTCCCTCCCCTATGTTCTCTTGGAGCAAATCTGTAGTCGTATGGACCTACTCAGCACCGTCTGTCTGGCCGCATGCTCGGTGTCTTTGTACCATCTACTCGTCTGCAACTGGCCGGCTCTTTTCAAGACACCCTGCTTGCTGATGCCCGATCCTCACAGGTGGCCGAGACACCGACTTGACGATCCTACGGAGGTTGCTATGGTGCCCCTCGACATGCTACCACTACCCGTCCACCTGTCCTTCATGCGCGGCCACTACTGGGCGGGCATGAACGCCAACTGGATCGTCCTCATCCACCACACCGGTAGTCCGTGGCGTCTCGTGGATATCTACACCCAGCGAGAGATCACCCTTCCATCGTTGGATACTGCCGACATCGAGCCTCGCGGCCCACCGGACACTCCTACCTACTACGCACGAGACGGGTCAAGCTTTTGGCTCGACCTCTATTTGCAGAAAGTTGTAATCTGCGAAGTGCCCACACCATCAGAAGACTACATGGATTACAAGCTCATTGCCTTGTTCAACATGGGATTAGTCTATCTGGAATCCGGTCGCCATACATGGTTATGGCTCATCATCAATCCTGTTGAGGCAACATTTCTGTCTGATGCTATAGTGCACGATGGCATCGTTTACACGGTCGACGCACAGATTGGCTGCCTATACTAGTGGAATCTATCATCGTGTAATTGTTCTATCTCATCTCATCTTTACCTTATGAATACAACTGCCTGTTCATTTGTTATAAATTTAGAATGCATAGCATGTCTATAACCACATCATTGCTATGTGTTCCTCTCATTTCCTAGATTTTTATGACCACACATGTTATTGTTAGAGTTGATATGATAACAATTGGCATCTAATGATTGTTAGAATACATATTATGAGCATAACATCATGATTGCTATATGTTACTCTCGTTTACAAGATTTTTATAACAACGCATGTTATTGCTTAGAGTTGATATGAGAACAGTAGTAGTAAGTGCTATGGTAGAATATGAGTAGGCGTTGTCATAGTTGTTTTCCTCTCATTGTTACATGATGTTTGAACCATGACATATTGCTAGAATATGAAAGCCATTGGCTTATTTTTTTAACTTGGGGTATGCTTATGACCACGGCATTGCAATTCTCTGTCTATGATATGTGTCACTGTTATAATAATCTTAATTCCACACATACTCTGAACATGATTGTTTATTTTTGTCCTCTTGGTCTCCAATTTGAATTGTTGTAGCAGATGCAAATGCGCTGGCCTTCATGATTCCAGGACCTGGAATCATACCAGCCGATGGGTGGTGGTTTATCGCTCGTTCAGCTAACGGCGGTCATTTGATGCTCATTCGCACGTACCAAATTGACCAAACCATTACATCAAACCACATGCAATACAATGCGTGGGGCGTTCGTGACATTGATGGCTATGGCTGCTTCATGTTCGAGAAAGATCCCAGCTCCGTTGGGCCAGGCGTATTCAACTGGAGGCGGGTTTACAGCCTCGGCAACCACTCCTTGTTCCTCGGGCTCAATTATCCAATCATCCAACAAATCATCGATCATATCACCGGCGGTGATTACTGTGCTATGCAACTTCCATTCGCGAGGGGGGGCTGTGTTTACACGTCATACCATGGGTTTCATCAATCACCATATCCAGAGATTCGTCGACACAGCTTGTTGCCAGGTAATCTTCAGTGTGTGAAAGGCATCAAGCTTCCATGCGATGGATGGCTTTTGCAAACCCGACATGCGGCGATGTGGTTCATGCCAACAGCAAATATGCACAACTTGATTCGTGCTGATATCTAGACTGACCCATGTATTCTGCTGCTGTAGCACGACCCTCTTTTGTTGGATATTATGTACTGTTGTTAGTTTGAAGCACTCCTCTGGTTTGAAGGATAGATACCTTCCTGGGATCAAGTGCATCCTAACTCACCTGCGTAGGATGTACTGATAATGATGATGGAGATGCTGTGCAGAAGCCATATATATATATATATATATATATATATATATATAACAGTTAGGCTTCAAGTGCGTACTTGTTAGTTAAACCTATGTATAAATTGTGACACTAAATACGACTACTAAGTAGTACAGTAGTAGTACTAGTATACGTCGGTTAAATTATTCATCATGTCCACACATTGAATTGACGTGACAACACGCTGCGCGTGAGGTGACACAAGAATCCTGGCGGCGTGTTCGTGTATTCTGGACTTCAGATTTGGAGTACCACTTATCTGTCGAAATCTTTCATCATTCACATAAAATAGTCAATTGATCATACATTGAGTACCATATAACTAGAATTACCGATGCAAGTCGAAGAAGGATTGGTCGGTGCTGCCGGCTGGCGTCAAGTTCGATCCCACGGATCAGGAGCTGATCGAGCACCTTGAGGCCAAAGTGAGTGTTGATAGAGCAAGATTTCAGTCTCTCATTGAGTTTTTCATACCAACCATCGACAGCGAGCACGACATATGCTACACCGAACCTGAGAAACTTCCAGGTAAGACACCGATCGGCCGTCTACTTGCACAAACATATTCCTTTGTTTATAGCTCTATTTTTCTTTTTAGACGCAGACCTGGTGAAGCAATTACAATTTGACAGTTAATAAAAAGTGAAACAAGTGACTGCAACATGCCAAAGATATTATGAAAATGCCAACTAGGTACACTAAAACCTGTATTCCACAATACTGCAGGTATCACACTGAGTGGCCTAAGGAAGCATTTCTTCCAGCGCAATTCCAGGGTGTTCAAAAGGGTCACGTGGACGCGTCGCAAGATACAGTCGGAGTGCGGCATGCACGCGATGTGGCACAAGACCAGCAATACCTTGCCGGTGATGGTCAACGGCCGGTAGACGGGCAGCAAAAAAGGTTCTGGTGCTGCACACCAACAAGAACTTCGACCAGCAGAGGACCAAATGGGTGATGCACCAGTACCACCTCGGGGACCTGGAGCAAGAGAAGGAGCGGGAACTGGTCCTCTGCAAGATTTTCTACCAGACGAACACTAGGGCCAGGAGTAAAAAGATTATAAGTTAGTTAGGTATTGGTAGTTGTACTACCATGTCGTCCGCAAGTTGGTATTGTTGTTAACGATCTTTTGGTATGAACTTGCATTTGCTTCCAACCATCATGCCGAGGGTCGGCGTGGATATAAAGCTGAATCATTTGTTTCGAAACGAATTTTCAGGCACCTGATTTTTATTTGATGGGTAGCATAAGCACCCGCCGTTCGACTTCCTAGTTCTCCATTTTTTTTGAAACAAGTGCATGCACATATTATCACGATAAAAAAACAATATCCGTGCTGCATCCCAGTTATCAGTCTGTACTTGCAGAATTCTCTCGTTTATTTAGCACGTATATTGTTTTTTTTAGGTCGAGCAAGTTTCAACTGGGCTGCAGACTTCCCAGTGTTGGTTTTGTTTTTAACAGACCCAGCCCATGACGACAACGGGGCACAAAGATCCAGCAGGTATCTACTGGCCTCTGGCCCGCTAGCGTTAGTTATATTTTGTCTTACAACATCCGCAGGCAGTTTTTTTACTGAATCAAACGCACAGTCCAGTTCTATTTTCCTCTTGAAACGCATGTCCTACATCTGTTTTCTAATCTCTACCTATAGTTTTACTAGTTCATATACACGTATCATTATATTGAAAACACATGAAATTCCCTTTTCATATTTACATCCTTATTTTTGTTGTTTTTTCCCACCCACCGCTGATTTTTTTACCACTGGTTTTCCCTTAAACCAACTCAATTGTCCCCGTCTTATTTGCTTACAAAAACAAAACAATTTTTTTGGCAAATCAATAAGTTCTTAAAAAATGTTTATCATTTCGGGATTACAACAGTTCGGACTCCACCGAAATATGCAAAATAAGGTTGAATTTTTTAACCGTGGTCCTGGGCAGAAAATGGGCTGTAATAAATTACTTAAGAATTAGCAAATGGGCTGCAAATTATAAAAAATAGCAAATGGGCTATATGTTGTCTGCCACAGATTTGGAGGCTAACTTGTGGGCCTACTAAGTTCATGCGTACACAAGGTTTCTCAAAAAAGAAACTTAGTCAACAATCGACTCTACCAGCGTCAGACCGTTAGATGTCAATCTAATGGCAATCGTGCTTCTTCAGTCTCTGATCTTCCTGCCCCAGCCGCCCAAACCAGCACCGTCGGAACCGCCTGCTCCCACCTCCCGTGGCCGGCAGTGCTGCCGGGCAGGCCTCATGGCCCCATGATACGTCTCTGTTGTATCTATAATTTTTGATTGTTCCATGCCAATATTATTCAACTTTCATATAATTTTAGCAACTTTTTATACTATTTCTGGGACTAACATATTGATCCAGTGCCCAGTGCCAGTTCCTATCTGTTGCATATTTTTTGTTTCACAGAAACCCAATATCAAAAGGAGTCCAAACGGGATAAAAACGGACGGAGCTTATTTTTGGAAAATATGGAAAATTCCGGAAGAAAAATCCACGCGAGACGGTGCCCGAGGTGGTCACAAGGTAGGGGGCGCGCCTGACCCCCCTGAGCGTGCCCCTACCCTCGTGAGCGCACCGTAAGGCGGTTGACACTCTTCTTCTGCCGCAAGAAAGCTAATATTCGGAAAAAAATCACGGGGAAGGTTTCAGGCCAATCGGAGTTACGGATCTCCATATATACACGAAACGGTGAAACAGAGCCAGCAGAGAACGCAGTAACAGAGAGATAGATCCAATCTCGGAGGGGCTCTCGCCCCTCCCACGCCATGGGAGCCAAGGACCAGAGGGGAAACCCTTCCCCCATCTAGGGAGGAGGTCAAGGAAGAAGAAGAAGAAGGAGGGCTCTCTCCCTCTTGCTTCCGGTGGCGCCGGAACGCCGTCGGGGGCCATCATCATCACCGCGATCTTCACCAACACCTCCATCATCTTCACCAACATCTCCATCACCTTCCCCCTTCTATATTCAGCGGTCCACTCTCCCGCAACCCGCTGTACCCTCTACTTGAACATGGTGCTTTATGCTTTATATTATTTTCCGATGATGTGTTGCCGTCCTATGATGTCTGAATAGATTTTCATTGTCCTATCGGTGATTGATGAATTGCTACGATTGGTTTGAATTGCATATTTTATTATTGGTGCTGTCCTATTGTGCCCTCTGTGTCGCGCAAGCGTGAGGGATTCCCGCTGTAGGGTTTGCAATATGTTTGTGATTTGCTTATGGTGGGTGGCGTGAGTGACAGAAGCACAGACCCGAGTAAGTAGGTTGTTTGCGTATGGGATAAAGGGAACTTGATACTTTAATGCTATGGTTGGGTTTTACCTTAATGAATCTTTAGTAGTTGCAGATGCTTGCTAGAGTTCCAATCATAAGTGCATAGAATTCCATGTAAGGGATGATATGTTAGCTTATGCCTCTCCCTCAAATAGAATTGCAATAGTGATTACCGGTCTAGTAATGTAGTCAGTTGCTGAGGGACAATTCCACAACTCCTATCACCACTTTTCCATACTCGCTACATTTACTTTATTGCATCTTTATCTAAAAAGCCCCTACTTTTTATTTACGTGTTCTTTATTATCTTGCAAACCTATCCTATCACGCCTACAAAAGTACTTCTAGTTTCATACTTGTTCTAGGTAAAGCGAACGTCAAGCGTGCGTAGAGTCGTATTAGTGGCCGATAGGACTTGAGAGAGTATTTTTTCTACCTTTAGCTCCTCGTTGGGTTCGACACACTTACTTATCGAAAGGGGCTACAACTATCCCGTATACTTGCGGCTTATCAAGACCTTTTTCTGGCGCCGTTGCAGGGGAGTCATAGTGTGGGGTGAATATTCTCGTGTGTGCTTGTTTGCTTTATCACTAAGTAATTTTTATTTGCTGTCCTTAGTTTTTTTCTATCTTTAGTCATGGGTAGGAATAGCAAAATACCAAAAAAATTAGTTGTACCTACTGCTCCAATGGTTGAAGAACCACTCAAAATTATCACACTACTGAAGCTTTTTACTTGGATCATCTTCCATCCCTATGTACTCGTGCTGAAACCCCAACTAGCTTAGTTGAGGGCAAATCTTTATATGATCATGCTTGTTATGTGCGACACCGTATATCTGAAAAAGGGAAACTATTATGGGATCAAATTCAACGTTTGCAATGCTATGCTTGGAATTTATGTTATCTATATGATTTTACTTGTTGTTCTGAAAACCCTAAGAAACACCTTCCCTACCAATGTGAGTTTAGTGATAATGGAATCGTATCTTCTTATGCTAAGGGTGTTTATAATTACTATGATGTTCAACAAATTGAACAATTTGTTGCTTTTAAGGGTGCTTTAGAAATTGCTTCTTTGATTGAAAAGTATGATGCTACTCTTTACAATTCTGAAAGTTTTGCCATACTTGAATATTGTTATGATAATTATGCTTCTAGTGCCTATGTTAAACCATATATTGAGAAATTCTCCGCTGTACAAGAAGAGACAAATATTTTGCAGGAATCTATGGAAGAAGAAATTGATGAAACTGTGAGCTCATTGGATGAAAAAGATGATGAGAAGAGCGAAGAAAAAAATGAGGAAGAGCGGATTGATCACCGTTCCCACCTTACAATGAGAGTAACTCTTTAACTCATACACTGTTTAATTCCCCTTCGTGCTTACCGAAGGATGATTGCTATGATGACTATTATGATCCCATTAATTCTCTTGAAATATCCCTTTTCGATGATGCTTGCTATGCTTGTGGCCAAGATGCCAATATGAATTATGCTTATGGAGATGAACTTGCTATAGTTCCTTATGTTATGAATGAAATTGTTGCTATTGCACCCACACATGAAAGTCCTATTATCTTTTTGAATTCTCCCGACTACACTATATCGGAGAAGCTTGCACTTATTATGGATTATATTGATGGGTTGCCTTTTCCTACTACACATGATGATTTTGATGAATATAATATGCATGTGCTTGCTGCTCCTGCTTGCAATTATTATGAGAGAGTAACTATATCTCCACATCTCTATGTTTCCCACACGATAAAATTGCAAGAAACTGTTTATGCTATGCATTGGCCTTTACTATGTGTGCATGAATTGTTCTTTTATGACATGACGATGCATAGGAAGAGAGTTAGACTTCGTAATTACATGATTTATGTTACTTTCTGCTCACTGCTAAATTACAAATCATTGTTAATTAAAATTGGCTTTGATATACCTTGGGATCCGGGTGGATTCACTACTTGAGCACTATATGCCTAGCTTAATGGCTTTAAAGAAAGCGCTGCCAGGGAGACAACCCGGAAGTTTTAGAGAGTCATTTATTTCTGTTGAGTGCTTTAATATAGTTTAAAAACAAAATAAATAAAGAGGGGAACCCAAAACTTTTCAAAAACGAAAGTGAAAGTGAGAAAGACAAGCATTGTTGAAGTCGGAGCTAGCCTTGAACTTTGTTCATGCTCACGGAAACTTTGTGAATCTTGATTACAGAAAATTTTCAACAAAAATAATTATCCCCTTGTATAATTCCATTTTATTATAAAAATAATGTGCCAAGGTTTGCCTTTAGGATGTTTACATTGCTTGTTGGTTTGTACGGTGCAAGACAGAAACTTTGGCTGTAGTGCGCGATTTTACATTTTTAACTGGAATGTCAATTGCTTCTGATTCCTTTTGCAATGTCTTTCCATACAACTTGTTTATTTTTCCTAATTTTGGTAGAATGTTTGGGGTAACAAAAGTATGGTGGCTGTTCAGATTGCTACAGACTGTTCTGTTTTTTGACAGATTCTGTTTTTGATGCATAGTTTGCTTGTTTTCATGAATCTATCAATTTCTAAAAGTGTATTAGGCCATGAAAAAGTTATATTACAGTGGACACAATTCAAAAACAAAATATGAATTGGTGCAACAGTACTTAGAGTGGTGATTTGCTGTATTATACTAACGGATCTTACCGAGTTTTCTGTTGAAGTTTTGTGTGGATGTAGTGTCTAATCGAGGATGTTTCGATGTGAGAAGAAGGAAGAGAGGCAAGAGCTCAAGCTTGGGGATGCCCGAGGCACCCCAAGTAAATATTCAAGGATACTCAAGTGTCTAAGCTTGGGGATGCTGAGGAGGCATCCCCTCTTTCTTCAACAACTATCGGTATGTTTCGGATTCGGTTCGTTCATGCATTATGTGCAAGTTTTGGAGCGTCTTTTGCATTTAGTTTACAATTTTCTTTTATGCACCATGCTGCTATGAGATAGTCCTTGGTTGATTTATAGAATTCTCATTGCACTTCACTTAAATCTTTTGAGTATGGCTTTATAGAATGCTTCATGTGCTTCACTTATATCATTTGAAGTTTGGATTGCCTGTTTCTCTTCACATAGAAAACCGCCATTTGTAGAATGCTCTTTTGCTTCACTTATATTAGTTAGAGCATGGGCATACCTTTTGTAGAAAGAATTAAACTTTCTTTCTTCACTTATATCTATTTAGAGAGATGACAGGAATTGGTCATTCACATGGTTAGTCATAAAATCCTACATAAACTTGTGGATCACTGAATATGATATGTTTGATTCCTTGCAATAGTTTTGCGATATAAAGGTGGTGATATTATAGTTATGCTAGTGGGTGACTGTGGATTAGTATAAACACTTGTGTTGAGGTTTGTGATTCCCGTAGCATGCACGTATGGTGAACCGCTTTGTGATGAAGTTGGAGCACAATTTTATTTATTGATTGTCTTCCTTATGAGTGGAGGTCGGGGACGAGCGATGGTCTTTTCCTACCAATCTATCCCCCTAGGAGCATGCGCGTAGTACTTTGTTTTCAATGGCTTGTAGATTTTTGCAATAAGTATATGAGTTCTTTATGACTAATGTTGAGTCCATGGATTATACGCACTCTCACCTTTCCACCATTGCTAGCCTCTTCGGTACCGTGCATTGCCCTTTCTCACCTCGAGAGTTGGTGCAAACTTCGCCGGTGCATCCAAACCCCGTGATATGATACGCTCTGTCACACATAAGCCTCCTTATATCTTCCTCAAAACAGCCACCATACCTACCTATCATGGCATTTCCATAGCCATTCCGAGATATATTGCCATGCAACTTCCATCATCATCATATACATGACTTGAGCTTTTCATTGTCATATTGCTTTGCATGATCGTAAGATAGCTAGCATGATGTTTTCATGGCTTGTTCGTTTTTTGATGTCATTGCTATGCTAGATCATTGCACATCCTGGTACACCGCCGGAGGCATTCATATAGAGTCATATCTTTGTTCTAGATATTGAGTTGTAAGTAAATAAAAGTGTGATGATCATCATTATTAGAGCATTGTCCCAGTGAGGAAAGGATGAGGGAGACTATGATTCCCCCACAAGTCGGGATGAGACTCCGGACTTCATGAAAAATAAAAGAGGCCAAAGAAGCCCAAATAAAAAAAGAGGCCAAAGAAGCCCACCAAAAAGAAAAAAATAATAATAAAGAAAAAAAGAGAAAAAAATGAGAGAAAAAGAGAGAAGGGGCAATGTTACTATCCTTTTACCACAGTTGTGCTTCAGAGTAGCACCATGTTCTTCATAGAGAGAGCCTCCTATGCTTTCACTTTCATATACTAGTGGGAATTTTCATTATAGAACTTGGCTTGTATATTCCGATGATGGGCTTCCTCAAATGCCCGAGGTCTTCATGAGCAAGCAAGTTGGATGCACACCCACTTAGTTTTCAGTTTGAGCTTTAATACACTTATAGCTCTAGTGCATCCGTTGCATGGCAATCCCTACTCACTCACATTGATATCTATTGATGGGTATCTCCATAGCCCGTTGATACACCTAGTTGATGTGAGACTTTCTCCCTTTTTTGTCTTCTCCTCATAACCTCCACCATCATATTCTATTCCACCTATAGTGCTATGTCCATGGCTCACGCTCATGTATTGCGTGAAAGTTGAAAAAGTTTGAGATTATTAAAGTATGAAACAATCGCTTGGCTTGTCATCGGGATTGTGCATGATTAAATACTTTGTGTGATGAAGATAGAGCAACAGCCAGACTATATGATTTTGTAGGGATAACTTTCTTTGACCATGTTGTTTTGAAAAGACATGATTGCTTTATTGGTATGCTCGAAATATTATTGTTTTTATGTCAAAAGATAGACTATTGCTTTGAATCACCCGTGTCTCAATATTCATGCCATGATTAGACATATGATCAAGATTATGCAAGGTAGCATTCCACATCAAAAATTATCTTTTTTATCATTTACCTACTCGCGGACAAGCAGGAATTAAGCTTGGGGATGCTGATACGTCTCCGTCATATCTATAATTTTTTATTGTTCCATGCCAATATTATTCAACTTTCATATACTTTTGGCAACTTTTTATACTATTTTTGGGACTAACATATTGATCCAGTGCCCAGTGCCAGTTCCTGTCTATTGCATGTTTTTTTTTTCGCAGAAACCAATATCAAACGAAGTCCAAACGGGATAAAAATGGACGGAGCTTATTTTTGGAAAATATGGAAAATTCCGGAAGAAAAATCCACGCGAGACGGTGCCCGAGTTGGTCATGAGGTAGGGGTGCGCGCCTGACCCCCCTGGGCACGCCCCTACCCTCGTGAGCCCACTGTAAGGCGGTTGACGCTCTTCTTCTGCCACAAGAAAGCTAATATTCGGAAAAAATCACGGCGAAGGTTTCAGGCCAATCGGAGTTACGGATCTCCATATATACATGAAACGGTGAAACAGAGCCAGGAGAGAACACAGAAATAGAGAGATAGATCCAATCTCGGAGGGGCTCTCGCCCCTCCCACGCCATGGGAGCGAAGGACCAGAGGGGAAACCCTTGTCCCATCTAGGGAGGAGGTCAAGGAAGAAGAAGAAGAAGGGGGGCTCTCTCCCCCTTGCTTCCGGTGGCCCCGGAACGCCGCCGGGGGCCATCATCATCACCGCGATCATCACCACACCTCCATCATCTTCACCAACATCTCCATCACCTTCCCCCTTCTATATTCAGCGGTCCACTCTCCCGCAACCCGCTGTACCCTCTACTTGAACATGGTGCTTTATGCTTCATATTATTTTCCGATGATGTGTTGCCATCCTATGATGTCTGGGTAGATTTTCGTTGTCCTATCGGTGATTGATGAATTGCTATGATTGGTTTGAATTGCATATTTTATTATTGGTGCCGTCCTATTGTGCTCTCCGTGTCACGCAAGCGTGAGGGATTCCCGATGTAGGTTTTGCAATATGTTTATGATTTGCTTATGGTGGGTGGCTTGAGTGACAGAAGCACAGACCCGAGTAAGTAGGTTGTTTGCATATGGGATAAAGGGGACTTGATACTTTAATGCTATGGTTGGGTTTTACCTTAATGAATCTTTAGTAGTTGCAGATGCTTGCTAGAGTTCCAATCATAAGTGCATAGAATTCCAAGTAAGGGATGATATGTTAGCTTATGACTCTCCCTCAAATAGAATTGCAATAGTGATTACCGGTCTAGTAACGTAGTCAGTTGATTAGGGACAATTCCACAGCTCCTATCACCACTTTTCCATACTCGCTATATTTACTTTATCGCATCTTTATCTAAACAGCCCCTACTTTTTATTTATGTGTTCTTTATTATCTTGCAAACCTATCCTATCACACCTACAAAGTACTTCTAGTTTCATACTTGTTCTAGGTAAAGGGAACGTCAAGCGTGCGTAGAGTCGTATCAGTGGCCGATAGGACTTGAGAGAGTATTTGTTCTACCTTTAGCTCCTCGTTGGGTTCGACACTCTTACTTATCGAAAGAGGCTACAACTATCCCGTATAATTGCGGGTTATCAAGACCTTTTTCTGGCGCCGTTGCCGGGAGTCATAGCGTGGGGTGAATATTCTCGTGTGTGCTTGTTTGCTTTATCACTAAGTAATTTTTATTTGCTATCCTTATTTGTTTTCTATCTTTAGTCATGGGTAGGAAACGCAAAATACCAAAAAAATTAGTTGTACCTACTGCTCCAATGGTTGAAGAACCACTCAAAATCTATCACACTACTGAAGCTTTTTACTTGGATCATCTTCGATCCCTATGTGCTCGTACTGAAACCCCAACTAGCTTAGTTGAGGGCAAATCTTTAGATGAGCATGCTTGTTATGTGCGACACCGTATATCCGAAAAAGGGAAACTATTATGGGATCAAATTCAACGTTTGCAATGCTATGCTTGGAATTTATGTTATCTATATGATTTTACTTGTTGTTCTGAAAACCCTAAGAAACACCTTCCCTACCAATGTGAGTTTAGTGATAATGGAATCGTATCTTCGTATGCTAAGCGTGTTTATAATTACTATGATTTTCAACAAATTGAAGAATTTGTTGCTTTTAAGGGTGCTTTAGAAATTGCTTCTTTGATTGAAAAGTATGATGCTACTCTTTACAATTCTGAAAGTTTTGCCATACTTGAATATTGTTATGATAATTATGCTTCTAATGCCTATGTTAAACCATATATTGTGAAATTCTCCGTTGTACAAGAAGAGACTAATATTTTGCCGGAATCTATGGAAGAAGAAATTGATGAAACTGTGAGCTCATTGGATGAAAAAGATGATGAGAAGAGCGAAGAACAAAAGGAGGAAGAGCGGATTGATCACCCGTGCCCACCTTCCAATGATACTAACTCTTCAACTCATACACTGTTTAATTCCCCTTCGTGCTTACCGAAGGATGATTGCTATGATGACTATTATGATCCCATTAATTCTCTTGAAATATCCCTTTTTGATGATGCTTGCTATGCTTGTGGCCAAGATGCCAATATGAATTATGCTTATGGAGATGAACTTGCGATAGTTCCTTATGTTATGAATGAAATTGTTGCTATTGCACCCACGCATGATAGTCCTATTATCTTTTTGAATTCTCCCGACTACACTATATCGGAGAAGCTTGCACTTATTAAGGATTATATTGATGGGTTGCCATTTACTACTTCACATGATGATTTTGATGAATATAATATGCATGTGCTTGCTGCTCGTACTTGAAATTATTATGAGATAGTAACTATATCTCCACCTCTCTATGTTTCCCACACGATAAAATTGCAAGAAACTGTTTATGCTATGCATTGGCCTTTACTATGTGTGCATGAATTGTTCTTTTATGACATGCCAATGCATAGGAAGAGAGTTAGACTTCTTCATTACATTATTTATGTTACTTTGTGCTCACTTCTAAATTACAAATCATTGTTAATTAAAATTCGCTTTGATATATCTTTGGGATCCGGGTGGATTCACTACTTGAGCACTATATGCCTAGCTTAATGGCTTTAAAGAAAGCGCTGCCAGGGAGACAACCCAGAAGTTTTAGAGAGTCATTTATTTATGTTGAGTGCTTTCATATAGTTTAAAAACAAAATAAATAAAGAGGGGAACCCAAAACTTTTCAAAAAGGAAAGTGAAAGTGAGAAAGACAAGCATTGTTGAAGTGGGAGCTAGCCTTGAACTTTGTTCATGCTCACGGAAACTTTGTGAATCTTGATTATAGAAACTTTTCAACAAAAATAATTATCCCCTTGTATAATTGCATTGTATTATAAAAATAATGTGCCAAGGTTTGCCTTTATGATGTTTACAATTCTTGTTGGTTTGTATGGTGCAGGACAGAAACTTTGGCTGTAGTGCGCGATTTTACATTTTTAACTGGAACGTCAATTGGTTCTGATTCCTTTTGCACTGTCTTTCCATACAACTTTTTTATTTTTCCTAATTTTGGTAGAATGTTTGGGGTACCAGAAGTATGGTGGCTGTTCAGATTGCTACAGACTGTGCTGTTTTTTTACAGATTCTGTTTTTGATGCATAGTTTGCTTGTTTTGGTGAATCTATCAATTTATATCAGTGGATTAAGCCATGAAAAAGTTATATTACAGTAGACACAATGCAAAAACAAAATATGAATTGGTGCAACAGTACTTAGAGTGGTGATTTTCTTTATTATACTAACGGATCTTACTGAGTTTTCTGTTGACGTTTTGTGTGGATGTAGTGTCTAATCGAGGATGATTCGATGTGAGAAGAAGGATGAGAGGAAAGAGCTCAAGCTTGGGGATTCCCAAGGCACCACAAGTAAATATTCAAGGAGACTCAAGCGTCTAAGCTTGGGAATGCTGGGGAGGCATCCCTTCTTTCTTCAACAAGTATCGGTATGTTTCGGATTCGTTTTGTTCATGCATTATGTGCAAGTTTTGGAGCATCTTTTGCATTTAGTATCCACTTTTCTTTTATGCACCATGATGATATGAGATAGTCCTTGGTTTATTTACAGAATGCTCATTGCACTTCACTTAAATCTTTTGAGTATGGCTTTATAGAATGCTTCATGTGCTTCACTTATATCATTTGAAGTTTGGATTGCCTGTTTCTCTTCACATAGAAAACCGCCATTTGTAGAATTCTCTTTTGCTTCACTTATATTTGTTAGAGCATGGGCATACCTTTTGAAGCAAGAACTAAAATTTCTTTCTTCACTTATATCTATTTAGAGAGATGACAGGAATTGGTCACTCACATGGTTAGTCATAAAATCCTACATAAACTTGTGGATCACTGAATATGATATGTTTGATTCCTTGCAATAGTTTTGCGATATAAAGGTGGTGATATTATAGTTATGCTAGTGGGTGACTGTGGATTAGTAGAAACACTTGTGTTGAGGTTTGTGATTCCCGTAGCATGCACGTATGGTGAACCGCTTTGTGATGAAGTTGGAGCAAAAATTTATTTATTGATTTTCTTCCTTATGAGTGGCGGTTGGGGACGAGCGATGGTCTTTTCCTACCAATCTATACCTCTAAGAGCATGCGCGTAGTACTTTGTTTTCAATGGCTTGTAGATTTTTGCAAGAAGTATATGAGTTCTTTATGACTAATGTTGAGTCCATGGATTATACGCACTCTCACCCTTCCACCATTGCTAGCCTCTTCGGTACCGTGCATTGCCCTTTCTCACTTCGAGAGTTGGTGCAAACTTCGCCGGTGCATCCAAACCCCGTGATATGATACGCTCTGCCACACATAAGCCTCCTTATATCTTCCTCAAAACAGCCACCATACCTGCCTATCATGGCATTTCCATAGCCATTCCGAGATATATTTCCATGCAACTTCCATCATCATCATATACATGACTGGAGCTTTTCATTGTCATATTGCTTTGCATGATCGTAAGATAGCTAGCATGATGTTTTCATGGCTTGTCCGTTTTTTGATGTCATTGCTATGCTAGATCATTTCACATCCCGGTACACCGCCGAAGGCATTCATATAGAGTCATATCTTTGTTCTAGATATTGAGTTGTAAGTAAATAAAAGTGTGATGATCATCATTATTAGAGCATTGTCCCAGTGAGGAAAGGATGATGGAGACTATGATTCCCCCACAAGTCGGGATGAGACTCCGGACTTCATGAAAAATAAAAGAGGCCAAAGAAGCCCAAATAAAAAAAGAGGCCAAATAAGCCCACTAAAAAGAAAAAATTAATAATAAAGAAAAAAAAGAGAAAAAAATGAGAGAAGAAGAGAGAAGGGGCAATGTTACTATCCTTTTACCACACTTGTGCTTCAGAGTAGCACCATGTTCTTCATAGAGAGAGCCTCCTATGCTTTCACTTTCATATACTAGTGGGAATTTTCATTATAGAACTTGCCTTGTATATTCCGATGATGGGCTTCCTCAAATGCCTGAGGTCTTCATGAGCAAGCAAGTTGGATGCACACCCACTTAGTTTTAAGTTTGAGCTTTCATACACTTATAGCTCTAGTGCATCCATTGCATGGCAATCCCTACTCACTCACATTGATATCTATTGATGGGCATATCCATAGCCCATTGATACGCCTAGTTGATGTGAGACTTTCTCCCTTTTTGTCTTCTCCTCATAACCTCCACCATCATATTCTATTCCACCTATAGTGCTATGTCCATGGCTCACGCTCATGTATTGCGTGAAAGTTGAAAAAGTTTGAGATTATTAAAGTATGAAACAATTGCTTGGCTTGTCATCGGGGATGTGCATGATTAAATACTTTGTGTGATGAAGATAGAGCAACAGCCAGACTATATGATTTTGTAGAGATAACTTTCTTTTGCCATGTTGTTTTGAAAAGGCATGATTGCTTTATTTGTACGCTCGAAATATTATTGTTTTGTGTCAAAAGATAGACTATTGCTTTGAATCACTCGTGTCTTAATATTCATGCCATGATTAGACATATGATCAAGATTATGCTAGGTAGCATTCCACATCAAAAATTATCTTTTTTATCATTTACCTATTCGAGTACGAGCAGGAATGAAGCTTGGGGATGCTGATACTTCTCCGTCGTATCTATAATTTTTGATTGTTCCATGCCAATATTATTTAACTTTGATATACTTTTGGCAACTTTTTATACTATTTTTGGGACTAACATATTGATCCAGTGCCCAGTGCGAGTTCCTATCTGTTGCATGTTTTTTTTTCCGCAGAAACCCAATATCAAACAGAGTCCAAACGGGATAAAAACGGACCGAGCTTATTTTTGGAAAATATGGAAAATTCCGGAAGAAAAATCCACGCGAGATGGTGCCCGAGGTGGTCACAAGGTAGGGGGGCGCGCCTGACCCCCCTTGGCGCGCCCCCTACCCTCGTGAGCCCATCGTAAGGCGGTAGACGCTCTTCTTCGGGAAAAAATCATGGCGAAGGTTTCAGGCCAATCGGAGTTACGGATCTCCATATATACACAAAACGGTGAAACAGAGCCAGGAGAGAACGCAGAAACAAAGAGATAGATCCAATCTCGGAGGGGCTCTCGCCCCTCCCACGCCATGGGAGCCAAGAACCAAAGGGGAAACCCTTCTCCCATCTAGGGAGGAGGTCAAGGAAGAAGGAGAAGGGGGGCTCTCTCCCTCTTGCTTCCGATGGCGCCGGAACGCCGCCGGGGGCCATCATCATCACCACGATCTTCACCAACACCTCCATCATCTTCACCAACATCTCCATCACCTTCCCCCTTCTATATTCAGCGGTCCACTCTCCCGCAACTCGCTGTACCCTCTACTTGAACATGGTGCTTTACGCTTCATATTATTTTCCGATGATGTGTTGCCGTCCTATGATGTCTGAATAGATTTTCATTGTCCTATCGGTGATTGATGAATTGCTACGATTGGTTTGAATTTCATATTTTATTATTGGTGCTGTCCTGTTGTGCCCTCCGTGTCGCACAAGTGTGAGGGATTCCCGCTGTAGGGTTTGCAATATGTTTATGATTTTCTTATGGTGGGTGGCGTGAGTGACAGAAGCACAGACCCGAGTAAGTAGGTTGTTTGCGTATGGGATAAAGGGGACTTGATACTTTAGTGCTATGGTTGGGTTTTACCTTGATGAATCTTTAGTATTTGCGGATGCTTGCTAGAGTTCCAATCATAAGTGCATAGAATTCCAAGTAAGGGATGATATGTTAGCTTATGCCTCTCCCTCAAATAGAATTGCAATAGTGATTACCGGTCTAGTAACATAGTCAGTTGCTTAAGGACAATTCCACAACTCCTATCACCACTTTTCCATACTCGCTATATTTACTTTATTGCATCTTTATCTAAACAACCCCTACTTTTTATTTACGTGTTCTTTATTATCTTACAAACCTATCCTATCACACCTACAAAGTACTTCTAGTTTCATACTTGTTCTCGGTAAAGCGAACGTCAAGCGTGCGTAGAGTCGTATCAGTGGCTGATAGGACTTGAGAGAGTATTTGTTCTACCTTTAGCTCCTCGTTGGGTTCGACACTCTTACTTATGGAAAGAGGCTACAACTATCCCGTATACTTGCGGGTTATCACCCCATCATACTCGCATCCCTGGCCTGTCTATCCCTCTACTCACCCACACCTCCTATTATTTTCCGGCCACGGCAGCCGAACGAGTCAACCCTCGTACTCTCCACTGCGTGGGCAGCCACTACCGTGTTTTCCCTGGCTCCGTGTTGTTCCCTTTGTAGGCCTCGCCGTCGTCCACCGCCCTGGTGCTCTCGGCGCGGCGTGGTCAACGATGTCCATCCAACGGCCGTAGTGCTTCTTCAACCTCTGGTCTTCTTGGCCCAGCCGCCCGAAGCAGCGCCTGTCGTTCGCATACTCGTGCCTCCCGTGGCCGGCTGTGTTGTCGCGGAGGCCTCACCGTACCCATACTACTCCCACCGCTAGCCAGGCCATCCCTCCACTCACCCACTCCCCCTGTTATTCTGCGGCGACGGCACCCTCACACCACAACCGAAACAGTGAACCCTCGTACTCCTCTCCGCGTGGGCATCCACTGTCACGTCTTCCCCGGCTCCGTGTCGTCCCCTTCCTAGGCCTCACCGTCGTCCACCTCCGTGGTGCTCTCGGCGCGGTGTGGTCAATGTGGTCAATGACCGACTTCCATCGGAAGAGTACTGTACGTGGAGCGGCTGACAGCTGGGTCCACGGCAGCCACAAGGAAGTGCCTCCTTATTACGCGCAAAATAATTATTCCTCCACCTGACAGCAGGGACCCACCGGACGGGCCACCAGTATTTTGCAGAAAAAACGTTCCCCCTGGCTGCTGGGACCCACCAGACGGGCCACCGTAATTCGCGAAAAAAAGTTTTCCCCTGACTACTGGGACCCACCGGACGGACCACCGTATTTCGCGAAATAAACGTTCCCCCCGCTGTCAGCTCGGACTCACCGGAAGTGCCTCCTTATTACGCACAGAAAAATGAATACTCCCCCTGCTAGCTGGGACCCACCATGGTGGGAGGCTGACTTGTGGGCATACTAAGTTGACGGGGACGGAGGGCTTTGTCAACTTAGTCAATATGAACGATTCTAGCTCTAATGACCATACGATGTCCATCCAACGGCCGTCGTGCTTCTTCAATCTCTGCTCTTCCTGCTCCAGCTGCTCAAACAAGCGCCGGCGGGACTGCCTGCTCCCTCCTCCCCGCGGCCGGCTATGCTGCCGCGCAGCCCTCACCTGCCCACCGTACTCCCATCGCTGGCCTAGCCATCCCTCTACTCACCCACACCTGCTGTTATTCTCCGGCGACGGCAAACGAAGCAGTAAACCCTCGTACAGTCATACTCCCCTCCGCGTGGGAAACAACTGCCGAGTCTTCCCTGCCTCCGTGTCGTTCCCTTCCTAGGCCTCGCCATCATCCACCGCCCTGGTGCTCTCGGCGCGGCCTGGTCATCGTGGTCAACAACCGACATGCATCTGAAGTGGACTGTACGTGGAGAGGCTGACAGCTGGGTCCACGGCCACACACAAGGAAATGCCTCCTTATTACGCGCAAAATAATGATTCCTCCACCTGACATCGGGGACCCACTGAAAGGGCCTCTGTATTTCATAAAAAAATGTTACCGCCGTTCATAGCTCGGACCCACCAGATATATCTTCGCACGCAAGGAAGTGCCTCCTTATTACGCACAAAAAAATGAATACTCCCCCTGTTAGCTAGGACACAGTATAGTGGCAAGCTGACTTGTGGGCCTACTAAGTTGACGGGGATGGAGGGCTTTGTAAACTTAGTCAATATGCACGATTCTAGCTCCAGTGACCGTATGATGTCCATCCAACGGCCCTAGTGCTTCTTCAACCTCTAGTCTTCTTGCTCCAGCCGCCCAAACCAGCGCCGGTCGTGCCTCGTGCTCCTGCCTCCCGTGGCCGTCTGCGATGCGGCAGAGGTGTCACCGCCCCCTACTACTCCCACTGCTGGCGAGGCCATACCTCTACTCACCCACACCCCCTGTTATTCTGTGGCGACGGCAGCCTCACACTGCAGCGAACTAGTGAACCCTCGTACTCCTCTACGCGTGGGCATCCACTCCCACGTCTTCCCCCGCTCTGCGTCGTCCCCTTCCTATGCCTCGCCGTTGTCCACCGCCCTGGTGCTCTCGGCGCAGCGTGGTAAACATGTTCAAGGAACGGCTTCCATCGGACGTAGATTGTACGTGGAGAGGCTAGCAGCTGGGTCCACGGGTGCAGCAAGGAAGTGCCTCCTTATTACGTGCAAAATAATAATTCCTCCACATGACAGCGGGGACCCACCGGACGGGCCACCGTATTTCGCGAAAAAAACATTTCCCCCTGACTGCTGGCACCCACCAGCTACATCTTCGCACGCAAGGAAGTGCGTCCGGGCAAGAAAAAACAATTCGCCCCCTGACTGCTGGGACCCACCAGCTACATCTTCGCACGCAAGGAAGTGCCTGACAGTCGGGACCCACCTGGTCGAAGCGTACATAGTGTTGTCATTCTGGTCGCGAACGTGTACGTACATATATACTGGTGGATGTAGAGGTGCGCACGTGTCATAGTAGAGGCGCGCACATGTCATAGTAGAGGCGCGCACGTAGCATGTACAGCGGCGAGGGTGCAAGAAAGAAAATATGGCCACGTACATACATACGAGCAGGGTCTCGAACGCCTACCACGCATACGTACATGGCTGGGTCGGAACGGAGAAACAGCGTCGTCGCCGTGTTCATGGGGAGCCAACCGGCTGGGTCGGAACGGAATGCGTGGTCGTGTTCATCGGGAGGGCTTGGACGGAACATGCGATAGAAACGAGGCCTGGCGTACCGCACAACGGAGGAAACGGACCTCCTATGTTTGGAACGGGGTCCTGTTGATCGGGAGGGGTGTGGCATACCGCAAAACAGAGGAAACGGACCTCCTACGGTCAAAACGGGGGACCTGTTGATCGGGAGGGGTGTAGCGTACCGCAAAACGGAGGAAACGGACCTCCTACGGTCGAAACGGGGGTCCTGTTGATCGGGAGGGGTGTGGCGTACCGCAAAACGGACGAAACGGACCTCCTACGGTCGAAACGGGGGTCCTATTGATCGGGAGGGGTGTGGCGTACCGCAAAACGGAAGAAACGGACTTGTGTTGGAGTGCTACGGTCGAAACGGGGGTCCTGTTCATCGGGAGGGGTGTGGCGTACCGCAAAACGGGACTCCACGGGATAATGTTCATCTCCACCGTCGACCTCCTCCAGCCTCCACCGCGCGTTACTCCACCGGCTACTATTCAACCACCCCTCCACGGGCACCCCTCCACAGTCTACAGTTCATCCAGCCCTCCACACCACGGGGTCCTGTTCAACCACCCCTCCACGGCCACCCCTCCAGCGTCTACTGTTCATCCAGCCCTCCACACCACGGGGTCCTGTTCATCCAGAGGCAACGCCACCGCTCACTGTTCATCCAACCCCCCCCCCCCCCCCCCCGCAACACTCACTGTTCATCCCAGAGGCAACATCGATCGGCTTGAGTTAGCAGTAGTAGCGAAGGAATCGCTCCATCGGGTTCAGTTAACAGCCATCAATCGATCGCTCAGGTTCAGTAACGCGTAGCCTGCAATGCAATCGCTCGGGTTCAGTTAGAGCCCAACGCCTCGCTCGTGTTCAGTTAGAGCCAACACCTCGCACACACGCGCGTACCTGTATGAGAGAAACGCGCATCGCTCGGCCCCCGACCTCCCACCATAACCAGCAACTCCCTGATATTTTCCTCCCCCTTTCTTCTACAACGGTTTTTTCCGTCATGGACGGCCCACAGAATGTCATGGAGCTGCGTCTCCGACCCGCCCAGGATGAAAAGCCCATTTTCTGTCATGATTTTTTGTCATAGAAGTAGGAGCCCACCACATCTATGATGATACCGGGTTTTGTCACAATTATCATCATAGAAGTGTCATATGTATGACAGGAAAAAAATTCGTTCGGCCCAAAATGTCACAGATGTGTCTTTTTCTTGTAGTGGCCATGGCTTCCAAAGCGGTGCTCGGCATAGACGACGATGTGTATCGCGATGTTGCCTGGCTTTTGACCGTGCCGCTAGCGATGGCGCCGTGCTCTTGTAAGTGCATCTAGTGCCCCTTAGTGATTTTGGTGTATTGAAGACTTATAGGTTAAGGGACTAATGCGTTTGTGAGTGTACACAGGTCTATAAGTCTATGAGGAGTTTAATATTTACAGACAAAGTCGACCCCTAAAAATGAAGTTCTGTCGGCGTTCTGGGAACGGGGGTCCCAAGACTTGCCTGCCTGCGGCCTGCGGCTTGGCTCAAGTGGTGGCCCAGTACGGCCCATATTCATCAACTCGAGCTCAAGACCCTCGCAAGGGGCCAGGCCTCGCGGGGCGGACGACAAAAGGCTTCCTCAGGAACGGCCTCACCAGGTAGGCTTGCGAGGAGGCGGAGAGATCAAGGCAAGGGTACCTCGTGAGGTGCTCGTAACGCAAGCCATGACGATCGAGACCAGGCGGGCGCCGGCCTGTGTAGTGTCCTTGTTTCCTCTTTGGTGCAAAGGGGGCAAGCATAGGTGCGGAGTACCGAGGCATCAAGCAAAGGTTACCATTTAGGTGCAACGAGACCAAGACCAGCAGAAGCGGCAGGATGGAGGTCACCGTGGAGCCCAAGACGGCGTCATTGTTGGTGCCTTTGGCAGCCGAAGACCAACTTTAGTCAGGATAACTTGTACTAGACGTTCCCCTTCAAAATGGCCATTGTTGGCGCCCTTCCCGCTCAATATTTGGGAAGAGGACCAGGGCCTCTATATATAGAGATAGCCAACATAGTAGAGAGGGAGAGTTCTGGTCGGATCCAGAGGGCATCTCATCTAGAGCTGATCGAATCCTTCTCAAGCAAACCACCACCACAAGAACACCTCTCGCGAGGCTGTTCTTCCCCTATACTGTTCATCATCAGCCCCTGAGGCAATCCACCACACCACACACTGGAGTAGGGTATTACACCACAACGGTGGCCCGAACCAGTATAAACCTTGCATCCCTTGTGTTGTTCATCGTTTAGCTTAGATTCTTAACGAGGTGTTGGGACGTGGATCGGTAGGGGGAAGATCTCCGTGCGCGTCCTAGATTTCGAACCTTAAGGGTTTTGCCGGAACCCGATATCCGACATTTGGCACGCCAGGTAGGGGTGTGCCGGAATCTTTCTTCCGCCGTCCTGCGTTCCACCGCTTCGTCGCCTCCATGTTCGGCGACCCGACGGCCGACGCCGACCGCTGGGCGGCATGGCCTGCCCATGTCGCACCGCCTGCCCTAGGTGACCTCAACCCCGCGCCTCAGGCAGCCCGCGCTCCGCAGAACGCTACGGGGCGGGTGCGACGCATTCAAGCACCGCCTGCCCTCGCCCCACGGCAGGTACGATCAGCAGCAAGGGTCTCAAACCACGCTGTGGCCACAGCACCGCACACCCGATGGGAGTAGGCGAACATGAAGGCCACGCTCACGGTGGCTCGAGAACTGCTATGGTGCAGGCTCCAAGAAAGCGGCCATGACGTGCTGCTGCAGCACGTCGCTGAGCTCCTGGATGCCGCTGCTTCAGGGGCACCTCCATTCTGTGTCCAGCTTCCGCCCCAGGCCCCAGGAGGATCACATAGCGGGCCCATCCATGCACGCGCTCCCCAGGCGTACCTCAAGGCTTCATCAACACCAGCTTGGCCATCAGCGCCGGGCGGCAAGCTGCACCAGCACCACCCCTGGTAAGCGAAGGCATGCGCATCACTGCCTACTGCCCGGGCGGGCCGCCGCCCTACCACCCCCAAGATGGTGCTTCGAGCCAAACCGCGTGGAGCATGGGGCACTACGGTGAGGCCTTTGGGGCGGCGACCCCAGAGGCCTATGTGCCCCACATGGTGGATCGGGAGTACGCACTGGAAGAAGACCACGGCTCGTTCCTCGGGCCAGGCTAGGAAGAAGAGACACCAGAAGTCGAGCCCTTTCAGGTGCCTCAAGGAACCCTTGCTAACCGCGCTGGCGGAAGCAGTTATCGGGTACCGCTTATCCCTCAGGAGCAAGCTTATGCTAACCATGGGTAACAGGAAGTCCAGGTCACCGGAGCAGAAGGATGCCCCAGTGCGGCATGTTTCCTCGCCTCAGGAGGAGGGCACTAGGGGCTGCAGGAGAGGGATCAGGAGCCAGGTCCCTCCCCACGGCGCGCAGAGCAAGGTGTTCCTCAGAGGTAGGCCCTCTGCCGGGGAGGTGCCGCGAGGCCTGCCCCCAGTAGAGGACCCGTGGTCATTAGGGGAACCGCTGTACACACCCCGGAGTCTCCGGAGAGCCGCCCTCGGGCCTCGGGGGCTCCCTCCACGCCTAGTGGCAACACTTAGCTCCACGCTGGTGAGAAGACGTCGAAGAATAGACTAGGTGCAGGACGTGCCCTTTTGCTTTTGCTTCCTTTTATGTGGACAAGCTTTCTCGTTTCGAATCCAAGTTGAAGTTGAATTTGTGTTTGCATATGCGGGGAGGGGCGTCTTGTCTTCTTCGCGTGCTTTCTCGTATTCTGGTTTCTGCTCAAGTTGAAATTTACACCAGCTGCCTCCCCCTCGCAAGCCTCTCGTGGGTGGGGCTGGGCCCAGCACTCACACGCATGCCCTCTCGCGGCCAGCACTCGCTCTCACAAGGCTCTTGCCGCATGGTCAACAAGCCTCCCGAGGGACCCTCGGAGAATCGCCACAAGCCTACTCGAAGCTCGCCTAAGATAAAGGTAAAATCACAGCAACCAACTCATCGCAAAACCCATAACATCATCCGGGCGCCCATCCGGGCCGTCCTTAACGACGCGTGGACAACAATACTTTTTGCATGAGGGGCTTCCCCTCCCACAATGCTCTTACAACCTTTAGGGCCACGCCCGAGATTTTTCTGTGTAGGACAAACACCCAGGGGGGCGTACGATCAATCAGACACGTCGCTCACCGCGTCCTCTTGGTTGCCTTCGGAGGCGTCGCTGGCGCCACTGTCGCTGCCACTGGCCTCACCCTCGCCGTCGTTGGCGCCGTCTTCGCCGCCATCCACCACGTCGCCTTCACCAGCAGCAACAATTACCCCGTCATCATCAGAGATGAAGGCTCGGACAAGCGCATCCACGTTTTCCTCCACCCACTGCGCTAGGTCGGCCCGGATGGCCTCGGGTACCGGGACGATGGCAGCGTCGAAGTCAAAGAGAGGGTCGATTTTCTGAAGATGGC
The DNA here is from genome assembly GCA_963921465.1 of Triticum timopheevii. NCBI lineage: Eukaryota > Viridiplantae > Streptophyta > Magnoliopsida > Poales > Poaceae > Triticum > Triticum timopheevii. The sequence continues at coordinate 299,973,318 of OY997274.1, forward strand.
TGAAGACACGGGAGAAGGCCCGTGTGAGTAGGTCGTGGCTCCTCTCCTCGACAAGCTGGCGGGCCCTCTCAGAGCGACTCTCCAGATGCGTCACCACGTCGGTGAAGAACTGGAGATTGCCAGCGTAGTTGCTCACATGAGGCTCCTCAGCAGCCGCTTCATAGATGTTGCCCAAGGCCGCGCTGGCCTTTTCCCTGAGTGTTCGGAGCATGGGGCCATGCATGTGCTCCAGCATCTGCCGCTGGCGAATCTCATCTTCGTTCTGCCGTGCAACAGACTCGGCATCATCAACCCTCCGTTGGAGAAGAAGCAGCTCGGCACGGGAGGAGGCCAGCTCAGCCTGCATCGTGCTTAAGGCGGCTGCGGTGGCCTCAGCATGTTGTGTTGCTTCAGTCAGCTTGCTCCTGAGAGTAGCAGTCCTTCCCGCGGCCTCGGCCTTGATCAGCTCCAACCTCTCTTCATACCCGCACTCAAGACCCACGCGAGCTTCCGCCACGCGGCGGTCGATCTCTTCTTGGACTCGAGCCTCCCGCGCGCCAACGTCGTCCTCCGCTTGGGTCACCAGGCGCTCCCTCGTCTCCAGCCGCTCAAGATTAAGCTTGCGCTCGGCAGCCTCCAGCGTCAGCGCTTCCTCGCGCCTCTGGAGCTCCTCCTCTTTGGCGGGTGCCCCTTTTAGCGATGCAAGGGCAGCCTGGCGCAGCTCCACTTGCTGCTCCAGGGAATTACACTGGGCTTGGAGATCCCACACGCGCTCCTCCGTGGCTTCGTGTCGTCGGTCTGCCTCCTGAACCTCCTCGATGGCTTGGGAACAGGCCTTCCACGAGGCCACCAGAGATGCTTCGGCCTTCGCGTTGTCAAGATCACGCTGGGGGCGCGCGAGACCAACGGCCACCTTCAGCTTGCGTCGTTCCTCGATCAGCCGCAGGCCTTCAGCTTCAAGACGCTCGTCCTTGCCCGCAAACTCTGCACCAAGCTGGCTCACTGCGTCTGTCGCCTTCTGGAGAAACTCTCGGCGGACGGCACTGCGCTCCCGCGCACGTCTGAGCACATCGTCAGTCGTCCTCCGCCATCGGGAGGAAGGACCCTGAAGTGGCTCGCCCCCTCTTGGCAGGGGGCTGGGGGCTGGTGCCCCCAGAATCGCCGGACGGGCCCCACAAGGGACCGAGCCTGGCACTGATCCATCCCCTGAGGAAGAGCCGAAGATCGACTTCAACCATGCACCATCCATGATCAGGGGAGGAGCACGGGGCAAGCTGGTTGTGCCCCGGGAAAACTCGCGAAGGAAGAATGGCGTGCGCGCGGGCTCGAGGCACCCCGCGGGTCGGCCAATCTCTCCAGCCGGAATTGCGTCAGGGGTGGCGCACAAGCTTGGGACGCTCAAGGTCGGCAGTGAAGATGAAGCCTGAGGAGGCGGCACCTTGGCCGGCTCTGCAGGTTCGGCAGGAGAGCTCCTAAAGGGCCACAGTCAGCAAGGGAACAACAAACAAGGGGTTACAAGGAGAAGTGCCTTACTCGTCCATGGCGAAGTACTTCCTGTGCTTCAGCGGGCGGCAGGGGCGATTACTGCCACCTGAAGCCTCCATCCTCTTGCGGAGGGCGTTGTAGTCTATGCGGAACCGGCCCAAGATCTCGACGTGAGGGCCGGCACGTGGCATGGATGGCGAAGCATCAAGGCGGCCTACCTCAGGGGCGCCAGGCTGGAAGGAGCGATCAGGTGCCACCCTTTGGTGGCCTGACGAGGCCTCGGGAGTTTCAGTCTCGGGAGCCACAGGTTGCGTCTCCTCATCAGCTACCACCTCGAGGCAATCACAAGCTCCGAAAGATGACGCCTTGGGAGCCCCGTGTGACATCGATGTGTCGACACCAGACCCCGCAGCTCTCGGCGATGCTTGCCTCCCAGCACCACCTCCTGAGGTAGGATTGACGTGGGCAACGGGGGAGGAACCACGGCAACTAGATTCTCGCGGGGCCCCACAAGGTCAGCTTGGCGCAACCCCCATTGGTCGAAGCGGGGCATCTGGCTCAGCCATGCTTGAGCAAAGATACAAGAGGGTGCCTCCCGTGCCGGACAATGCCTGGAGAGGGGTCGCCCGTCAAGACTCTCAGCACCATCCTCAGCATTTCAGGCGCGAGATCCCCTTCCTGGAGCGTCATGCGGTCTTGATGCCCAGTGAAAGCCCACATCGGATGGGAGCGGCGCTGGAGAGGAGCGATGCAGCACAGAAGGAACTCCTTCACCACCTGAGGCGCCATCACGCCAAGAATCCTCAACCTCTCCAAGCGGCACCAGATAAAAGCGAGTTGGGGGCTCGTGAGCTTCTCGTGGCCCCAGCCTGGATTGGGGTGTCGGGTGCACGAGCAGGGGGCTGGGCACCCCGACATCCAATTACACCCACCATTCTTGGGACCCGCTCATGGAAGGTGGGAGGCCGAAGTCGATCCCCGAGGCGGCCGTCTTTGGCACGGCCTGGAAGATCACGCACCGCAAGCATTTAGATGGCTCAGTCAGGCGCAGGGAGAAGAAGTGGCGCAGGAGAGCAACGGAAGGAGGAATGCCCACCCTGGCCTCACAGACAAAGGCGAAGACAGTAGGTAGAGTAATAGATTGGGGACCAAGATGCATCATATGGATCTGGTAATGGGAAAGCACCGCATTGAAGAAAGCAGAGAAGGAGGGAACCAGGCCCGCCCATAGGGCATCGGCAAAGAATCGGACATCCGTGACGATCCTGTCGAAGAAGGCGTGGGACGCAGGCCAGGCCATCGTTCTCCCGCACTCGTTGAAGCTGGAGGCGAGGGCGGAGTGGACGTTGTCCAAGGCTTCCAGATTGAGTATGAGTGACTGGTCGACAATGGGCGCAGCTGCTGGAGGAGAGCGGGACAAAGGCACATGCTTCTTCCCCTTTTCCTTTTTCATTGGCGCCATGGCGATAGGAAGGGGGGAGAACTCAAGATGGATTAGAGGCAGAAGCAAAGCCTCAAAGAAGAAAGGGGAACACGAAGCACGCGGGCAGCGAGGAGAGAATAACTGTGTACAGTCTCGTGGCCGCTTAGCCAGGTGCATAATGGGGAGCATGGGGAAGCGAAGAAACCCACGTCCAATCAAACGCCACGCGGCGACCAAGGCCGCAGGCTATTGGGGCCCGCGGCGCTCCGCACTTGCCCCTTCGCTTCTCTGCTAAGCCAAGTCCGAGCGCGTCTTGGGCCTAGGGGTTACTGTTGGCGTTCTGGGAACGGGGGTCCCCAAACTTGCTTGCCTGCGGCCTACGGCGTGGGTCAAGTGGTGGCCCAGTACGCCACATATTCATCAACTCGAGCTCAAGACCCTCGCGAGGGGACAAGCCTCGCGGGGCGGAGGATGAAAGGCTTCCTCAGGAACGGCCTCACTAGGCAGGCTCGCAAGGAGGCAAAGAGATCAAGGCAAGGGTACCTCGTGAGGTGCTCATGACGCAAGCCATGACGATCAAGACCAGGCGGGCGCCAGGCGGGCGCCGGCCTATGCAGTGTCCTTGCTTCCTCTTTGGTGCAAAGGGGTCAAGCACAGGCGTGGAGTACCGAGGCATCAAGCAAAGGTTACCAATTCGGTGCAACGAGACCAAGACCAGCAGAAGCGGCAGGACGGAGGTCACCGTGGAGCCCAAGACGGCGTCATCGCCAGTGCCTTTGGCAGCCGAAGACCAACTTTAGTGAGGCTTGTACTAGATGTTCCCCTTCAAAATGGCCGTTGTTGGCACCCTTCCCGCTCAATATTTGGGAAGAGAACCAGGGCCTCTATATATAGAGATAGCCACCACAGTAGAGAGGGAGAGTTCTGGTCGGATCCTGAGGGCATCTCATCTAGAGCTGATCGGATCGTTCTCAAGCAAACCACCACCACAAGCACACCTCTCGCAAGGCTGTTCTTCCCCAGTACTGTTCTTCATCAGCCCCTGAGGCAATCCACCACACCACACACTGGAGTAGGGTATTACACCACAACGGTGGCCCAAACCAGTATAAACCTTGTGTCCCTTGTGTTGTTCATCGTTTAGCTTAGATTCTCAGTGGGGCATTGGGCCGTCGATCGGTAGGGGGAAGATCTCCGTGTGCACCCCAGAGTTCAAACCTTAAGGGTTTTGCCGGAACCCGATATCCGACAAGTTCTTCAACTAAAGACTTTGGATTTCTGAAGACTTTCTGAAGACTTTGAAAGTGAAGAAATTGGTGTGACCTTGAAGACTTGGCAATCATTCGAGGAACATGAAGCGTGAAGACTCTTCTTTTTATAGTTTCATTTTCTCTTTCTTGAGTCATAGGAAACACCGTACTGTTAAATGGGGTCGAAGAAATACTAAGGAAAAATTTCCATGTGATGCTCAACTCAAAATCCTACACCTACCAATCCCTTCGAGTGAAGCCATTGGAAATCTCATACATTTCAGTCATATTCTTCTGTGACAGAGACGAAGTTCTTCTGGTCTTTGAGGAATTTGTTTTGACTGAGGAGTTAGGAATTCGCTAGTGCGGATTGCCTACACAGTGAGGAACATGATAGCCCTGAGGCATTTGAGAGTCAAATTTTCGACCATTGCTGTGCTATGCGCCAGCTGTCCCAAAATATCCACCCACCTAACGGTCATATCATTGAAGGGCATTTATGTCTTATCATGTCGGGCTGCTCCCTAGGCTATAAATAACTGCCCCCCACAACCAGTTGCTGGTTGGCTGCTCCGAGATAAACTGCCACTTGTCATTTGAGAGCATCCCATCCTCCGAGGACTTTGAGCGAAAATCATCAAGTGAGGAAAACCCAAACCCAAACACACCTACAAACCCAAAGTGATTGAGCATCACTGAAGAGATTGATCCTGCGTGAATCTGATGCTTGTTACCTTTGAAGACTGTGCTTCTTCCAGACGGTTATGCTTCATGGTCTAGAGCATCCAAGAGGAATTGTGGATCGCCGAGTGAGCGAGTCTGTGAAGGTTTGGAAGTCACCTGAAGACTTACCATGAGTGATTGGGCAAGGTCTGTGTGACCTTAGCTCAAGGAGAATACGGCGAGGACTGTGTGTCCTCAGGTTTAAATACCTAGCCGCTCCAACTAGACGTACAACTGAGACAACAGTTGGAACTGGTCTACAAAATCATTGTCTTCACCAAGCTTACTGGTTCTATTTCCTCAACTCTTTCATTTCCTCATTTCAGTTGTTGTGTGATTGTTCATATCTTTTTGAAGACTTTAACTGAAGACTTTTTCAATTTCCTCAGTTCAATTTCTTCAGTCTGTCCGTCTTCATCCTGTGTTATCTTGTGCTTACGCTTTCTGTACTCTGTGCTTGTCTTCATTTCTTCATGATGACTATGCTTGTGTTATGATATGTTTACTTTTGAGTACTTACTCCGCTGCAAGTAGTTCTTCGTTTAGGAATTTCCTCACCAGCAAATTCCTAAGTGAAGAATCCATAAAAGTTGCCTATTCACCCCCCCCCCTCTAGTCGATATAATGCACTTTCAATTGGTATCAGAGCAAGGTACTCCCTTGTTCTGTGTGATTTTGGTTTAATCGCCTGGAGTTTTAGTTATGCCGACCGCAGGTATGATCAAGGTCTCTGCTGGGTGTCCTACTTTCGATGGAATAGACTACCCCTACTAGAAGAATAAGTTGCGAATGCATCTTGAGGAAATTGATAACGATCTGGTATGTTGTGGAAAATGGTGTTCCCTCAGTCACACCTTCTCTGAACACTACTAATGTGAAGAGATTCAAGCAACTCGATTCTCAAGCGAAGAATATCATATGTGGCCATCTGAGCAAAGGGCAATATGAAAGAGGGAGTGCTTTGGAAATTGCTAAGCTTACTTGGGATAGGCTGTCCAAAGTGAATGAAGGAGTCTCAACTCAACGTGACTCTCGTGTTGACGTTCTTCGCAATCTCTTCAACCGCTTCAAAAGACTCGACAATGAAAATGTTCAGCAAACCTTCGATCGCCTCACTGACATCTCAAATGAGCTTCAAGCGCCTGGCGCCACTGACATCATCGACCATGAGGTGGTGAAGAAATTGCTGAGATCACTCGATTCTTCATCTAATACTCTGGCACTGATGATTCAAGAACATGCTGATTACAAGTCACTTGATCCCGCTGGTATCCTCGAGGGGCAAAATCTCGTGAGTTCCAGCTTGCTAAGAAGAGATATCTCTATGGTTCGAGCTATGGCAGATCACGCGATCTGAAGGCCAAGGCAGTCTCTGAGTCTGAAGATGAAGACTCTACTAGCAGCCTTGGTGATCCTGAAGAACTGAGCCAGGAACTAGCACTGCTCGTGAAGAAATTTCAGAAGTTCTCAAGACGTGGTCGCTTTGGAAAATCCTCAAGGAGCAATGATTCCTCATCCAGTGACTACAAGAAGAGGCTATGCCACAAATGCAAGAAACCTGGTCACTACATTCAAGATTGTCCTCAGTGGGATAAGGAATCAAAGAAGAAGAAATACAAGGAATACAATTCTGATGATGCAAAGAAGAAGAAGAAATCTTCAAAGTCTTCATCATCAAAATCCTCGAAGTCTTCATCTCACAAGAAGAGCAGCTCCAAGAAGGCTCGGGCATTCATTGGCAAGGAAATGGACTCTGAGGCTGAGTCGGAGGAACATGAGGGCGAGGAGTCCGAGTCTGGTGTGGCGATCCTAGCTCTCGCTACTGCATTTGTCATCAAGTCTATCTTCAACTCTGAAGAAAATGGCATCACCAACAAGGCTGATGAAGACAATGATGACTACGCTCCCACCTATTACTTCATGGCAAAGGGTGCCAAGGTAACTAAATACGCCTCCTGTGAATCCAGTGAGGATGAATCTGATGAAAACCTCAAGCCTAGCTACTCTAAACTTGCTAAGATTGCTGTGAAACAACAAAAGGCTTTTGAAAAGGTTCAAAACATGCTAGATAAAAGTGATGATATGTTGGGTGAAGAAATGGATCGCACTAAAATCTTGACTAAAAATCTTTAGAGACTTCAGTCCAAGTTTGACAACCTTCAAGGTCATCATAACACTCTCTTATCTGATCACGAGAAGCTTTCTTATGAATTTCTTCCAAGAAAGCAAGATCTTGAGAAGCTAAGGTTGAGTTTTGAAGATCTTCAGAAGGAGCGCAATTCATTACTTGCTCAACAAATCAGCGCTACTCAGGAAGAATTTGTTCCTCCATGTCTGAAGTGCATTGAACGTGAAACTGCTAATTCTTCACCTGAATGTTCAAATGCTTCTAATGCTACAAATTCTTCACCTGTCTCTGCTATCACTAATTCCTCATCTGAGGACATTGCTAGTATCACTGATGATGCAGGGCTGAAGGAATTGTATATGACAGGCATGTACAAAAGCCTCAAAGGGCATCAGACTCTTTGTGATGTGCTTAAAAAGCAGATCCTCAAGAGGAACCCTTGGAAAGAGGGTATTGCCTTTGAGAGGAAAGTCAATGCTGATGGAACATATTGGAAGCCTGAGCAGTACCCCAAAACCTCATGGGTTGCTGCAAAGGGACCTCCAGTTGATCCATCCAATTTATCTGGCTTTACATGTGATTCTCCTAATTCTTCTGATGGGTTATTTGACTCCAACTAAAAACTGTTCAAAAATCATAATGGTTAAGTATTTGCTAGATATGTTGGCACTAACTGCAGGAACGGTTCCCCTATGAAGAAAATCTGGGTTACCAAAAGTTGCCTCGAAAGTCTTCAGGTGAATGTCCTCATGACACCACCTGTGAAGAATAGGAACTCCAGATCAAATTCTTCATATGGACCAAATTCTTCATATGGATCCAAGTCCTCATATGGACCAAATTCCTCACGTGGATCAAATTCCTCAAAAGGATCAAAATCCTCATATGATAATCATCGTGCTAATCCCTCTGTTCGGCAGGGAAGAGCTAAGGGCTATGAATATGAGCATTATTCCTGCAACCATTATGTTCATAAGTCCTCGAAGAATTTCTCTGCTTATTCATATGCTTATCCTAACCCCTCTTATGTGAATGAAGTGGATTGGCTTCTATGCCACCTTTCTCATATGGTGCTCGCAGAGTGATGAATTCTTTGCCACCCCTTCAGATGTGGGTGGTGAAGAAAAAGAACTAATCTCTTATGCAGGGTCAGGTCTCCAGATGTGCTCAAAATGTCTGAAGAATTTGCTGGAGACCTAAAGAGTGCCTGAAAGGACGCAGGCTAATCATGATGAAATGAACTTTCATTTCACATGTCCTCATACTGCTTTATCTGTTCTTTTGCTTGATGAGATTGATCTGATGATATTGATGTCATATTCTTCGCTGATGAAGTATATGAGTTCGTAAGATGCACTAATTCATCTGCAGGATGATCAACCCAAAGCCAATGAGTAGGTCCTCGATAGTGGATGTACAAATCACATGACTAGTGATAAGAATCTATTGATGGATGCTCTGTTATCATCGTGACATCTGAAGCATATCATCTTCGCTGACAAAGGCAAAAGTCAGGTATTGGGTCTAGGTAAGGTTGCAATCTCAAAGGATCGACACATGGACAAAGTCATGCTTGTCGAGTCCTTAGGATACAACCTCATGTCTGTCTCAATGCTTTGTGATCTCGATATGGTTGTTGCCTTTGGCAAATATCGTTGTGTTGTGATCATGGAAGCTGACAATTCCAAAGTCTTCGAAGGCTTTAGGAGAGGAGACTTGTACATTGTTGATTTCTCTACAGGACCACAAACAGACGTATGCCTACATGCAAAAGCTTCAGAAGGCTGGCTATGGCATCGACGACTTGGTCATGCTGGCATGAGGAATTTTCACACGCTTGCAAAGAAGAAGCATGTCATTGGCATTGAGAATGTCAAATTCCAAAAGGATCACTTATGCGGAGCCTGTGAAGCTAGACAAATGACAAAGGCCAAGCATCCAGTGAATACTATCATGACTACCACTCGACCATTTGAATTGCTTCACATGGATCTCTTTGGTCCTAATCATTATTCTGCTATTACAAATGATGCATCTCTATATGGCTTTGTTATTGTTGATGATTATTCTCGTTACACATGGGTGCACATTGTCACTTTCAAACATGAGGTGCAGGAAGTCTTCAAACGATTTTCTTTGAGGGATTCAACCAACTTTGGTGTGAAGATAAAGCACATCAGAAGTGACAATGGGACTGAGTTCAAGAATTCCGGTCTTGATGACTATCTTGATGAACTTGGTATTACTCATGAGTTATCTGCTCCTAATACTCCTCAGTAGAATGGCTTCATGGAGCGCAAGAACAGAACTCTTGTTGAGATGGCTCACATTTTGCTTGATGAATACAAGACGCCTCGTCGATTCTGGATTGAGGCAATTGATACTGCGTGCCACATCATCAACAAAGTATATCTTCACAAATTCTTCAAGAAGACTGCTTATAAACTCCTCACTGACAAGAAACCCAATATGAGTTACTTCAAAGTCTTCGGTGCTAAATTTTGGATTAGAGATCCTCATCACAATTCTAAATTTGCACCAAAAGCACATGAGGGTTTTATGCTTGGTTACGGAAAGGACTCGCACACCTACAAAGTCTTCAACAACGTTCTCCACAAGGTTGTTGAAACTGTAGATGTGCAGTTCAATGAAACTAATGGCTCACAAAGAGAGAACCTACCTTCTATGTTAGATGAACCAGCACCTGAGGCATCTATCAAGTTAAAGGCTACTAAGGATGTCATTCTATCGAAGAATTTGCTGAAGAATTCATTCCAGAACGTGAAGAACATCGAGTTGGCGCACGTGAAGAAAATGGTGCTGAGGAAAATGCTCCTAAAGAAAATGCGGATCAAATTCCTCGAAGACAACCCGCTCATCCTCGCATTGCAAACGAAGTGCAAGTCGAGAAGATCATCGATGACATTGAAGCACCAGGTCCTCTCACAAGCTCAAAAGCTTCACATTTGTCTAACTTTTGTGGGTACTTTGCTTTTGTCTCTATCACAGAGCCCACTAAGGTAGATGAAGTATTTCTGGAGCCTGAGTGGATTCAAGCTATGCAAGAAGAATTACATCAGTTTGAGCTCAACAACGTCTGGGAACTGGTCAAACGTCCAGATCCTCGCAAGAACAACATCATTGGCACAAAGTGGATCTACCGCAACAAGCAAGATGAAAATGGCCTTGTGGTGAGGAATAAGTCACGGCTTGTAGCTCAAGGCTACACACAGGTTGAAGGAATTGATTTCGATGAAACTTTTGCACCTGTTGCTAGACTTGAGGCTATTCGCATATTACTTGCTTATGTTAACCATCATGATATCATCTTACAACAAATGGATGTGAAAAGTGCATTCCTCAGTGGTAAGCTTGAGGAAGAAGTATATGTTGCTCAACCCCTAGGTTTTGAAGATCCAAAGCATCCTGACAAAGTCTTCAGACTCAATAAGGCCCTGTATGGCCTCAAGCAGGCCTCTCGGGTGTGGTATGATACTTTGAAGGAATTCCTCATGAAGAAAGGCTTCAAACCCGGTTGACTCGACCCAACTCTTTTCACTAAATATTATGATGGTGAATTGTTTGTGTGCCAAATTTATGTTGATGATATCATTTTTGGCTGTACCGACCAATGTTACCGTGATGAATTTGCCTATATGATGAGTGAAGAATATCAAATGTCTATGATGGGAGAATTGAAATTCTTTTTAGGTCTTCAAATTCGTCAATAGCGCAATTGCATATTCATATCTCAGGAGAAATACCTCAAGGATGTATTGAGGAAATTCGGCATGCAAGATTGCAAAGGGGTCAAAATTCCAATGCCCACAAATGGCCATCTATGCACTGATGAAAATGGTAAAGACTTCGATCAAAAGGTATATCGAACCATGATTGGCTCTTTATTGTACCTATGTGCATCTAGGCCGGATATTATGCTTAGTGTTTGCATGTGTGCCTGATTTCAAGCTACACCAAAGGAATCACACCATAAGGCTTTGAAGCATATTCTTCGATATCTATCTCACACACCAACACTTGGATTATGGTATCCCAAGGGCTCTTCATTTGATCTCATTGGATATTCAGACTCTGACTATGCTGGTGATTGTGTGGACTACAAGTCAACATCAGGCACATGCCATTTCCTCGGATGATCTTTGGTCTGTTGGTCCTCAAAGAAACAAAACTGCATATCACTCTCCACTGCAGAAGCTGAGTACATTGCTGCTGGATCATGCTGTGCTCAATTACTATGGATGAAGCAAACCCTCAAGGACTATGGCATCAACGTGAAGAATGTGCCTCCCTACTACGACAATGAGAGCGCTATCAAGATTGCTCATAACCCACTTCAGCACTCGAAGACAAAGCACATCCAGATTCGTCATCATTTTCTTCGTGATCATGTGTTGAAGGGCGACATCTCCATCGACCACGCAAGCACTAAAGACCAGCTGGCCAATATCTTCACTAAGCCCTTGGATGAGAAGAGATTTAGCAAGTTGCGGTGTGAGCTAAATATCCTAGAATCTTCGAATGTTCTCTGAAATGGACACACATTCTAACACTTATGCTGACTTGATGACTTAGATGCGCACCACACAAAGTAACGTTTTTCTTCAATCAATGAAGACTAACCCTCTAAGTGTGAAGAAATTAATGAAGAAATTTATTGTCAGAGCCCTACGACAATTGTACGCGGTGTCTGAAATCAGCTTTCTTATACGGTGGGTTACTCCACCAACCAAAGTTGAAAAGTTTCAATTTGAGTTTTTCTTCGTTTTTGAAATTCCTCACTTTTTCAAATTCTTCAACTTTGCATTGTCTTCACTCTTTTCGGCGTTGTTCTTCATTTGAATATATAAATATATGAGTTTATGTCCTCTATAGCATTCACTTATTGCTAATTCTTCGAGTTGATTTTTCTGCTAAGTGAATGTGATCGGACCCTTACCCCTCTATGCTAAACTCAACCAAGTCTGTTCACAAATTCTTCATGTGCATTCTATTTGAAACTCGTTCAAAATCTTCACTGTGTCCTTGTCAGCTGAAGAAATTGCTAACGGAACTTTTAACTTATCTTATCAAAAATTTCTGCTTTGCCGCTCAAACCGTTCCACATCCCTCGACAATACTTATCTATTCACCCATGATCTTACACGCCACCTCTCAGTACATGGGTGACACATGTCAAGCGAATGAGAAGGGTCAAGGGCATGTTCGTCCAATTTCTTCGGGCTTACAGTTTTTCACTTCGACTATAAATACCCCCTCCTCTTCCTCACTTCATTTTTACTCCGCTCGTTCTCACTCCCGCTCGAGCTTGTCAAACCCTAGCGCCACCGCTACTTCATCGTCGCTAGTGAGGAAGAGCTTCACTGCCTCAACCTCGTCGCCGTCGTACTCGTGCCGGTTGCGGATTTCTTCACTCCGGCACCGCTGTAGCTGTCTTGCTCTGCTGAGTTAGGGCGTGGAAGATCTGAGCTGACAAACTTCACATCTACACTTCCCAGTTCATCGTGTGCTTCATCAAGGGTAATGAAAAGTTACTTTTACTACCCTCTTTGATTCAAATGTTTTCTTGAAAATCTTCAAAGGTGTTTATTCTTCAAATCTTCACACACTGAACACCTCACATGTCATCTACTCTTGATTCGTTTCTCTAAGCAATGATTTTCTTCAAGATTCCTCAATTGTGTGGATCTTCGATCTATACAACTCTGGAACCTAAGACAAAGCACACTTAGTGAAATTCCTCAAGACTAATCTGGTCAAATTCCTCAAACTTATCCTTTTGAAAAACCTTTTGAGAACGCATATGACTTCTCCAAATTCCTCGCAACTATACTCTGTTCACAGGTACACATGTCCGCTGCTGAATCACTAGGTTCTCATCAACTTAACTCATTTGCAGCGTTCCTCGAATAAAAGTTGCATACCTCTTCAGAAACTTTAGTTGTTCATATTCCTCGGCTGAAGAAAATGGCTGACGGTAAGAAGCCACAGAAGGGTGGAAAGAGGCCTGAGGTGATCCCCTTGGGTCGAGCACTAAGGCAACCAAACCCCCATGATGGATACTAGTCGGGTGGTCTCTGCGATCAAAGGTGATCAGACGGTCCACCCATGGGTTGAATTTGGGAGTAACAGGCTCAACGGCATAGACATCTCGGAGTGCATGTTTGCGCTCCCTCTTTGGGATATGAGTGATGTAGATCATGTTCACTATTTTGATCTCCGGTGGAAATTTCTTCTGTCCCCCCATGTTCGGCTGGCGAGAGTCATCCTCGTCTTCACTCTGAGGTCCCCTCCCCTTGTGTTCGAAGGTGAGCTTGTCGGCCTGCTTGAAGACCCAACTACTGCGGTTGGTATGGTTCGCGGGTTTGGCAGGGGTGCCATGGATCTGGCAATTCTTGTCTAGTATTTTGTCTAGGCTAGATGGACCATCTATGTTTCCTTTAAATGGTTTCTTCCGCTGACCGGGTCTGGAGCCACTGAATCCGGCATTTATTGCCGTATCATCTGGGCTTCCTTTATTGTTTCGACATTTGTTTTTGTTACGTCGTGGCTTTCCATTGCCATCCCCGACTTTGGATGTGCCCGGTTCGCTGGTGCTGCTACGGGCTAACCAGCTGTCCTCACCCGCGCAAAAACGGGTCATGACTATAGTTAGGGCTATTATCGTCCTTGGTTTTTCTTGGCCGAGGTGTCTAGCTAGCCATTCGTCCCGGACACTGTGCTTGAAGGCTGCTAAGGCCTCAGCGTCCGGGCAATCAACGATTTCGTTCTTCTTAGTGAGAAACAGGTTCCAAAGCTTACGAGCTGATTCCCTGGGTTGTTGGATTATGTGACTTAGGTCGTCAGCGTCCGGGGGCCGGACATAAGTCCCTTGAAAATTGGCCCGAAAAGCATCCTCAAGTTCTTCCCAACTGCCAATGTAATTTTCTGGGAGGCTTTTCAGCCAGTGCCGAGCTATTCCTTTTAGCTTAAGGGGTAAGTATTTGATGGCATGGAGATCATCTCCTCAGGCCATGTGGATGTGAAGATTAAAGTACTCTATCCATACCGCAGGATCCGTCGTTCCATCATATGCCTCGATGTTCATGGGTTTAAACCCTTCTGGAAATTCATTATCCAGCACCTCATCGGTGAAGCACAGGGGGTGCGCGGCACCCCCATATTTGAATGTGTCGTGATGTAAGTTCGACGGTTGTGATGTTCGTTATTGACTCCGAACTGGTATAATGACCGGCATATTTCGCTTGATAGCCACAATCCCGTGTGGGGGCACGCTCCCTAGATCTGTAGATGGATCTGGCTTTCCCAGCCTTTTTGTTCAGTCCTCATGTAGATTGTGTTTCTAGTCCTGAGCCGCAACCTCCCTTCCTTTATGGGGAGGGGTGCGGGCTTGTGTGTGGCATTGCTGGCCGCTCTGTCTCAACCGTGACATGGTCGGTCCGGCTTGTCGACCGTATTGTTTTTCGGCGGTATAGGCGCAATAGCCTTGTCATCGAATTCGGGCAGCAACTTACGCTTAGGATAGCCCTTTATTTGGTGGTTATAGCCGTATTTTTCCTTGGCGTCTAGCACTTCGTTCCATCTGTCATCGAGCGTATCCTGTGCGGCTTTAAGCCGCTGCTTCTGCTTCTTCAGGCCCCTTGAAGTGGCGATAATCCTTTGATGGAGGCCTTCTTGTTCTAATGGTTCTTCTGGGATGACGAATTCGTCGTCGCCCAGGCTGATCTCCTCTTCAGAGACTGGTTGATAACTGCTATCTTCGGCATCGTTGTGGTCAGACGACATTCCCGGACTATGCTCGCCATCCTCTCGCACGTCCTGCTCTAATGCTGGATCTGCAGGGTCCTCGGCTAGGTCCGGATTATCACCATCGTCCGTGACCATGTTGATGTATTTCCCTTTGCCAGATCGAGATCAGCACTTCTGACGCCGACGCTTGGGAGGTTCATCGATAGGCATATCATTATCGCCGTCGGCCTCCTTCTCTTTAAGTGTGTCCACCATGTATATATCGTATGAGGATGTAGCCGTCCATCACCCTATGGGTGGTGGTTTTTGTGCCTGCTCCTCTCCAGCTCGTCCATACCGTCGATGTCTTCGGAGCTGTAATCGAGCATGTCGGTTAAATCTTCGATAGTGGCGATGAAGTGGGTGGTGGGTTGGAAGCAAAATTCTCCATCATCATCTTCCAATTCAAGCCGAACATAGTTTGGCTAAGATTCTTCTGATAAGGAGAGGGCTCTTAATGAGTTCAACACATCGCCAAGAGGTGAGTGCCGAAAGATGTCCACGGAGCCGAACTCAACAGTCGGCGCCCGATTAGGTTCGATGGGCACAGATGCACGCGGTTCGGAACCTATGGCCGGAGATGAATCCGAGATTCCGATGACACATGGCCCACTTGAGGTTGGATCTGTGTGCGGCTCTACCGCCGCTGAGTCTGCAGTTTCCGTGGCGGGGTTGAGCATCTCGTCCTCAGATGGCGCGATGCTCTGGATCTAGGGCCAGAGCGGTTATAAGAACTATCTCCTGAGCATGGTTCGATGACAGATTTAGCTCATGTTCATCGTGGTGACAGGGAGCGGCCGTCATGGGCTCTAATCCATCGAAGATCATGTCTCCATGGATATTGGCCACGTAATTCAAGCTTCCAAATTTGACACGATGGCCAGGGGCGTAGCTGTCGATCTTCTCCAGATGGCCAAGCGAGTTGGCCCGCAGTGCGAAGCCGCCAAATACGAAGGTCTGTCCGGGGAGTAAAATCTCCCCCTGGACTGCATTGTTATAGATGATTGATGGAGCCATCAAACCTTTTGATGACGACGCAGCGGAACTCTCAATGAAAGCAACAATGTCGGTGTCAAAATGGGCGGATCTCGGGTAGGGGGTCCCGAGCTGTGCATCTAAGGTCGATGGTAACAGGAGACGGGGGACATGATGTTTACCTAGGTTTAGGCCCTCTCTATGGAGGTAATACCCTACTTCCTTCTTGATTGATCTTGATGAATATGAGTATTACAAGCGTTGATATACCACGAGATCATATTGACTAAACCCTAGAAGTCTAGCCTATGGGATTACGATTATGTCCTTTGGACTAAACCCTCAGGTTTATATAGACACCAGAGGGGGCTAGGGTTGTACAAAGTCGGTTACAGAGAAAGGAATCAACATATCCGAATCGCCAAGCTTGCCTTCCACGCCAAGGAGAATCCCACCTGGACACGGAAAAAGTCTTCTATCTTGTATCTTAATAGCCCAACAGTCCAGCCCATGTATATAGTCCGGCTGTCCGAGGACCCCTTAATCCATGACTCCCTCAGTAACAAATCTTTTGCGTCTTTCGAGATGCAAAGAGAAGTAAGAAGGTTTACTATTGGGATAACGAAGATATGACCATATTTCAGATTGATTTTCAACAGACGAGATCGGATAGTAGAATAGAGAGAAGGATTTGCAGACGAGTAGTTCTGCCGCTCCGCGTTGGATAGGAAAGGGGTGGAGAAGGTTCATTTATCAGGAATCTACTTGTTGCATAATGCACATGCCACAAACGATAAAGTGGAAGCACACTCAGATGAAGAGGATGGTGAATTGATCAATAATCCCATGTCTTTTTTTTGCTGAGAAATCTTGGATCAAGACATACAAGGCAGCATTGGTCAAACATAGGACTACCTAGGCTAGGTCATTCATTGCTTGGTCCGCTATATTCGTTTTGTCTTCTAGTTCTCCACAGGGACTTCCTACTACTCCGCCGAATCTCTCATCTGAGAAAGTAGGTGACCTGGGTCGGGTAAAGCAGCGTAGATAAGGCTAGAGTTTATGAACAAGTTGATGTCTACTAGGGAATTGACCGTACAAGCAGGTAAGTATAGGGCTCGGCTAGGAATTCGTTTATGCTTATTTTTATAAGCTTTCTTCTCACTAGGTAGGGCGGGCAGTTGGTCTTATTGCCCTACATCATATGAGAAGGAGTTCTTCCACGAAATAGAGGTCGTCTATGGTCTTTGTGGCATTGATGGATAGTACTGGTCTGTTGTCAACAAATAGACTGGCTAGGTCACAGTCTGCTAAGTCTACTAGTGGGATATGAATATGCATTAGTAGTAGTTATTGCTGTCGGATTGGTATTAACAGTTGGTCAAGTCTAACGTAACGTTTTTTAAGTAGAAGGATAGGTCATTAATTACCTGGGGTCGATAGGTACACCTTTATAATAAATTATTAGCACAAAGCTCTCATCTTACTTTTCATAGGTAGGCGAAAACTCTATAGTGATAGTGTAGTGTATATTGGCTTGTATTCTTTCTATTGTTATGGGAAAGGCATATCCCCACCCAGTTCTTCTTCGTCTTAATTAATAACTCCTTCCTGAACTTCAAAGTACGATAGAAACTTACTTATATCTTGTAGGAAAACTAGAGGATGAGCCATCTCCATATCGTAGAGAAACTAGAGAGGTGCTGGGCACAGCTGAAAGGAAATCCAAGAAGAGTCCATGAAAGGCTAGCACGATTAGGATCCTTTGTAGGGTTTATCTCGGAAGAGAAGGCTATGAAGCGAACATCTCTTCTTTGGGAGAGAGAGGGGAAGATCTATGCAGGACACTTAACCCGTGCCGGAGGACTGCACACAGCTGGTACAACCTCGTGTGGTACATTTTATATGTTCTTACAAGTCAAATGGTACAGTTGACCTAGTATCGAATTATTATAGATTCCGTTGGCAGCCATTGCCCCCCTGCATGTCGTCTGACACGATCGAAACGAAACTTTACACCCCCTAGTAGCCCCCTGTCGGCATCGAAAATGGAGGGAAGTGCGTGTGCTGATGTTTAATCATGCGATGCCGATGATGTAAGCGCGGGCCCGCAGGTGCAGACAGGTTCGTCAGGGGCAAGCTTCAGAGGTGGGGGTACGATTGTGGAAGATCGCGTGGAGGCAGGGGTTGGAGATGTGATGCAAGGGTGCGGGGAATTGGGTGGAAGGACAGTCGTTAATGTGGAGTCAGGACGGGCGTGAGGCAAGAAGTGGAGGGAAGTGGGATCTAGATTAGAAGAGATAAATACGATATTCCTGATACTCGTGGACGATCCCTAGCCTAGCTTGGCAATCCCTTGAAAATGCAATGCATTTTCCCTTGAGATGAAATTGCTTTTTCAGTGGCAACTAAAAAAAACTCTCAAATCAACTCACGCATATTCCCTTGCTTCCGTTAACTACGCATATCTCCTGTTTCTATACTTGCTAGCTAGCAACCTCTTATCACATAGAAAGCGTGACATGAATGCATACCCCCGTGTATACAACCCCTTACTATCTCTAATATACCGTTGCTTGTTCGGCGCATAGACTATTATTACTATCGGTCAGGCTTTCCTTTTGGCAGGTGATTACTATATATAATATAGCGGGCTTTCTCTTATCTGTTCGCTTAGGTATCTGACAATGTAGTGTAGTTCGCTGATTCCCGAGGCCGGCATGGCACAACCGGATCCCCATCCTTAGCCAAAGTCCGTACTTTACCCCGTTCCTGATCCCCAATGCCAGGGTTGAATAGTAGACAACCATGAGATCTATACTTTATCCATTGGTCAAGTAGAATAATTGTTTATCAGGTCTTTCTTCTTGGATAGATATGGCCCTACCTTCCTCTTGAGGAATCCGTTCATGATGCCCTGGCTACACTGACTGGACTATGCTGTGCGCTTTCGAGAAGATTCACACTACCGGCGAAAGGAAGCGGATATGCTTATCACGAACGGCGCATCCTAGGACAGATAAATATGTATCATCCCTTTTGGAGATGACTACAGTACCGGGGAAAGAATCCATAAAATACTAGTGTGTTCAATTGGAAGATCATAAGTAGGACGGATAATATCCAAAGACACCAGTCCATCCAATTCCCTAAACTTCGATCAAATCAAGAAGAAACTAAGGAAACCGCGGAAGAAAAGCAATGGTTGTTCGGGGATAGGTCCCGCAATGAAAGTATTAATAAATCTAAAGTAGATTGGCAAGAAAGAGCAGTTGGTCATCTCAGAAAGATAGATAAAGCTAAATCTAGGAAACCCTAGATAGGAGCAATCCGTTCTACCACTCCTGGGAATTTAGGGCCTAATCACCCGCAGAGCAACTGGGTTACTCAACACTGTAGTAGTACAATCGATTGTCTTTCTCTAGCCAATAACATGGTAAGAGGTGGACAGAAATGAGGTTGAGGGTAATGACAACAAACTAAATCCTAACACTTAATGCAAACGGCTCTGAATGGTCTAAAGATACGAATTATTCGACCGAGATGGGTTTACCTCACTCGTTTGTAGAAACACTTTCAAAAGAACAGACAAGATCCACCAGATAAAAAATTGGTATGCCACGCACGGCTGCTCCGGCGAACGACGGGGGCACGGGCGCGATGTTTCTCGCAGTTGCTCGATGGCTAGGGGAACGGATAAATCCCCTTTCGAAATGACTTGATTATCCCTCGACTAGGAAACAAGAGTACTCTTTACCATAGGAAAGAAGCTAACTCTAAAAAAGAGAAATGAAATCATCGAGATAGGAGCTAGTTCCTGGATTGAGAGAGTTCTGCCTAATGCCTAAATTGGATGGTGGATCTTCAGCTTTAGCGAGTTCACTCGTAGAAATGTCTGTTTGATTTCTCCTCGGGTGCTTCCTTCTTTCAAATCTAGATTTCCTAGAATCATACCTTCGTCCATTCTTGGCAAGCCTTCTTCTCTGATGGTATAGATGAAGACACCGGATCCACATCCTTAGCCAAACCTTAAATTCAAGATAGGGCAACAAAGGTTTCATCAGAAAGGGATAAAGCCCAACTTTCCGATTCAAATATGACACCTTTCCACTTTCAACAAATAGAGAAATCTCCACTAGGCTAGCAGTGGGCAACCAACGTAGTGCCCCATTCGTTCCATGACATCCAATCAGTTCTCCTCGGATTCCAATCCAATCTCACAATCAGTGAGAAATAGACGGTCGGATGAGATCTCGAACGTTGTCCCTACCTACTGAGGAATCAAAAGTGTACGTAGAAAAAGAGAGTGTTGGAAATGCATCGAGGAGAACTTACCTTGTGAGTCACTACTCCGGCACTGGACAGGAATACTACTAGCGAGGCTTATAGGCGGCTAGTTCTTAAATAAATATGTCAGCTATAACCTAGCCTATTGAATCTGGCACACCCGAAGCACAAAACTAGATAGGTAGCCCTACCTAAGACTAGAAAAGTATCGTATTTTTTTCTTCCAATAAATATTCCACTCATTCCTTCCATTATGGAATATCTTTTGGAGTGTATTTTCCCTCTCAAAAAAGGCTTCGCCCTCACTTCACTGAACTTATTGGAAATGCCTAGGACAGAGTTCATTCACTTGCCCAGCAGCCCTACTCCTCATAGTTGATCCGAATTTCTATCCCTGATTGACTCAATCAGGAAGAGGTAAACTTGATAAAAGATGAAAAGAAAGGATTGATTACCTTTTGAAGTCAAGAAAAGAAAGGAAAGGGCTATTCATGAGTTTATGTAGATGAAGTTTCAGATTCTTGGATGAGCGGAACATCTTTGAGACAAATCATCTCTACCCGGGTACATAGCTTCATCCAAACCATGGATCCACGAATTGTTGACTCGCTCTAGAAAAGAGCTTCGTAGTTGGGAGCTCTGAAGTGATGATCTATATGGTTTCCTAGGATGAGAACTATGGTTTACTACTTGACAATAAGAAAGTTGTTTTATCTTTCTTTTTCACTTTTTGAGGTGTTTTGCCTAGTCTGAATTTCCCCTTCTTCTATTTGATCAGGATGGATAGCAGAAAAGCATAACCTCTTCTAGTTTAGGCTCTTCTTGTTTCGGCTGAGGGGTCAAGTTCGGTTCACTGTCGCTGTCTACTTCAATGTTCTGGGTTGAAGTAGAGAGGTTGTTGAAGCATTTTTTTGAAAGATGTGTTTCTTGGAAGAATTCTCCTTCATATGTGTCTAGGTTAATGTGAGGTTCATAATCCTCTTCATTGGGGGGAGGTGGTCTAACATGTGGCGGCACTTCATAAATGACATCCCAGCCATTGAGATTTGGATCACTTTGACAGGCCCACGGTAGATAGAAAACTTGGGTTACCCGTTGAGCCATAATATAGACATCGAGAACATCCAAATGGGTGCTTTGTTTGATTTCCCCTAGCCCTATACGTTCATGAGTCCTTCTAGTCTCCTTCGGCTGGAACCAATAACATTTGAAGACTACGACGTTTGGTGGGTTTGCACCATAGAATTGAAGTTCATAAATTGCTTCAACTCTTCCATAATACTCGGTATCTCCTTCGCCGATAGCAGAGACACAACAATTTGTAGACTTTCGGTCGGCCATAGATAGATCTTTGCCATAGGTACGAAAGCGATACCTGTTGATGTCGTATTTGTCAAATGAACGGCCCTTAAAGTCAAAACCATTAGCGACTTGTCTCAATTCGGTGTCCATAAACTCTGAATTGGCCTACAAGTTTAATACAAAAGGGATTGTTTCATTAGCCACAAATTAGACGAAGAAATGAAATGGTCTAATGGAAATTACTGTTTGTTTGAACCAAGAGGTGAAACCGGATAACCGCCTCCATGCTTTGACAGAAGCTCATACTTCTTCGACAGAATCCTTTTGGATCACTGCTCCATACGAGAATTTGGCGACGTATCGACTGTATCAAATTTATCCGAGAATAAGAGCAGTTCAAATGAATTAGAAGTTGCAAAACAATGTACCAAGAACTTACTCGATGTATGGCCGCACTTCTGTTAGGTTGTTGAAGATATACAACGAAATGGTCCGCCTTTCTTCGACATCCAACGTTAAGGAATTAGAAGCACCGGCTGGTGCGAGATGCCCTTTGAATAAGCTGAGGTTGGATCCACCCTTTTTAGGGTCACTAGCATTATACCGAGCCTTTGGATTATGCAAATGACGATTTTTGGCTTTGTAGTATGCTGTCACAAAGTTTGCCGCCTCCTCGGTAATGAATACCACGGCCATCGATGCTTCAATTCTACGTTTATTTCTACATTTTGCTCAAAGCGCCTTTTGCATCCTCTCAGTTGCGTAGCACAAACGATTTTGCACGCCCCCCCAATATTGCCTTAGTTGGGAGATGCAAAATCAAGTGCTGCATTGGATAAAAGAATCCCGGTGAAAATATCTTCTCTAACTTGTAGATCAACTCCGGCGCCAACTCTTGCATTTCTTCTAGCAGGCCAGGTTATAGTTCTGTCGCACAAAGAACACCTAAGAAATAGCTCAACTCTGCCAGTACTAGCCATCATCCTTGGGGATGAAGCCACACAACATCACCGCATTACCGGCTCAATCCATATGTGCCAATCATGACTCTTGAGACCAAATATCTTCAATTTTTCAAGACACGCACCCCTCTTTAGATTCGCTGCATATCGATTGGGGAACATCAACTGCATTCTCACCCACAAGAAAATTTCCCTCATAGATGGCCTTCCAAGATTAAACCATGCCTTTGGCTTCGTCTAGTTGTGCTTTACTTCCGGTTGTCACATGTTTTGTAACGGTCTATCACATAGAGCCCACTAATCGACTCTAGCCTTAGGATTATCCTTTGACTTCCCCTCTATGCCGAATAATGTACCAAAAAGGGCCGCGACAATATTCTTTTCAGTGTGCATCACGTCGATGTTTTGTGGGAAAAGGAGGTCTTTGAAGTAAGGAAGATCCCACAAGCATGTCTTGTGAGTCCCGACGTGTTCCGAATTATACCCCTTGAAATACCCTGGACGCTCTGGATCTGTCTCGAGAGCATTTAACTGATGCAAGATCTCTTGGCCTATCAACGGAGTTGATGCAGAGTTTTTGACAACTCTACCTTTGATGAAGTTCTTCTTGTCTTTCCTGAACTTACGGGGAGGATCCAGTAACTGTCTATGCAAGTCAAAGCAAGAAAACTTGTGATCGGCCTGAAGCCAACGAGACTGAAGAGATCCCTTGCATGTGGGGCATGGGAACCTTCCATGCACACACCAGCCAACGAATAGCGCATACGTCGGCAAGTCATGCGTCGAGTACATGTACCAGACACGCATTATGAAGTTCTGTTTGCTAAAGGCATCGTATGTCTTGAACCCATTATCCCAGGTACTTGCAATTCATCCTTCAGCGGCGGCATGTACACATTCATATTCTTCTTCGGATAGTTGGGCCCTGGAATTATCAACATCAGGAAAATTCTTTCTTTACATAATCTGTCCGGGGGGAGGGAGGAGATTGAGTGGAATGACAAATACGGGCCAACAACTGTATTGGGCTGCCGTCAGACCAAACACACTGAACCCATCCGTGATGATGGCAACTCGAGGATGCCACGGATCTGCCACTTTGTTGTCATGTAATGCATCGAAGCGCTTCCACGCTTCACCGTCTGATGTGTGCACCATCATCAGCTTCCCATCTGCATCTAGTTGGGTTCTTTTGCCCGTCTTTGTGCCACGTCATCTGTCTAGCCGTCTCTTCGACCATGAAAAGACATTGAAGTCTTGGTACGATTGGCATATACTAGAGAACATTAATGGGGATTTTGGTCCGCGTCTTCTCACCCATACCGTTGTCTACCAGAACATACCTGGATGACTTGCAAATGGGACAATAGTTCGAGTCCGCATACTGAAGCCTAAATAAGGCACATCCTTTCTCACATGCCTATATCTTCTCATACAGCATCTTAAGAGCATGGAGGATTTTGTATGACTGGTACAGGTTTACAGGTAGTACATGGCCTTTGGGTAGAAAACGTCCAAATACTGTCATCATCGCATCATAGCCTTCTCTGCCCAAGTTGAATTGAGCCTTTAGAGCCATTATTTGTGAGATGGAATCCAGCTGACAAAGCTCAGTGTGCTCGTGGAGAGGACGTTTTGAAGACTCCAACATTTCATTGAAGGCTTTTGCAGATTCCTCTATCTCATCGTCCGAGTCCCGAGGATCATCAAAGTCTTGCACCATGTCTTCCATCCCGGTACCATGCTCGTCGGTGCGACGACAAAGCACATCAGCTCTGGCACGTTGGGAAGACTCGCCGTGAAATGTCCACACCATATAATCTGGCGTAAAACCCCTCTTTTGTAGTTGTTTGCCCATTTCATCCTCTGTCCTCTTGTGCCAATTGTTGCACCCGGCACAGTGGCACTAGGTTGTCCTCTGGCCATTTGCAAATGCGACTCTCAGAAACCCCTTGATTTTTGTTAACCATTCAATGGTCATGTCTTTCTGACTAGTGTGACCGGTGTACATCCACGCACGATCACTCATCTTGCGTAGCTACTAGACACATAAGAAATATATATGTAAATCAGCATGTATATATTCATCAGTTAATGGAGTTTGTCACTTTTATTACATCCATGCAACCTAGACGCTACTAGGTAAAGATAGTGCTAATCCCACCCGAGTATGTGTAGATTGGGTTTGTTTTCCCATGCTCTGCTCTGAATCCGACGCAAAATTTTGGCAGCACCTCCCTGTTGTTCTCCTGATACACATCTCGGCAATAAGCAGAGAGGATGTGTACCCGGAGAACAACAGGGAGGCAATGACGAAATTCTGCATCGGATCCGGAGCAGAGCATATGAGAAAACGAACCCAATCTACACATACTTGGGCTATCCATGGATAACATTGGACAATTCGAAAGAATCACGGTTATAAATATGCAAATGCATGCATGTTGATAGATGTAACCCTTCCGAACGAGAGACACATAGTGGTCATGCATACTGATGATGGAAGACACCTATAGCTAGCAAGTATCATTGGCACGAAGACTAGAACAGAGCAAATGAAGGGGGGAAGGAGGAGATGTCATTTGTGCTCACCCACGAACGTAGGGGCGGAGCTTTTCAAACACCAGACCCTCGCAATGACGAAAAAACTGCACATTTAAATCAAAAGATGAGTAACATAGCAATATTGTTTTTTCCGTCAACCTAACTAAATATTTACAACAGGACAAGCGGGTTAGGGGGTTCCTCGGTGTCGATGGAACCGTAAATAGCAAGTATCATCGGTGCGAGATACATGTGGCGGTTGGTGTTGAACACTAGATCCACGTCCCACAAGTGATGCGACGCCCGGCGTCCTGCAACAATAGTTTTGGGGGCCGATGACGGTCGAACACCTTGGTGAATTTGTCTGGCAGCCTTTGCGATGAGGATTAAAGACAAGTTTTGAAACTTCAAACAACCAAACTGTCGCGGGAAACCACAACCAGCTATGGGACCAAGTGGCCCCTTGCCAGTTTGACAGGGGGGACGTCGTGTTGCAAAAAGAGCAGAGGAGTGTGGGGGTAGCGCGACAGGGATCACACGAGCAATTTTACACAAGTTCGTGCCGCCGTGAGGCGTAAAATCCTACTCCTGCTTTGGTGGATTGATGGTGGAAGAGTTGTGGGGGAGCGTAGTACACTTGCCCGCAGGGGCGGCAGCGGCTACGAACCGAACCCCTTCTACGGTTTCCATGGGCCTCCTTTTAGAGGTTAAGGGGTTACCACATTGGAAAATTAGTCTTTAGACACTGATAAGATAGCAAACAGTGCTATCATACCTAACTCTGTAGGCTGACAAGATGCATTAAATGTGCCGCTCAATGTCGCATCGTTGCTCGCCCGGCAAGCCTTGCCGGTCTTATTCTTGCAGCTCCACGCCTCCTTGTTCGACACGTCATAGGACGGGTGTCATTTGTAGGTTCTCCTGTAGAAAGGGGCTGCCATATGGCGAGTCGTTGCCACTTAATCACTTTGTGGCTTGACACCGCACTTATCCGTGATGTGGGTTGTGGGGAGTGGTTGATGAGGTGTCCCTTGCCTCCGTGAGCCCCGGCAGGCCCTGTCTGGATGCCTTGGTTGCTTTCTTCCGGGGGTGGCTCTGCCCTTGCCAAGTCTGTTTGCCCCGCAAGGAAGGCTTTTTTCCTAGCTTCTCTGGCTTCATCTTGGTCCTCTTGTTCTCCAAGCTGATCCTTTGAAAATCTTGATCTCTTGTTCTCTGGCATGGCTTGATGCCATAATCTTGTTCCCGTGTCTATGATCAGTCAAAGCAACATACCTAGGGTCTGTTGTACCGACAAAAGCCCCCGGGCCTGCCCTAATCGCGCTGCTGGGTGTCGTCGGGGTAGGCCCTAATAAGCACATGCAGTGGTGCTGAAGAGGTTGGCCCCTTCGTGTGTTCTTTACTTCTTCATTAATCTTGAGTTCGGGCCAGTTTCCGGTTTTCCTGCATCGTGCGCAATGTTACAGGAAAAACTCAGGTCGTGGCCTGCACGACGCTTGCATCCCACGATCACGGGGAGGAAACTGCCACCCACTTGCCTTCTTTCTCCTGGTTCACCCACCACGTGTACTCCATGCATTAGGATGGGTAGGTGGTGGATGCAGAGAGAATGGTTGTGAGTGCCATGGCGGGAAATCCGGCGTCGCTGGTTGGAGCAGCGGGTCGGTCCTGATCCCCTGCGCCTCTGGATGGGTAGGGAGGCTATATTGGATGAGCGGGGTGGCCTCCCTCTGAATGAGAGGCCAGCCCCCAGCCTCGCCCCTCTCTAAAGGGGGGTAGGAATGGTGCATTTCCATACGCACCTGCTTCGTCTTCTTTCCCCGTAGTATTCCTTTGCTCGCCATGGTGAGAGGGCAAGGGCATACTGGTACTCAAGCAACGGTGATGAGGGCTTCTGCTCGACAATGCATTCCCCCTCCTCTCGATCCCACGGCGCCGGAACAGGTTGCGAGAGGCAGATAGAGGGGGCGAGGTCGTGGTCGCCGTGGTGCTCGAGGGAGAGGAGGACGGGGCGGCGCTCTGGTCACGCCCCGCCGGTGGCTCCTCCCCCAATTAAAGGCCATGTTGGATATCAGTCTTGGGAGTTTGTCATCATGTTGTACAAGACTTTGTGCGGCCACCTCCGTCTTCCTACTCCATTCGCATGGGAAATGGAGCTTGATCCTCCACACGCTCTGATGTTGCACATGAGGGGCTGTGGGAATGGTGGCACGTGGGTTGATGTCGACTTCCCTGCTCCTAATGTTACGTACCTCTGCCGCGGTTGGAAGACCTTTGCTCGTGCCCATGGCTTGTTGGAGGGGCACGTCCTCAAGTTCAAATTAATGGAGAGCAGCATGCTCTCCTTCAAGATCTTCGGGCGCTCGGGAATTCTGTTAGGGTGTTGCGTGAAGAGCTCTACCGACGACGAAAGCTCCTCCTCGAGCGATAGCGACAAGGAAGACCATGCCGCCGATGCCGATGCCGGCGATGACAACTCTGACTCTGGCTGACCTCGCCCACACCACCTCCACCGCGTGGCAGCAGCATCATCTGTCCTTGTGTTTACTCCCGGCAAGGTGATTGCCAGGAAGTTGGATGTAGAGGTGGTGATGGTGCCCTCCTTGGCTTCCTCCAGTTGGACCCAGGCAAGCTTCCTCTCGGGCTGCAGCTCCATTAGCCCCGTCGTGACCTGCTGGCTCTAGTGACGGTGGATGGGGGTTGTCTCCCCCATGCTCTTCATTGTGGCCTTTTTCGGTGTCTCCCCATCTCTGTCGGGCTACCTCTCCTGGGGCCTGATGGGGTTTGCCTGGGCCCCTTCCCAGGTGCTCCTTTCTCCCTTTTTGCCTTCACCTACCGTGCCTAGGAGGAGAGGGACAAGAAAGAGGATTATAGGTCACTTATCTTAAACTTGTAGGCATTTGCCAAAATTTTAATTCAAATAATGTAATCTCTCGAGTCCATGTATGTGTTCTGTAAGGCTTGTACTTGTATGATCTTCATATTAATGAAAAAGATGAGCCTTGCCGGGAACTCATGCATGTGTATGTCCATGCAGATGTGGGATGGCTCTTTAGTTAAATAAACAAGTTTTCCCTGGCAGACTATCCTGCCGGCACCCTTTTTCTATTTTGTTGTCGGGGACCGGAGTCTACCGGGCAAAAAATAGAGGGGCCAACCCCCCGCTAACTTTTTCTTAGCAAAGGCCACTATGACCACCTAGGCTGAAGCAACGTTATGGCCAAAGGTGGGAGCACCTAAGCTTTGAAGAGTGGCAAAGCTTTCTCATGCCCAAGTTTTAGCTTATAGGACACTTATTGACAAGAGGTAGAACTTATCTGTTTGGATTGCCGGGGATCACAGTGCTAGTCCATCTTCTCATCTCCTAGTAGAAACCAAGTTCACGGCAGGAACCTGTAACTTTATGCAGCTGAGAATGATGCATATGCAGATGCTCATGAAATGCTTATGCAAATGCTCTTGGAATGCTTATGCTTGCATGCAACTTGGTTGGGGGCTCCCCAGCACTTCATTTATTTCTCTGGTGCACAGGGTCATCGCCCTGGCTTTGTACAAGCGATTACATGCAGCTGAGGCAAGGCCTGTACAAATGGGTGGCTGTTGGGCAGGACCCGGCAGCCGCGCCTTACGGGTAGAACTTGCAGAGATGCTCAATATTCCATGAGTTTTGCATTTGAATGCCATCTCCGGTCTCCAGACGGATTGCGCCAGGTCTGGTGACTCATACTACCCGGTAAGGGCCTTCCCACTTTAGTGTCAACTTGTTTGTACCCTTGGCCAACGGAACGCGCCTAAGGACAAGGTCGCCTTCCTCAAAACACCGACTGTGAACCATACGGCTGTGATAGCGGCGCAGGGCTTGCTGATAGCATGCAACACGTGTAGCATCCCAGAGACAGTTCTCCTCGAGTAGCACAGCATTGTCACGCCAGTGCTAATCTTGCACTACTTCATCGTAGGCAAGCACTCGAGGCGACCCGTAAATGAGTTCTGTGGGGATAACTGCTTCTGCCTCATAGACCAGGGAAAAGGGAGTCTACTAGGTAGCTCGATTTTGTGTCGTTCTGAGGGACCAGAGGACAACCGGCAGCTCATCGATCCACCGCCTGCCGTGCTTCCGCAGCATATCAAAGGTTCTTATCTTGAGTCCCCGCAGCACTTCAGCGTTCTCCCTCTCAGCCTACCCATTACTCCTGGGATGAGCGACAGAGGCAAATGATACCTTGCTTCTGAGGGTGCGAACATATTGCATGAAGGCGTGACTCGTGAACTGGGTGCCGTTGTCGGTGATGATCCTTGCCGGAACTCCAAAACGGCACACCAGTTCTTTCAAGAACTTGATAGTTGATTGAGCATTCACCTTTCTCACGGGAGTCACTTCCAGCCACTTTGTAAACTTGTCGATGGCAACGAACAAGAATTCAAAGCCCTCGATTGCTCGGGGAAAGGGCCGAGGATGTCAAGCCCCCAGACTGAAAATGGCCATGATAAAGGGATTGTCTGAAGAGCTTGGGAAGGCACGTGGATATTCTTGGAATGGAACTGACAGGCTTCACATTTTGTGACGAGCTCGACCGCATCTTGGAGGGCTATGGGCCAATAGAATCCTTGACGAAATGCTTTCCGAACTAATGCCCTTGATCCAATGTGGGAGCCGCACATGCCTCTATGTATCTCAGCCAGCAGTTCCTTTCCTTCTTCCCGGCAGATGCACTTCAGTTTCACACCGTTGGGCCTCCTTCTGTACAGAGTGTCATTGACAAACTGGTACATACTAGCCCTCCGGGCTACTCTTTCAGCTCATCCTGGTCATTGGGGAGTTTCCCCGGTTTGGAGAAAGTGGACTATGTGCCCTGCCAAAGTTGGAGCCTGGGGCTCGGCAACGAGGACTAGTGGCACCTCCTCAACTGTGGGGGCACACTCCTCGTCTGCGGGGACCATGGTCCCGATAGGAGGGTGCAGGCCGGCAAGTTGTGAGTTTCCGGCTGGGTCCCTGTGATAACCCACAAGTATAGGAGATCGCAACAGTTTTCGAGGGTAGATTATTCAACCCAAATTTATTGATTCGACGCAAGGGGAGCCAAAGAATATTCTCAAGTATTAGCAGCTGAGTTGTCAATTCAACCACACTTGAAAGACTTAATATCTGCAACAAAGTATTTAGTAGAAAAGTAGTATGTAAGTAACGGTAACGGTGGCAAAAGTAACAGTAGCAGTTTTGTAGCAATCATAACAGTGGCAACAGAGAAGTAACTAAACAAAGTTCAATATGTGAAAAGCTCATAGGCAATGGATCAATCACGCATAATTATGTAATTTGCAATTCATCATGCAACAGTTATAACATAGAGTGTGGGGACCCCGACTCATGAGTCGAGATCACCGAATGCACGTGTACAGTGATCCCAGAGATCAATGCTCACTGAACACACAGAAGCTGAATAACAAGAGTCTTACATCCATACATACCGTCTTACACAAATTGTGACCATTATGGTCAAGTCTTACATCGATAAAGCCTTAAGGGCTGAACATCAAATGAAACACAAGCAGCGGAAATCTTCGTCGGTAAGTAGAACCCATGCCATCTGCCTTAACCCTACAGGCATTCTGACTGGGAAACGTCCTAGTTCGCATGTTCGTCTCCAAAGAACTCTTCTTCGAACTCCGGTTCTTCCATGCCTGGTCAATTAAATAACCAGTGGCAAGCCAATGAGTACTTTGAATGTACTCGCAAGCAACCCATGTTTTGGTTCAAGATACAACAATGCATGATATAGGTAAATTTTTGCAGAAAGCTAGTTTTGAGTGCAATGACATGTTCAACATCTTTGTAAGGCATGCATCAAGAGAATTCAAGTAACCATGAGGATAGGTTATAGATATCAACATAAATGGAGTGGCACCAACCCATCTAACATAAATAGAGTGGGCACCAACCCATCTCATTCATGTCAAGTCCCTTGACTTGACCCAAGTCATTTTTATCAACACACACACTTGGTTTGTAAACAAGTGGACGTAGCCCAAGAGCGGTTACCCAACTGTCCTTGACTGTGGACACGGCTATTCGAATAGTTTTACACTCTGCAGAGGTTGCACACTTTACCCACAAGATCCGGGGAACTTCCGTGTCATCCACGACCCGCGATACCTTAAGTACCCGGGGTAAGCACCCGATCACTACCTTTCCCTAGACGACACTAACATGGAGTCCACTCGATTGGAAGTGACCCCCGTGCCCAACATTTCTCATAACATTTTCGTGGAGCCTTGCTCCTATATTTATCACATACCACTGGCACGGGGTACCAACGATGTGTCCGGTGCCCCATAAAAATGTTCTTGGTCGCCCTACCTGGCACGACCCCGTCCCGAGAGAGAGCACCAACTCTCCCCCGTCACTAGTAATGCGGGCTCCAAGCTAGTATCGGTCTAGGTACTTAATAATGCCCTTTCCCATATAAGGGTATAGTGGTTGCGCATGTAAGGTTGGAATAACGGTCGCAACTTCGACCAATCCGTTTTGAAAACAACACACACTTTCCTCGGTACACCACTTCGTCATCAAGTGGTTACCCATCTCATCATCTCCCTCGGGCATAAGTGGCACCCGACGGGGTTTTCGAAAAGTCCTTTGAAAATACTTTGCCTCCTTCCCATGCATATTCCCGCGTAGCACTACTTTAGCATCCTATCTACTCCCACCGGCATAACCCTCATAAGAAGGTAGGGCCATGCACAATGCAAGTATCAACGAGGAAGTAGCAGAGGCAACCAACCCACGTGGTTCACCATCTCATCATGATCCCGATGCAACAATAATAAAGAGCTATATGACATGGATAAAAAGGGTTTCATAGACATGGTCAAAGGGCTGCTTGCCTTGGTTGGCTTGGTCTTCAAAGTCTTCAGGCCCTTCTCCTCCTTCTTCTTCAGCTACCTCGCCAAATACGGGATCTAACGTTGCAAGAAAATAACGGGAAAATAGGGCAATAATAAAAATAGAAAAGTCAAAGTGCTCAGAAAAATGTCAACTTATTTTTGTAAAATACTAGGAGGAAAACTAGGAAGGGGAAAATTCTTGGTTTTGGATTTGGAGTTAGGGTAACAGAGTTGTGGATTTTCAAACAGAGATTCTTTTGTTCAAATTTGAATTTAAATTTGAACAGAGCAGAAAAGTGTAATGGATGTGCCTGAAAGATATATCAATAAATAGGTGGGATTATTCTGAGATTTTAGGAGTTGGAAATATTTCATTTGGACAAATATTTTGCCCTATGGAATTTTTGGAAAGGAGACAGAAAAAAAAAGAAAGGTGGCGTTGTGCCACTGGGCCAGAGAGGCCACGGGCAGCAGGCCCAGAGGGGAAACCAGCCCACGCGGGCCGCCACGTCGAAGGCGTAAAGGCGAAATACGCCTTCAGCCGACGGGCGAACCGGTGCGCACGCGCGCGTGCGTTTTAAACCTGACGGGTGGATCCCACCCGTCAGGGCGTGAGGCTGACGGGCTGGCCCCACGGCCATCGTCATCTACCTCCGTCCAGAGGCGACGACGAGCTCGCCGGCGGTGATACAGAGCACGGGGAGGTGCGCGGGTGGTACCGTTGGACTCGGGAAGGTGTCGCCGTTCGGGTGGTGGTGGAGACGGTCGCCGGAGCAGCCTGGTTCGCCGGCGACGAGGTCACGCGGCGGAGGTGCTTCGGGCGTCGATGGATCCGGCCGTTTCCGGCTGCAAAACGAGTGGGGAAGAGAGGGGAAAAGGTCAGCGACGCCTTGCGGTTCCAGATCGAGAAAGAACAGGGGCGGAGGAAGCCTGTACCACGCGAACGCCGACGAGCCGAGGCGGCAGAGCTCGAGCTCGATCTCGGGCGGCTCTGGAGATGAATGGGTGGTACGGGATGTGGATTAGGAGTGTGGGGAAGCGACAGGGAGTGAAGGAGGGGCTCGGGGTCGCCTTATATAGGCTGGCCGAGGTCCACCGTAGGCGTGGCCTACGGGTGCCCGTGGAATCGGCTCGGGTGGCCGTTGGAGAGGGAATGGAGGGCTCGGGGGTGTTTGTGGGAGTGGTGTAGGTTGCCAGGGAGAGAGAGGAGGAGCGGGGCGAGCTGCACGCGGGCCACAGGAGTGGCGCGAGCATTGGCCGAGCGGGGCGGCGCTTTGGCGCGAGCTGCAGGAGAGAGAGGAGGGCGCGGGAGCAAGTGGGCGGCCTGCTGGCGTGGAGCGGACGTCGAGGGGCATCGACTGGCGCGCGGGGGAAGCTCGAGGTGGTCAGGAGACGCGGCGTCAACAGTCGGTGTCCTGCCGGGCGCTCCAGAGCGTGACTTTGGCCGGCATCCGCGGTTTTTCCGCGTCCGCGCGCGTCCACTAGTGTCTGGAGGCTGCAGGGGGTGTGGGCAAAAGTGGGAGTGAGCCTTGGATGCTCTGGAAGGCTGAGGGGAGAGAAGGAGGCTGAGAGAGAGGGGAGAAGCTGCTTTCCAGAGAAGACAAATGGGGTTTCCCCCTCCCTCATCATTGCTTCCTCGGGCAGAAAAGCATCCAAGTTGCAGAGGAGAACGAGGAGGGGTTGTGGTAAAAAGATGGGCTCAAGGAGATTAGTGGAAGGGGCTGGAACTTGCATTTCAACATTCTGCCAGAAGGTGTTTGATGGTGTTTTGGGCAGGTTAATGACTTCCACCGGCCATGAGACTCCATAGGGTGAGATGCCACATATAATTAGGGCCTTCCAGCCATTTTGAGCTTATTTGGACAAAGTTTCCAATGCAACTTTTGCAAACCCTAAAAATGGGCAGGAATGGACTTGTGTAGATCTAGTTGAGTAGATCACTTCTCCTTGATGCACCACTTGGTGTGGTGGCCTTATTTAGTCATGTGATCAGTCTCACAAAAGTTGGGGTCATGGAGAAAAAGTTGGTAGTACAAAGTAGTTCAATTTTGATTTTGGTCAGAGTGGGTTTTGAGGCACTTTGATCAAGATATCTTCTTCTCCAACCAATGCCATTTGGTCTAGATTCATTATTAGACCATTGGAGCATGTGCACCAAGTTTGAGAATATTTGGACATGTTTGGCAATGTAAAGTTTCTCAAACTTCAAAGTGGACAGAAATGGTTTTGAGGGGATTTCATGGGGTTATACTATTCTCCATGACATGATACTTGTCAGGATCATCAAGTGTGTCATATGTGACATGATAGAATTTTCTTGGAATTTTTGGGGAATATTTCCTTTGTAAATATTTCAAAAGCTTGAAATATCCAGAAAGGGTTTTTGAGGGATTTGACCAATATTTTGAACATGACCATGTGTTGAAACTCCTATATATGGAAAATATATGTCCACTGAGTTTCCCTAATTTTTGTCAAATATTTTTAAAATAGTAAAATAATTTTTCCCTATTAAAGACCATTTCTGGCCTTAAGAAAAAGCTTTTAAATAAAATAGTAAAATAAATTTTAAAATTATATTTTTGTGGTTTATGGGAGTCCTACATCTAATAGGATTCAAATATACCTTTTGAAATATTTTTCATAGCCCAAATCAAGTACTTGCAGTGCAAACCTCAATTCAGGGGTTTCTGGAAAACTAAATTTAGAAAATACTTTTTGGCCAAATTATTTTTGTAAGAAAATTCTATATTGCACTATACACATGGCATGGTCATTGGGAAGAAGTTTGGGGCAAGGAGATGAAATATAGAAGGTGGAGTAGTTGACTTTAAGGAGCACTTGAAAAGAAGCACAGAGAGAAAAACCAACTCCAAATAAAAGCCAAATAGTGCAAAAGTTTTTGTTGGTCCAAATTTTCATGCTTTAATAATGCAAGTTAAATGTTACAAAATGCAGGGTGTGACAGACCTACCCCCCTTACAAGAATCTCGTCCCCGAGATTCCTAAACTAGGCTTTAAAGAGATACGGAAACTCGGATCTAAGGTAGTCTTCACGCTCCCAGGTTGCTTCTGCTTCGGTGTGGTTGCTCCATTGGACCTTGAGGTACTTGATGGTGCGGCTTCGAGTGTGCCGCTCAGCCTCATCCAGAATGCGGATGGGCCTCTCACGGTAAGTCAAATCAGGCTGAAGGTCAATGGCTTGGTGATTGACGTCCTTGTAAAGATCAGGCTTGTATGGAACTTGGAGACACTTCTGGAGTTGTGACACGTGGAACACGTTGTGCACATTGGATAGTTCAGGTGGAAGTTCCAACTGGTAAGCCACTTCTCCTCGTCGCTCAGTGATCTTGAAGGGGCCGATGTATCTTGGGGCGAGCTTTCCTTTGACATGGAAGCGCTGGGTTCCTTTGAGAGGGGTGACCCGGAGATAAACATGGTCTCCAACCCGGAAGGCCATGTCCCAACGTCGTGAGTCAGCGTAGCTCTTTTGTCTTGACTTGGCAGTCTTCAAATGCTCTCTGACAAGCTGGACTTGCTCTTCGGCTTCACGGAGGATATCGGGCCCAAAGACAAGTCCTTCTCCGGTTTCTGACCAATTGAGGGGTGTGCGGCATTTTCGTCTGTATAACACCTCAAATGGTGCCATCTGAAGGCTTGACTGATAACTGTTGTTGTAAGAGAACTCGGCGAAAGGGAGGCAGTCTTCCCACTTAGCTCCATAAGCTAAGACATAGGCTCGGAGCATGTCTTCGAGTATCTGATTTACTCGTTCTGTCTGACCTCCGGTCTGTGGGTGGAAAGCAGTGCAGAAGGACAACTTGGTCCCCATGGCCTCCTGGAACTTCTTCCAGAACCTTGAGGTGAATTAGGTTCCTCGATCTGACACAATCTCCTTGGGGACACCATGAAGGCTCACGATTCGGTTGATGTAGAGACTGGCTAACTGGTTCCCCTTGTAGGTCGTCTTGACAGGAATGAAGTGGGCCACCTTGGTCAAATGGTCAAAAATGACCCATATGGAGTCATGTCCCTTGCTTGACCTTGGTAAACCGGTGATGAAGTCCATCCCGACTTTGTCCCACTTCCATTCAGGCACCTTGAGGGGTTGCAACAATCCAGTGGGTCGCTGATGTTCAGCTTTGACTCTCTAGCATACGTCACACTTTGCAACATAGGTGGCAATCTCCCTTTTCATCCCGTGCCACCAGAATCTTTCCTTCAGGTCTTGATACATCTTGGTTCCTCCAGGATGGATGGAATACGAGGTGTCGTGAGCTTCTTGCAAGATCAGATTCTTGAGCTCAATCTTGTTGGGTACGCAAATGCGATTCCCAAACCACACAACTCCTTGCTCATCTTCTGCGAAACTTGGGGCTTTGCCCGCCTTGATCTTCCTCTTGATGCCTTCAATACTCTCGTGCCCCTTCTGAGCTTCCTCAATATCATCCATCAAGGTAGGCCTAACCTCGAGGTTGGCCAAGAATCCTGGTGCAACCAGTTCCAACCCGAAGCTTTCAAGTTCTTCATACAAGGCGGGTAGCTTGGCCTTAAGCATAGCATTCAAGGAACAAGCCTTCCTGCTTAATGCATCTGCTACCACATTAGCCTTTCCAGGGTGGTATTGAACACTGAGGTCATAATCTTTTATCAACTCTAGCCATCTTCTCTGCCTCATGTTCAATTCCCTTTGAGTGAAAATATACTTCAGACTTTTGTGATCCGTGTATATCTCACATCGCTTCCCTAAGAGGTAATGTCGACATGTCTTCAGGGCATGAACCACTGCTGCTAACTCAAGATCATGAGTAGCATAGTTCTCTTCATGAGGCCGTAGTTTCCTTGAAAGGTACGCTATGACTTTGCCTTCTTGCATCAGAACACCTCCCAGTCCGGTTCTTGACACATCACAATATATCACAAATTCCTTGTGTATATCTGGTGTGGCCAGAACTGGGGCGGTGGTCAGTCTCTTCTTCAGCTCCTGGAAGCTCTCTTCGCACTTCGGCGTCCATTCAAACTTCTTGTCCTTCTTCAAGAGCTGAGTCATGGGTCGGGCAATGCTTGAGAATCCTTCAACGAACTTGCGGTAATATCCCGCGAGTCCGAGGAAGCTTCTGACTTCCTTCACATTGCTTGGGGATTTCCATTCAGTCACGGCTTCAACCTTAGCGGGATCGACTGACAATCCTTCTTCAGTTAGGACATGACCCAAGAATCCAACTTCACGCAGCCAGAATTCACACTTGCTGAACTTGGCATATAATTGGTGCTCTCGAAGCTTGTCTAGGACCATCCTCAAGTGTTGCTCATACTCTTCTTCCGTCCTCGAGAAGACAAGAATGTCATCAATGAAGACAACGACAAACTTGTCCAAATATTCCATGAAGACCTTATTCATTAGATACATGAAGTAAGCCGGGGCATTGGTCAATCCAAAGGACATGACCGTGCACTCATACAGGCCATATCTGGTTACAAATGTCGTCTTCGGAATATCTTGGGGTCTGATTTTCAGCTGGTAGTACCCAGATCTGAGGTCGATCTTGGAGAACACCTTGGCCCCATTGAGTTGATCAAACAGATCTTCAATCTTGGGAAGTGGGTACTTGTTCTTGATTGTAACTTCATTGAGGGAGCGGTAGTCAATGCACAAGCAGATGGTACCGTCCTTCTTTGCCACAAACAGAACAGGTGATCCCCAAGGGGAGGCACTAGGGCGGATAAATCCCTTTCTCAGCTGCTCTTCCAGTTGCTTCTTCAATTCTGCTAACTCCTCCGATCCCATTCTATAAGGCTCCTTATAGATGGGTCCCGCTCCGGGTATGAGCTCGATGACGAACTCAATGTCTCGGTCAGGAGGCATTCCCCGTAGCTCATCAGGAAAAACATCAGGGTATTCGCATACTACCGGCACTTGCTCCAATCCAACTTCAGTCAGACAGTTGACTTGGTTGGCTTGAGTAGAGGAGGGGTTGGAGGCAAATTTAACTTTGACTCCTTGGTCATTGGTCAGAGTGACAGTACGGTTGGCGCAATCTATTAAGCCTTGGTGCTTGATGAGCCAATTCATTCCTAAGATCACATCCAAGCCTTGTGATCCTAAGACGATAAGGTCTGCTAGGAAGTCTACCCCATTAATGATAATCCCGACTCCT
The DNA here is from genome assembly GCA_963921465.1 of Triticum timopheevii. Classification (NCBI taxonomy): domain Eukaryota; kingdom Viridiplantae; phylum Streptophyta; class Magnoliopsida; order Poales; family Poaceae; genus Triticum; species Triticum timopheevii. Next base: position 300,011,222 of record OY997274.1, read on the forward strand.
TTACATCCTATCTTGGCTCTCATCTCTGCTCCGGGGGTTTGTACCGCCATAGGGTTTTTCAGAGGTGTAGAGGTCATGCCACTTTTTAATGCAAACTTTTGGGTGACAAATGAATGCGTGGCTCCAGAATCAAACAAGACAGTTGCAGGTGTTGAATTGACAAGGAACGTACCCAGCACGACGTCCGGGTCTTCCTGGGCTTCTTCTGCAGTGACATGATTCACGCGACCCTTGCCATTGTTGGGCAGGTTACGGGGAGCTTGGTTCCTTGGTGGCATTCCTCGGCCTTGTCCTGGGTTCTGCGCATTGGGGCGCGGGGCATCAGGCTTCTTGTTGGGGCAATTCTTGGAGTAATGTCCTGGCTGTCCACATCCAAAGCAAGTGACTTGGTTGGGGATGATGCTCTTGCCAGCATTGTTATTGGGGTTGTTGTAAGCTGGCCTGGGGTTGGCATACTGCTGAGGTGGATAGTTGGTGCGGGGTGCAGGAGCTCTTGGCTGCTGATAGGTTGGCTTGACCAGAGCTGGCTGCCACGGACGAGGTTTCTGGTTGCTGGAGCTACCCTTGCTGATCATCTTGCGCTTACGAGTGTCATCCAAAGCACGTCGCTTGTCCTCAAGCATGAGTGCCTTGTTCACCAGATCAGGAAAGGTCGGGCAGTCACACACAACAAGCGAGTACTGCAGAGTCTGGTTAAGGCCTTCCATGAAGCGCTCCTTTTTGGCAGCATCAGTGCTGACATCCTCAGGGGCATACCTTGAGAGAACACTGAACTTCTGCATGTACTCCTTGACAGTGCCACTACCTTGCTTCAGGGCTCGGAACTCACGCTTCTTGATGGCCATGATTCTAGAAGGAATGTGGGCCTTGCGGAATTCTGTCTTGAAGTTATCCCAAGTGATGTTTTGCTCAGCATGCATAGCCTTGAATCCATCCCACCAAGCTCTGGCAGTTCCCCCGAGACAGTGTGCAGCATATGCCACCTTCTCACGGTCCTCAGTGCATCCGACTAGTGCCAACAGATCCTCAATGGTGCGGACCCAGTCGTCTGCATCCTCGGGTTCAGCAGTCTCGATGAAGGTGGGTGGTGCATGCTTCTTGAACTCCATCAACGTGGAACGTCCATGGCCATGTCCCGCCGGCTGGCGATTGACAGCTTGAGCAATCATCTGGAGGGCTGCAGTGTTGGCTTGGCGCTCCTCTCGGAAGGCTTGGAGAAGCTGAGCCATGTCCATGTTTGGGGGAGGTGGCGGTGGTGGAGTCTGTCCTTGGGCTTGGTCCTGGCTGACTCCTGCCTCAGCAGAACCTCCGGCTTCTTGCGGCTGGGTAGAGGTACCAGTACGTGTTACAACAGGCATCCTGTTGGAGCGGTCAAGGTCTCATGATTGGGAAAAATAAAATGAGGGAAAGCAATATAGAAGGGACGCCTAGTAAGGGGGTGGTGTGACACAAATTTAAGTTAAACAAGGGCCAGAAGGGCCAAACTCATGCATTAAAACCAAATGGGGGATGTAGTCGTTTACAAGTTCCCGAAGGGAAAGTACGACTTCATCAAAGCAAGTTGAAACCAAACACAACACAACATGGTTTCATATGAACCATTACAAGGACTCGACTTCGCATAGGGGTAGACGACCTATCTTACCATAGGGTTACGGACTGGCCTATCCTAGTCCTGAACGGTGTCTAAGTGGTGGAATGCTCGGTCGGGTATTCTGGCTCCTCTGGGTCTTCCTCCTCATCTTCATCTGTCTTATTCTCTTTGTCACTTGAGGGAGTGGGAGAGTGGAGGAGCTGAACACGGCGCTACTTCGCCGGTGGCGTCGTGAAGAGGTTGCGATACTCCTTCTCCGTCATACGGCGTGGCTGAGATGATCCCTTGGCATGCGTGACCTGTGGGGGTCGCCCGCCTCGATAGGCTACAACGGGCTGTCCAGGGGGTGCTCCATCCTTCTAGATCCTGTCCGCCTTCATCTGAGCTAGGCAGAGGAGTTCCTTGGTCTCGTGGAGTTCCTTCCGAAGCTCCATAGACTCCGAGGCCAGGTGCTGTGCCAGGCTGACGGCACACAAGCTGAAGTAGGTCTGGAAGCAGAGAGAAAGTCCTTCGTCCAAGGGTGGGGCTAGTGCGCTGCTCTCGTCATCACCTTCCTTCCGATAAGGCAGGTAACGAGTGGCTGGCTCACTTGCCATCTCTGGCAGGAGGTCCCGGAGGCGAGTCAGCGCCTTGAGGGCAGCAGTCTCCACGGCGAGGAGCAGTGTTGCCATCTGGGGTCCCTCAAAGAACCAGCTCGTCGGGGAGTCGTTCGCCCTCACGACTACCTCCACGTGATACTCCTTCTTGGTGTTGTTGATCCAGTGCTCGTGGTAGGAGAAGGTGGGGGCTCGAGTGAACTGGCACTTCCTGAGGCTATCCTCAAGAAGCACGGGAAATCCGGTGGTCAGGAAGTCCTCGGGTACGACGGCCATCTACAAAAGTGGAAGGGGAAGGGTCAATAGAGGGAATGTGACCTATGTTTGGGATACTATCATAAAACATAGGTATACAAGTAATCTCGTGGATAGTCTCACGCTAACTAACGTCCATGCTAACTAAGGCTTCCTACAGTTAGGATGGCTCTGATACTAGCTCTGTGGGGACCCCGACTCATGAGTAGAGATCACCGAATGCACGTGTACAGTGATCCCAGAGATCAATGCTCACTGAACACACAGAAGCTGAATAACAAGAGTCTTACATCCATACATACTGTCTTACACAAATTGTGACCATTATGGTCAAGTCTTACATCGATAAAGCCTTAAGGGCTGAACATCAAATGAAACACAAGCAGCGGAAATCTTCGTCGGTAAGTAGAACCCATGCCATCTGCCTTAACCCTACAGGCATTCTGACTGGGAAACGTCCTAGTTCGCATGTTCGTCTCCAAAGAACTCTTCTTCGAACTTCGGTTCTTCCATGCCTGGTCAATTAAATAACCAGTGGCAAGCCAATGAGTACTTTGAATGTACTCGCAAGCAACCCATGTTTTGGTTCAAGATACAACAATGCATGATATAGGTAAATTTTTGCAGAAAGCTAGTTTTGAGTGCAATGACATGTTCAACATCTTTGTAAGGCATGCATCAAGAGAATTCAAGTAACCATGAGGACAGGTTACAGATATCAACATAAATAGAGTGGGCACCAACCCATCTAACATAAATAGAGTGGGCACCAACCCATCTCATTCATGTCAAGTCCCTTGACTTGACCCAAGTCATTTTTATCAACACACACACTTGGTTTGTAAACAAGTGGATGTAGCCCAAGAGCAGTTACCCAATTGTCCTTGACCGTGGACACGGCTATTCGAATAGTTTTACACTCTGCAGAGGTTGCACACTTTACCCACAAGATCCGGGGAACTTCCGTGTCATCCACGACCCGCGATACCTTAAGTACCCAGGGTAAGCACCCGATCACTACCTTTCCCTAGACGACACTAACATGGAGTCCACTCGATTGGCAGTGACCCCCGTGCCCAACATTTCTCATAACATTTTCGTGGAGCCTTGCTCCCATATTTATCACATACCACTGGCACGGGGTACCAACGGTGTGTCCGGTGCCCCATAAAAATGTTCTTGGTCGCCCTACCTGGCACGACCCCGTCCCAAGAGAGACCACCAACTCTCCCCCGTCACTAGTAATGCAGGCTCCAAGCTAGTATCGGTCTAGGTACTCAATAATGCCCTTTCCCATATAAGGGTAGAGTGGTTGCGCATGTAAGGTTGGAATAACGGTCGCAACTTCGACCAATCCGTTTTGAAAACAACACACACTTTCCTCGGTACACCACTTCGTCATCAAGTGGTTACCCATCTCATCATCTCCCTCGGGCATAAGTGGCACCCAACGGGGTTTTCGAAAAGTCCTTTGAAAATACTTTGCCTCCTTCCCATGCATATTCCCGCGTAGCACTACTTTAGCATCCTATCTACTCCCACCGGCATAACCCTCATAAGAAGGTAGGGCCATGCACAATGCAAGTATCAACGAGGAAGTAGCAGAGGCAACCAACCCACGTGGTTCACCATCTCATCATGATCCCGATGCAACAATAATAAAGAGCTATATGACATGGATAAAAAGGGTTTCATAGACATGGTCAAAGGGTTGCTTGCCTTGGTTGGCTTGGTCTTCAAAGTCTTCAGGCCCTTCTCCTCCTTCTTCTTCAGCTACCTCGCCAAATACGGGATCTAACGTTGCAAGAAAATAACGGGAAAATAAGACAATAATAAAAAACAGAAAAGTCAAAGTGCTCAGAAAAATGTCAACTTATTTTTGTAAAATACTAGGAGGAAAACTAGGAAGGGGAAAATTCTTGGTTTTGGATTTGGAGTTAGGGCAACAGAGTTGTGGATTTTCAAACAGAGATTCTTTTGTTCAAATTTGAATTTAAATTTGAACAGAGCAGAAAAGTGTAATGGATGTGCATGAAAGATATATCTATAAATAGGTGGGATTATTCTGAGATTTTAGGAGTTGGAAATATTTCATTTGGACAAATATTTTGCCCTGTGTAATTTTTGGAAAGGAGACAGAAAAAGAAAAAGAAAAAGAAAGGTGGCGCTGTGCCACTGGGACAGAGAGGCCACGGGCAGCAGGCCCAGAGGGGAAACCAGCCCACGCGGGCCGCCACGTCGAAGGCGTAAAGGCGAAATACGCCTTCAGCCGACGGGCGAACCGGTGTGCGCGCGCGCGCGCGTTTTAAACCTGACGGGTGGATCCCACCCGTCAGGGCGTGAGGCTGACGGGCTGGCCCCACGGCCATCGTCGTGTACCTCCGTCCAGAGGCGACGAGAAGCTCGCCGGCGGCGATACAGAGCACGAGGAGGTGCGCGGGTGGTACCGTTGGACTCGGGGAGGTGTCGCCGTTCGGGTGGTGGTGGAGACGGTCGCCGCAGCAGCCTGGTTCGCCGGCGACGAGGTCACGCAGCGGAGGTGCTTCGGGCGTCGATGGATCCGGCCGTTTCCGGCTGCAAAACGAGTGGGGAAGAGAGGGGAAAAGGTCAGCGACGCCTTGCGGTTCCAGATCGAGAAAGAACAGGGGTGGAGGAGGCCTGTACCGCGCGAACGCCGACGAGCCGAGGCGGCGGAGCTCAAGCTCGATCTCGAGCTCGGGCGGCTCTGGAGATGAATGGGTGGTACGGGAGGTGGATTAGGAGTATGGGGAAGCGACAGGGAGTGAAGGAGGGGCTCGCGGTCGCCTTATATAGGCTGGCCGAGGTCCACCATAGGCGTGTCCTACGGGTGCCCGCGGAATTGGCTCGGGTGGCCGTTGGAGAGGGAATGGATGGCTCGGGGGTGTTCGTGGGAGTGGTGTAGGGTGCCAGGGAGAGAGAGGAGGAGCGGGGCGAGCTGCACGCGGGCCACAGGAGTGGCGCGAGCATTGGCCGAGCGGGGCGGCGCTCTGGCGCGAGCTGCAGGAGAGAGAGGAGGGCACGGGAGCAAGTGTGCGGCCTGCTGGCGTGGAGCGGACGTCGAGGGGCATCGACTGGCGCGCGGGGGAAGCTCGAGGTGGTCAGGAGACGCGGCGTCAACGGTCGGTGTCCTGCCGGGTGCTCCAGAGCGTGACTTTGGCCGGCATCCAGGGCTTTTTCCGCGTCCGCGCGCGTCCACTAGTGTCTGGAGGCTGCAGGGTGTGTGGGCAAAAGTGGGAGTGAGCCTTGTATGCTCTGGAAGGCTGAGGGGAGAGAAGGAGGCTGAGAGAGAGGGGAGAAGCTGCTGTCCAGAGAAGACAAATGGGGTTTCCCCCTCCCTCATCATTGCTTCCTCGGGCAGAAAAGCATCCAAGTTGCAGAGGAGAACGAGGAGGGGTTGTGGTAAAAAGATGGGCTCAAGGAGATTAGTGGAAGGGGCTGGAACTTGCATTTCAACATTCTGCCAGAAGGTGTTTGATGGTGTTTTGGGCAGGTTAATGACTTCCACCGGCCATGAGACTCCACAGGGTGAGATGCCACATATAATTAGGGCCTTCCACCCATTTTGAGCTTATTTGGACAAAGTTTCCAATGCAACTTTTGCAAACCCTAAAAATGGGCAGGAATGGACTTGTGTAGATCTAGTTGAGTAGATCACTTCTCCTTGATGCACCACTTGGTGTGGTGCCCTTATTTAGTCATGTGATCAGTCTCACAAAAGTTGGGGTCATGGAGAAAAAGTTGGTAGTACAAAGTAGTTCAATTTTGATTTTGGTCAGAGTGGGTTTTGAGGCACTTTGATCAAGATATCTTCTTCTCCAACCAATGCCATTTGGTCTAGATTCATTATTAGACCATTGGAGCATGTGCACCAAGTTTGAGAATATTTGGACATGTTTGGCAATGTAAAGTTGCTCAAACTTCAAAGTGGACAGAAATGGTTTTGAGGGGATTTCATGGGGTTATACTATTCTCCATGACATGATACTTGTCAGGATCATCAAGTATGTCATATGTGACATGATAGAATTTTCTTGGAATTTTTGGGGAATATTTCCTTTGTAAATATTTCAAAAGCTTGAAATATCCAGAAAGGGTTTTTGAGGGATTTGACCAATATTTTGAACATGACCATGTGTTGAAACTCCTATATATGGAAAATATATGTCCACTGAGTTTCCCTAATTTTTGTCAAATATTTTTAAAATAGTAAAATAATTTTTCCCTATTAAAGACCATTTCTGGCCTTAAGAAAAAGCTTTTAAATAAAATAGTAAAATAAATTTTAAAATTATATTTTTGTGGTTTATGGGAGTCCTACATCTAATAGGATTCAAATATACCTTTTGAAATATTTTTCATAGCCCAAATCAAGTACTTGCAGTGCAAACCTCAATTCAGGGGTTTCTGGAAAACTAAATTTAGAAAATACTTTTTGGCCAAATTATTTTTGTAAGAAAATTCTATATTGCACTATACACATGGCATGGTCATTGGGCAGAAGTTTGGGGCAAGGAGATGAAATATAGAAGGTGGAGTAGTTGACTTTAAGGAGCACTTGAAAAGAAGCACAGAGAGAAAAACCAACTCCAAATAAAAGCCAAATAGTGCAAAAGTTTTTGTTGGTCCAAATTTTCATGCTTTAATAATGCAAGTTAAATGTTACAAAATGCAGGGTGTGACATAGAGTGACAAAGAACTAGCTCCAGTTCATCAATGTAATGTAGGCATGTCTTCCGAATATAGTCATACGTGCTTATGGAAAAGAACTTGCATGACATCTTTTGTCCTACCGTCCCATGGCAGCGGGGTCCTATTGGAAACTAAGGGATATTAAGGCCTTCTTTTAACAGAGTACCAGACCAAAGCATTAGCACTTAGTGAATACACAAACTCCTCAAACTACGGTCATCACTGGGAGTGGTCCCGATTATTGTCACTTCGGGGTTGCCAGATCATAACACATAGTAGGTGACTATTGACTTGCAAGATAGGATCAAGAACTCACATATATTCATGAAAACGTAATAGGTTCAGATCTAAAATCATGACACTCGGTCCATAGTGACAAGCATTAAGCATGGCAAAGTCATAGCAACATCAATCTTAGAACATAATGGATACTAAGGATCGAACCCTAACAAAACTAACTTGATTACATGGTAAATCTCATCCAACCCATCACCGTCCAACAAACCTACGATGGGATTACTCACGCACGGTGGTGAGCATCATGAAATTGCTGATGGAGGATGGTTGATAATGACGATGGCGACGGATTCCCCTCTCCGGAGCCCTGAACAGACTCCAGATCAGCCCTCCCAAGATAAATTAGGGCTTGGCAGCGGCTCCATATCGTAAAACGCAATGAATCCTTCTCTCTGATTTTTTTTCTCCCCGAACATGAATATATGGAGTTGGAGTTGAGGTCGGTGGAGGTCCAGGGGGCCCACGAGGCAGGGGCGCGCCCTGCACCCTCGTGGACAGGGTGTGGGCCCCCTTACGCTGATTCTTCTGCCAATATTTTTTATTAATTCCAAAATGTGTCTCCGTGGATTTTCAAGTCATTCCGAGAGCTTTTATTTATGCACAAAAATAACACCATGGCAATTCTGCTGAAAATAGCGCCAGTCCGGGTTAGTTCCATTCATATCATGCAAGTTAGAGTCCAAAACAAGGGCAGAAGTGTTTGGAAAAGTAGATACGTTGGAGACGTATCAACTCCCCCAAGCTTAAACTTTTGCTTGCCCTCAAGCAATTCAGTTGACAAACTGAAAGTGATAAAGAAAAACTTTTCAAAGTCTATTTGTTCTTGTTGTTGCAAATATGTAAAGCCAGCATTCAAGTTTTCAGCAAATATTATGAACTAACTATATTCACAATAACATTTAGGTCTCACATTTACTCATATCAATGGCATAATCAACTAGTGAGCAATAATAATAAATCTCGAATCACAACACTTTCTCAAAACAATCATAATATGATATAACAAGATGGTATCTCGCTAGCACTTTCTGAGACCGCAAAACATAAATGCAGAGCACCCCTGAAGATCAAGGACTGACTAAACATTGTAATTCATGACAAAAGAGATCCAGTCACAGTCATACTTAATGTAAATTAATAGCAATGCATGCAACTGACAGCCTCGCTGGGTCGGCTTGGCTCTTGTTGGCCGCCAGTGAAGGCGCCAATGAACTCATAGAAAAGGTCAGCCCAGGAAGAAATGGAGTTCTCCGGCAGATGCATCAACCAAGACTCACATTGGATTTGAGAGCCAAAGGAAAGTAGTTATCGGATACCTTCTCATCTCTTCCCCTAGCAGCTTGGATGGCAATAGTGTAAATGCTCGGGAACTCTGCCAGGTTGAGTCTCCCATCATACTTCTCATGTATCACTGGCTCGAAGGTGCGGACGAACGGCCAACGGACTTGCCGCAGCTCGCGAGTAAAGGCAGGGCATCCAACCTCGAAAGGCATGCACCCGCCAATATCGGGCATAAGCTCGTCAACGTCAGGACGTTGCTCCCATTGGTATGGAGGTGGTAGCCACGGCGTTGCTCAACGACAACGCGCGTATCTTCCCTCCGCCTATCCCCCAGGGCTTGCCGTCGGTCGGGACGCACTCGAGGGCTTGCCATCGAGACGTCATCGGCTTCTTGATGTTGTCGAGCTCGCGCTGGTGGCCGTTGTAGGGACTGCACCATGGGGTGGCTCCTTCCGTATGACCAGTACCGCGGGCCATTGTCGTTGCTTGGGGAGGATGTGGCAGGCCGGCTCGCTGTGAGCCCCAAGCCTCGGCGAAACCAAGCAGGCTCTGGATGGTGGCATGCCAGTCAACATTTTGCTCAGATGCTGGTGGGAACCTAAGTTGAAGTTGAGCCCGCGCCATGGCCTCTGTAGCCTTGCTTGGCATGGGTGATGACGACGCGAATCGCACCATCGCACGGCTTCTGATGGTGCCAGTAGCGACAGCGCTGTGATACGCCTTCAATGTATAATAATTTATGAAGTATTCATGCCATGTTTACAATAGTTTTATATGATTTTGGAATGATTTGATTAGAACTAACCCGGAATAACGTTGTTTTCAGCAGAACTACCATGGTGTTATTTTTGTGCAGAAATAAAAGTTACCAGAGGGGAGGCTCGTGGGCTCCACGAGAGTGGAGGACGTGCCCCTATGCCTCGTGGACTCCCCGTGGGGCCCCCTGACTTCTTCTCAATGCTAACCTCTCCTATAAATGCCCAAACCTCCAGAAAATGACCTTGATCGAGAGTTCCGTAGCCGAAAGCCTTTATAGCCATGAGAAATCAATCTAGGCCCTCTCTAGCACCCTGCCGGAGGGGGCCATCATCACCGGAGGCCATGGGGAAGGATCTCAGAGGGTCCATCATCGCCATGAAGGCCAAGGGCCAGAGGGGAACCTATCCGCATCTAGGGGGGAGGCCATGGAGGAGGAAGCACAAGGGAGAACCTCTCCTCCTCTCTCTCTGTGGCACCGAAGTGCCATCGGGAGGGGAATCATCACCGTGGTGATCATCTTAATCAGCATCACCACCATCATCACCATCCTCATCGCTTTTACGTGGTCCATTCTCCCGCACCCCGCTGTAATCCCTACTTGAACATGGTGCTTTATGCCACATATTATGATCCAATGATGTGTTGCCATCTTATGATGTTTTGAGTAGATACCCTTTGTCTTTGGGTTGATTGATGATCTAGACTGGTATGAGTTGTATGATTTATTTTGGTTCTTTCCTGTTGTGCCCTCTGTGTCGCGCAAGCGTGAGGGATTCCCGCTGTATGGTGTTGCAATATGTTCATGATTCACTTATAGTGGGTTTCTTGAGTGACAGAAGCATAAACTCGAGTAAGGGGGTTGTTGCGTATGGGATAAAGGGGACTTGATATGTTAATGCTATGGTTGGGTTTTACCTTAATGATCTTTAGTAGTTGCGGATGCTTGCTAGAGTTCCAATCATAAGTGCATATGATCCAAGAAGAGAAAGTATGTTAGCTTATTCCTGTCCCTCATATGAAATTACAATAGTGATTACTGGTCTTGTTAACAATTTCCTAGGATAATTCCGCACACCAGCCCATCATTATTCCACACTCGCTATTTATAATATTTAGTAATAAATTCGAAATTTATGATAACAACGCCTACTTTTATATTTTACCTCTCCGATATCATATAATGTTACACCCTTCATACCCACAACATAGTTTTATTTCTCGTTTTTAGTTGGAAGCAAATGTTCGGTGTACGTAGAGTCGTATCAGTGGCAGATAGGACTTGAGAGAATATCTATCTTACCTTTAGCTCCTTGTGGGTTCGACACTCCATGCTTTTCACTTCCACCTTTGAAAATTGCTACGATGATTCCCTGAACTTGGGGATTATCAAGCTCTTTTCTAGCACCGTTGCTGGGGAGCAATAGCGTGGGGTTGATATTCTCGTGTGTGCTTGTTTGCTTTCTTCACTAAGTAGATTTTTGTATTCCCTTTTTGTTTTTAGTTTTGCTTAGTTGTGGTTGAAAATACACAAAAAAATCAAAAAAATGAAAATACAAAAAGATGCACTTGCCTCATATGCCTAAAAACTTTTTCAAAAAGAGAAGTGATTGGAAAGTTATGCATTGGAGAAGTGAGGGTCGACCTTGAGCACTTGTGTTCGTGCTCATGGAAACAATGTAGAATTTTTCATGGAAGTTTCTCTGTAAATAATTATCCCCCTGTATATATCCATTGTATTATAAAAATAATGTGCCAAGATTTGGTTTTAGGATGATTAGATTGCTTGTTTACTATGTGCAGTACAAAAACAGAAACTTTGGCTGTAGCGCGTGAATTTACATTTTTTTACTTTAAATTCAAATGGGTCTGAAACTTTTTGAACATTACTTATGTACAAATTTTGTAAATTTTCATATTTTATTTAGAATTTTTGGAGTTACAGAAGTTTACTAAATTTTCAGATTACTATAAACTGTCCTGTTTTTGACAGATTCTATTTTCTTTGTGTTGTTCGCTTATTTTGATGAGTCCATGGGTAGTAACAGGGGGTGTGAACCATGGTGAAGTTGGAATACAGTAGATAAAGTGCTAATATGAAATTGGAATGAGTTTACAACAGTACCTAAAGGTAGTGATTTGCTTTAGTATACTAACGGATCTCACAAAGTTTTTGTTAAGTTTTTGTGGATGAAGTGTTCGAAGAATGAGGAGTTACCGATGTGAGAAGAATAAAGACTGGCAAGAGTTCAAGCTTGGGTATTCCCAAGGCACCTCAAGTAAAATATTCCAAGTATACTCAAGAATCTAAGCTTGGGGATGCCCAGGTTGGCATCCCATCTTTCTTCTTCAACAATTATCGGTATACCTTGGTTTTTGTTTTGTTCACATGATTTGTGTCTTTTGTGTTTTTCTTTTTCTTTAAGAACCATGCTAGTATGAGATAGCCCTTCATTGATTTATAGAATGCTTCAAGTGCTTCACTTATATCTTTTGAGTATAATCTTATAGAAAGCTCTTTGTGCTTCACTTAAATCTTTTGAGTATGGTTTTATAGAATGCTTCGTTTTCTTCGGTTATATATTTTTGAGCTTGGATATTGGTTAGTCTATATTAATTGTAGAATGCTCCATGAACTTCACTTATATCTTTTTGGGTATGGATAATACTATCATCGAAAGTGGGTTTGGAAGAGTTTCAACTTTAGGAATTAGTGATCCCACTATTTTTGAGGGTGTTGAATCTTAGTGTGATATTTATGAAAGTGGATTTGGAGAGGTCTTAACTTTAGTTAGTAATGATTCCACTATTCTGGAAGAGGTTCCAATTGATTATGAGAATAAAGTTGCTATCTATGATGATTATCATGATGACATGTATGCTATAAAAATAATTTTAACCATGAAACTTGTCATCATTATTTTAAATTTCAATTGTATTATGCCTCACATGACAGTTATTTTGTAGAGTTTGCTCCCACTATTCCGAATGAGAAGAGTTTTTCTTATGTGGAGAGTAGTAAAATTTATATGCTTGTAGATCATGAAAAGAATACTTTATGTGATGGTTATATTGTTGAACTCATTCATGTTGCTACTGAAAATTATTATGAGGGAGGAATACATGCTTGAAGGAATTGCAATAATATCAAGTTTCCTCTCTATGTGCTTAAAGTTTTGAAGTTTTACTTGTTTTGCCTTCCTATGCTAGTTGATTCTTGTTCCTATAAATTGTGTGCTCACAAAATCCCTGGGCATAGGAAGTGGGTTAGATTTAAATGTGTCAGACATATTCTTCATGATGCTCTCTTAATGTTTCAACTCTCATCTTTTATGTGAGCATCATTGATATCATCATGCCTAGCTAAAAGGCATTAAAGAAAAGCGCTTGTTGGGAGACAACCCAATATTTACCCTTACTGTTTTTGTGTGTACACACAATTAAGCTACTGTAGTAATCATGTTTTATAGCTTTTGTTTCAATAAAGTTCCAAGTAAGACCTTTGGGAAGACTTGGGTGAAAGTTAATGTGATCTTGCTGTAAAAAACAGAAACTTTGCGTTCACAAGATTAGCTGTCATTTTTTTTTACAGAAGAGTGCTTTTGAGTTGATTCTATTTGCAGAATATTAATAGACAAATTTCTCACGTCCACCAATTTATTTCATAATTTTTGGAGTAGCAGAAGTATGGTTGCTGTTCAGATCATTACAGACTGTTCTGTTTCTGACAGATTCTGTTTTCATTGCATAGTTTGCATGTTTCCTAGTTCCTATGGCTTATATTGATCAATATAAATTGTAGAAATGATATGGTACAGTATGAATTGTGTGAGAACAATTATTAATCTTGTCTTTGATAGTACCAAAGTGAATGATTTACTCTTTATCATACTAACCCATCTCACGAAGTTCCGTTAAGTTTTGTGTGATTGAAGTTTTCAAGTTTTGAGTGAGATATCGATATGAGGAGAATAAGGAGTGGAAAGACCCTAAGCTTAGGGATGCCCAAGGCACCCCAAGGTAATATTCAAAGAATACTCAAGCGCCTAAGCTTGGGGATGCCCCGGAAGGCATCCCCTCTTTCATATTCAAAACCATCGGTATACCTTACTCGGAGCTATATTTTTATTCGTCACATGATATGTGTTTTGCTTGGAGCATATTTTCAATTTTATTTGATGTTTGTCATTGGATCTGAAATCTTGAATGAAAAGAATCTTCCCATGGCTAGTTTATTATTGGACTACTCAGTGTTCTTCACTTATATCTTTTGGAGTAATTTGTCATTTACTCACGTGCTTCACATATATCCTATGAGTAAATGGTTGAACGAATTGAATATCATCAATCTTAATTTATATATGTTTCATATGCTTATAACATGGGGAGTAATGACTTCACACATAATAAGTATATGTACCAAACTTATTGAAAGTTAGCAAACGTAGTATTGGTCACTTGAACAATTCATGAAAGAATATTGAAGGAAGAGAGATTTCACATATAAATATACTATCTTGGACATCTTTTGTAATTGTGAGCACTCAGTAAAATATGTCATGCTAAAAAGTTGATGTTGGACAAGGAAAACAACTTAATGGGTTATGTTTTCCTATATCTGAAACGTTGTATTGTCTTGGATCATCCAACATGTTGAGCTTGCCTTTCCCTCTCATGCTAGCCAAATTCTTTGCACCAAGTAGAGATACTACTTGTGCTTCCAAACATCCCTTAAACAAGTTTTGCCATGAGAGTCCACCATACCTACCTATGGATTGAGTAAGATCCTTCAAGTAAGTTGTCATCGTGCATGCACTAAAATTACTTCTTAAATATGTTTGATCTATTAGTGCGAAGAAAATAAGCTTTATATGAACTTGTGATAGGGAATAAATAAAAGCGATGGACTGCATAATAAAGGTCTTTATCACAAGCAGCAATATAAAGTGACGTTCTTTTGCATTAAGATTTTGTGCATCCAACCATAAAAGCGCATGACAACCTCTGCTTCCCTCTGCAAAGGGCCTATCTTTTACTTTTATCTTCTACCCTTATACAAGAGTCATGGTGATTGTCGGTGTCAAAACCGGCGGATCTCGGGTAGGGGGTCCCGAACTGTGCGTCTAGGCGGATGGTAATAGGAGATAAGGGACACAATGTTTTACCCAGGTTTGGGCCCTCTCGATGGAGGTAAAACCCTACATCCTACTTGATTAATATTGATGATATGGGTAGTACAAGAGTAGATCTACCACGAGATCAAGGAGGCTAAACCCTAGAAGCTAGCCTATGGTATGATTGTTGTAATGTATGTTGTCCTACGGACTAAAGCCCTCCGGTTTATATAGACAACGAAGAGGGCTAGGGTTACATAGAGTCGGTTACAATGGTAGGAGATCTACATATCCGTATCGCCAAGCTTGCCTTCCACGCCAAGGAAAGTACCATCCGGACACGAGCCGGAGTCTTCAATCTTGTATCTTCATAGTCTTGGAGTCCGGCGGATAATGATAGTCCGGCTGTCCGGACACCCCCTAGTCCAGGACTCTCTCAGTAGCCCCTGAACCAGTCTTCAATGACGATAAGTCCGGCGTGCATAATGTTCGGCATTGCAAGGCGGGTTCCTCTCTTGAATAATCCAGAGAAGATCATGAACACCAGGATAGTGTCCGGCTCTGCAAAATAAATTCCACATTCCACCGTAGAGAGAATAAAATGTACACTTAGTTCAATCTGCTGACGTATCATGCGGCGTGACATCACACCGCCACAAGGCCTTTGTTTGAATTACTATACCACCTCAGCACGTTTAGCGAAGCGGTTTCCTTGGCACGTCTTGTCGAAGCAGAGATCGTGTTCCCCTTATTCCAGGATTCTCATCAATACGTGCGTGGGTAACCCAACCGCTCCCGTCGCCACGCCTCCTCTATCGAAGGGGAATCCCAAACGGTCACGGAGACGGCCCTTGGTATTTCTTCCCCTTTATAAGAGGACCAAGGCTCGCCATTGTTCTTCAATCTCGCATCGAATCTCTTCCCTGCTCCCAGTTCCAACACCCAGAGCCTCAGATTCGAGCGCTTCAGATCCTCAATCATGTCCGGCTCCGACCTCCAGGGCCGGTGGATGCCCTCCTCCGTCATGGAGGAGGACATATTGAAGTTGCGTGAGGCCAAGTACCTGGCCTACGAGGTTTCGCACAGGTTGCCTGCCCAAGGGCAGGCTGTGCCAGCCCCCGAGCCCGGTGAATACGTCGTTTTCGTATCCCACCTCCGTCGGGGTTTAGGCTTCCCGACGGATCCCTTCATGAGGGGGCTCCTGTTCTACTATGGGCTGGACTTTCACGACTTGGCTCCGGAGTCCATCCTCCATATCTCCGCATTCATTATCGTCTGCGAAGCCTTCCTCCGCGTCATTCCCCACTTCGGCCTATGGCTGAAGACCTTCAAGGTGGAGCCGAAGATGATCGGGGGGCGTCAAGCGGAGTGCGGCGGGGTGACCATAAGCAAAAAGGTCGATGCCCCGTGGCCCGAGGGTTCCTTCCAAGAGGAACTTGGACTGTGGCAGCAGGAGTGGTTCTATATCACCGCTCCAAGGGGCAGTAGGCAAAAGCCGCCGCCCTTATTCCGCCCGGGACCTCCACGCCAACTGATGTCGTGGGTCAACCAAGGGCTCAATTAGGGGCCGTCCGAAGACGTGCCTTCACTGCAGGGCCAGATTCGAGATCTCCAAGCGAGGGAGATCGACCTGATCAAGGTGATGCAGGTTATGCTACTCAGGCATCTTCTGCCCTGCAAACGCCGTCCTCTCCGTCTATGGGAGTTCAACCCGGAGGGACCTCGAATTCTCCAACACTTCATGGGTGCGACACCCGTGGAGATGTACAAGTTGTTCTTCGGACCGCAGGTGGCGTGTCCGGATTTAGCCGAGGATGCAGGCCTAAGCCGCGATCGCCCGGATACTCAGGTAAGTAGCTCAGAGTCCGGACATTCTGTTTATGTGCCTTTCTAGAGTTCGCCTCCTGACCCTTTGTTCTTTACAGGAATGGGTGGCGCGATCAAGGCTGATAAGGTGTCTGGCCCCCCTCCCAGAGACCGCACTGGAGCCCGTGCTGGTCAGAATGTTGGAGGTTGCGCCCGCAGAAGGGGGCGACGGGGAAAATAGAGGAGCTAATATTTCGCATAAAGGGGCGACTGAAGAGGGGGGAACCAAGAACCCCTCCCTTCAGGGGGAGAAGAGGACCGCCTCCGAAGATCCGGAGGCCAAAGCCCCTAAGCGTGGGAAGAGATCTTCCCCGGGGGGTCCGGCGCCCGGAAAGAGTCCGGACGCACAATCATCATCAAAGGATCGGCCCTCCAGCGAGCCGTGAGTATGAAAGAGGGAGTTAATTAGTAAGGAAATACCTTCATTTGTGCTTCTGTAGATAACCGAAATATTTATATTGCAGTTCGGATCTGCAGCCTTCTCAGATGAGTTCATCTTCGGGGGACCTTCTTCCGGAGATGATGGAGAGCGATACGCCTCCGTCCGCAGCACCGCCAGATGAGGCAGGCGAACCCGAAGTGTCATCACGGAGGGTATCCCCGAGTCTAGAGGGGCCAGAGAGTTCGGCACCTAATAGTGTCCGGCCAGGAGAACTAAAGAATCTGCTTGAGAGGGCGTCCATTTCAGAAGATCACCGTGCGTTAATGCGTATGGTGATTGGAAGGATTTCGTACGCTGAGAGCGAATTGCGTAATGCCGCCATGAGTTTGCTGGTGGGATTTGAGGTATGCGAGAATGACGCACCCCTGTGTCTTTTAGCAGTTTTGCATATAAAAAATGCGCCCTGTATAGATAGTAGCCCCTGAGACTCAGTAGGTTGTCGGAAACGACAGCGTACCGAGGATCAAAATCTAAAGGAATGAATTCCGTCGTTCCTATGCAGGTGGCGGATAGTCCGGGGGCTAGCCGGACTAGTGAGTTTGCCGAGTTAAATCGGCAATTTGACTTGGCAGATGCGGACATCGCACTTGTCAACAGGCGAGTTGACGAGTCGCAAGGTAAAAGAGTTCTCCGCAGTCGCTTTATTAAGGGGGTCGAAGCCCTCCTCTGATAAATTATATGTTGTTTGTATAGACGGTGCTGCTGCTGTGGAGGGCCTTCGGCCCGAACTTGCTCGAGCTAAGGAGCAAGCCCGAAGGAGTGAAGCGGTTGCCTCGAGGGCGGCCGAGGAGTTGAAAGCCGAAAAGGCTGCGCACTGCCTAAGCAGGGCCGAGGTGGCCGAATTGGCCATGAAAGTAAAGGATGCTGCCGACCGCAATGAGGCTCTTGAAAAGGAGCGCTTATCGGAGAGGGAAGACCTGAAGAAGGCCACCGCCGAAGCCAAGGATGCCCGCTCTGCAATGCGGGCTATGAAGGAGGAACTGCGCCAGGCCGGGGAGATCGTGGCTAGCAAGCCTTTTCTGCTGCGTCGCCGGTTTATGGATGGAAAGTATGCTCAATTTGAGCGGCTGTGGAGTCCGGAGGATCCGTATATGTACTTAGCTGCAAGTGCGGCCGATGCCGTTAAGCACTTCCGGAGCCAGAAGGATCACGAGACGGAAGAGTTGTATTGGTCTCAATTCCACAGTCCGGATCGCCCACTTCCATTGACAGACCGATTGGCCGAATGGGCCGAGCTAAATAGATTGTCCAGACTTGCCATGCCTGACATCATGGCCCATGTCTGGCCAGAGAGGTCCAAGGCGACGAGCTACTTTAGCTTACTACAGCAATTCCTTAGAGCGTTGCCGCATATAAAGGAGATGAAGCGGTCGGCCTGCATAGAGGGCGCGCGGATGGCTCTTGCCCGTGTAAAGGCGCATTGTCCAGAGATGGACGCCACCGCTATTGCTGCCCAGGGTTCGGATGAAGACCGGCTCCCTGCCGAGCACTATTTCGGGGAAGTTATGCGTGGCGCTCGTGTAATAGAGTCGCAGTGCCCGAAGAATGTAACGTTCAAATGAACGCATTAGCTTGTAAATCGATGATTATGTTATAACTGCTTTTTATACTTGTGCGTCCAAGTAGTAAAACTTCCCCTGTGCGGCCGTTTATGTATACTTGTGTATAACTTGAAAGATGGCAGTCTTCGGCTTCAGCCCCCACGCACAAGGTGCTGGGGTGTTCGCAAAAATAGCGCATTTTCACACTTAATCCGACGTCTCGGTCCTATTATAAGGAGGTGGTAGCGTAGCGAACGAGGCAATCCGGACTATAATGCTTTATCACTTTCACTTAGCCAGTGGAGCTCGAGGGTGGGGCTACGATATATCCCCTGGTGGCATCGCCCTTCTCCGAAGTCGGAGCGCGTGTGCCTGACCGGGAAACGGCCCTTCGTCAAAGCGGGGAATTCTAAACATTCCGATAGTCGATCGAGTGGCTGACCAGTCTCTCGCTGTATCATGACAGTCAGTTTTCGGCTTTCTCTACTGAGGTGCTCGCCCAGCCGAACTGGGGCACAATCGCAGTAGTTCTCCTGGTGCCGCGTTAGCCAATGATACGGAACGTAACGCAGCAAAACACAGGAGCCGGGCAAACCCAACATTTGACCAAAGACATGATTCGGAGCTGATGCATATAATGCCTAACTCGAGACGCCGAACACTCCCTAAGGTGTTCGGTCTTTATAATAATGGGCAGAACGATGCCCTAAGCCCCTAGTGTCCAGGTACGGGCATGGTCTTCTGACGCGGCCGATGCCAAAGCATCAGGCTCCACTTTGGCTATAGGAAGAAACCAAGGGAGAATAACAACAAGAGACAGTAAAAAAGGTTTACGCAGGGTCTTAATCTGAAAAGAATCCTCACAACGGGTCCCTACTGCACGTCTGCGCCTGTGTCTCCGTTGCGCCGTTATCTTGGACGGGTATGCACGTTGTTCATCTGTAAAAAGAGAGGAACGTTTAGTTTAAAAAACAATTCGTGCGAAAAATATTAGAAATATAAATAATTAAAGCGGGGTTTGTATGAAACCGCGGTTTTCTGTGCGCGCAGCCCCCTGTGAAGGGGTATGCGGCTAGGGAGCCCCTAGCCTACTGACGCCGGATTCGTCTATCCAAGTCCGGGGTCTTGAAGTGACCCTCGCACTAAAATTACGCCACGCGGTCCAGGCATCTTGAGTGTAAGAGACGCGTAATGCGGTATGGCGTTGAAGTGGACAAAAGCCTTTCGTCCCAAGAGTGCTTGATATTCACTTTCAAATGGGATGATGTGAAAAAGTAATTTTTCGCATCGAGAATTGTTCGGCGATCCGAACACGACTTCTAGTAATATGGAGCTTGTGCACTTGGCGTAATGGCCTGGCGTCACTCCTTTGAAGGAAGTGCGACTGTGTCGAATTTTGGTAGGGTCTATCCCCATCCTACGGATTGTGTTTGAATATAGCAGGTTTAAGTCACTGCCTCCGTCCATTAGGAAGTTAGTAAATTGCAATCCGTCTGTTATGGGATTCAATATCAGGGGAGTCCGTCCCGCATTTCGAACGCTTCTGGAATAGTCCAGGTGGTCGAAAGTGATTGGTTTTGATATCCAATCTCTACGGTCTGCTGGGTTGGACCGCGTCAAGCTCTTTTTAGAAAGTGAAGCACTATTTTTCCGTATTATCACATGAAGTGAGTTTACTACTTTGACCCCTTGTGGGAAAGTCTTTTGTTTTCTGGTGCTCTGCTGGTGGGGTTTATCTTCTTTGCTTGACGCGTCGAGCCCCTTGTGTTCGGCATTTAGTCGGCCGGACTGTTTGAAAACCCAACATTCCCTGTGGGTGTGATTTGCAGGCCTTCCGGGGGTACTGTGGATTTGAAATATCCGACCCAAAATTTTATTTAAGTTGGACAATTCGTCACTGTCATCCTTAAGAGGCTATGTTTTATTATTGGGCCGCGAGCTTTTGAATCCGGCGTTGACTGCCGCGCTCTTTGGGCTTTTCTCTTTATTCCGGCGCTGCTCTTTTCTGCGCCGTGATTTTCCGTTTCCATCTCTTATCTCTGATGTACTTGGGTTGCTGGTGCTGCATCGTGCTAACCAGCTATCCTCGCCCGCACAGAAGCGGGTCATGAGGCTTGTTAGTGCGGACATTGTCCTCGGTTTCTCTTGACCGAGGTGCCTGGCGAGCCATTCGTCTCTGACATTGTGCTTGAAAGCTGCTAAGGCTTCGGCGTCCGGACAGTCGACTATTTGGTTCTTTTTTGTAAGGAACCTGTTCCAGAATTTCCGCGCTGACTCTCCGGGCTGTTGAGTTATATGACTTAGATCATCTGCATCCGGAGGACGGACATAAGTCCCTTGAAAATTTGCTCTAAACGCGTCCTCGAGCTCATCCCAACTTCCAACAGTATTTTCTGGGAGGCTTTTAAGCCAATGACGGGCTGGCCCTTTGAGCTTGAGGGGTAGGTATTTTATGGGTGGAGATCATCTCCTCTGGCCATATGTATATGTAGTATATAATCTTCTATCCAGACTCCAGGGTCTGTTGTTCCATCGGAGGCCTCTATGTTTATGGGTTTAAATCTTGCTGGGAATTCATGGTCCAGCACCTCGTCAGTGAAACATAGTGGGTGTGCGGCACCCCTGTATTTGTGTGTGCCGCTATGATCGGACACTTGACGTGTTGCCTTGCTTCCTGGGGCCTTCTCCTTTGGCCCATAGATGGATCTGGCTGGGCCATCCATCCTTCCAAGTTCGTTGGTTGGTTTATGTGTGGCGCCGCTGTCAGAATTTGGCCTATCATCTGGCCGTCTATCCAGCCAGACAGCCCCTTTATTTTTGGACGGTGGGGGCTCTATGGCCTCCTCGTCGAATTCTGGTAGCAGCTTGCGCTTCGGGTAGCTCTTTGATTGGTGGCCATTGCCGTACTTATCTGCGGTTTTGAGCACTTTGCTCCATCTCATTCTGAGTGTGTCTTCCGCTGTTTTGAGCCTCCGTTTTTCCTTCTTCAGGCTTTTTGCAGTACTGACGAGTCTTTTCCGAAGGTTCTTGCTCTCCGGCGGTGTGTCCGGTGTGAGGTCGTCCGGACTGTTGTTTTCACCTGGCCTGGACTGATTATCTGACTCGTCATGGTCGGACGGTTGCTTATCTGTGTGTTCGTCGTCCGTTTGTGAGCCCTGCCATATTGCGGGCTCTTTGGGAGTGTTGTTGTCGAGGCGGGACTTAGGACGGCGCCTGCGCCGCCGTTTTGGTCGTTTATCGGCGTGGTCATCTTCTGCCGCGGCCCGTTGATCCTCGTTATCGCTCTCCTTTGGGGTCTCTACCATATATATGTCATGTGACGAGGTAGTCCTCTCGTGCCTTATAGGCTCTGTTTCTTGTTCGTCTCCAGCATTGTCGTCTACTCCGGCAATGTCTTCGGAGTCAAGGTCCAGCATGTCAGTTAGATCGTCGACAGTGGCTACAAAGTGGGTGGTGGGTGGGCTCTGAATTTCTTCGTCGTCCATTCCCCAACCGTCCTGGCCATAGTCCGGCCAAGACTCTCCTGATAACGAGAGATGCTTTAGTGAATTCAAGATATCGCCGAAAGGCAAGCATTGGAAGATGTCCGCGGCGGTGAATTCCATAACCGGCGCCCAATCCGGATCGATTGGCACGGGCGCGGGAGGTTCGGAGTCTGGCAAGGAGTCCGGCGCCTCGGAGTCATGAGTTTCGCGGGGGACAAGATTAGTGTTCGGCTCCATCGCCGTGGATGTTGAAGCCCCCAGGGCGGCGCCTATCCACCAACCCTCGATCTGGGCGATCGGCTCCGGGCTAATGGCCGAAGCGGATCCGTGTGCGGCCACCAAGGCACTGTTCGGCGGCAGAGCTAGATCATGCCCATCGTCACAGTGCGGCGCACTCGGCTGTGGCTCGAGTCCGTCGAGGATCAAGTCTCCGCGGACATCGGCCGTGAAGTTTAGGCTTCCAAATCTGACCTGACAGCCAGGGGCGTAGCTTTCGATATGCTCCAGAAGGCCAAGTGAATTGGCCCGCAGTGCGAAGCCGCCGAATACGAAGATCTCTCCGGTGAGAAAAGTCTCACACTGGACAGCGTCGTTGGTTGAAGATGCCATCAAGCCTATCGGTGACGACACAGAGGAACTCTCAATGAAAGCACCAATGTTGGTGTCAAAACCGGCGGATCTCGGGTAGGGGGTCCCGAACTGTGCGTCTAGGCGGATGGTAACAGGAGACAAGGGACACAATGTTTTACCCAGGTTCGGGCCCTCTCGATGGAGGTAAAACCCTACGTCCTGCTTGATTAATATTGATGATATGGGTAGTACAAGAGTAGATCTACCACGAGATCAAGGAGGCTAAACCATAGAAGCTAGCCTATGGTATGATTGTTGTAATGTATGTTGTCCTACGGACTAAAGCCCTCCGGTTTATATAGACACCGGAGAGGGCTAGGGTTACACAGAGTCGGTTACAATGGTAGGAGATCTACATATCCGTATCGCCAAGCTTTCCTTCCACGCCAAGGAAAGTACCATCCGGACACGAGCCGGAGTCTTCAATCTTGTATCTTCATAGTCTTGGAGTCCGGCGGATAATGATAGTCCGGCTGTCCGGACACCCCCTAGTCCAGGACTCCCTCAGTGATCATCACCTTTCCTTTTTACACTCTTTCCTTTGGCAAGCACTTTGTGTTGGAGCGATCCGGATACATATATCCACTTGGATGTAGGTTTTCATAAATTATTATTATTGACATTCCCTTTGAGGTAAAAGGTTGGGAGGCGAAACTATCAGCCCCTATCTTTCTCTGTGTCCGATTGAAACTTTGAAACCATAAATATCACATGAGTGTTAGCAATTGTGAAAGATTAAATGATAGTTGAGTATGTGGAGTTTGCTGAACCAAAGCTCTTTCATAGACCCTTCCCGAAAATAAGATGAATTGCAATTGTTTGATGACTAAGAGCATGGTTTGTTAGTTTTCAAGAAAGTGTATGATCTATACTTTAACATGTGAATAGCTTGTTACTTGATCATGAGAAATTTTATGAGTTGAGCTACTGTTATGATATATAATGATGCTAGAAAATGTGATTGGAACTATCATTGATCAAACTTATGCACTTGCTAGCATTCACACTACATAAATTATTTCTTTATCATTTACCTACTCGAGGACGAGCAGGAATTAAGCTTGGGGATGCTGATATGTCTCCAACGTATCTATAATTTATGAATTAACTACTGTGGTGTTGTTTTTGTGCAGAAATAAAAGTTCTCAGAATGCGATGAAAATCAACAGAGAACTTTTCTAGAAAATATAAAAAATACTGGAACAAAGAATTACCGGAGGGGAGGCGCGTGGACTCCACGAGGGTGGAGGGAGCGCCCACCCCTCTGGAGCGCGCCGCTGTGCCTCGTGGACTCCCCATGGGGCCCCGTGACTTGATCTCGACGCCAACCTCTCCTATAAATGCCCAAACCTCCATAAAATAACCTAGATCAGGAGTTCGCTGCCGCAAGCCTCTGTAGCCACAAGAAATCAATCTAGGCCCTCTCTGTAACCTTACCGGAGGGGGCCATCATCACCGGAGGCCATTGGGAAGGATCTCAGAGGGGCCATCATCGCCATGAAGCCCAAGGACCAGAGGGGGAACCTCCTCCCATCCAGGGGGAGGCCATGGAGGAAGAAGCACAAGGGGGAGAACCTCTCCTCCTCGCTCTTGGTGGCACCAGAGTGCCATCGGGAGGGGAATCATCGCCGTGGTGATCGTCTTCATCAACATCACCACCATCATCACCATCCTCATCTGTTTTACGCGGTCCATTCTCCCGCACCCGCTGTAATCCCTACTTCAACATGGTGCTTTATGCCACATATTATGATCCAATGACGTGTTGCCATCCTATGAAGTTTTGAGTAGAAATCCTTTGTCTTTGGGTTGATTGATGATCTAGAATGGTATGAGTTATATGTTTTATTTTGGTGCTGTCCTATTGTGCCCTCCGTCTCGCACAAGTGTGAGGGATTCCCGTTGTATGGTGTTGCAATACGTTCATGATTCTCTTATAGTGGGTTGCTTGAGTGATAGAAGCACAAACCCAAGTAAGGGGTTTGTTGCGTATGGCATAAAGGGGACTTGATATGTTAATGCTATGGTTGGGTTTTACCTTAATGATCTTTAGTAGTTGCAGATGCTTGCTAGAGTTCCAATCATAAGTTCATATGATCCAAGAAGAGAAAGTATGTTAGCTTATGACTCACCCTCATATGAAATTACAATAGTGATTACCGGTCTTGTTAACAATTTCCTAGGATAATTTCGCACACCGACCCATCATTATTCCACACTCGCTATTTATCATATTTAGTAATATATTCTAACTTTATGATAACATCATCTACTTTTATATTTTAGCTCTCCGATATCATACAATGTTATCCTCTTCATACCCACAACATAGTTTTATTTCTCATTTCTAGTTGGAAGTGAACGTTCGGTGTACGTAGAGTCGTATCGGTGGTAGATAGGACTTGAGAGAATATTGATCTTACCTTTAGCTCCTGGTGGGTTCGACACTCCATGCTTATCACTTCCACCTTTGGAAATTGCTACGATGATTTCCTGTACTTGGGGATTATCACGCTGCGCCCCTACTGTTGCGGAGCAGCCACCTGGACGGCATGGTGGCATGGAGGCGCTTGTGGGCCAGTGGCTTCGTTCGGCGTAACGGCTTGGTTGACTCGCCGATGGGAAAGTGCACGCGCCATGGTTGCTCCTGTGATAGGGGCGGCTAGAGGGCAGCGGCTCGCCCCAGACCGAGTGCCATCACTACGGCTGTGCCCGTCGGCGAGCGGAGGAGGTGTGGATAGAGTAGCCCCTCCACACGTACCTCATGGAGCGTGGTTGTCGGGGTGTTGCTGACGTCGCTCTCCTCCGGTGCCTCTTGCTTCTGCTTCGTCCGCGGGGGAAATCGTGACGGTGTCGCCTGCTCCCACCAGATCCCCAGCGTCCACATCCTCGTGTGCCTCCGCACCTCCCACAGCGTTGGCAACTGCGGGTGGCAGAGCCTTTGAGGCGGATGGTGGAGCCGAAACACCGGACTTCTTCTTGGGCACCATGGTCGGTGGTATCGTCGAAGACATAGATGGTGATGAAGGTGACGTGCTATGCACACTTTCAGGTTCATGCAAGCGATCCGCCTACCTGGCGCGCCAAGGATGTCGTGGGAAACCATGGCCACCTATGGGACCAAGCGGCCCCTTGCTGGTTCGACAAGGGGACGTCATGTTCACATAGAGCAGAGGTGTGTGGGGTTAGTGCAGCAGGGATCACACGAGCAATTTTACCCAGGTTTGGGCCGACGTGAGGCATAAAACCTACTTCTGCTTTGGTGGATTGATGGTGGAAGAGTGATGGGGGAGCGTAGTACACTTGCCCGGCAGGGGTGGCAGTGGCTACACGCGTATGGGCGTCTGACTCACTAGTCTCACGAGCTGAACGACCCGAACCCCTTCTACGGTTGCCTTGGGCCTCCTTTTATAGGTTAAGGGGTCACCACAATGGCAAATTAGTCTTTAGACACTGATAAGATAGCTGTGACACCTGGATAATTAAGCAATAGTAATCTCCCACTAATTGTGCCATGACATCAAATTTGACTTAGCCAAATTGCCACTTTAAATTTGGATGCTTCCAATTGGCCTCAAACTGTTTTGTGCAACCTTATAGTGTTTACTAGGATTTATGAGAAAAGTTTCACCATTAACAAAAATATTTTGATAGCTAGAATAATAGGAAATAACAAAGAAAATGAGAAACAAAATATATAAAAGGAAGAAGTCAAAAGGGCTATTGTGCTACTGGGCCGAAGTAGCATAGTGTGAGGCCCAGCCCACCACCACCGTTATCCCCCACCTCCTATTCAGGGGGGATCGTGGCGTTCATCCCCCATCACCATGGCCGGAGGTACACACGTGTCGATCATCCCATGGGCCCCGTGATGGATAAGGGCAACCCCCGCACCCCTCCGCCGAAACCCTAATCCCCTTTCCCCATCTCGCTTACTCTCTCTCTCAATCCGGAGCTCGCACCCGAGCGGAGCCATCATCGCTGCTCACCATTGTCGTGGCCACTAGCCAAGCCTCGTCGTCCCGAGATGTCCAGGAGGACTCTCGTCGTCATCGACTTCACATGCGCCCACTAGATGGACCCGAGCCGCCACAGTCGTCGATCCCCTTGGCCGGTCATCCGTCTCGTTCATCGTTGTCAATCCGTTACCTCCCCACCTCCGTCGAGGTCGTCATCCGCATCAATGTGAGCTCCGCCACTTCCCCGATTATTCCCAAGCTCAGATTCGAGCTCGAGCACCCTCACCGCCGCGTCCATAGTTGTCATTGTCGGTGTCAAAACCGGCGGATCTCGGGTAGGGGGTCCCGATCTGTGTGTCTTAGGCTAATGGTAACATGAGACAAGGACACAATGTTTACCCAGGTTCGGGCCCTCTCGATGGAGGTAAAACCCTACTTCCTGCTTGATTGATATTGATCATGTGAGTAGTACAAGAGTTGATCTACCACGAGATCATAGAGGCTAAACCCTAGAAGCTAGCCTATGATGATTATGATCGTCCCTCTAAGGACTAAACCCTCCGGTTTATATATAGACACCAGAGAGGGCTAGGGTTTACACGGAGTCGGTTACAAAGAAGGAAACATAATATCCAAATCACCAACCTTGTCTTCCACACAAAGGAGAGTCCTATCCGGACACGGGATGAAGTCTTGAGTCTTTTATCTTCACGGTCCTACAGTCTGGACAAAGTATATAGTCCGGCAGTCCGGATACCCCCTAATCCAGGACTCCCTCAGTAGCCCCTGAACCAGGCTTCAATGTCGATGAGTCTGGCGCGCAGTTTTGTCTTCGACATTGCAAGGCGGGTTCCATCTCCGAATACTCCAAACTAATTATCGAACACTTAGACCGTGTCCGGATCTGCAAGATGATCTTCACATACCACCGTAGGGAGCATAGCATAAATCTGATCTGCTAGCAATCTTTGTACATCGTGCCCTTGCAACGTGGCCCGGCCCAACACAAACCGGTTTTTCTTAGCCCACCTTGATACACGTTGTGAGGCGGTTTTATTGGCACGCCCTGCCAACGCAGAGATCGTGTCCCCCTTATTACGGGATCTTCCATCAATACGGGCGTGCGCAACCCCACGACGACTGTTGGTATGATGCCGTGTTTTTAGATAAGTCTCAGGCGGTCACGCTGAGGACTCTTGATATTCACCCCCCTTATAAAGGAGTCGAGGCCTATACCTCTTTTCCACCACCATTGCGCCCTTTCGCATCTCGAGTTCTAACACCCGAGACCCAAACTCAAACACCCCAGATCCTCCAATATGTCTGGATCCAACCTTCAAGGCCGGTGGGTGGCCTCATCGGTCAAAGAGGAGGACATTGCGAGGCTTAGGGAGGTCGGATATCTGACTGCCGACATCCAGCACAGGCTTCCTGCTCCAGGGCAGGTCATCCCTACTCCCGAGCCTAATGAGAGCGTCGTATTTGTTCCTCACTTCCTTCGCGGCTTGGGCCTCACCCTTGATCCCTTTGTGAGGGGGATCATGTTCTATTACGGGTTAGATTTTCACGATCTAGCTCCGGACGCTATCCTCCATATCTCGTCGTTCATCATTGTGTGCAAGGCTTTTCTGCACGTCACTCCACACTTCGGCTTATAGCTCAAGACCTTCAATGTGAAGCCGAAGATGATCGAGGGGCGACATGCGGAGTGCGGAGGTGCCATAATAAGAAGGAACGCCGATGCCCCATGGCCAGAGGGTTCTTTCCCAAAGGTATCCAATTTATGGCAGCGGAGGTGGTTTTATGTCACGGCTCCCAGAGACACAAAGTGGGTGGCTTCCGCCGACTTCCACTCGGGCCCTCCGTCACAACTGGCATCATGGACCAATGTAGGACGGGTTTGGGGGTCTGCTTGTGATGTACCAACACTACAAAGCCGTATGCGGGAGCTTCTTGAGAGGGACATTAACCTTGTCAGCATAATTCAGGTAATGCTAATCCGACGGATGTTGCCGTGCAAACGCCGGCCTCTCCAGATGTGGGAGTTCAATCCAGAGGGTCCATGGACTATTCTGCACTTCTTCGGCCTGACGCTCGAAGGGATGTGTAAATTATTCTTCGGACCACAAGTAAAGTGTCCGGACACCACCGAGGATGCGGGCCTAAGCTGCAATCGCCTAGATACACAAGTAAGTAACCCCGAAACCGGACACTTCGTTTATATTTGTCATAATCATCATTCTTGGCCAGGAATGGCTCAACAAGGCGGAGAGAATCAGGTGTCCGGTGCCACTTCCCGAAGGCTCGCCTAGTCCCACCATAGCCAAGATGCTTGGCCGGGTGCTTAGCAAAATGCCCTCGGGGAAAGACGAAGGGAAGAACAGAGAAGCCGAACTTCACACACTGCACATCCAAACCGGTGGAATTGCTACCTCCCCAAAGGAGGATAGTCGGGGAGGGGAATCTAAGGCCTCCTCCCTGCGTGGGAAGAAGAGGGCCGCCTCTGAAGACTTGGAGATAGAGATGCCCAAACAGGGGAAGAAAGCTTCATCAGGGGGCCCTGCCCCGAAGGGCGCCCTCACCGCGTCATGCCCGCCAACGGGCTAGCCCTCAACCGAGCTGTAAGTTAACCATAAATTCGAAGGTACTGCTTTTCTCTGAGTACAATAACCAGGATCCATTCTTTGCAGTCTGGCTAGCAGCTCTTCTTGATAGAGTTCGTCTTCGGGGGACCTCCCTCCGGAGATGATGGAGAGTGAGACCCCACCAACCTCTCCGCCTCATGAGGCGGGCAACCCCGAGGTGTCGTCACGGAGGAGTCCGGATCTGCCGAAGCCAGAAGCTACTCCTTCGGCCGCCCTGAGCCCAGAGTGTTTGGCTCCCACGCAGGCGATGAGAAGGGTCCGACATAGGTCGGTGTCCGGGCATACACACTGACGGGCCTTCTGGAGCGAGCTGCTCTCTCGGAGGAGCACCGTTCATTAATGAGCACGGTGCTCAAGAAGATTTCATCCGCCACAAGCGGTTTGAATGAAGCATTTACGAGCCTGCTCAGAGGCTTTGAGGTATGTAATGAAAAATACATAATTTTTGGCTGTGAGGCACGCGCTAGGTGTGCTCCATAAGGATAATATCCCCTGAGACTCTGGTTGCCCACCATATTGTGTAAGTAATGATTGCGTTGTATATATGCGCAGGTGTCTAAGGATCCGGCAGCCGACCAGTCCGTTGAAGTTGCCAAACTAAGGAGGCAGATTGGAGCGATTGATGCCGATATCACGCTGGTGAACGAGCGGCTGAATGAGTCACAAGGTATGTGCTCTGCTTTCCTTATTATGTTGTATAGGAAAATTTGAGGGGGGCATAATATTAATGCGATATGCTTGGACTGCAGACGGTGCTGCTGCCGTGGAAGCCCTGAGGGCGGAACTTGCCCAGGCCAAGGAACAAGCTCAGGCTAGCACTGCGACTGCCCTAAAGGTGGCCGAAGAGTTGAGAGCCGAATAGGCTGCTCATCGCCGAAGCAAAGACAAGATAGCCGAAAAGGGCTGTGGAGCTGAAAAATACCGCCGACCAGTATGAGCTCCTTGAAAAGGAGAATTAGGTTAATTCGGCTGACCTGAACAAGGCACTTAATGCGGCCAAGGAGATGCGGACCAAAATCAGGGATGTGCGGGAGGAGCTTTGACAGGCCGGAAAAATCACGGCTGGAAACCCCTACTTATTGCGGATGAAGTTTTTAGATCCGAAGTATGCTCCCCTGGATCGATGCTGGAGTCCTGCAGACGCGTATGCGGACTTGGCGAAGAGTACGGCTGGTGCGGCCAAGTTTTTCGAGGATCAAGGTGATAAAGAAGTGGAGAAGCTGTTCTGGTTGCAATTCAATGCTCCCGCGCGCCCATTACCGTTGAGTGAGAAGATGGCTGTTGTGGCTGAGCTTCATAGGCTATCCGGTCTTGAGATGTGGTCTGTAATAGACCATCTTTGGCTGAAGGAGCCGAAGCCGGACAGTTATTTTGGTTTAGTGCAACAATTCCTTGGTGACGTATCACGGATTGATGCCATGAGAAGGTCAGCGTGTATAGAGGGTGCACGAATGGCTCTTGCCTACGTTAAAGCATATTGGACAGATATGGAGGCCACCATCGTTGCGACCCAGAATCTGGCGGGAGGCCAGGATCCGGCCGAGCACTACTTGGAGCAGGTAACAGAAGGTGCTCGTTTAATAGAGGCGCAGTGCTCGAAGAATGTCTTGTTCGAGTGACAAATCGTGTCATTGTAAAAAAAATGTTATTTTGATTACAAGGCTATATTTATACTTTTTGCCCGAAAGTATTATTGTGCCTCCTGTGCGGCCGTTTTTATGTATATGTGTAATCTAAAAGTTAGCGGTCGTTGGCTTCAGCCCCCACGCATAAAATGCGGGGGTGTTCGTGAAAAATATGCATAATCACAATTGATCCAACGTCTTGGTCCATTAAGGAGGTGATCGCACGTCGAACTAGGCAACTGGACTATACAACTGTAACACTTTCACTTAGCCATAGGAGTTTGACGGTGGGGCTACTATGTAGCCCCTGGTACCTTTGCGTGCATCCGAATACAGGCGCGTGTGTACATGAACGGGAAACGGTCCTTCGTTAATGCGGAGGAATCCTAAAGATTCCGATAGATCTTCGAGTGGTTGAACAGTCTCTCGCTATATCATGACAGTCAGTTTTCGGCTTTCTCTACTGAGGTGCTCATCCGGAATAACCAGGGCACAATCGCAGTAGTTCTCCTTTGGCTGCCTTAGCCGATAAGAACAGAACGTAAGGCGGCAAAACCAGGAGCCGGGCAACCCCAACATTTGACCAAAGACATGATTCAGAGCTGATGCATATAAGGCCAAACTCGCGACGCCGAACACTCCCGAAGGTATTCAGACTTTATGACATATACTGGGCTGAGTAACGCCCTTTATTATGAACGCTGTATTTCTAGGTACGTGCATTAGTCTATCATGGTGAAATGCCAATAATGGCAGTATCCTCTGTGGGTGTAGTACCCACGGGATGTATAAACAACAAGAGGCAATAAAAAAGGTTTACACAGGGGCTTAATCTAAAGAGAAACCTTTGAGCGGGGCCCTGCTGCACGTCTGCGCCTTTGTCTCTGTTGTGCCGTGTCCTGGAAGGGTATCGCATGAATGGTGTCTGTAAAAAGAGAAACTCATGTAGAAGAGCCTAACATGAGCGTGCGGTGGATAGTAAAAGTGTAAGACATTGGCCTGTAAATAAGGTCAAGCCAACAGTGGGGCTTTATTAAATAATTATAGCCCCTGGTGTCCTTTATGGGATTACATATATGGCGCCCTAGCTCAGGTTTATCCGAGCTGCCGGACTCGTCTAACCGTGTCCGTGGTCTTAACGACCAGCCATGCTTTCTGGTGTTAGAGGCCGCTTAGAGTCTGGCTGCTAGAGCCGTCGCGTATTCCTCCGCGCGTGCGGAGCGCTCTGTGTTTCCGTTAACGGTGATAACGCCTCATGGACCGGGCATCTTGAGTGTGAGGTAGGCGTAATGCGGTACTGCGTTGAAGCGGGTGAATGCCATTCTCCCGAGCAATGAGTGATAGCCGCTTTGGAGGGGGGCGATGGTGAAGAGTAGTTCTTCGCTTATGAAGTTGCCGGGGGAACCGAATGTTACCTCCAGTATGATGGATCCCCTGCCGTGGGCTTCAACGCCTGGTATAACCCCTTCAAAGGTGCTGTTGCTTTGGCTGATTCTAAATGGGCCTATCCCCATCCTACGAACAGTGTCCTGGTATATTAAATTGAGACTACTGCCGCCGTCCATCAGGACGTGAGTAAGATGGTATCTGTCGATTATTGGGTCGAGCACCAAGGCATCTGATCCTCCGTGCCAAATACTAGTCGGGCAGTCCGTGTGATCGAAAGTGATCGGACAAGCCGACCAGTGGTTTGGTTTGGGTACGACGGGCTCTATAGAGTATGCATCATTGAGCGCGCATTCGTGCCTTCTCATGGATGTGTGAGTCGCGTGGATCATGTTTACTGTTTTTACCTCTGGTGGGATTTTTTTCTTTCCCCAGTGTTCGGCTGGCGAGGCTCATCCTCATCTTCACTTGGTGTTTCCCTTCCGTTGTGTTCGGCATTTAATTTGCCGGCCTGCTTGAAGACCCAGCATTCTCTGTGAGTGTGGTTCGCAGGTTTGTCGGGGGTGCCCTGAATTTGGCACAGTCTGTCCAGGACTCTGTTCAGACCGGACGGTCCCTCTTTGCTGCCTTTAAATGGCTTCTTTTGCTGACCGGGTCAAGAGCCCCTGAATCCGGCGTTGACAGTTTTGTTGTCCGGGCTCTCTTCCTTGTTTTGACGTTTGTTTTTATTGCGCCGTGGCTTCCCGTTGCCATCCCTTATTATGGATGTGCTTGGGTCGCTGGTGCCTTTATGGGCCAACTAGCTATCTTCACCCGCGCAAAAGCAGGTCATAAGGCTTGTTAAGGCTGCCATTGTCCTTGGCTTTTCTTGGCCAAGGTGTCTGGCGAGCCACTCGTCTCGGATGTTGTGTTTGAAGGCCGCTAAGGCGTCGACATCCGGACAATCGAAAATTTGATTCTTCTTAGTGAGGAATCTGTTCCAAAGCATGCGGGTGGACTCTCTGGGCTGTTGGATTATGTGACTTAAATCGTTCGCATCCACAGGCCGGACATAAGTCCCTTGAAAATTGGCCCTGAAAACGTCCTCGAGTTCCTCCCAATTTCCAATTGAATTTTCGGGGAGGCTTTTCAACCAGTGTCGAGCTGGCCTCTTCAACTTGAGGGGAAGGTATTTGATGGCGTGGAGGTCGTCCCCATGAGCCATGTGTATATGCAGGATAAAATCCTCGATCCAGACCCCTGGGTCTGTCGTTCCGTCGTATACCTCTATGTTCACAGGTTTAAAACCTTGTGGAAATTCATGGTCCAGTACTTCTTCGGTGAAGCACAGGGGGTGAGCAGCCCCTCTGTATCTGGACGTGATGTGGCATGCCGTCGGTTGTTGTTGTGTCCGGTGTTAATTCCGAACTGGTATCCGATCGGTATGATCGTTTTTGTGACCATAGTCCTGCGCCGGGGTGTGTCCTTTAGATCCATAGATGGACCTAGCCGCGCCAGCTTTCTTATCCAGGAGCTCGCGTAAATCGTGTGCGGCGTCAGTAGCCGCTCTGTTGCAGTTATGAAGTGGTTTGTCCGGCCTCCTGGCCATGTTGTTCTTTGGTGGAACGGCCTCGTCGTCGAATTCTGGCAGCATCTTGCATTTTGGATAGCTCTTTGTATGGTGATCGGCGCCATACTTTTCTTCAGTGTCTAGCACTTTATTCCATCTGCGATTGAGCATTTCCTGTGCGGCCTTTAGCCGTTGCTTCTAATTCTTTAGACTTCTCGCAGTGGCCATAAGCCTTCTGTGGAGGTTATCTCATTCCAAGCGCGTTTCCGGGATGATGAATGCATCATCATCCGGACTGTGTTCTTGTCCCGGGGCGGTTCGATGAATTCGTCCCTTGGGATCATTGTGATCGGGTGTCTGCTCCGAGCTGTGTTCGGCGTGACCTGGCTCATCCTGTTCCATTGCTGGGTCCATATGGTCGTTATTGCCTTCGGAGTTGACTGGGGTGTCGATCTTTCTGGCGCTCTTATCACTATTTTTACTGTTGCTGGACTTGGAGCGGCGTCTGCGCGGTCGTTTTGGCTTTTGCTCGGTGGTTTTATCTTCCGGATTGTCGCCGTCGTCCTCCTTAGGCGCATCCACCATGTGTATATCGTATGATGAGGTGGCAGTCCAGCGCCCAGTGATTCTGAATCGTTTGCTGCACCGACATCCATACCGTCGGTATCATCAGAGTCGAAGTCAAGCATGTCTGATACATCGTCGACAGTGGCTATGAAGTGGGTGGTGGGTGGGCAACGAATTTCTTCGTTGCCTGCTTCCCATTCGAGCCGGACATAGTTCGGCCTAGAGTCTCCTGACAAAGAGAGAGACTTTAACGAGTTCAGCACATCGCCCAATGGCGAGTGCTGGAAGATATCCGCAACGGTGAACTCCATTACCGAAGCCCAACCAGGTTCGGCGGGCTCAGGAGTGCGCGGACTGGAACCTACAGCCGGATACAAGTCCGGGGGTCCGGCGTCACAGGCTTCTTTGGGGGTGAGGCCTGTGTTCGGCTCTACCGCCGATGAGTGTGCGTCCTGCGGGGCGGGGTCCATTCACACGTCCTTGGGCAACGCAATCTGCTCTGGATTTAGGTCCAGGGCTCCTGCAGGGGCGATATCCCGAGCATTGTCCGACTGCAGCTCTAAGCCGTGCTCATCGTGACCGTCCGGCGCTCCTGGCACAGGCCCGAATCCGTTGAAGATCAAGTCTCCGCGGATATCGGACGTGTAGTTCAAGTTTCCGAATCTGACCTGGTGGCCAGGGGTGTAGCTGTCGATCTGCTCCAGGTGGCCAAGCGAATTGGCCAACAGTGCGAAGCCGCCGAACACGAAGATCTGTCCGGGGAGAAAAGTCTCACCCTGGACTGCGTTGTTGTTGATTGAAGGAGCCATCGAGCCTTGCGGCGACGACATAGAGGAACTCTTAATGAAAGCACCAATGTCGGTGTCAAAACCAGCGGATCTCGGGTAGGGGGTCCCGATTTGTGCGTCTTAGGCTAATGGTAACAGGAGACAAGGGACACAATGTTTACCCAGGTTCGGGCCGTCTCGATGGAGGTAAAATCCTATTTCTTGCTTGATTGATATTGATGATATGAGTAGTACAAGAGTTGATCTACCACGAGATCGTAGAGGCTAAACCCTAGAAGCTAGCCTATGATGATTATGATTGTGATCGTCCCTCTAAGGACTAAACCCTCCGGTTTATGTAGACACCGGAGGGGGCTAGGGTTTACACGGAGTCGGTTACAAAGAAGGAAACATAATATCCGAATCGCCAAGCTTGTCTTCAACGCAAAGGAGAGTCCTATCCGGACACGGGACGAAGTCTTGAGTTTTGTATCTTCACAGTCCTATAGTACGGACAAAGTATATAGTCCGGCATTCCGGATACCCCCTAATCCAGGACTCCCTCAGTCATCGCCGTCGCGATCGAAGCTGCCGTCTCCCAGGTGCCCCCCTGCACCCTCGTGCAGCTTCCGTGTTCGCGACTCCCTGCAGCTACCTGCACTTTCACGCCCCCCCCACCGTGCCTCTGCTCACTCGCCCCTCGCTTACGCCGCCCGCACCTTGCCTCGCGCGCCTGTCTGCCGTTGCTTGTGTCGCGTCGCAGTTGCTCGTGCCTGCCATTGGACGCGGCCACGTGCTATTGACCGCTCGTGGCCGTACCGGCTCCGCCCCCGCTGCCTGCTGCACTGCTGCTGCTCCGCAACGCGTGCTCACCCGCTGCCGAGTCCCACTCGTCCGCACCTCCACCCGCCGTTGCTTCTTGCGCCTGCTGCCTCCGCCTCTGCCCACAACTGCCGGCAGCCACCCCGCCCCGTGCCCGCCTACTGCCGCCATCGCCACCTTCACACGCCTCCCCGACGCCCCAGCCTGCTGCTCCTGGCCACAACCACTGAGCGCCGGTGTCCACGCGGGTGGGCGTGCCCAGCGAGGCCGCCCGTGCCCGCACGCCTTCACCCTTTGCTGGTCATGGCTTCAGTCGGTCGGCTGCGCCCATGGCCTCGGGCATGGCCGGCGGCGCCCAAGACCTATGTGCGTGTTGTGTGTTTGGTGTGTGCACTGTACCGTGTGCTAGCTTTTGCAAATCCACATTGGATGCCAATTTGTACAACAACAAAACAACAACAAAACTTTTCCCAATGTCGGTAAAAATTATACGTATATGTAGTACACTTGACAAGGTTCAAAACATTTCATTGGACCAAATTCAAAAGGTGTGAGGTTTAAATGCTATGAAAATGACAAAAGTCTAAGTTCTGTTAAGTGAAAGACTGAAAACAGCTTTATTTTCATGGCTACTTTAGAGCTATTGATGATCAAGCTAATGAGCTCTAATATGGATAAAAGTGGTACTAACGTGTAGATCGCAGAAAAATGCTCACAACTATATATGGCACAAAATCATAGGATGTATAGATCAATAGCAATAGCCTCGGAAAAATGGCTCAGTGGTGTTTAAAACTGAGCGCTTCCAGACTTGGCAGAATTTGGGAGATATTCAGAAAACTTCAGAAAGTCATAGGAATTCAACTGTAGTCCGGATCGAAAAAATTGCTACATGAAAGTTGCTCAGAAAAATGAGATGCATCCAAATACGCAGTTCGTTCATCTGCCACACGTCCCTAGCATACCGAAAATGCAATAATCCACCTCTTGTTCATCTGTCCGAAAACGTCAAACATCGAGAATACTTTCCCGGATCTTTTCCCTTTCGCTAGTAACACCTACTACCATGTTAGGGCACTACTAGCACCGCTATTTGCTTTGTAATGCATCATGATGCATCTATTTGCAATGTATTCATTGTTTATCCCCCCTCTTCTATCCGGTAGACTACGAGCCTGACGCCGCTGCTGCCCTGATCGACTACGGTGTTGGCGACCCCTCCTTGCCAGAGCAACCAGGCAAGCCCCTCCCCCCTTGATCACCCGATATCGCCTATTCCTTCTCTCTACTGCTTGCATTAGAGTAGTGTAGCATGTTACTGCTTTCGGTTAATCATATTCAGCTGCATAGCCTGTCTTTGCTACTACTGTTGTTACCTTTACCTACAATCCTAAATGCTTAGTATAGGATGCTAGTTTATCATCAGTGGCCCTACAATCTTGTCCGTCTGCCATGCTATACAATCTGGCCGTGATTGATAACCCACTAGTGTAGGGGATCGCAACAGCTTTCGAGGGTAGAGTATTCAACCCAAATTTATTGATTCGACACAAGGGGAGCCAAAGAATATTATTAGGTATTAGGAGTTGAGTTGTCAATTCAACCACACCTGGATAACTTAGTATCTGCAGCAAAGTATTTAGTAGCAAAGTAGTATGATAGTAATGGT
The DNA here is from genome assembly GCA_963921465.1 of Triticum timopheevii. Lineage (NCBI taxonomy): Eukaryota > Viridiplantae > Streptophyta > Magnoliopsida > Poales > Poaceae > Triticum > Triticum timopheevii. Next base: position 300,048,778 of record OY997274.1, read on the forward strand.
AACAGTGGCAAAAATAAAGATAATAGTTTGGTAGGAATTGTAACAGAAGCAACGGAAAAGTAAATAAGTGAAACACACTAGGTGAAAAGGTCGTAGGCATTGGATCAGTGATGGATAATTATGTCGGATGCGATTCCTCATGTAATAGCTATAACATAGGGTGACACAGAACTAGCTCCAGTTCATCAATGTAATGAAGGCATGTATTCCGAATATAGTCAGACGTACTTATGGAAAAAAAACTTGCATGACATCTTTTGTCCTACCCTTCCGTGGCAGCGGGGTCCTAGTGGAAACTAAGGGATATTAAGGCCTCCTTTTAATATACCGGACCAAAACATTAACACATAGTGAATACATGAACTCCTCAAACTACGACCATCACCAAGAAGTATCCCGATTATTGTCCCTTCGGGGTTGTCGGATCATAAAACATAATAGGTGACTATAGACTTGCAAGATATGATCAAGAACACATATATATTCATGAAAACATAATAGGTTTTGATCTGAAATCATGGCACTCGGGCCCTAGTGACAAGCATTAAGCATAGCAAAGTCATAGCAACATCAATCTCAGAACATAGTGGATACTATGGATCAAACCCTAACAAAACTAACTTGATTACATGGTAAATCTCAACCAACCCACCACCGTCCAGCAAGCCTACGATGGCGAGCATCATGAAATTGGTGATGGAGGATGGTTGATGATGACGACAGCAACGAATCCCCCTCTCCATAGCCCCGAACGGACTCCAAATCATCCCTCCCGAGAGAGATTAGGTCTTGGCGGCGGCTCCATATCGTAAAAGACGATGAAACTTTCTCTCTGATTTTTCTCTCCGTGAAACGGAATATATGGAGTTAGAGTTGAGGTCGGTGGGGCCTCAGGGGGCCCACGAGATAGGGGGCGCGCCCAGGTGGGGAGGGAGCGCCCCCACCCTCGTGGACAGGGTGTGGACCCCTTGGCCTTGATTCTTTTGCCAGTATTATTTTATATTTTCCAAAACTTATCTCCGTGGGTTTTCAGGTCATTCCGAGAACTTTTGTTTTCTGCACAATAAACAACATCGTGGCAGTTCTGCTGAAAACAGCGTCAGTCCGGGTTAGTTTCATTCAAATCATGCAAGTTAGAGTCCAAAACAAGGGCAAAAGTGTTTGGAAAAGTAGATATGTTGGAGACGTATCAACTCCCACCAGCTTAAACCTTTGCTTGTCGTCAAGCAATTCAGTTGATAAACTGAAAGTGATAAAGAAAAACTTTTACAAACTCTGTTTGCTCTTGTTGTTGTAAATATGTAAAGCCAGCATTCAAAGTTTCAGCAAGTATTATGAACTAACCATACTCACAAGAACACTTAGGTCTCACAATTACTCATTTCAATGGCATAATCAGCTAGCGAGCAATAATAATAAAACTCGGATGAGAACACTTTCTCAAAACAATCATAATACGATATAACAAGATGGTATCTCGCTAGCCCTTTCTGAGACCGCAAAACATAAATGCAGAGCACCTTTAAAGATCAAGGACTGACTAGACATTGTAATTCATGGTAAAAGAGATCCAATCAAGTCATACCCAATATAAACTAATAGTAATGAATGCAAATGACAGTGTGCTCTCCAGCGGGTGCTTTTTAATAAGAGTGTGATGACTCAACATAAAAGTGAATAGATAGGCCCTTCATAGAGGGAAGCAGGGATTTTTAGAGGTGCCAGAGCTCGATTTTAAAATAGAGATTGAATAACATTTTGAGCGGCATACTTTCACTGTCAACGCAACAACTATGAGATGGCTATATCTTCCATACTACATGCATTATAGGTGGTTCCCAAATAGAATGGTAAAAGTTTATACTCTCCCACCACCAACAAGCATCAATCCATGGCTTGCTCGAAACAATGAGTGCCTCCAACTAACAACAGCCCTGGGGGAGTTTTGTTTAATTATTTTGATTTGCTTTGGTCTTTTTGGATCATGGGACTGGGCATCCCGGTTACCGGCCCTTTCTCGTGAATGAGGAGCGGAGTCCACTCCTCTTGAGAATAACACACCTAGCATGGAAGATACAGGCAGCCCTAGTTGGAACAGGAGCTGCTTGAGCATACAAAACAGAATTTCATTTGAAGGTTTGGAGTTTGGCATATACAAATTTACTTGGAACGGCAGGTAGACACCGCCTATAGGAAGGTATGGTGGACTCATATGGAACAACTTTGGGCTTATGGAGTTTGGATGCACAAGCAGTATTCCCGCTTAGTACAGGTGAAGGCTAGCAAAAGACTGGGAAGCGACCAACTGAGAGAGCAACAACAGTGATGAACATGCATTAAAATTAATTGACACCGAGTACAAGCATGAGTAGGATATAATCTACCATGAACATAAATATCGTGAAGGCTATGTTGATTTGTTTCAACTACATGCGTGAGCATGTGCCAAGTCGAGTCACTCAATTCATTCAATGGAGGATACCATCCCATCATACCACATCATAATCATTTTAATAGCATGTTGGCACGCAAGGTAAACCATTATAACTCATAGCAAATCAAGCATGGCACAAGCAACTATAATCTCTAAATGTCATTGCAAATATGTTTACTTCATAATAAGCTGAATCAGGAACGATGAACTCATCATATTTACAAAAACAATAGAGGTCGAGTTCATACCAGCTTTTCTCATCTCAATAAGTCCATCATAGGTTGTCGTTATTGCCTTTCACTTGCACGACCGAACGATGTGTATAATAATAATAGTGCACATGCATTGGACTAAGATGGAATCTGCAAGCATTCAATTCAAGAGATAAAACAAAGTAATATGGGCTCTAAGTTAAATAAATAATCATGCATATGAGAGCCACTAAGCATTTTCAATAAGGTCTTCTACTCTCGACCCCCAAAGGAAAGAAAACAAAATAAAACTATTTACACGGGAAAGCTCCCAACAAGTAAGAAGAAGAACGAGAAAACATTTTGGGTTTCCATTTTAATTTCTACTACAAGGATGGAAATTAAACTAACTAAATTTTTTTGGTTTTTCTTAGGGTTTATCAAACACACAAGAAGAAGGCGAGAAAAAGAAAATTAAACTAGCATGGATAATAGAATGAAAGAGTATGAGCACCGACAACTAGAATAGTGTGTGAACATGAATGTAAAGTCGGTGAGAAATACGTACTCCCCCAAGCTTAGGCTTTTGGCCTAAGTTGGTCTACTGCCAAGGACCGCGGCTTCTCTCCCTGGTGTACTGAGGGGTGTAATCAGGATACCACTGGCTGGCCATCTCCTCCGGATCCCACTGGTAAGATGATGAACAATAAGGGTCTAGTGAAGGTTCCTGCTCAGGATCAGGCTCTGGAGTGGATGCTTGGCCTCGATGCGTGTACACCGCCTCCGGTGTGACAAGATAATTAACTGCAGTCAAATCAAACAACATAGGCGCGGGCATAATAATAGTCTCACTGTGTTTCTTATTAAATCTCAGGTTATACAGAAGCATCTTATCTTCGTTTTCATCAATAAACTCATGCGCTACCATGCTCCTGTAATCTAAAATTAAGGAGGCAATATTGTCTCCTCTTTCTCATGGTGCCTAATAGGTATCTCAAAATATTTAGCAAGACGTGCAGCATAGATACCTCCAAAGATGGGGCCTTTTGCACGATTCAGGCTTAGACGTTTAGCAATAACGGCACCCATACTAAAACTATTATCACCAAACAAGGCATGGAGAAAAATAATAATATCTGGAACATTAACGTTTCCACTATTTCCACGACCAATTAAGCATCTACTAGCAAATATGGCAAAGTAGCGTAAAACAGGGAAGTGTATGCTAGAGATTCTCGTATCGGAACCCTTCTTTGGATCCCCTATAGTGATAGTGTTAACAAAGCCATCCACATCTTTACGATGTGGTTCATCTAATTTTCACTCAAAGGGTATCCTACATACCGCACAAAAATTACGTAAAGACATTTCCCTGAATTCATCATATAAATGAAATGATACTGAAGGTGGTGACTTCTTAGGATAATAATAAAAGTTTTGCATGAAAGTATTGGTGAGTAAGAGATACTGATCGATCTGGTCGTGGAGGAAATCGGTGAGGCCAGCATTCTCGATCAAAGAATAAAAGTCTTCATAAATTCCGGCTTCTCTCAAGAAATTGTCGCATGGCCATTCACACGGCCGTACTTCCGCTATGCGAGGAAGATTATACTTGGCCTTTTCCTTCTCTTTAGCTTGTTTTTCCTGGGACCCTTGGCTAGAAGAGCCCCTCAAAAATCTCCTTAACATTTTCTGAAAATTTCTAAAATTTTAGTATCTTCAAAATAAAAGTGAATAAAACTAAACAAGATTGGTAGCAACTACTCCTACAAGTGCCTAGAGCTTATATCATGCATTAGAATTACTTGGTACCTCATAAATTTGACATGCAAGCTCAAGAAAAGGGTCACCTATGCAGAAAAAAATTGCAATGAATAAAGCACTAGAACAAAAACTAATTGGACCAATGGAGGAGTCACATACCAAGCAACAATCTCCCAAAGCAGTTTTGTGAATGGAGTTTTGAGCAAGGAGATCGAAAATCGCAGCAAAATGAGCTAGAACTCGTGCTTGAGCTGGATGCGGATTTTTTCCGGAAGAAGATGGAGTGTGTGGGTGCAGGAATAAGTGCAGGGGGCCACCCTGGGCCCACGAGATAGGGGGCGCGCCCAGGGGGTGTGGGCGCGCCCTCCACCCTCATGGCCTGGTGCTTGCCCCCCTGCAGTGTTTTCAGTGCCTAAAATCCTCAAATATTCCATAAAAAATCATACTAAATTTGTAGGGCATTTGGAGCACTTTTATTTTCGGGATATTTTTTATTGCACGGATAATTCAGAAAACAGACAGATAATAATTTTTTTGCTCTATTTATTTTAAATAACAGAAAGTACAAAGAGGGTACAGAAGGTTGTGCCTTCTAGTTTCATCCATCTCGGGATCATCAAAATGAATTCACCAACAAGGTTGATCAAGTCTTGTTAACAAACTCATTCCGAATAACACGGAAACGGAGAAATTTCGAATAACATTAAGTTACCTCAATGGGGATATGAACATCCCCAACAATAATAATATCATATTTTTTCTTGACAGTAGGAAGAGGAAATTCAAAACCTGCAATAATGATAGTTGGAACTTTTCCAATAGAATTGATGCTATGAACTTGAGGTTGTTTCCTCGGAAAGTGTACCGTATGCTCATTACCATTAACATGAAAAGTGACATTGCCTTTGTTGCAGTCAATAACATCCCCTGTAGTATTCAAAAAGGGTCTACCAAGGATAATCGACATACTATCGTCCTTGGGAATATCAAGAATAACAAAGTCCGTTAAGATAGTGACATTTGCAACCACAACAGGCACATCCTCACAAATGCCGACAGGTATAGCAGTTGATTTATCAGCCATTTGCAAAGATATTCAGTAGGTGTCAACTTATTCATTCAAGTCTACGATATAAAGAGAGAGGCATAACACACTAACACCGGCTCCAAGATCACATAAAGCAGTTTTAACATAATTTCTTTTAATGGAGCATGGTATAGTTGGTACTCCTGGATCTCCAAGTTTCTTTGGTATTCCACCTTTAAAAGTATAATTAGCAAGCATGGTGGAAATTTCAGCTTCCAGTATCTTCCTTTTATTTGTAATGATATCCTTCATATACTTAGCATAAGGATTTACATTAAGCATATCAGTCAAGCGCATACGTAAGAAGATAGGTCTAATCATTTCAGCAAAGCGCTCAAAATCCTCATCATCCTTTGTCTTGGATGGTTTAGGAGGAAAGGGCATGGGTTTCTAAACCCATGGTTCTCTTTCTCTACTATGCTTCCTAGCAACAAAATCTCTCTTATCATAACGTTGATTCTTTGACTATTGAAGCGTGAAGATACAAGACTCAAGCCTTTGGCCTGTGTTCGGATGGGACTCTCCTTTGCGTGGAAGGCAAGCTTGGCGATCCAGATATTGTGTTTTCTTTCTTGTAACCGACTCCGTGTAAACCCTAGCCCTCTCCGGTGTCTATCTAGACCGAAGAGGTTGGTCCTTAGAAGGCCGATCACAATTACAATCATACCATCATAGGCTAGCTCTTAGGGTTTAGCATCTACGATCTTGTGGTAGATCTACTCTTGTACTACCCATATCATCAATATTAATCAAGCAGGAAGTAGGGTTTTACCTCCATCGAGAGGGCCCGAACCTGGGTAAACATCTGTGTCCCTTGCTTCCTGTTACCATCAGCCGTGACGCACAGATCGGGACCCCCTACCCGAGATCTGCCGGTTTTGACACCGACATTGGTGCTTTCATTGACAGTTCCTCTGTGCCGTCGCTGTCAGGCTCGATGGCTCCTTCAATCATCACTAACGATGTTGTCCAGGGTGAGACTTTCCTCCTCGGACAGATCTTCGCGTTCGGCGGATTCGCGCTGCGGGCCAATTCGCTTGGCCACCTGGAGCAGATCGATGGCTATGCCCCCGGCCACCAGGTCAGGTTCGGAATCTTGAACTACATGGCGGATATCCGAGAAGACTTGATCTTCAACGGATTCAGGCCAGCGCCACGGGCGCTGAACAGTCACGATGAGCACGGCTTACACCTGCTATCAGACGATGCTCGGGATATCACCCCGGTAGATGCCTCAGATCTAAATCCGGGGTAGGTTGCATTGCCTGAGGACGGAGGGCTAGACCCCGCCTCGCAGGCCGTACCCTCATCGGCGATGGAGCCGAACACAGGCCTTGCTTCTGAGAGAGCCCGTGACTCCAGACCCCCGGATTCGTATCTGGTTGTAGGTTCCAGTCCGCGCGTCCCCGAACCCACCGAGCTGGGTTGGGCTCCGGTGATGGAGTTCACCGCGGCGGACGTCTTTCAGCACTCGCCCTTTGGTGACATGGTGAACTTATTGAAGTCTCTCTCTTTGTCAGGAGACCCCAGGCCGAACTGGGTCCGGCTTGAGTGGGAAGCAGACAACGATGGAATTTGTTGCCCACCCACCACCAACTTCATCGCCACGATCTATGATCTAACCAACGTGCTTGACTTCGACTCCGAAGACATCGATGGTATAGACGACGATGTAGGAGAATTACAGGAGCCATCGCTCATAGGGCGGTGGGCGGCGACCTCCTCATACGATGTACATATGGTGGACACTCCAAAGGAAACCAATGGCGGCGAGGCGACGGAGGACAACCCCTCAGGGAGAAAAGCAAAATGTGTGTGTCATCGGTGCCACTCCAAGCCCCGCCACATCAACACTGGCCCCAGAGACGAAAGCAGTCTGGATGGTGCCGAAGAGGAATACAGCCCTGGCCAGCCTACCCTTAAGCAGGCCGGACCGGTCACGATGGGATACTTGGAGAGGGGAAATTATACACCCCCCTTCGACGATGAGGTAAGCCTCGGCAATGACGAATTCGGCGTACCTGCAGACCCAGTGGAGCAAGTTCGCTTCAAGCGACTGCTCATGGCCACGGCAAGGAGCCTGCAAAGGAAGCAAGAGCAGCTTAAAGCTGACCAAGATGTGCTATTGGATAGGTGGACCAAGGTACTGGCCACCGAAAAGTACGAACTCGACAGCCCTGGCAAAGGGCATACACGGCACAACTGGCTACCTCAACTCGAGCAGGAAAACCATAGGCACGCACCCAGACGCCCACACATCACTACGGTCCAAGACAGTAAGAAGCATACGCGAAGAGGCACCCTCAAGCATCGGTGCAACGGCAACAAACGCCAGGTCAAGGAAACGGGTGCTGGGTCCAGTAAATACCAGTCCGGTCAACGGACAAAGAGCAGCTCAAGCCTATTCGGCCCGAGCCACACGCTCGATCAACCATGTGAAATTCATGTTAATCCTAGAAGGACGGCAAAGCATACCAATAGAGAATGCAGGATCCTCAAAAAAAAGCGGCTGGTCGCACGCCGGAAGCAATAAGGGAAGATGCCTCACCAAGAACCCCCTCCCCAGAGCGTAACGGTACGGCCGGCCGCCCATGATCACATAAATCACAGCAGGTCAATTGCAGTGCCTCTAGGCCTAGTAGTCCGGGGGCTCCATAACCCACAAAGCCCACAAGGGTATGAAGCCACAAAAAAATCTCCTAAAAGATGTAAGGCACAAAGGCCAAGTTTTATTGGCCCACCACTCTAACGGTTGTCTTCGGATCACCCAAAAATGCTACGCCCAATAATAAATCTTCGGCACCTCCCCACCATGCGGAAGTTTACCGTATGCTAACGGGATAAACCACATCGACTAGATTCCACGTGGTAAATTACTCAGGCCAACTATCCGGACACCCATTGCGGAGTCCGCACTACCTCACGGTATAACGGCTGGGCACACCGGGGCCCGATTAGGGACCCTGGGACAAACAACAAGACGACACCCAGCTGCCTTCAAGCATTTTTCATTTACAAACTAACGATTGACGCAGAACAGGATTGGCGGCATGGAATTAGCCCGGACACACAAAGGAAGGAACATGCAGGTAGAAGGCAGTTCGGATTCATTCTTGATCCACTCACAACCCCCTCCAGTCCGGCCACAACAGGTTCCGCCAAATAACACCTCTTTCCATACATCATACTCATATGCACAGACATATAATCCTAATACAATGCGTAGACTTAAATAGCAATTACCGGACGTCGTTCATCGCCGACGCCTCTTTGCCAAAAATGACAGCCACACTCCGCGTTCGCCCGGTCACACCAGGGACTTCACAGTACGGCAATAAAGTCCGACCACCTTTTTGGTTGCTCGGCACCCCGAACTTATGGCACTATATGTATCAGCTCCGAATCATGTCTTGGGTCATTGGTTGGGTTTGCCCGGCTCCCATGTTTTGGTACCTTACGTTCTGTTCTGTCGGCTAAGGTAGCGCTGGGAGAACTACTGCGATTGTGTCCCGGTTCAGCCGGACGAGCACCTCAATAGAGAAAGCCGAAAACCGACCGTCATGATGAAGCAAGAGCTGGTCAGCTGTTCGAGAGGTTATAAAATCCTTAAAGATTTATTCCGCACAACGCCATTATAAATGCTGAGTGCGACGGATCGGTTTTCTGATCAGGCGCCAATAGAGCCCCTAGTTCGGCCTTCCGAACACTAGGGGCTGCGCCGACCATACTCGAATTCCTATGGCTAAGTGAGAGTAATAAAGCCTTATAGTCTGATTGCCTGGTTCGCGAAAAGAGACACCTCCTCAAAAGGACCCAACTATTGGATAAAGAGCGTCCAGATATATCCCAAACACCCCCGTATTCTTTTTATGAGGGGGCAGAAGCCGATGACTGGCCAACTCTCAGGATTTTCGTACAATAAACAGCCGCACAGGAAGAACATATGTTCAAACAAAAACATGCAATACATACATGCCATTATCCCATATTACAACAAGCGGCACAAATGCCCTCAGGGAAATATAGTGTTTTTTAGCACACTTGTCCGCCACAAGGCGGTTCCCTTTCATTACACCTTCATAATACAGCTCGGGCTTGCGGTGCTCTTTACCCTCCGGTGGCCCTTCAGTCATCAGCTTCTCCGTGTTAAGCCTCCCCCAATGCACTTTTGCACGGGCAAACGCCATGCGCGCGCCTTCTATACAGACTGATCGCTTCATAGCATCAAACCAAGGACAAGCGCCCACAATCCGCTTGACAAGTCCGAAGTAGCTGCTTGGAATCGGCTCCGCAGACCACAGTCGGACAACTAAGTCCTTCATGGCTAGTTCGGCCACCTGGTGCAGTTCGACCAGCTGTTTCAGCTGGTCGATAAATGGCACCGGATATTTCGGCGCTAGATACTGCAACCAAAAATCCCTCTCCGCAGTCTTCTTCTCCTCCGTGCGGTAGAATTGGGCGGCATCTGATATGCTGCGAGGAAGATCCGCAAAAGCCCCTGGAAAAATAAGAATTCAGCTTGCCGCTTAGGATTCTTCACATTCTAACATATAAAGAGCTCAGAATACAGAAGGCCTTACCAGCTGCCACTTTCCGGGCCTCTTGAATGTCCCGCGCAGCACCTCAAGCCTCTTCCCGAGCACCTTCCGCAGCCTCGAGAGCTTGGGCGAGTTCGGATTCTTTCCCTTCTAGACTCTGCTCCAAGCCCTCGCTTTTCTTCACAGCTTCATGGAGCTCTCGCTCAGCTGTGATAACCCTGGCCTCGTGTTTTTCATGAAGCGCCTGTTCGGCCTCAGCCTTCTTGTTGGCATCAGCCAAAGCTTTCTTTAGTGCCTCGTATTCGACACCCGCTCCTAGAGCACACAATACCAATATTTTCCATTATGCACAACTATTCGTTCGTGCCAACTCCAAGACAAATGTTCTCAAACCTACCTTGCTTGTCTCCCAGTTGCTTCCTCACATGGCCGAGTTCCTCCTCGGCCTGTGTAAGGCTCTGCTTCAGTTTGGACACTTCCGCATTATAAGCGGCTGTCCTCTCTGTGGATGCCTGCTTTCACACAAAAGGATATACGTCATTCACATAGGCTCCTGCGAGAGCAGGGGATTTGATCCCCTGCCCGGCTCTGTATCCTCCACCGGACAGTGCATCAGGGGCTACTACTCATATTATGACAATTCCTTAAGGGTTTCCTAGGAAACATACCTCAAAAGCCTTTATAAGGCCAAGGCAGGACTCGTTCAGCCCGCTCTCGGCGGACTGAATCCTCTCAACCACCGCGCCCATAAGGGCCCGATGCTCACCGACAATAGACGTGTTCTTCAACGTTGTCAACAGACCGCTAGGCAGCTCTGCTCGAACAAAGGACGCCAGCGGAGTAGGCAGGCCCCCCACCATCAGGGGTGGCTGCTCGCTCGATCCCGGAACCCTAGAGGTCCCAGGGGCTGTATCCATCCCCGCATGTCCATGACCAGGGATATGTCCTCCCTGGTCCGGGTCTTGTTGAGATGACACCTCAGTGTCGCGCCCGGACTTGGGGGAAGGGGCCTGCGGAGGCGTCTCGCTCGCCAAGGCGTCCGAGCCCAGTGAATCCTCCGACGAGGACCGGCCGGCGCAGGACTGTGCAAAATACCGACAACAGTCAAAACTACTATACCCAAAAACAATCCCGGACGCATATGCGTGTTCGGATACTTACGACTTCTCCAGGGGCTGGGCCCTGGGATCCCACTCCGGACTGCTATCGGCAGCCGTGGGGGATGCCCCTGGGAGGGAATTTTTTCCCCTCTTGGGCGATCCGGCCTCCAGAGATGTGGAGGCCGTCCTCTTCCTCCCGCCATCCGAGTGAGGTTCATCCTCCTCTGCTTCCTCCTCTTCGTCTTCAGACGAAGGATCATCGCTGGAGTCTTCGGATTTGGCATTCGAATCCTCGTGACGGCGAAGGCCACTCCGGGTCTTCTTGACCTTCCTGGAGGCCTCTTACTTTAGCGCCTTGTAAGGCGCGGGGACCAGCATCTTTGTCAGAAGAGGTTCGGCCGGTTCCTCCGGCAGGGGGGCTGGACAATGTATCCGCTCCACCTTCTTTATCCATCCCTGAGGTCACAATGAAACACGATTAAGGTGTCTCCCTCATGACATGCCAGCTAAAGCATGAATGGACAGAGTGTGGTTGTGACTTACCGAGCTTTGAGAGTGGGATGATTGATACCCACGGTCCTCGGTGGGGCTCGGCCACGATTTGCCGAACTTAAAGAACACCTTCCAGATATCCTTGTGGGAGGAATCATAAAGCCCCCGAAGGGTTTGGTGCTCGGGTAGATCGAACTCCCACAGAGTAGAAGCCCGGCGCTGACAGAGGAGGACCAGGCGAACTAGCATCACCTGGACTACGTCGACGATTTTGACGTCCCTATCAACCACACCCTGAAGGCGCATCTGGAGCGGTAACAACTCATCGGATGAGCACCAGTTCGGGCCCTTCTCGGGCCAGGACGTGAGCCGCAGTGGAGCTCCGGATCTGAACTCTAGAGCTGCCGCCCACTTTTTGCCGCGTGGTTCGGTGATATAGAACCACTGCTGCTGCCACTCCTTGATGGAGTCATTGAAAGCGCCTTTCGGCCAAACAGCCTTGGGCATCTTGCTTACCATGGTGCCGCCGCACTTGGCATATTTGCCACTCACCACGTTAGGCTTCACATTGAAGATCTTCAGCCATAGGATGAACGTCGAGATATTGAGGAAGGAGTTAGGGGAAAGATCGTGGAAATGGATCCCGTAGTAATACATGACTCCCCGGATGAATGGGTGAAGGGGAAACCCGAGCCCACGGACGAAATGGGGAAGGAACACGACTCTCTCGTGAGATTCCGGAGTAGGAACGACTTGTCCCGCCGGTGGAAGACGGTGGCCGATCTTCTGGGCCAGATACCTGGCTCCCCGGAGCTTCTTGATGTCCTTCTCCTGGACAGTTGAGGCCATCCATCTGCCTCCTGCTCTGGATCCGGACATCTTTGGAAAACCTCTCTTCGATGGAGAAGAAGAGTGCTTGGGCGTTAGGGCTCGAACAGAGGGGAAGGAGCTAGCGGGAGGAGAAGGCGTGGGTAAAAGAGAAAGAACCCTTACCTCTTTATAGAGGCGGTCAATGCTTTCGGTGCCTGCCCACTTGCCTGGTGGAACCCGTCTGCCTCCCACTCGCCGTAGCGGCGCGGTTAGATTACCCATACCCATATTGATGAGAATCCCATGATAAGGGGACACGATCTCTGCTTTGACAAAGCGTTTCAAAGAAACCGCCTCGCAATATGCGCTGTAGCTGGTTGTTGGAAAACGGATCGAATAATGATCCGACCGTAATAACATGTCACGTCGTCAAAAAAAGTTGTCAGCAGATTGCATTTGTGAAATATCATTCTCTCCACGGTGGCATATGAAGATCATCTCGCAGATCCGGACACGGTCTAAGTGTTCGGTGATTACTTTGGAGTATTCGGTGGAGGAACCCGCCTTGCAATGCCGAAGACAATACTATGCGCCGGACTCATTGTCATTGAAGCCTTGTTCAGGGGCTACTGAGGGAGTCCTGGATTAGGGGGTATCCGGACAGCCGGACTGTGTACAACATCCAGACTATTGAAGCATGAAGATACAAGACTCAAGACTTCGGCCCGTGTCCGGATGGGACTCTCCTTTGCGTGGAAGGCAAGCTTGGCGATCCGAATATTGTGTTTCCTTTCTTGTAAACGACTCCATGTAAATCCTAGCCCTCTCCAGTGTCTATATAAACCGGAGAGGTTGGTCCTTAGAAGGCCAATCATATTTACAATCATACCATCATAGGCTAGCTCTTAGGGTTTAGCCTCTACGATCTCGTGGTAGATCTACTCTTGTACTACCCATATCATCAATATTAATCAAGCAGGAAGTAGGGTTTTACCTCCATGGAGAGGGCCCGAACCTGGGCAAACATCTGTGTCGCCTGCTTCCTGTTACCATCAGCCTTGACGGACAGATCGGGACCCCCTACCCGAGATCCGCCAGTTTTGACACCGACAGCAACCATAGAAGCATATTTGCTAATGAGTTTAAGTTCACCTTTGACTCTAGCCATATAATCACTCAAGCGTCCTATCTCGAAAGCATTATTCTTTAATTCTCTACCAACATATGCATTAAAACTTTCTTGCCTAGCCATAAAGTCATCAAATTCATCTAAGCAAGGGTTATGAAATTTAGTAGAGGGAATTTCAACTTTATCATATCTATAGAGAGAATTTACCTTTACTACCTATGTTGGGTTACCAAGACAATGTGTTTCCTCAACAGGCGGTATATTAAGACCATGTATTTCTTCAATAGGTGGTAAATTCTTAACATCTTCAGCTTTAATACCTTTTTCTTTCATTGATTTCTTTGCCTCTTACACATCTTCAGGACTGAGAAATAGAACACCTCTCTTCTTAGCAGTGGGTTTAGGAATAAGCTCAGGAGTTGGCTCAATTGGCTCAGGGATTGCCTTAAGAAATGGCTCAGGAAGATTCCAATTATTTTCATTAGTCAACATATTATTCAATAGTAATTCAACTTGGTCGATTGTTCTTTCCCTGAAAACACAAACAACACAACTATCCAAGTAGTCCTTGGAAGCATCGGTTAGTCCATTATAAAAGATATCAAGTATTTCATTTTTCTTAAGAGGATGATCAGGCAAAGCATTAAGTAATCGGAGAAGCCTCCCCCAAGCTTGTGGGAGACTCTCTTCTTTGATTTGCACAAAATTATATATTTCTCGCAAGGCAACTAGTTTCTTATGAGCAGGGAAATATTTAGCAGAGAAGTAATAAATCATATCCTGGGGACTACACACACTACCAGGATTAAGAGAATTAAACCAAGTCTTAGCATCACCCTTTAATGAGAACGGAAATATCTTAAGGATATAATAATAGTGAGACTTCTCATCATTAGTAAACAGGGTGGCTATATCATTTAACTTGGTAAGATGTGCCACAACAGTTTCAGATTCAAGGCCATAAAAAGGATCAGATTCAACCAAAGTAATTATTTTAGGATCAACAGAGAATTCATAATCCTTATCAGTAACACAAATAGGTGAAGTAGCAAAAGCAGGGTCAGGTTTCATTCTAGCATTAAGAGATTGTTGCTTCCATTTAGCTAATAACTTCTTAAGATCATATCTATCTTTGCAAGCAAAGATAGCTCTAGCAGCTTCCTCATTCATAACATAACCCTCAGGAACAATAGGTAATTCATAATCAGGGGGAGAACTTTCATCATAACTATCATCAATAATAGCATCTTCAATAATTTCATTCTCTCTAACCCTAGCAAGTTGTTCATCAAGAAATTCACCTAATGGCAAAGTAGTATCACGCACAGAAGTAGTTTCATCATAAGTATTATGCGTAGCAGAAGTGGCATCATCAATAACATGCAACATATCAGAATTCATAGCAGTAGCAGGTTTAGGTGTCGCAAGCTTACTAATAACGGAAGGAGAATCTAGTGCAGAGCTAGATGGCAGTTCCTTACCTCCCCTCGTAGTTGAGGGCAAACTCTTGGTTCTTTCGTCTTTCAAGTTCCTCATAGTGATCAACAGATATAAATCCTAAGTGACTCAAAGAATAGAGCTATGCTCCCCGACAACGGCGCCAGAAATTAGTCTTGATAACCCACAAGTGTAGGGGATCGCAACAGCTTTCGAGGGTAGAGTATTCAACCCAAATTTATTGATTCGACACAAGGGGAGCCAAAGAATATTCTTAAGTATTAGCAGTTGAGTTGTCAATTCAACCACACCTGGATAACTTAGTATCTGCAGCAAAGTATTTAGTAGCAAAGTAGTATGATAGTAATGGTAACAGTGGCAAAAATAAAGATAATAGTTTGGTAGGCATTGTAACAGTAGCAATGGAAAAGTAAATAAGCGAAACACAATATGTGAAAAGCTCGTAGGCATTGGATCAGTGATGGATAATTATGTCGGATGCGATTCCTCATGTAATAGCTATAACATAGGGTGACATAGAACTAGCTCCCGTTCATCAATGTAATGTAGGCATGTATTCCGAATATAGTCATACGTGCTTATGGAAAAGAACTTGCATGACATTTTTTGTCCTACCCTCCCGTGGCAGCGAGGTCCTAGTGGAAACTAAGGGATATTAAGGCCTCCTTCTAATAGAGTACCGGACCAAAGCATTAACACATAGTGAATACATGAACTCCTCAAACTACGGTCATCACAGAGAAGTATCCCGATTATTGTCACTTCGGGGTTGTTGGATCATAACACATAATAGGTGACTATAGACTTGCAAGATAGGATCAAGAACACACATATATTCATAAAAACATAATAGGTTCAGATCTGAAATCATGGCACTTGGGCCCTAGTGACAAGCATTAAGCATAGCAAAGTCGTACCAACATCAATCTCAAAACATAGTGGATACTAGGGATCAAACCCTAACAAAACTAACTTGATTACATGGTAAATCTCATCCAACCCATCACCGTCCAACAAGCCTACGATCGAATTACTCACGCACGGCGGTGAGCATCATGAAATTGGTGATGGAGGATGGTTCATGATGATGACGGCGACGAATCCCCCTCTCCGGAGCCCCGAACGGACTCCGAATCAGCCCTCCCGAGAGAGATTAGGGCTTGGCGGCGGCTCCGTATCGTAAAACGCGACCTTTCTCTCTGATTTTTTTCTCCGTGAAATGGAATATATGGAGTTAGAGTTGAGGCCGATGGAGCCTCAGGCGGCCCACGAGATGGGGGGGCGCCCAGGTGGGGAGGGCGCGCCCCCACCCTCGTGGACAGGGTGTGGCCCCCTGGCCTTGATTCTTTCGCCAGTAATTTTTTATATTTTCCAAAACTTATCTCCGTGGATTTTCAGGTCATTCTGAGAACTTTTGTTTTCTACACAATAAACAACATCATGACAGTTCTGCTGAAAACAGCGTCAGTCTAGGTTTGTTTCATTCAAATAATGCAAGTTAGAGTCCAAAATAAGGGCAAAAGTGTTTGGAAAAGTAGATACGTTGGAGACGTATCAGTGATCACTTGGGAGGTGATCACGGGTATATACATACATACATACATACATACATACATACATACATACATACATACATAATATACAGGTGGTGACTAAAGTCGGGTCGACTCGTAGAGTACCCGCAAGTGATTCGGATATGGGGGCTGAAAGGACAAGTGGTTACATCTAGGTAGTGGTGGACCTGGGTTCCCGACGGCCCCCGAGTGCTACTTTGTGGCGCAGCGACAGGGCAGGTTGTCACCATCTAGGAGACAGGTGGTCCTGGCCCTGGTCGGCGTCCGTGGTTACTTCAAAATAACATGCTTAATGTGATCTTGGTATATGATCTGAGTCTGGCCACAGGCCTATACGCACTAGACAACTATGCCGGAACAATTATGGGCACTCGATGTCGAAGCCTTCTTGACGTCGCGTTGGACCACGTAACGCAGCTTCCTTTGTAATGGAGGTTGCTAGGTTTGCTCACCGGCCGCCCTCACAACGTGTAGGTGGGCAATGGGCGATGGGCCCAGACCCCTGCACGCTTAGGATTTAGACTGGCGTGCTGACCTCTCTATTGAGCCTAGGTAGGGCTGCGACATCTTGATCTTCTGAGGTCAGGAATGACCCAGGAAAGTGTGTCCAACCAGAGGGATGGAGTGTGTTGGGTTATGTGGTGCACCCCTGCAGGGAAGTTTATCTATTCGAATAGCCGTGTCCCTCGGTAAAAGGACGACCCAGAGTTGTACCTCGACCTTATGATAACTAGAACCGGATACTTAATAAAACAAACCCAGACAAGTTCCGGAGACAACCCGATGATCGCTTTCCCACAGGGCAACGAGGGGAGGATCGCCGGGTAGGATTATGTTATGCGATGATACTTGGTGAACTTACCAGCTACTCTCTTCTACATGCTTCAAGATGGAGGCTGCCAGAAGCGTAGTCTTCGATAGGACTAGCTATCCCCCTCTTATTCTGGCATTCTGCAGTTCAGTCCACTGATACTACCCCTTTACCTAGATATCCATGCATATGTAGTGTAGATCCTTGCTTGCGACTACTTTGGATGAGTACTCATGGTTGCTTTGCTCCCTCTTTTCACCCCTTTTCTCTTCTTCTCGGACGTTGCAACCAGATGTTGGAGCCTAGGAGCCAGACGCCACGGTTGACGACGACCCCTACTACACCGAGGGTGCCTACTACTACGTGCAGGCCGTCGACGACCAGGAGTAGTTTAGGAGGATCCCAGGCAGGAGGCATGTGCTTCTTTCGATCTGTATCCTAGTTTGTGCTGACCATCTTATGGCAACTTGTTTAACTTATGTCTGTACTGAGATATTGTTACTTCCGCAGACTCATTTATGTTCGAGCACTTTTATTCGAGCCCTCGAGGCCCCTGGCTTGTAATATGATGCTTGTATGACTTATTTTACTTTTAGAGTTGATTTGTGATATCTTCTCATGAGTCCCTGATCTTGATCGTACATGTTTGCGTGCATGATTAGAATACGATTGAATCGGGGGCGTCACAAGTTGGTATCAGAGCCGACTGCCTGTAGGAATCCCCCTTCCAAACTCCTTGGCCGAAGTCGAGTCTAGTCATTGCAAAACTTTTACTAACATGGTTGTGTGTCTTACGGGCCCACGTCGCCATTGGGTGGTATTAGAATCTTTTATTCCTCGACCTATACTCTGGGACTCTAACCTCTCTTCTATTCAGGTTAAATGATTTTACTAACCCCGACTCTAGGTTCTTGTAACCACTTCCTGCCGGAGAGCCCCTTCATTCTAGATGATCGACTGCTTCACCAAAAGGTTTCGAATATGCGATGTGATGTTTACTGAGACACTTGTGCCCGCCGCCTTTCCAAATTCCCTACCACGGTTATATCCTTATGGATAACTACATACACTTTCCATTCTTACATTCAATCACATTGACCTTATTATTACAAGATGCCCCGAACTGCTCTCCGTTGTTCTGAGAATTCTTCGAGCTTTCTGCCCTACTATTCCTTGCTGCATGAATATCCATGCGAATAATTCTTCACCCTTATCGAGGAACTTTTCATTACTAGTTGTTCATATGATTCAGAAGATACATTGAAATATTATCCGATCTTCTAGTGATTCGCTGGCGACTTTTGCTCTGCAAATACTTGTCTTCTTGCATTATGGTCAGGTTCCATATGTCTAGCAATATTCATTAGTATCCTTTGTCATCGTCATTTTTAGAATTTGATTTGATATGTTGTGAATGCTCGCAATCCTCAGTCGAAGCCTAGAATTCATCTTTCTGACTCAGACGTCATTTTAAACCTGAGCTGGTTATCGCCAATCAAATTGCCATCGATTGTACCCCTAAGCCTACTCAACTTATCCATCGTTAATCAGAGCCCTTGCTCTTGATCTCTTGATTTGGAAATCTTAATTCCTCTGCCTTTGGGCTTAGAATTAGTTAGTTGTTTCTATAATCCAAAGCCCGTGCTTTGTTTCATCCTATGATCGTGTGCTGATGCTCACATCAGCCCCTTATGGATCGCAAATCCTTTGTTGAATTATCATCCAAAAGTGTCCTTCATATAAAAAAACCTCAAGGATTTCTTTCTTTGATACATAATGCCATTGGTAAATCCTATTATCTGATTTGGCCAACCATGATCTGCTTTCGAGCTAGTGATAGTTACTCTCAAAGCTTGTGGTATATGTTTCTAAGATGCCCCGATGGGTTGAATCTATGCCTTCCTTAATCTGTATGAACCCGAAAGTTTTCCAAGGTTCATGCTCCTCTCTTAATTCACTAGGTAGGTCTTCACACTCAATCATTTTTAATAGAGTAGTGAATGAAAGGTTATGCATTGGAGAAGTGGGAGTCGGCCTTGAACTTTGTGTTCATGCCCATGGACACGATGTAGATCTTATCGTGGAGGCTTCTCTTAAACTAATTATTCCCTTGGTATAAGTTCTTCTTATATCTGGGATCTAATCTTTTGCAATCATGTTTCCAGCCATATTGATATTCTTTGATTCCTTTTCTCGGAAAATTTAAAGTACTTGCCTTCTGCAAAACAATACACCTGTCCAACCTTTGATCTGTCCTACTTTCGAGTATTACCCTTCGGTATCTTGAGAATATCAAAGAACTGTGTTACTTCCTATAAGTCTTCATCCAGTATTGCTTCTCACAGATTTCAGATTTCCCCCGGGTTCAGAGTTATTAGTCGCTCGAGAACACCACTAAGTGAATCGATTCCGCACTCCGATTCAATAACTCAATATAATTTCCATTGCTTACGAGTTTAATAATCCTTCAAGTCATTCCTAGCCTGATTGGCTATATCATTATTGTGCTAAATTTTAACTGTGTTACCTGGTCCTTCTTCCAGGAGCACAATTTTTGACGATGAGCTAACCTTACGTTGATCTTCCTCGTGATACCATTTCGCCTTGAACAACAAGCTTGATTTCGAGTTTGTGTCATACCCTTGGTTCCAATAACCTTTCGCTTCATCATTCCCTTGACTTGATGTCATCCCCGACCGATTACATCTTCATGAAACCTCTCGACAAATGTGTCATGATCATTATCAACATTCAGAGCGTTTCCAGGATATCAATCGAATTCATGATGAGAGATATCATCCTTGCCCCCTCGATGATGGTGTTAACATCGACAACATTCTTGCATTCCAAAACACAAAACTGGTTCATGGTTTGTGTTGTACCTTGAGTTCCTTGCTATCCAGCGTATGTTATGTTTTACCTTGGAGTATTACCATCTTTTTGTCATGGATGTCATGGGAATTTCACCACGTCTTGATTATTATTGATACAAGTGATACTTATCACCATCACCATTCTTTTCTTGGTCCTCGTGTTGTTTCAAACCGGAATACCGACTATTAAAGTATGATGTGTGAATTCAAAACTTCTAGCGACCCTATTGCTTTGAAGTTAGTGGTCAACCATTCGTTCTTAGACTATTGGTTATAGAATCTCCATTCTAACTTTGATCGTTCTACCTAAGCCCATATTTTGGGTGCACCTTTCAACCAATGTTTAATTGTGTAGGTTTTCCTCGAGCATAAATCATTATATAATTTGATCTCACAAATGTTATCTCCTTGTTCACATAATTGTGGAAATCCATCTTTTGGAAATCTTGATGAATTGACACTGAGTTCATCAGCCACCTCCTCATCCTCTCCTTGGTTTACTAATGAACTCTTGTTTCGGAACTCGCTTCCATCATTCATTTCCTGAGAATCTTACAATGTCATCTCGTCAATTTGTGTTGCACCTTTTCCTTCTCGGGCATCCTGAGTCTGAGGTATTCCATCACCAATCAGATCTGAATCTTAGCCAGATATGATGGTTGGAACATATTTCCAAGAGTTATAACATCAATCTTTATAATACCCAATAGGGTGATGTCATGCCTAGCACACCTGGCCGGAGGACCTATTGTTATAGTGTGCTCTTTAGCAAGGTTAACCATTTTTCCATGACTAAATTGTAAGACTTATTCTATAAGTTCCTGATGAATCCTTTGCGTATCCAAAGTCCGACCTTTGATTGAATACCATGTCAATGCTATCTCGAAGTATGTCTGTGGTACTCCGATCATCAATAAGCACGTTTGAAAAATAATGCCAAATTTTTGTTATCAGTTATCCACACACCGTTGTATGGGTAACGTCATGAAATTCCTCTCCACTTACCTAAATGGTTTTCTACTTTCTATCCTGACATGGATATCATGCTCTTCATGTCCTTGGAAAGGATATACCCCTGAGATACGTGTTTAAAAACATTTTCCTTTCCATTGTTATGTTTAATCTGCTAGTCACATTTTCCTTTCCATTTTATTGTTTAACCTTTCTTGTGATCTATATGATCTAAGCAGTAATATTCCCTGCTTAGGGAAGCACCTAGTTGTACCACTCTGTTAGTAAGACCCTGTTACTATTGTTGATGACATTCTGGTAACCACCGATGGACGATAACTTTGCCTATTGGCCCGCCTCGTTTCAATGAGCAGGGAAATGGTTCTCTTCGTCCCTTGCCCTTGGTACCGATGTTGTTGCCGACATAACTGATAGGCTATCCTCTGACATGCCTTGCTTACATGACCGTGCAAGACATCATCACCCTTCCTACTTTTAACCCACATGGTGGGCCCATAACCCACAGTTCCACAGGATCGAAACCTGACTCTCCTGTACAATCCCTTGTTCCCAAGGTTGTTCCTCGCGCGTGGTCTCATAAGTAATTCACGAGCCAACTTCCCCGATGTTATCGACCAGATAGTCAACCTTGTAGGGGTCCATTCTCCCTGAATACCCACCCTTTATTCTTCCGTATGTATGATGCAGTTCTCGGAGAAAGGATGCCGACTTCGTCACGATGACCTGAAGCAGAGAAATGAAGACATCAACATAATGGATCGACCTCTTTCAGAAGAGCAACCAAGACCGAGAGCACTCGCTAACATTTCGTAACAAAATCCTTCCCCCTTACTCCCCCACTTAAATCTCGGGACGAGACTTCTTGTACTGGAGGAGAATTGTGACGCCCGGATAATTAAGCTACAGTAATCTCCCACTAATGGTGCCATGCCATCATTTTTGACTTAGCCAAATTGCCCCTTTAATAAATTAAAGCCAATTTCAAATTTAAAATAAAGTCAAATTCTTGTTTCTTCAAACTATCAATTAAAAATGTTCAATAGGTTGCAAATATTTGCTAAGTAATTAACATGTTGGAACCAACCTAATTTGGGCCCTCAAATTGCTCCTGGAATTAATTTAGTGGAAAAACAAGATTAAATAAACACATTTTAATTTAACTATAAATTTGGACAGTTCCAGTTGGCCTCAAATTTTTTTGTGCAACCTTATAGTGTTGACTAGGATTTATGAGAAAAGTTTCACCATTTACAAAAATATTTTGATAGCTGGAATAAGAGGAAATAAAAAAGAAAATAAGAAACATAATATATAAAAGGAAGAAGTCAAAAGGGCTATTGTGCTATTGGGCCGAAGTAGCACAGTGTGAGGCCCAGCCCACCACCACTTTTATCCCCCATCTCCTGTTCAGGGGGATCGTCGTGTTCATCCCCCGGCGCCATGGCCGGCGGTGCACATGTGTCGGCCATCCCGTGGCTCCGTGATGGATAAGGGCAACCCTGGCACCCCTCCCCCGAAACCCTAATCCCCTTTCCCCATCTCGCTCACTCGCTCCCTCGATCCGGAGCTTGCACCCGAGCGGAGCCATCGCCGCCACTCACCATTGCCGTGGCCACTAGCCAAGCCTCGCCGTCCCGAGGTGTCCAGGAGGACCCTCGTCGTCATCGACCCCACCTGCGCCCACTAGATGGACCTAGTCCGCAGTCGTCGATCCCCTTAGTCGTTCGTCTGCCTCATTCATCACCGTCGATCCGCTACCTCCCCACCTCCATCGAGCTTGTCATCCGCATCAATGTGATCTCCGCCACTTCCTCAATTATTCCCGAGCTCGGATTCAAGCTCGAGCACCCTCACCGCCGCGTCCGTAGCTGTCGTCACCGTCGCGATCGAAGCCGCTGTCGCCAGGGCACTCCCCTACACCCTCGCGTAGATTCCGTGGTCGCGGCTCCCCGCTGCTAGAAGGGAGAGAGGGATTTGGTGGAATTGTCATTGTATTTCCTGAGCCTCGTGGGCATATATATAGGAGTAGAATGATCTACTTGGAGTACAAGACAAGCTAGAACAAATCCTAGTCTATCTCGTCTTTCCTAATAAACATTATACTCAACATCCCCCCGCAGTCACAACGATAGCGACGTAGACGGTGAGACTGGAGAATAATCCAAAGGGAAGCCGACGGACACCCCCCGCAGTCGTAACGGTCGATGCATCGCGGAGTCGTGCCTAGAGTGAAAACCGACGAGGTTGCTCAAGCAAGGCGGTAGCCCTTTGTGCCTTTTGTCGAGGTAGCCAAGAGCGTAGGAGGTGTAGCCGTAGTTGAGGTAGCCGTGCGAAGAACACCATGGTCGATGTCGAGTCAAGGTAGCCGGTGTCGAGGTAATCGCCGTGGAGCCGCGGAAAAATAGCAGCGGCGGCGGTGGCCTGAGGAGGCGGTGGCGGTGGCTAGAGAAGGAGCACGGCAGTAGTGCTCGAAGTAGGCGATAATGAACCCGACAGCGTGACGAAGACCGACGAGGACGGTGACGTTCCCGCGCCAAGGGAGGCGGCGCGACACATGTCACGAGGAAGTCGACGCGCGTGGACGGCGGTGGACCGCGGGCCGCAGCATTACGGTCCGAAGGGGCGATGCAACGGCGGTGGGCAGGTCAGGGCGACAGCGGGGAAGACCTCAGGGCAGTTGCAGGGATCGTGTGCCACGCTTCCTACAGCCCGACGGGGAGACGCAGCAGCTGCGCGAGGGTCGGTGCAGCCTCGGGGACGGCCTGGAGCGGACGGCCTCGGTGCGGCGGTTGACCGCGGGCCGCGGCACTACGGCCCGAAAGGGCGACGCAGTGGCAGCGCGCGATGTGGTGCAACCACGGTAACAGCCTCAGGGCGACGGCGGAGACCACGTGCCGTGGCGCTACGGCCCGTAGGGGCGACGCAGCGGCGGCACGGATCGATGCAGCCACGAGGAAAACCACGGGGCGGCGACGCTGCGGCCCGATGAGGCGATGCTGCGGAAACCCGTTGCTCGGTCGGTGAAGAAACACGTTGTACTCGAAAACAATCTTCATGAGATCCTACGAAGCTACGCATAGACAGTTGATCTGACCATAAACGCGACGAGCGAAAATCCAAAAGACGTGAGCCGAAGACGAAACACCCGTGATGGTGCCTCTGCACGGGTCGAAAGTGGCATGAGGACCGCAGTTAGGCTTTCCAATAGCACTCAGCCGGCCGGAAAAACGCATGCTATGCATTGCACGGGATGCATGCAACAGCGGCATGGTGGACAGGCGCTAGTGCCCATCCACACCAAGCGGCTCGCACATGCGCACGACGGAGGGCCAGTGTACGCGACCGGCCACCGTACCAATGCACACGTTGCATCCGAGTGAAGGTGAGAGTCGTGGGCGATTATCCGGTAGAGGTGTGTTGTAGATGACAAGTTGCAGTGGGCGACGCAAACCGATCATAGATCGAAAAATCAAAAAAGAAAACACCGATCAAACGGATCGGCGAAAGAAAGAAAAACCCGGATAACCGATCGGGAAAAAGACTCTCTAGGGCAGCCGGTCAACACGACCGGTGGACGAACCCTAGGTACGGGCGGCGCAGCCACCGGCGGCGGTCATGGAGGCCGACCGCCCTAGGGGCAGCGCGCGGGTGTGGAAGCGGCGGCGGCTAGGGTTTAGAACCAGGAAACTGATACCATGTTAGAAGAGAGAGAGGGATTTGGTGATAGAGGCGAGGGTGTCCTGATCTTTCGATGAGATGATAACTACCGATTTGGTGGAGACGACTTTGACGATCCAACTACAAACGTGCACGACTTTGCGCCTTAGCAATCGCTAAACCAACTCCGAGAGGTTATTGACCACGCCGGAGCAAAATCAACCTGACCACGAAGGTCTATTCCTGCAAGCAATCGAAGAACAAGCAAGAATATGATAAAAGCAATACGAATATTGCGAGTATGTATGAAGTATTGATAAAGGTGGGGATCCGTAAGCGGTCTTGGTCTGGTCGTTGGACACAAACGAAGTACACAAAGTTGCAATGGCTAACTTTTAACTAAACAAATCCCAAGGAAAAAGCTACTAGATGGATCTACTTATATAGGAGCAAGGGGTGACGGCCAAGGAGGTGGGAGAACGTCCCAAGGCAGCCTAAAACCAACCCTAGGTCGTACAAGGCTCATGGGCCCAAGTGGAGGTGACGTAACACCTTTGGACATGTAGTTTGACTCGGATTCTGCTGCAGCATCAGATTGTTTCGTCCATAACTCAACGCTCCGGACAGATTTTAAGGTGATTCCAATTGTGCTGGAAAGAGCATGAAATCTACTTTCCAACAAAAAAAGAATCACCCAATTCGGAGTCCGTATGAAAAAGTTGTTGGCGTTTTGAGTCAGGTATGTCTGTGTAGTCCGAATCTGAATCCAGAACGTGAGAGACTTGGACTCTATCTTCTCTTGGCCCAAAAGTGACGTGAGAAGACTTTTTGAACAGCACCTAAACTTCTCCTTTTCCCTTATCTTCGTATGTGGATTGTACAAATGTCCCATACACCTGCAATCAGACAAAACACAAAAGTATGTGAAGTATTTTTGTTCTGGATAACATAAATATATTATTGAATAGTTTGCACTAGAAATCACCTAACAAATATGCATGTATGCAATATTTTTGGTCTTATGGAAGGTAGTCATGTCCTCATCATCCTCCCCTTCTTGAAAACAAAGCCGTCCTCGGCGTTGCTTAATCTGAAATGTGGCTAACAAAAGAGACAAGGTGTGCATGTTGTATATGTATACGTCATCCATTTTTACTTCCCTTGATTTTTGCATATATGACACATGAATAGATGAGTAACTTGCATAGTTCATAAAATCTAAAGCCAACAAATTAGCACAAGAACTAGAAGGCATGAAATTATTGCAACTCAGTTTGCACATATAAGTGAAGCTCTTATTTATTTCAAAAGATTGACAATGTTCATCATTAAACCATCCCAACATTGGTGAATAAACCTTATTTGAATCAAATTTACATGCTACAACATGCTTAGATAAGCAAACATGCAATGAGTCATTTGACACAGAATCATCACCAAGATTAGAGGTCATATCAAAATGATTAAACATTGATTCTTTTGCATCAATAGTTAATTCAATGGGTGCTCTCAAAATTGTTGGTATTTCAGTTGTTTGATCACATGGCAAAGTCAAATTATCAACATAATCCTCTAAAATAGATGGTGTGATCAAAGTGGTGGGTAGCTCAACACATGATGTATTCAAGTTAACTAGGCATGCATCATTCTCATGTAAAAGTGAAAAATCTGTACCTTTGTCATTACCTCTTATAGTCAACTAAGATGATGCAGGCACTCTCGATGGTGATGTGTCACATGGTGGAGATGATGTAGTCCTCGCAACAACATATGTGGTTGTCATAGTACGCCTAGTAGTTGAATAAACATCTGTATCAACAGTTGGAATGTGCACCGTGCGCTTGTTCTCCTTGTGGGCAACACGTCGTTTTATTTCCTGTTCAGCTTTGCAAGCAAGACGAAACAAATGGTCCATAGGATAACACTCTTCATGAATTAGTATCTCCTGAATATTATGGTTTAATCCTCCCCAAAATCTATCCATAAAATCTTCTTCACTTTCTTCTAAAAATGAGTGCAACAAGGTAGTTTGTAAATCATTATAATTTTTTGTTACGGTGTCACTACCTTGTTTTAAATGTTCCAGTTTTTTAATCATGCCACGAGTATAATAAACATCGACGAATCTATCTCTCATGACATGTTTTAAATCATCCCAAGTATTAGGTACATAATCAGGGTGTAACCGACAATATTCACTCCACCAAACTAGAGCATAACCAGTGAAAGAACCAACCGCAACCGTAACTTTTTTACGTTCATCAAAATTATGGGAAGCAAATATATTATTTATGTCTAACTCCCATTCAATATATAAAGCAGGTCTAAAACGGCCATTAAATGGTGGTATAGAAACATGAACCTGATCATGTGCATTTGGATGTTTGTGCACCTCTCATGACGGTTGTGGTATTTGCATAGGTGGTGGCATGTCTCCCGCGATCGACAAAGCCCATGAATTGACTCTGGATCCTGTCATGATTAGTAGAACAAGAAACAAAATCCAAAAATAATGTTCCTATAATTACTAGGATGTGGTGGTAAAACGCTCACAGTAAAGCAAATATCAATGTCTTACAAGTTCTTACCATGCAGCAGGCGGTGATCGGCAACCAGCGGTGTCAAGTAACTCCGAATATTGAGTAAAGCGATTGCCAGGGGAGCGTACGTATACACGGTGTAGAAATATGTGGAGCTGGGTTGGCTATATATGATAGCAAAAGATTAGCAATAATCAATTCAAAGATGCAATGTTGAATAAACGCTCAACGACGGTACTGTGCTGGTCCTAGGCTAGACCGGACTAGAGACGCGAGCCTAGAACACTAATGAGGTCACGGCGTAGCACAACTAGCATCAATGAAGGATACTAAGTAGCTCTTGACAGCAAGATATAAGTGAAGATAATGATGAAAAACAACTGCCACGCAGGATATACAACAACTCTCTCTCCAACTTTTCTCTTGAAAAGTTTGAGCCAATTTTTTGATAAATTTTTAAAGAATGCTACTAACTCAAGCTTTCCAATGCAAAAAGAATCACTCAATTCCGAGTTGATATGAGAAGTCAAAGAATTCTAAAATTGGCCTGAAAAATTGGAACAAGCTGTGCTCACGAACTTCGGAGGGCAAAAAGACCTATTTAGAAGACGATTTTGAGGTGTCAAATATTGAAATAGCTTCTGCAACTATTTAGATGCGGCTCGTCGCTAGCTTCAATTTGAGTACTCACGGAGCCAAAACGGAGTTCGTATGAGGAAGATACACCTGTTTTACTGAACAGTGCGCAAAACAGATTCCAATCCGAATTCAGGTACGAGGTTGATTCTTGATAGATCCGATTTTTTTTCTCTCTTTTTTTTCTCATGCTTTTTTTTTATTTTTTTTCTCTCTCTTTTTCTTTTTTTTCTCTCTTTTTTTTCTATCTTCTTTTTCTCCCTCTTTCCAAGACAAACTAGATAAGATGCAGATTGGATCAGGCGAAGATGTGAGTGACCTCAACTATGATTATGACAATGAACAGTGCGTAGCACGTGGTGGAAATTAATGGATGGGATGGTGGACAGCGGAAGGGATAATGATGCAGCAGCGGCGTGACTAATGTGAACAGAACTCGAAACTCTAAAGGAACTAGACACTAAGACGAGCAACTGACACAACGATGCAACCGATAATTCAACTATGCAAGCAATGAATAGAAAATTGCAAAGGTTCAGACTGGCTTGGATAAAGGATGAATAGATCTAACTTTTTTGTGTGGATTTTTCTTGGACAATAGGTAAGAAAATAAATCTAATCTAGGAAAACTGGAAATTCTCACCGAGCAACCTGAAAACTGATACCACTTGATAGAGGCGAGGGTGTCCCGATCTTTCGATGAGATGATAACTATCGATTTGGTGGAGACGACTTTGACGATCCGACTACAAACGTGCACGACGTTGCGCCTTAGCAATCGCTAAACCAACTCTGAGAGGTTATTGACCACGCCGGAGCACAATCAACCTGACCACGAAGGTCTATTCCTGCAAGCAATCGAAGAACAAGCAAGAATATGATAAAAGCAATCTGAATATTGCGAGTATGTATGAAGTATTGATAAAGGTGGGGATCCGTAAGCGGTCTTGGTCTGGTCGTTGGACACAAACGAAGTACACGAAGTTGCAATGGCTAACTTTTAACTAAACAAATCCCAAGGAAAAAGCTACTAGATGGTTCTACTTATATAGGAGTAAGGGGTGACGGCCAAGGAGGTGGGAGAATGTTCCAAGGCAGCCTAAAACCAACCCTAGGTCGTACAAGGCTCATGGGCCCAAGTGGAGGTGACGTAACACCTTTGGACATGTAGTTTGACTCGGATTCTACTGCAGCATCAGATTGTTTCGTCCATAACTCAACGCTCCGGACGGATTTTAAGGTGATTCCAATTGTGCTGGAAAGAGCATGAAATCTACTTTCCAACAAAAAAAGTATCACCCAATTCGGAGTCCGTATGAAAAAGTTGTTGGCATTTTGAGTCAGGTATGTCTGTGTAGTCCGAATCTGAATCCAGAACGTGAGAGACTTGGACTCTATCTTCTCTTGGCCCAAAAGTGACGTGAGAAGACTTTTTGAACAGCACCTAAACTTCTCATTTTCCCTTATCTTCGTATGTGGATTGTACAAATGTCCCATACACCTGCAATTAGACAAAACACAAAAGTATGTGAAGTATTTTTGTTCTGGATAACATAAATATATTATTGAATAGTTTGCACTAGAAATCACCTGACAAATATGCATGTATGCAATATTTTTGGTCTATCGAAGGTAGTCATGTCCTCATCATTTGGTGGAATTGTCGTTGTATTGCTTGAGCCTCGTGGGCATATATATAGAAGTACATTGATCTACTTGGAGTACAAGATAAGCCAGAACAAATTCTAGTCTATCTCGTATTTCCTAATCAAAAAACAATAAGGTGTGCATCAAGGGAGAGTTACCATGATGTCCACGTGTCCTTTACTGTGCTGAGAAAGAAAGGCGATGAGAACACACAAGTGCGTTCGCCGGCCAGATAAAACCTTCACGAGATAAAAAGCAAATAGCGATCCAAAGGGAACCCACACACGCGACCTTGCCGTAAAAAAAACCCCACACACGCGACCTCTCTCTCATGTCCCATCTCCTCCGGATCCGGCTTGCCTGCTCCCTTTCCATGCTTCCATCTGTGCTCCCACCTCATCCAACAATTGTATTTTTTTCTTTTTTCTTTCTAATCTAATCATCTCTCCCCCTGATTTTAAGAGGGTGGGGTCGGACTTTATTTTATTCAAATCAAATCAAGCCACGTATGCGGAAGCACGGATGGGCACACACGGGAGGGGAGCAGGCAAGTCTCGTCCATCTCCGCCAGCCCCATCGCCGCCGCCTATTCCTCCGCCAAATCCACCGCACGAGGCCCGCCCGTGCTGGCGACGCGCCTTCGCCTCCCGGTCTTTTCTATCTTGCCATTGGATCCGCCCCCGCCCCAGTTTGATCATCTCGGAGATGAGGAACGGGACATACATGGGGTTGGCCGCCCTCATCTCCGCCCCACCCTTCCATGGGGCTCGCTCTGCTGCCGACCAACTGTGATGGAGGCGACGGCGAGTACGACCAGTAGCTCCCCATGGTGAGTCACGCGACCTCTCCTCTCCCCAGATTCAACCGCCTCCTCCTCTACCCGTTGATCGCATTCCTCACCACGCGGGCGTCCTGCCTCCTTCCCTCTCGGCTCGTCGTTCCGGTGGAGGTGGGTTGAGGCCCATGCATGGGTGGAAGATGATATGGATGGATCCCTCAAGCTCGCCGCTGCGATGTTGGCTCGAGCTATCTCGCCTCCTCCTTCCCACCCTTCTTTGCGGCGCACAGGGCATGAGGGTCACGGTGGCGGAGGTCCGACCTCCTGCACCTTCCATCCGAGGCGCATCTTCGTCCAGCATGGCAGTCAGCCGAGCTCTGCCCTTGGGTAAGTCCAATCCAACCCAGGATCAGTTTTAGGTGGAATTTTATCATTAAGAAGGTTCAATTAGGAAGAACAAAGAATGTGTCTTTGAGTTTGCTACTGTCCTCATTCATCATACATAGAGTTATATGCGGTTGCTTATATACATAAAGTTTACTTATTCTCATTCATTAGTGTGGTCATCTTGGAAGAAAATGTTGTTGTAAGAAAGTGCATAGAAGGAGAAAGAACCACAGATTTCATGGAGGTAGATAGTCGTATATTAATTATAGCATTGTTAGTAAGGTGAATGTATGTACTTAGTGCTTATTAATTTCCTTGTGCTGTTCTAGGAAATGCGTGAATTTTATTTAATCTTGTGGTGCTGCTGATGCTCAGCTATGGTTGCTCTTGGTCGTAGCCCACAAAACCGCCAAAAATACTCACCTGAATTTTGGGTGAAAGAAATTCTGTACTAAAGTGTTTTCCCTGTGCTTGGCTGACGACTGAGAAAATAGTAGTAACTCTACATATCCACGGTTAATTGATGATGACCAGAAGGTCAAATTGATGTCTTGGGGGGCTGGAGTCAGTCAGTCAGCTCCTGGATTATTTCAATTATCATTGAGCTACTCTGGTTTGACTGACAGTGGCCTCTGGTTTCTTCTACCTCCTCCTGTGCTGATTGTAGTTGCATCCTACAGATTTCGAACATTATATTCATCTTGTGGAGATTATTAGTTTCACACATGGGATCCATTTTCATTTATCGAGTTGATGAATGTGTCTTTCAGGGTTGTCTTCCCTTGTGTCTCCAAATCATACCCACGCGCATGTGCGGAAGAAAGTTTACTAATTCGAAGACGACCACAAGGAGCCTCTCCTACCCAACCCGCTCTCAAGCAATCCGACTTTACTCTTCGTCAGGTTTACCCTTGTTTTTTTATTTTTCAACTTTCCTTCTTCTGTACTTGACTTTGTTCTCTTGCATATTTTTTATTTTTCAACTTTCCTTCAAATTGTTTGGGGACGTCAGTATAGCTTCGAAGTGCCTCCCTATCCCGGGGAGGATTCTTTGCAGCATGTCATATTTGGAGATTTGAGCAAGGTGAGTTTTATGCCATTTCACCAATATGATTTCTGCAATTTTTAAAATGAAATAAAAAACTATAAGAGCATGGGGTAGAATTATTAGATTACTGATCAGCCTATGGAAGTGTTGGCATGGCAGAGGCCATGTTAGCATCTGTTCATTTCTGGTCTGTCTTATCTGCACTCGAGTTGAACTATGAATATATAATGAGAGAATGTGTATTTTATTGTTGTTATAAGAGTATCAGTCCTTTTTGTCACAGCATCCATGCTACACTTTTAGTTAGGCTTAGCAAAAACCTGTTTTCTACATAAGTTTTACAATGTTGACTGTTGAGTCAAAGTAACAAGTACAAAAAAGTAAGCAAAAAAATTGATTGGGTTCTACTTTTCCTAAATAAGACAAATCGTTCGCGGGAAATTGTTGTGCTTCGTTTTTCTGCCTGGCCTTAAAACTGAAAACTGAACTCTTTGCTCAAGCCGAGATTGATGGCTCAAATAAATACAATGACTTTGAGCGTGGTTCAGTCAGCACAACACACCAACTGGTAAAGAATTTGAAGAATATTGATACGGTGATGCATATCGGAGACATCTGCTACGCAAATTGTTATCTCACACAGTGGGATCAGTTCATTGAGCTTTTGGAATATATATTTTTCTTTTTTTTAGATGGAGGTGGGGATTTTTATTAGATGTTCATTTTCCTTTTTTAGATGAAGGTGAGGAACCTGTGTATTCTTTTAAATGGAGGGCTATGCAAAGTGACGCTCGTTGGTTGGCTGTGGTGGGATTTTTTTTCCCTTTTACTTCTTCTTTTAGATGAACGTGAGGATGATGTTTTTTTAGATGGAGGCGAGGACCTCATGTATTTTTTTAAATGGAAACGAGCGCACAGCTTGCCACATGGAATTTGTTGAGTGTGGAAAGTTCTTTTTTTATGATGAAGCTGAGTTTTTTTTAGATGGAGGTGAGATCCCATGTATTATTTTTTGAGATGGACACGGGCGCACAACTTCCTTATTCTTGTTGTCGACACTAGAGATCATTTACATGAATTTCTGATGTGATTGCTTCAGTGATTATTTTTGCAGAAGCACATGCTGATGGTGCACTTGCCTTTGGAATTAAAGAAGATCAGCTTACGAGACTGACTAGGGATCATAAATACTCTACTCTACAGCAGTATGAAGGGGTGAGCTAATTTTGTTATCGTTGTGCTTCACACTTTGTTGTCATAGTTTGCGTCTTAAAAATTTCCCTACAGATTTCAGGGCTAGCAAATATGTTAAAGACAGATACAGATCAGGGTGGACGACACGGTTCGGTCCGACGGTTCGGCTCGTGGCCCGCTCGGCTCGGGCCGGCTCGGTCCTGGCCCGCTGAAAAAATCGGCCGGTCCGAGCTCAGCAAACCAGCCCGACAAAGCTTCGGTCCGGTCCAGGCTTTAACCAAGCCGACCGAGCGGACTGACGAGCACGTGCTGTGGCATGGCGAGAGCGTGGCGGGGGAATGTCAGGACGAGGCAGGGGCGTGTCGGGGGCGTGCCAAGGGTGTTGCAGGGGCGTGGCGGGGGTGTGTCAAGGTCGTGGCAGGCGCGTGGCGAGCGTGTGGCAGAGCTGAGTGGCGGGCGCATGGTGGGCGCGTCGGTCGGGCGCTGGTCTGCGCCTCCGTCGTTCATCTGCGCGGTCACCGGCCTCCCTGACGCTGGAAAGCATGTCTACTGGATGCGCCATGCTCGGATCTATCATCTGGAAGGTAGAACTTGAAGCGGGAGGACCTACACCGCCGTTGTACACCGGCCGTCGTGCCAGATTCGTCGTCGCTGTTGCTGCTCGAGCTCTGCCTGGCCGCTGTGCCGTCCACCGTGAGTCACAGAAGTCGTTGGACACCTCCACGACGAGCCCTACTGCCTCCAGCGCCCTCCCCGCGTCGCCGTGCTCCGGCACGAGCTCTGGGGTGACCATCGGCCGGTCCAAACGAGTCGCTCGGTCCGGCTCGGGCTTTCGTCGCCGCGGTCCGGTCCCTGAAAACAGGACCGCGGCGCTGCTCGGTCCGGTCCGGTCCGGACCGCCGACGGCCGGTCCAAACGACGGCTCGGTCAGGGACCGGACCGGCCCGGACTGTGTCCACCCTGAGATACAGAGAAGGGGATCAGGGGAATGGATTCCAATATTGATGCGAGAGTAGTGTGAAGTACCGAGATACTATGTCAGGTAGAATTGATCTGCTAGCTTTGAGTTTGTTTCAGGAATGCTACAAATCCTCTAATATTCATCTTAAATTGTTGACCTTTAGTTCACTAAGCCTGAGATATTCTTTGGTCATACTAGATTTGCGGCAGATGCTGAGCAAGTTATAACTACATCATCTAGGGGCGCGAGGTGCTCACTCGTGTACAGGACATTGAAGCAGCGGTTCCATCTCTGGAAAACTGTGAAGAATCAGAAGAGCCATATACATTTTTCTTATGTACCAGGTATTTACTTCATCAATGGCTATACATGTGTTCGCAAGTGGAAAAATAAAAGAACGAGCTAAGGATTCTTTCACACATTTTAGTCATCAATAATCATATTGCCCTTTTTTAGTTCACACTAATTTATCGGTGTGTATTGATAGCAATTGAAGTTGGCTGATGTTGGCTTCATTAGATTGATATGAGTATTAGTAGTGGCAATCCGAAATCAGGTCAAACACACAAAACAAAAATGCCAACTGATTGAGATTGGTGTCACTAAAACAGTACTAACCTTTTTGGGTAATAGGTTAATCTGTCCATAATGTTAGAGTTGTCCAGGTACAAAACGGCACATTTCTAACCAGTCTCATAATCAACTATCTCTTGAGCATAATCAACAATTTGGTTTAACATCATCACATAGCTTTCCTTTTCAGATCAGACCCCGTTCCAAATATGATTGAAATGAATCCAGTAGTAATTATGATTTACAAACCGAATATTGAAGTAATAACTATAACTCTACACTCTACATTAAGGTGTGCAGAGTAAAACAATGGTCAAGTTCAGAATAGGCCATTTTAGCTACTGAAGTATTCTTTTACAGTTTACATTCTGTACTCCCTCTCTCTCAGTTTACAAGGTGTGCATGTGCCCCTATGTCGTCAATTGACCAACCTAATAGAAGTCATATATTACAAAAAATATACCATTATAAAGTTCAGATGTTCTATTTTCAAACGGTATAACTTTTGTGTTATATAGTTTATATTACGGTGATAAAATTGACAACCTAGGTATACGTGCAGGACTTGTAAACTAAATCGGAGGGAGTAGTACTTTTGATCTAAATAAATGAAGAGAACCCCTGGACAAGCAACTTTTGATAACCACTCATTCTTGTGAAATCTATAGTGTTTCTATTGTTTCTTGCTGTAGGCATGTTTTTGTACCGAGTCATTTTGGTGTATGCCCAATCTTGTATTCCAAGTTGAGGCATACAATCGAAATTCATAATGTATTGCAATATTGCTGGTGTTGGGATAGTAGGTGGATGTGATTCAGTTCCTTAATGTCATTCTAGATCTGCGATTTAATCTCCCAAAGATGTTGCACAATTCCATGCAAATGGTGCCCATCAATGCTGCTCCTTCGGAAAATCACCATTGTATGGATTGACGACCATGGGGCGTGTTTCTTCCCTGTGCCGGAGAGCGGGACGACGCAGAGCAGGGCCAACCCAAGCTGGATGATGGGGCATCATCGGAGGCGGAGGAGATCACTGACATGGTGGGGTTCGACAGGGTCAATAAGGAGACCCGCAAGGCTTGGCAAGACGGTGCGACGCAGCTGTAGGAGCAGAGCACAACTTCGGAAGGATGTTCATCGGCAATTAGAGGAAAAAGAGGTGGAAGGGTCGCTTGTCAATCTAGCACCGCACAAACTTCCTCTCAGGAGGCGCCACCGGGTGGCGCCCCAGCCCCTAGTAAACATTATACTCAACACCCACAGCCGCCCGTGCTTTAGCCCCCCCCTCCCCCCGCGTGCCTCTGCTCGCTCGCCCCTCGCTTGCCCGCGCCTGGCCTCGCGCGCTCATTTGCCGTTGCTTGCCTCGCGCCGCTATAGCTCGTGCCCGCCATTGGACGCGCCTGCGTGCTATTGACCGCTCGTGGCCGCACCGGCTCCGCCCCCACTGCCTGCTGCGCTGTTGCTGCTCCCCAATGCGTGCTCGCCCGCTGCCGAGCCCGGCTCACCCGCACCTCCACCCGCCGTCGCTGCTTGCGCTTGCCACCTCCGCCTTCGCTCGGCGCTGCCGGCAGCCCCCTTGCCCCGCGCCCTCCTGCTGCCGCGGTCGCCACCTTCACACGCCTCCCCAGCACCCCAGCCTGCTGCTCCTGGCCGCAGCCACCGAGCGCCGGATCGCACGCGGGTGGGCGTGCCCAGCGAGGCTGCCCGTGCCCGCACGCCTCCACCCTCTTCCGGTCATGGCTTCAGTCGGTCGGTTGCGCCCATGGCCTCGGGCCCGAGCCCTGTGTTCTTGCTGTGTGTTTCGTGTGTGCACTGTAGCATGTGCTAGCTTTCGCAAATCTACGCTGGATGCCAATTTGTACAGCAGCAAAACAACAACAAAATATTTCCCAATGTCGGTAAAATTTTTACGGATATGTAGTACACTTGACAAGGTTCAAAACATTTCATTGGACCAAATTCAAAAGGTGTGAGGTTTAAATGCTATGAAAATGACAAAAGTCTAAGTTCTGTTAACTGAAAGACTGAAAACAACTTTATTTTCATGGCTACTTTACAGCTGTTGATGATCAAGCCTATGACCTCTAATATGGATAGAAGTGATACTAGCATGTAGATCATTGAAAAATGCTCACAATTGATATAAGGCACAAAATCAAAGGATGTACAGATCAATAGCAATAACCTCCGGAAAATGGATAATTGGTGTTTAAAACTAAGGGCTTCTGCAGAATTTCTGAGATTTTCCGAAAACTTCAGAAATTCATAGGAATTCAACCGTAGCGTGGATCGAAAAAATTTCAATTTCTACATGATAGTTGCTCAAAAAACAAGTTGCATCCAAATACGCAATTCGTTTGTCCGCCACACGTCCCTAGCATAGTAACCATGCAACAATCCACCTTGAGTTCATATGTCTGAAAACGTCAGACATCGGGAATACTTTCCCAGATGTTTTCCCCCTTCGCCAGTAACACCTACTACCATGTTAGGGCACTGCTAGCACCTCTATTTGCTTTGTCATGCATCGTCATGCATCTGTTTGCAATGTATTGATTGTTTCTTCCCTCTCATCTCTCCGGTAGACTATGAGCCTGATGCCGCTGTTACCCCAATCGACTACGTTGTTGACGACCCCTCCTTCTTGCCAGAGCAACCAACCAGCCCCCCCCCCTGATCACCCGATATCGCCTATTCCTTCTCTCTACTGCTTGCATTAGAGTAGTGTAGCATGTTACTGCTTTCGGTTAATCCTATTCTACTTCATAGCATGTCTTTGCTACTATTGTTGTTACCTTAACCTACAATCCTAAATGCTTACTACATAGGTGGTGACTAAAGTTGGGTCGGCTCATAGAGTACCTGCAATTGATTCGGATATGGGGGCTGAAAGGACAGGTGGTTACATCTAGGTAGTGGTGGACCTGGGTTCCCGACGACTCCCGAGTGCTACTTTGTGGCGGAGCTACAGGGCAGGTTGTGACCATCTAGGAGACAGGTGGGCCTGGCCCTGGTTGGCGTCCGCGGTTACTTCAAAACAACATGCTTAACAAAATCTTGGTATTTGATCTGAGTCTGGCCACTGGCCTCTACGCACTAACCAACTACGCAGGAACAGTTATGGGCACTCGACGTCATGGTATTAGCCGAAGCCTTCTTGACGTCAGCGACTGAGCAGCGCACGCTGGGTTGGACCGCGTAATTCAACTTCCTTTGTAATGGAGGTTGCTAGGTCTGCCCATCGGCCGCCCTCGCAATGTGCAGGTGTGCAATGGGCGATGGGCCCAGACCCCTGTGCGCTTAGGATTTAGACCGGGATGCTGACCTCTCTGTTGAGCCTAGGTAGGGTTGCGACGTGTTGATCTTTCGATGCCAGGCATGACCGAGGAATGTGTGTCCAGCCAGGAGGATCGTGCGTGTTGGGTTATGTGGTGCACCCCTGCAGGGAAGTTTATCTATTCGAATAGCCGTGTCCCTCGGTAAAAGGATGACTCGGAGTTGTACCTCGACCTTATGAGAGCTAGAACCAGATACTTAATAAAACACACCCAGACAAGTTCCAGAGACAACCCGATGATCGCTTTCGCACAGGGCGACGAGGGGAGGATCGTCGGGTAGGATTATGCTATGCGACGATAGTTGGTGAACTTACCAGCAACTCTCTTCTACATGCTTCAAGATGGAGGCTGCCAGAAGTGTAGTCTTTGATAGGACTAGCTATCCCCCTCTTATTCTGGCATTCTACAGTTCACTCCACCGATACTACCCCTTTACCTAAATATCCATGCATATGTAGTGTAGATCCTTGCTTGCGAGTACTTTGGATGAGTACTCACGGTTGCTTTGCTCCCTCTTTTTCCCTCTTTTCTTTTCTTCTCGGATGTCGCAACCAGATGTTGGAGCCCAGGAGCCAGACGCCACCGTCGACGACGACCCCTACTTCACAGAGGGTGCCTACTACTACGTGCAGGCCGCCAACGACCAGGAGTAGTTTAGGAGGATCCCAGGCAGGAGACATGCGCCTCTTTAGATCTGTATTCCTGTTTGTGCTAGCCATCTTATGGCAACTTGTTTAACTTATGTCTGTACTCAGATATTGTTGCTTCCGCAGACTCGTTTATGTACGAGCACTTGTATTCGAGCCCTCGAGGCCCCTGGCTTGTAATATGATGCTTGTATGGCTTATTTTACTTTTAGAGTTGTGTTGTGATATCTTCCCATGAGTCCTTGATCTTGATTGTACACGTTTGTGTGCATGATTAGCGTACGAGTGAATCGGAGGCGTAACAATAGCAAACCGTGCTATCATACCTAACTCTGCAGGCTGACAGGGAGTACTAAATGCGGCGCTCAACTTCACATCGTTGCTCGCCCGACAAGCCTTGCCGGGCTTATTCTGCCAGCTCCACGCCTGCTTGTTCACCACGTCATAGGACGGGTGTCATTTGTAGGTTCTCCTATATAAAGGGGCTGCCATGTGGCGAGTGGTTTCCACTTAATCACTTTGTGGCTTGACACCGCACTGATCCACGACGTGGGTCGTGGGGAGTAGTTGATGAGGTGTCCCTTGCCTCCGTGAGCCACGGCAGTCCCTGCCGGGATGACTTGGTTGCTTTCTTCCGGGGGTGGCTCTGCCCTTGCCAGGTCTGTTTTCCCAGCAAGGGAGGCTTTTCTCCTGGTGGTATCTGGCTTCTCTAGCTCGATCTTGGTCCTCTTGTTCTCCAAGCTGGTCCTTTGAAAATCTTGATCTCTTGTTCTCTAGCATGGCATGATGCCATAATCTTGTTCATGTGCCTGTGCTCAGCCAGGGCAACATACCCAGGGTCTGTTGCAGCGACACAAACCGACTTGAGTCAGTTTGGATGTTTCAAGTTTCAACACATGGCGTTTAATTGTCATCGCAGAGGCTGCATAGGTGTTCGACCGCCATTGACCCCGAGAACTGTTGCTGCGGGACGCCAGAAGTCGGTGTCACTTGTGGGACGTGGATGTAGTGTTTGACATCGACAGCCACATGTATCTCACACCGATGATACTTGCGATTTAGGGTTCCATCGACGTCGAGGAACCCCCTAACCCGCTCGTCCCTAGGCGCCCTCTGGTATGGAGACGCACGGTCGATGTGTCAGCACTCAGACTGGGGGATTCTCGGCATGGGCAACGACATCGGGATCGGCGGGACCCACTGGCTCACCATCTATCCCCTCGGCGACTGGCGATCGACGACCCTCTTCCTTTTCCTTTTTCCTCTTCTTCTACTTATTCTTCTTTTTCAACTTTCTTCTTCTAATTATCTAAACCTAAACCTAGCACTAACCTAAACCTACCACTAACCTAAACCTATTAATAACACCTAAACCTAAACAACA
Source organism: Triticum timopheevii (assembly GCA_963921465.1). Lineage (NCBI taxonomy): Eukaryota > Viridiplantae > Streptophyta > Magnoliopsida > Poales > Poaceae > Triticum > Triticum timopheevii. Next base: position 300,088,803 of record OY997274.1, read on the forward strand.
AAGATCAGTAGAAAAAAACAAAAAAAAGCTCAACTTTGCTCTGGCGGTGGTGGAGGAGGCGGCAGGCGGCCTGAGAGGCGGGGCGTCGGGGCGCCTTGGGGGTCAGGGAAGGCGGGAGCGTTGGGGTCGCGGGCGGCTTGGGCACGGGGGTGGCGGCGTGGGTGAGGTGAGGGGAGAGAGAGGTGGGGCGCGGGCGCTGGCCTCTTTTTAGTTAGGTCACAGCTCTTTGCCGTCTGCTAGCAGACGACAAAGAGCTTAGCTAGTGGGGTGGGGCCGGGGGAAACGGCCATTAGGTTGTCCACTTTCTTTGCCGTCTGCTAGCAGACGACAAATAAAGTGGTCGTTAGGTCATCCGCGTTAGTGGGCCACCCACCCTCTTTGTCGTGTGATAGCGGATGGCAAAGCATCTATGCCGTCAGCTAGCTGACGACAAAGAGCAGGCTGACGACAATCATGATCTTTGCCATTAGCTCATTCTTTGCCATCAGTTTTACATAAGCTGATGGCAAAGACGTTCTTTGCAGTCAGCTAGTGCACGACAAAGAGCTGGCTAACGGCAAAGATCCTAATTCTAGTAGTGACATCGGTTTTCTTCTTAAAGACTAATTTGCAGCCAATGGCCTTTACGCCGGGCGGCAGATCAACCAAGTCCCAGACTTGATTCTCATCCATGGACTTTAACTCGGATCTCATGGCCTCTACCCATGCCTCTGAATCTGGGCTCACTAGCGCTTCCGCATACATGGCCGGTTCGTCGCTTTCTAGCAACAATACATCATGCACTCTACGCAATCTTTCCGACCTCCATCGTTCCGGTGCTGCTTCCACTACAGGTTGCTTGAATGACTCCAGTATGATCTCATCACCCGCCGACCCGTCCCGGAGGGGTCCTCGAATTTTTTTGAGTCGGACCATCCTCCCAATGGCTTCTCGACTGAGAAATTCTTTCTCTAGGAAAACCCCGTTCCGAGAAACAAACACTTTGTACTCTTCCCGGTTGTAGAAGCTATATCCCAAGGTTTACCTTGGCTATCCCATGAAATATGCATTTATCCGACTTGGGTGTAAGATTTTCTGACATAAGTTGCTTGACAAATGCTTCACAACCCCAAATCTTTAGAAAAGACAAACTGGGACTCTTCCCGGTAAAGGTCTCGTGTGGTTTCTTGACTATGGATTTTGATGGTACCCTGTTAAGTGTGAAAGCTGCAGTTTCTGGAGCGTATCCCTAGAATGACAAGGGTAAATCCAATTGTCTCAACATTGGCCGGACCATATCCAACAAGGTCCTATTCCTCCCTTTCGACACGCCATTTCTCTCTGGCGTACCCGGAGGTGTGAGCTGAGGTACTATACCTCAGCTTTTCATATGATCATCAAACTCTTGGCTCATGTACTCACCTCCACGATCTGGTTGTAGAAGCTTTATAGTCTTGCCCAGCTGATTTTCAACCTTTTCCTGAAACTCTTTGAACTTTTCAAAAGTTTCTGACTTGTGCCTCATCAAATAAATATACCCATATCTACTCAAGTCGTTTGTAAAAGTCATGAAGTACTGATAGCCACCTTTGGCAGTTGTGCTCATTGGACCACACACATCACTATGTATAAGCTCAAAGAGCTCAGACACCCTCTCGCAACTCTTTGCAAAATGATACTTAGTCATCTTACCTAGCAAGCATGATTCACATGCCTCGAACGACTCAAAGTCGGATGAAGTTAGCAGCCCATCATCATGGAGATTCTTCATGCGTTTTAGACTAATGTTTCCAAGCCGGATGCTAGAAGTATGTCGGATTTATCTTATTAGGCTTATGCCTCTTTACGTTCATGTTATAGACCGATTCCTGTTCTAGATTCAATATAAAAAGCACATCAACAATGAATACATAGTCGTGGAACATTCCACTCAAATAAAACAAGCAACCGTTGTTCTTTAAATTGAATTCATAACCCCGACTCATCAAACATGAGGTAGAAATAATGTTCTGACTAAGTGCAGGAATGTAATAACAATTATTCAATTCCAAAATAAATCCAAAAGGAAGCTAGAGTTGCATCGTGTCGACCTCCAACACAGCAACTCTTGCTTTCTTGCCGACCCTGATGTCAAACTCCCCTTGTGCCACACGCCTAGTTCTTACCAGCCCTTGCATCGAGTCGCAAATATGAACAACCAATCCTGTATCAAATAACCAGGAGCTACTAGGTATGTCAGCAAGGCAAATGTCTATAACATATGCAACAAGTGTACCTTTGCCCGAAGAAGCATTTCCGACCTTCTTGCCATCCACTGCAAGCCACTTGCTATAGTTCCACTTCTAGTGACCGGTTTCCTTGCAATGGTAGCAAATGGTCACCGGAACTAGGAACGTCTCTTTAGTCCTTTTCAGGTACATAAAAATAGTCTTTACCGCTACCCAGTGACTCTCACCTGGGTTGGCCTGGTATCTACTTGTTAGGCTTATTGCAAGAGCAACATCAGGTCGTGTACATATCATGGCATACATGATGGATCCGATTGCCGAGGCATAAGAAATCCGACTCATCCTACTTCACTCATCAGATGTCGAAGGACTCCGAGTGTCGCTTAGCCTTATACCATGTGAAATAGGCAACAACCCTTTCTTGGCCTCACTCATGTTGAACTGCTTCAACACTTTATCTATATATGTACTCTGGCTCAAGCCGAGCAGTCTTCTCGATCTATCTTTATAGATCTTGATGCCTAAAATGTAAACTGCCTCACCAAGGTCCTTCATTCAAAACTTGCCATTCAATGATTCCTCTTCAGCATCAAAACATCATTTCCGATCAGTAGTATGTCATCCACATGTAAGATCAAAAACACTATCGAGCTCCCACTTAACTGCTTGTATAAACAAGCGTCCTCTTGGCTTTTGATGAAACCTAGACCAGTGATGACCTCATCAAAATGAATGTTCCAACTTTGAGATGCTTGGCTCAACCCATAAATGGATCTCTTGAGATTGCATACCTTACTAGCGCTAGTTGGATCGACAAAACCCTCGGGTCGTATGATATACACATCCTCAGTTAAAGTTCCGTGATGGAAAGCCATTTTGACATCCATCTATATCTAGTAATCAAAATATGCAGGTATAGCTAGTATGATGCTCATCGACTTCAACATCACTACCGGAGAGTAAGTCTCATCGTAGTCAATTGCCTGAACTTGTCCATAACCTTTAGCGAAAAGCTGAGCGTTGTGGGTTTGAACATTTCCATCCACATCGGTTTTCTTCTTAAAGACCCAATTGCTGCCAATGGCCTTTACGCCAGGCGGCAGATCAACCAAGTCCCAGACTTCATTCTCATCCATGGACTTTAACTCGGATCTTATGGCCTCCACCCATGCCTTGGTATCCGGGCTCACCATCGCTTCCGCATAGGTGGCCGGCTCGTTGCTTTCTATCAACAATACATCCCGCACTCTGCGCAATCTTTTCGACCTCCGTGGTTCTGGTGCCGCTTCCACTACGGGTTCCCTGACTGACTCCAGTATGACATCATCACCCGCTGAGCTCTCCCTGAGGGGTCCTCGAATTTATTCGAGTCGGGCCGTCCTCCCACTGGCTTCCTGACTGAGAAACCCTTTATCGAGGAAAACCCTGTTCCGAGCAGTAAACACTTTGTTCTCTTGCCAGTTGTAGAAGCTATATCCCAAGGTTTCCCTCGGATATCCCACGAATTATCTGACTTGGGTGTAAGCTTGTCTAACATAAGTCGCTTGACAAATGCTTCACAACCCCAAATCTTTCGAAAAGACAATCTGGGACTCTTCCCGGTCCACATCTCATGTGGTGTCTTGTCTACAGATTTTGATGGTACCCTGTTAAGTGTGAGAGTTGTAGTTTCTAGAGCGTATCCATAGAATGACAAGGGTAAATCCGATTTTCTCATCATTGACCGGACCATATCCAACAAGGTCCTATTCCTCCATTCCGACACGCCGTTTCTCTTTGGCATACTTGGAGGTGTGAGCTGAGGTACTATACCTCGGCTTTTCAGATGATCATCAAATTCCTGGCTTATGTACTCACCTCCATGATCAGATCGTAGAAGCTTTATAGTCTTGTCGTGCCCATTTTCAACCTTGTTCTGAAACTCTTTGAACTTTTCAAAAGTTTCTAACTTCTGCCTCATCAAATAGATATACCCATATCTACGTAAGTCATCTGTAAAAGTCATGAAGTACCGATAGCCACCTCTGGCAGTTGTGCTATTGGACCACACACATCACTATGTATAAGCTCAAAAGCGCGGACACCCTCTCACAACTTTTTGCAAAAGGAGACTTAGTCATCTTGCCTAGCAAGCATGATTCACATGTCTCGAACGACTCAAAGTCGGACGAAGTTTGGAGCCCATCATCATGGAGCTTCTTCATGCGTTTTAGACTAATGTGTCCAAGCCCGCAATGACAGAAGTATGTCGGATTTATCTCATTTGGCTTATGCCTCTTGACATTCACGTTATAGACCGATTCCTATTCCAGATTCAATATAAAAAGCCCATCAACAATGGGTGCATAGCCATGGAACATTCCATTCAAATAAAACCAACAACCGTTGTCTTTTAAATTTAGTTCATAACCCTGACTCATCAAACATGAGGCAAAAGTAATGTTCAGACTAATACAGGAATGTAATAACAATTATTCAATTCCAAAATAAATCTAGAAGGATGCTGGAGCTTCATCGTGCTGACCTCCAACACATCAACTCTTGCTTTGTTGCCGACCTTGATGTCAATCTCCCGTTATGCCACACGCCTAGTTCTTACTAGCCCCTGCATTGAGTTGCAAATATTAACAATCAATCGGGTATCAAATACCCAAGAGATACTAGGTATGTCAGCAAGGTAAATGTCTATAACATATGCAACAAGTGTACCTTTGAATGAAGAAGCTTTTTCGGCCTTGTTGCCATGCTCTGCAAGGCACTTGCTATAGTTCCTCTTCCAGTGACCGGTTTCATTCCAGTGACCGATAACCTCTCTGCTGCAATTCAGTGAGCTTCTTATCCATGCCATGCATATGATAGTTCGAGATGAACGTCCCATAGTTGGGCAGAAGAGAACCCAGAAATGCATCAGTAGCTAGCTCATCCAAGAGCGGCAAGTCCAACCGATCAAACCTTGCACATATCCGATCATCTTGATCATATGTGGGCTCACTTGATCACCTTCCTTCAGCTTGCAATCCATCAAGGATCGCTAGACGTTGAACATTTTGGTCGTAGCATGTGTCTAAAACATGCTCTTAAGACTCTCGATGATATCGTAAGCCTCAACATTTTCGAAATGTAGTTGCAAATCGGGCTCCATACAAGCCAGCATCAGACAACTGATCTCTCTGTTGATTTATCAATGAGTTTTAGGTAGGCATTCTTGGTTGTGGCATTAGCATTATCGGCAGGTTCCTCTGGAAGTGGATCCTCTAGAACATGTTCCTTTTTATCATGCTTGAGAACAATTCACAAATTTCTATACCAGGTGGTAAAGTTTGTTTGATTTGGTTTATCCTTTTTCCAGAATTGATTTCAATGCAAAGTTGGGTTGAGCATGAGAACAATTCACAAATTTCTATACTAGGTGGCAAAGTTTGTTTGATTTGGTTTATCCTTTTTCTAGAATTGATTTCAATGCAAAGTTGGGTTGAGCAGGTGGTGCCATTGATCTAAAACAAAAAATACGCAATTACTAAGCAATGTGTTTATGTAGAGTAATTTAAGCCCAAACAGAAATACTCCCACTGAAGTCGGCATCCCTCTGCAAACTCTTAGTGATTCGGGATCCAACTAGCGTATGCGACTAGTGAGCTTTAGCATCACTACTAGCCAACATACCTATCCGGTAAGAAACTCCTTGCTAATCGTATCTCTATACGACTCCTGTCGGTCGGGAAGGCATCCCATACCCCGGCTCCCAACTGTGTTTGCCACAAGGACCAAAACTGTTTTGATAGCCTTGTCAAGACAACCTGATGCAGTGCATGTCTGTGTCCAACACAAACCCTTCAGTTCAAGGACACCTAGCAGTGCCCCAATTTTATGAGCCCACTACTGGATGTACTTGACATGCGAAGGTGCAACATCGGGAATGGCAATTCACTTTATATTAATGAGGGATCATGCTAAAATTTTAACATGCATGGAAACTAAGAAGCACAAAGATCACAAATAAACACATATCGTGAAATAGTACGGCTCCTAAATGGATTTTCTTCCAGGTCGGCTCTGACTCCGATGACCATCTAGGAACTCCATCTTGTTTGTCATGCCTGGACGCCAACCGACCAACCTAATCTGTATTATCCAACTACTACAACTAGTAATGAATTTTTCATAGAGTCACAAGTCGACACGTAGGTCGTTATATGCTACTTCTTGATCTTGCATTGGTTTTCCCTTGAAGAGGAAAGGGTGATGCAAGAAAGTAGAGATAAGTATTTCCCTCAGTTTGAGAACCAAGGTATCAATCAAATAGGAGATAACGCACAAATCATCGAATACCTGCACAAACAATCACACAACTTGCACCTAACACGATAAAGGGATTGTCAATCCCTTCACGGTTACTTGCAGAAGTGAGATCTGATAGAGATAAAGTAAATATTTTTAGTATTTTTGGTTTATAGATCAGAAATTAAAAGATTGCAAAAATAGATCGGAAACTAATATTGTAGATCGCAAACTTATATGATGGAAAATAGACCCAGTGGCCATAGGTTTAAATGAGACCAACCCGGGCTAGACTAGCCTGTTGGCATTTTTTATATAAGAAAACTCCTTGAGCAACAAACGCTCAAGCCGAGACTTGAACCCTGGTGGGCTGGCTGCGAACTCCCGCGTCTTACCAACTGAGCTACACCTAGTTCTCGGGGAGGGGGGGGGGCGGGCATAGTTTTCACTATAGGCTTCTCTCAAGATAGCAAATAATACGGTGAGTGAACAAATTACTGCCGAGCGATTGATAGAAAAGCGCAAAGTTATGACAATATCTAAGGCAATGATGATGAATATAGGCATCACGTCTGTGTCAAGTAGACCGAAATGATTCTGCATCTACTACTATTACTCCACACATCGACCGCTATCCAGCATACATCTAGAGTATTAAGTTCATAAAGAATGGAGTAACACATTAAGTAAGATGACATGATGTAGAAGAATTAACTCAAGCAATATGATGAAAACCCCATCTTTTGATCCTCGATGGAAATAATACAATTCGTGCCTTGCTGCCCCTAATGTCACTGGGAAAGGACACAACAAGATTGAACCCAAATCTAAGCACTTATCCCATTGCAAGAAAAACCAATCTAGTTGGCCAAACCAAACCGATAGTTAGAAGAGAATTACAAAGATATCAAATCATGCAACATATAAGAATTCAGAAAAGATTCAAATAATATTCATAGAAAAGCTGATTGTAAATCCACAACTCACCGGATCTCGGCAAGCACACCACAAAAAGTATTACATTGATAGATCTCCAAGAACATCAAGGAGAACATGGTATTGAGAATCAAAGAGAGAGAAGAAGCCATCTAGCTACTAGCTATGGACCCATAGGTCTGTGGTAAACTACTCACATTTCCTCGGAAGGGCAATAGAGTTGATGTAGAAGCCCTCTATGATCGAATCCCTGGAAAAGGTCCCTAGATGGGATCTCATGGGTACAGAAGGTTGCGGCGGTGGAAAAGTATTTTCGTGGGTGCCTTTGGTGGTTTGGGGATATATGAGAATATATAGGCAAAAGAATTAGGTCAGCAGGGTCACGGGGGGGGGGGGGGGGACAAGGGTGAGGTGCACGCCCTACCCCCCTGGGCGCATCCTCTGTCCTTGTCTCCGCCTCGTGGCTCCTCCGACTTCATCTCCAAGTCTCCTGGTTGTCTTCTGGCCCAAGAAAAATCATTGTGAATGTTTCATTCCGTTTAGACTTCGTTTGGTATTCCTTTTCTGCAAAACTCAAAAACAAGGAAAAAACAGGAACTGGCACCAGGCTCTAGGTTAATAGGTTAGTCCCAAAATAATATAAAATAGTATATTAATCCATATAAAACATCCAAAACAGATAATATAATAGCATGGATCAATCAAAAATTATAGATACATTGCAGACGTATCAAGCATCCCCAAGCTTAGTTCCTGCTCATCCTTGAGTAGGTAAATGATATAAACAAAAAATTTGATGTGGAATGCTACCTAACATATTTATCCATGTAATTTTTTTTATTGTGGCATGAATGTTTAGATCCATAAGATTCAAAACAAAAGTTTAGTATTGATATAAAAACAATAATACTTCAAGCATACTGACAAGGCAATTATGTCTTCTCAAAATAACATGGCCAAAGAAAGCTTATCCCTACAAAATCATATAGTCTGGCTATGCTCCATCTTCATCACACAAAATAATCAAATCATGCACAACCCCGGTTTCAGCCAAGCAATTGTTTCATACTTTAGTATTCTCAAACTTTTTCAACTTTCACGCAATACATGAGTGTGAGCCATGGACATAGCACTCTAGGTGGAATAGAATATGGTGGTTGTGGAGGAGTAAAAAGAGGGAGATAGTCTCACATCAACTAGGCGTATCAACCGGCTATGGAGATGCCCATCAATAGATATCAATGTGAGTGAGTAGGTATTTCCATCAAAAAGAAAAACTAAGTGGGCGTGCATCCAACTTGCTTGCTCACGAAGAACTAGGGTGATTTGAGGAAGCCAAACATTGGAATATACAAGTCAAGTTCTATAATAAAAAATTCCCACTAGTGTATGAAAGTGACAAAATAGGAGACAATCTATCATGAAAACCATGGTGCTACTCTGAAGCACAATTGTGGAAAAAGGATAGTAACATTGCCCCTTCTCTCTTTTTTTCTCATTTTTTTTCTTTTTTGGGCCTTCTTTTTTTGGCCTTTTTCTTTTTTTATTTGCTCACATGGGACAATGCTCTAGTAATGAAGATCATCACACTTTTATTTACTTACAACTCAAAAATTACAACTCGATACTTAGAACAAAATATGACACTATATGAATGACCAGGATGTGCAATGAATCAATTGTGACATGTACGAAAGAATTATGAAAGGTGACTTTGCCACAAATAAGATGTCAACCAGATGATCATGCAAAGCAATATGACAATGACAGTGCGTGTCATAATAAACAGAACAGTGGAATGTTGCATGGCAATATATCTCGGAATGGCTATGGAAATTCCATAATAGGTAGGTATGGTGGCTGTTTTGAGGAAGGTATATGGTGGGTGTATGGTACCGGTGAAAGTTGCGCGACACAAGAGAGGCTAGCAATTCTGGAAGGGTGAGAGTGAGTATAATCCATGGACTCAACATTAGTCATAAAGAACTCACATACTTATTGCAAAAATTTATTAGTCATCGAAACCAAACACTACGCGCAGGCTCCTAGGGGAAGGGTTGGTAGGAGTTCACCATCGCGCGATCCCGACCTCCACACAAAGGATGACAATAAAAAAAATACCTCATGCTCCAACTTCATTACATAACGGTTCACCATATGTGCATGCTACGGGAATCACAAACCTCAACAGAAGTATTTCTCAAATTCACAATTACTCCACTAGCATGACTCTAATACCATCATCTTCATATCTCAAAACAATCATAAGGAATCAAACTTCTCATAGTATTCAATGCACTTTATATGAAAGTTTTTATTATATCCATCTTGGATGCCTATCATATTAGGACTAAATTTATAACCAAAGAAAATTACCATGCTGTTTAAAGACTCTCAAAATAATATAAGTGAATCATGAGAGTTTATCAATTTCTATAAAATAAAACCACCGCCGTACTCTAAAAAGGTATAAGTGAAGCACTAGAGCAATATTGCCTAGCTCAATAGATATAAGTGAAGCACATAGACTATTCTAATAAATCACGGTTCATGCGCGTCCCTCTCAAACGGTGTGTAAAACAAGGATGATTGTGACAAACTAAAAAGCAATGGCTCAAATCATACAAGGCTCTCCAAGAAAAACACATATCATGTGGTGAATAAAAATATAGCCTCAAGTAAAGTTACCGATAGACGAAGACGAAAGAGGGGATGCCTTCCAGGGCATCCCCAAGCTTAGGCTCTTGGTTGTCCTTGAATATTACCTTGGGGTGCCTTGGCATCCCCAAGCTTAGGCTCTTGCCACTCCTTATTTCATAGTCCATCAAATCCTTACCCAAAACTTGAAAACTTCACAACACAAAACTCAACAGAAAATCTCATAAGCTCCGTTAGTATAAGAAAATTAATCACCACTTTATGGTATTTTTGTGAACTCATTCTTTATTTATATTAGTGTAATATCTACTATATTTCAACTTTTCCATGGTTAATACCCCCGATACTACCCATCGATTCATCAAAATAAGCAAACAACACAAAGAAAACAGAATCTGTCAAAAATAGAATAGTCTGTAGCCATCTGTAACTCTCGTATACTTCTATAACTCCAAAAATTCTAAAAACATAGGACAACCCGGGCAATTTGTTTACCAATCTAGTGCAGAAAGAATCAGATCAAAATCACGCTTCTGTGAATTATGAAAATTATTTTCCTGGGCGCAAAAGTTTCTGTTTTTCAACACGATCGAAACAACTATAATTGTAAGCCATCCCAAAGGTCTTACTTGGCACAAACACTAACTAAAACACAAAATCACATCTAACCAGAGTCCAGATGAATTATTTATTGCAAAACAACAAGGAAAATTATTGGGTTATCCCAACAAGCGCTTTTCTTTAAAGCCTTTTAGCTAGGCTTTGATAATTTTGATGATGCTCATATGCAAGACAAGAATTGAAGCACCATAAGAGCATCATAAAACATGTGAAAAACACATCTAAGTCTAACATACTTCCTATGCATAGGCATTTTATAAGCCAACAAATTATCAAGGCAAGCAAAAACTAGCATATGCAAGGAAGAAGAAAGAGAGGATAGCAATCTCAACATGAAGAGAGGTAATTTACTAACATGGAATTTTTCACAACCATATATTCCTCTCTAATAATAATTACATGTACGATCATACTCAAATTGAACAACATAACTATCACATAAAATATTCTCTTCATGATCCACATGCATGCGAAGTTGACACTCTTCCAAAATAGTGGGATTAACATTAACTAAAGTCATGACCTCTCTGTCGGTGTCAAAACCGGCGGATCTCGGGTAGGGGGTCCCGAACTGTGCGTCTAGGCGGATGGTAACAGGAGACAAGGGACACGATGTTTTTACCCAGGTTCGGGCCCTATCGATGGAGGTAAAACCCTACTCCTGCTTGATTGATATTGATGATATGGGTAGTACAAGAGTGGATCTACCATGAGATCAAGGAGGCTAAACCCTAGAGACTAGCCTATGGTATGATTGTTGTAATGGTTGTGTTGTCCTACGGACTAAAACCCTCCGGTTTATATAGACACCGAAGAGGGCTAGGGTTACATATCCGTATCGCCAAGCTTGCCTTCCACACCAAGGAAAGTCCCATCCGGACACGGTACGGAGTCTTCAATCTTGTATCTTCATAGTCTTGGAGTCCGGCTGACGATGATAGTCCGGCTGTCCGGACACCCCCTAGTCCAGGACTCCCTCAGTAGCCCCTGAACCAGGCTTCAATTACGATGAGTCCGGCGCGCATATTGTTCGGCATTGCAAGGCGGGTTCCTCCTCGGAATAATTCATAGAAGATTGTGAACACCAGGGTAGTGTCCGGCTCTGCAAAATAATTTCCACATTCCACCATAGAGAGAATAATATGTACACAAGTTCGATCTGCTGACGTATTTTTGTGGCATGACGTCACGCCACTACCAAGCCTTACTCGAATCGTTTTTTTTTATACCACCTCAGCGCGTTTAGCGAAGCGGTTTCCTTGGCACGTCTTGTCGAAGCAGAGATCGTGTTCCCCTTATCCCGGGATTCCCATCAATATGGACGTGGGTAACCCAACCGCGCCATTGATGGTGGCGTTTGGGAGATAAGCGAGTTTTACCAGGCCGGTGGGGACGCATAGTCTTCGTCCGCCTATATATAAGGGGATAAGGATCCACCTTTTCACCTACGCCTTCTTCCTCCTTTGCTTATCCATCTCCGCGCACTCGAGCTCCAGCGCCCAAGTCCGCACATCTCGTCTCAACCTCCTCCAGTCATGTCCGGAGTGGGAGGCAAGTGGTTGGCCTCCTCCGTCACGGAGGAACACATCGCAAAGCTGCGCGGCGCCGGATACCTTTCCAGCGACATCGCGCACCGGCTGCCCGACGAGGGGCAGCTCATCCCCACCCCCAGGCCCCATGAGAGGGTCGTATTCCTTCCCCACTTCCTCCGTGGACTGGGCTTCCCGCTTCATCCCTTCGTCCAGGGGCTCATGTTCTACTACGGCCTAGACTTCCACGATCTGGCGCCAAACTTCATCCTCAACATCTCGGCGTTTATCGTCGTGTGCGAGGCCTTCCTCTGCATCCGGCCCCACTTCGGCTTGTGGTTCAAGACCTTCAATGTCAAGCCGAAGGTGGTGAAGGGCGCTCAAGCGGAGTGCGGAGGCGCCATGGTGGGCAAGATGCCCAACGTCCTCTGGCTCGAGGGCGCCTTTGTGGAGACCATCAAAGGGTGGCAATCGGGGTGGTTCTATATCACCGAGCCGCGGGACCCTAAATGGGCAGCGGCCCCCGAATTCAGATCTGGTGCCCGTATGCAGCTCACCTCCTGGAAAGAGAAGGGCTTGCTATGGGGCAGTTCGGAGGAGCTGACAGGACTCCAGTCCTGCCTCCAGACCTTGGCGAACAAGAAGCTCAAGCTTGTCAACATAATCCAGGTCATGCTCGTCCGCCGGATTCTCCCCTGCCAACAGCGGGCCTTCAATTTGTGGGAGTTCAATCCGGCACAACACCAGACTCTGAGCGGGCTCTTCGACACGACGTACGAAGCCATCTGGAGGGTGCTATTCAAGGGCGGAGAAGCCCCCTCGTCCGCGACTGAAGATCGCGGATTCAGCACCAAGCGCCCGGCCGGCGTGGTAAGATATATCATCCTTTATGGGAAATCCATTCCTTTCATAGTTTGCCTCTATTGTGGGATCTACAACTCCCTGATGCCTTTAACAGGACTGATAGAGGATGTCCGGACAGGTGGACTGTCCGGCTCCCCTTCCCGAAGACCCAGCGGACGCCCGTTTAACGAGGCTGCTGGTGCCGACAATTTATGTGGTGCCGGAGAAGAAGGCCGAGAAGAAGGCCACGGGAACCCGAAGAAGTTCCCGGCGCCAGGTGATATTGGACTCATCGTCCGATGGCTCCGAGGCGGACTCCTCCCCCGAAGACGAGGAGGAGAAAGAGGACTCTCTCCCAGAGGAGGGAGAGAGGAAGAGGAAGGCTTCCCCAACGGGGGAGGCCGAAGGGTCCAAGAGGGGAAGGACCCATCCCCCGGACAGTTCCGCCAACGCCAATGTTGGCGACGAAGAGTGGCCCTCAAGGGCCAGGCCTCCGGCAAGATCGTAAGTATCTGGATTCCTGAATGATTTATAATTTCTCTTTTGTGTCACATAGTGTCCTTCTAATGCCGCATACTGATGTAGTCCGGCCGATGATGATCTTCCCGCTTCATCGAGCGGGTCCTTGGCTCCGTCGGACGTGGATTCCATTCCGACCGCCTCCACCCCTCGTGACGCTGACGACGTCGAGGTGGGATTCCAGGAGGAGACCCATCAGGAGGAGGCTCCGGAGGTGCCGCAAGGCAGCCTCCCGGACTTTGCGCCGGACTCTGTGCCGGAACCCGCAGTGTTCCGGAGTCCGGCAGGCGGCCCCTTCGTAAGAAGGGCAAGACCGTGACGCCGGCAGACTCCGTCCAACCGGAGGCGCCGGACAACTTGTTGGAGGCACTTAACGGCGCTTCCATCGAGGAAGAACACCGCACTATCATGAGTGCGGTGATTCAGAAAGTTCAGCTCGCCAAGAGCGGGCTGACCGAAGCCTGGAGCAGCCTTCTAACAGGCTTTGAGGTAAGAAGTTTTAAAATATGTAATGTAATACCGCATAGACAGTAGCCCCTGATGCTCGGTTCGGTGCTCGGAAAGAAAAACCGGACTGAGGATCTAAAAAAGATATACGCAGGAGTGCTAATAATTATGTCAATATGGGTTTGCAGGCTGCACTGCTGACCTCTGCCGCACTAACTGTGGAGGTCGGTGCTTTGAAGCAGGACCTCGAGCGGTCCGAGCAAGAGCTCGGCCTTGCCAAGAAGCAGCTCGAGGACAAAGAAGGTGAGTAACACCACTTTAAAATTTGTACCTTACAGAAAAGGATTTTGGTTGCAATAGAAATAACAAGGATAACGTGGGTACTGCAGGGGCCACGAACGAGGTGGCGACCCTGAAGGAGGCCGTGTCCGCGGCCGAACGCAATGCGGCCACGGAACGAGCGGAGCGAGAGAAGCAGGAGGCGCGGGTGGCGGAGGTGTGGCAAGAGCTCCAGGCTCTCATGGAGAAGCATGGGAGTTTGGAGCGCGACTCGAAGACTCGAGAGTCCGAGCTTGCCTTGGCTCTTGAAAGTGCCAAAGCCGCTAAGGCCGAGGCCCGTAAGGCCCTCCAGGAGGTTGAGGATGTGAAGAAAATAGCGGCGGGTAAGGCATTTTTCATGCAAAGCAAGCATGTTAATGAAAATTACCTGTTACTTACCCGAATTCGGAGCTCTCCAGGGACGTTTGCAGATCTGCCTCGCAGTGTGTCCGATGCCGCCGCATTCTACCGTGGCGAGGAGGGGAGCTCAACGGAGAAGGTCTTTTGGTCTCAGTACGCTGAGGCCGGACATCCGGTGCCCCCTAGCGACCAGCTGAAGCAACTGGTCGAGCTCCATAAGGTAGCCGAGCAGGCCATGAAGGGCCACATAGTCCGGCTGTGGCCTGGAGAGGCCATGCTTGGGAGCTACTTCGTCCTCGTGCGGCGGCTGGTGGACGCGTGCCCCTGGGTGGAGGTCATCAAGCGCTTCGCCTGCATTGAAGGTGCTCGTCGGGCCCTTGCCCGCGCAAAGATGCACTGGGGCAGGCTGGATGCGGAGAGGCTTATCACTGACGCGCCGCCAGCGGCAAGGAGTATCGTACGCCCGAGATGTACTATAAGACTGTCCTGAAGGGTGCCCGCAAGATTGCGGTTGAGTGCCCCAGAGATGTAATTATTGAGTAAACACGCAATGTGTTATCCTGTGCGCTGAAAACTTTGTTCATATGCGCTAAGCAACGCTTATTGATTTAAAATATTACCTTCTGTGCAGCCGTTCATTAAATCTGAGAGATGGCAAGTCGTCGGCTTTAGCCCCCATGCCACGAGTGCTGGGGTGTTCGGGATAAACTTGAGCACTCTTGTTCCCATTTTTGGGTCCATCTAGGGAGGCGCTCAACACAACGAACAAGGCAACCGGACTTATAATGCTTGAACACTCTCACTTAGCCATAGAATTCTATAATTTTAAATTTCGGCGAAGCCCCTAGTGTTCGGAAGACCGAGTTCGGGGCGCTATCCACGCCTGGGCCGGACACATCCGGTTCCTCGCTCGAAGCGGCATAAGTCTTTAGGGACTCAAAAAGACCTCTCGAACAGCGACCAGTCTCTCGCCTTATCATGACAGTCAGTTTTAGCTTTGTCCACTGAGGCGCTCGCCCAGCTCAACCGGGGCGCAATCACAGTGGTTCTCCCAGTGCTACCTTAGCCGACAGAACGGAACGTAAGGTACCAAAACATGGGAGCCGGGCAAACCCAACTATTGACCCAAGACATGATTCGGAGCCGATGCATATAATGCTATAAGTTCGGGATGCCGCACTTGTGAAAGTGTTCGGACTTATCACACCATAATGCGGGAAACATAAGCCCCTGGTGTATTCGGCCGTACCGAAATGTACGGGTGCAAGATGTCAAGAATAAACATATATGTAAAAAGGAAATGCAATTATGAGCAAAAAGTGATGCATTGTTTATTCAAGAAATTCTGCCATGAGTGCAGAACGATACAAATAGTGCGGTAAGCAAGGGCTGGATTGTTAGAAGTGTCTCCCTCCAGGGGTAGGCTGCGGAATGGTGTATTTAACAAATTTAATTCTCGTAATGGAGACCACCTGAGTATTCGTCGTAGCCTTTGTCCCTCCCTGGCTGTTGCGTCGTGAGTTCGGCAGATCTACTGCCGGACAGGGCCTCTGGTGAGCGGAGTCCTGTGGAAAAAGAAAAAAAAAGAAAAAAGATTGACACACTTGGGAGCCCCTAGTGTGGTTAAGCCGCACTCTGGGCCTGTCGTGGTCGTGCCCCTCCCCCTATGCCCATGGTATCTCCAGGGCGTAATGATGTACGCGAAGAGCTGGTCTTGCAATCATGCAAGGGCTGGGGTTGGGGCCGCATTGCTACGCGTGCTCAGAAAGTGCCAGGTGGTCTTGATTGATGTGACTCCGGGCGCGTTTGGCTATGTCTAGTCGTTTAACGGCCGGACTCGAAAATTGCCTTAAAAGGCTGCTCTATACTTCTGCCGCGAGAGCCGCTGTGTGTTCCTCCGTTCTGAGGGAGCGTTCAGTATTTCCGTTGACCGTGATGACTCCACGAGGGCCTGGCATCTTGAGCTTGAGGTATGCATAATGCGGTACCACATTGAATTTTGCAAACGCGGTTCATCCGAGCAGAGCGTGATAGCCACTGCGGAAGGGGACTATGTCGAAGATTAACTCCTCGCTTCGGAAATTATCCGGGGATCCGAAGACCACTTCCAGTGTGACTGAGCCTGTACAGTTGGCCTCAACACCTGGTATGACGCCATTAAAGGTCGTTTTTGTAGGTTTAGTCCTTGAGGGGTCTATGCCCATCTTGCGCACTATGTCCTGGTAAAGCAGGTTCAGGCTACTGCCGCCGTCCATCAGGATTCTGGTGAGGTGAAATCCATCGACGATTGGGTCTAAAACCAATGCGGCGAATCCACCATGACGGATACTGGTAGGGTGGTCCCTTTGATCGAAAGTGATAGGGCAAGAGGACCATGGGTTGAACTCTGGGGCGACTGGCTCCATCGCATATACGTCCCTAAGTGCACGCTTCTGCTCTCTTTTGGGTATATGGGTTGCGTATATCATGTTTACCGTCTGCACTTTTGGGGGGAAACCCTTCTGTCCTCTACTGTTCGGCGGCCGGGTCTCTTCCTCGTCGTCGCTGTGCAGCCCCTTGTTATTGTTTTCGACAATTAACTTGCCTGCCTGCTTGAATACCGAACAATCTCTGTTGGTGTGATTAGCTGGCTTTTCGGGGGTGCCATGTATCTGGCAAGAGCGGTCGAGTATTCGGTCCAAACTAGACGGACCTGGGGTAGTTCTTTTGAATGGCTTCTTCCGCTGACCGGGTTTAGAGCCTCTGAATCCGGCGTTGACTGTCGTATCCTCATTGCTATCGCCGTTAACGCGGCATTTGTTTTTGTTTCGACGCGACCTGCCATTGTGGTCCTTAGTGTCCGGACCGCCAGCGTTTTTGCTGAGGTTGTTGCTACGAGCTAGCCAGCTGTCCTCTCCCGCACAGAAGCGGGTCATGAGTGATGTGAGGTCTGCCATGGATTTCGGATTTTCTTGTCCTAGGTGTCGGGCTAGCCACTCGTCGCGGATGTTATGTTTGGAGGCTACGAGGGCCTCTGCATCCGGACAGTCGACGATTTGGTTTTTCTTTGTTAAGAACCGTGTCCAGAACTGTCTGGCCGATTCGTCTGGCTGCTGAATTATGTGGCTTAGGTCATCGGCGTCTGGTGGTCGCACATATGTGCCCTGGAAGTTGTCGAGGAATGCGGCTTCCAGGTCCTCCCAACACCCAATTGACTCTGCGGGCAAGCTGTTAAGCCAATGCCGAGCTGGTCCTTCAAGCTTGAGTGGGAGATACTTGATGGCGTGGAGATCGTCGCCGCGTGCAATATGGATGTGAAGGAGATAATCTTCGATCCAAACCGCGGGGTATGTTGTGCCATCGTAGGATTCAATGTTCACGGGTTTAAACTCTTCAGGGATTTGATGATCCATTACTTCGTCAGTGAAGCATAGTGGGTGTGCGGCGCCTCTGTATTGAGCAATATCACGACATAGCTCAAGGGAGTGTTGCCTGCTGTGTTCGGCCCGGCCGGAGTTGCTGTATCCGGCGCGACGGTAGTCGTCGTGGGTCATGGGGCACCCACGTGATCCGTAGATAGATCTGGATTGTCTTGCCTTGTCCTCCAATATGTCTCGCAAGTCCGGCGCATTCCCTCGTGGCTTCGTACTTTTCGAGCGATGCCGGGTACGGTCCTGATGGAGGGCCTAGATGCCTCTCTGTCGCGGCCACGGGGTGGTCGATCTGCCGTATTGTGCGCTGGTGATGAAGGTTTGTATGCTTCCTCCTCTAGTCGGGGGAGCAACTTGCATTTTGGGTAACTTTTGGAGGGGCGTTCGAGTTCATACTCTTCGGCCGCGAGGACCTCGGTCCATCTGTCGGCCAGCAAGTCTTGATCAGCTTGAAGCTGTTGCTGCTTTTTCTTTAGGCTATTTGCCGTGGCGATAAGCCTGCGTTTAAAACGCTCTTGTTCGACGGGATCCTTTGGCACAACGAATTCGTCGTCGTTGAGGCTTGCCTCGTCTCCGGAGGGAGGCATGTAGTTTTCATCCTCCTCGTCTGCCGCTCTCTTTCGAGGGCTGGCTTCCCTGTCCTCCTGTGCTGAATTTTCCTGGAGGGGGTTGTCTTCGGCACTCTCTGGGGTGTTATTATCTCCGGTGCCGGAATCTCCATTCTTACTGTGGCGGGATTTAGAGCGGCGCCGCTGACGTCGGCGCTTGGGCTGTTTCTTAGAAGAATCTGCCTCCGCTGCTTCTTCGCCGTCCCCATCCTTTGGGGTGTCCACCATGTATATGTCGTATGACGAGGTGGTCTTCCAGTGCCCTGTAGGCGCTGGTTCTTGATCGTCTCCGGCATCGTCGTCCATACCGTCGATGTCTTCGGAGTCGTAGTCTAGCATGTCGGTTAGATCGTCGACAGTGGCTACAAAGTGGGTGGTGGGTGGGCTTTGAATTTCTTCGTCATCCGCATCCCAACCATCCTGACTGCAGTCCGGCCAGGGTTCTCCAGATAACGAGAGATGCTTTAGCGAATTTAGGATGTCGCCAAAGGGTGAGTGCTGAAAGATGTCCGCGGCGGTGAATTCCATGATCGGCGCCCAATCGGATTCGATTGGTAGGGGCGCAGGAGGTCCGGAGTCCGGCAAGGAGTCCGGCGTCTCGGAGTCACGAGCCTTATAAGGGACAAGATCAGTGTTCGGCCCCATCGCCGTAGGAGTTGCAGCTCCCGAGGCGGTGTCCAGCCACCTGTCCTCGATCTACGCGGTCTGCTCCGAACTATGGGTCGGAGCGGACTCGTGTGCGGCCTCCAGGGCGCTATCCGGCGGCAGAGCTAAATCATGCCCATCGTGACAGCGCGGTACGCTCGCTGTGGCTCGAATCCATCGAAGATCAAGTCTCCGCGGATGTCGGCCGTGAAGTTTAGGCTTCCAAACCTGACCTGATGGCCAGGGGTGTAGCTTTCGATCTGCTCCAGATGGCCAAGCGAATTGGCCCGCAGTGCGAAGCCGCCGAACACGAAGGTCTGTCCGGGGACGAAAGTCTCACCCTGGACGGCGTCGTTATTGATTGAAGAAGCCATCAAGCCTATCGGTGACGACACAGAGGAACTCTCAATGAAAGCACCAATGTCGGTGTCAAAACCGGCGGATCTCGGGTGGGGGGTCCCGAACTGTGCGTCTAGGCGGATGGTAACAGGAGACAAGGGACACGATGTTTTTACCCAGGTTCGGGCCCTCTCGATGGAGGTAAAACCCTACTCCTACTTGATTGATATTGATGATATGGGTAGTACAAGAGTGGATCTACCACGAGATCAAGGAGGCTAAACCCTAGAGGCTAGCCTATGGTATGATTGTTGTAATGGTTGTGTTGTCCTACGGACTAAAACCCTCCGGTTTATATAGACACCGGAGAGGGATAGGGTTACACAGAGTCGGTTACAATGGTAGGAGATCTACATATCCGTATCGCAAGCTTGCCTTCCACACCAAGGAAAGTCCCATCCAGACACGGGGTGGAGTCTTCAATCTTGTATCTTCATAGTCTTGGGGTCCGGCTGACGATGATAGTCCGGCTGTCCGGACACCCCCTAGTCCAGGACTCCCTCACTCTCCAAACCCAGTTTTATCAAAAATTTCATAAGATTGAACATTCTTCAAATATGTGGGATCTAAAGTTGGCACTCTTCCAAACCCAGTTTCAACATTATTGCAAACGTTATTATCAATCTGATATTCATCATGGAGCTTAAATAAATTTTCAAGGTCATAAGAAGAATCACCCCAATCATGATCATTGCAACAAGTAGTAGACATAGCAAAATTAGCATCCCCAAGCTTAGGGTTTTCCATATCATTAACACAACTAATGTTAATAGAATTTATAATAACATCGTTGCAATCATGCTTTTCATTGAAGGAACTATCAAGTGTGGGTGCAATAGCAATAATTTCATGTTTAACATAAGGAACTATAGCTAGTTCATCTCCATAAGCATAATTAATATTGGCACCATGGCCATAAGAATAGCAAGCATCATGCTCATCAAGGGATATTTCAATCAAATCATCGGAATCATAATTATCTATAGATTCGTGCATATCATTATTTTCTTCCAAAGCAATGGTCGTTCTCTCAATAAACTCCTTAACATAGGAATTATGAGCATAGTTTTCGTAGCAATGTTTAAGCATGTCAGAATTTTCAGATTTGTAGAGAGTAATATCATACTTTTCAATCAAAGAAGCAACTTCATGAGCACCCATAAAAGCAACAAATTATTCAATTTGTTCAATATCATAGTAACTAAAACACCCTTTTCATAAGAAGATAAGATTTCATTGTCATTAAACTCACATAGGTAGGGAAGGTGTTTTTTGGGGTTCTTAGAGCAACAAGTAAAATCATAAATTCCACAAAGATTCCAAGCATAATAAAGCAAACAGTTTATTTGATTCCATAAGATTCTCCCTTTTTCAAACAAACGGTGCCACACAAAATGAGCATGCTCATCTAAAGAATTTCTCTCAACTAAACTAGTTGGGGTTTCAGCACGAGCACATATAGATCGAAGATGATCCAAGTAGAACACTTTAAGTTGATCCATGTCAACAGATTTTTAGCAAGCAAAGATGCAAGCAAATAGAAGGCACATGGAAACACAAACAAAAAGACATACAGAAAGAAGGCAAAGAAAAAGGCAAAGAAAAGGAAGAATCTTTTTGGAAATCATTTTAGAAGTGGGGGAGAGGAAAACGAGAGGCAAATGGCGAATACTGTAATGCAAGAGATGAGAGTTTTATGATGAGTACTTGGTATGTCTTGACTTGGGTAGATCTCCCCGGCAAGGACGCTAGAAATTCTTCCTGCTACTTGTTGAGCTTGCGTTGTTTTTTCCCTTGAAGAGGAAAGGGTGATGCAACAAAGTAGAGATATAAGTATTTCCCTTAGTTTGAGAACCAAGGTACCAATCCAGTAGGAGACAACACACAAATCATTGAATACCTGCACAAACAATCGAACAACTTGCACCCAACGCGATAAAGGGGTTGCCAATCCCTTCACGGTTACTTGCAAAACTGATACCTGATAGAGATAAAGTAAATATTTTTGGTATCTTTGATTTATAAATCGGAAAGTAAAAGACTGCAAAAATAGTAGATCGGAAACTAATATTGTAGATCAAAAACTCATATGATGGAAAAGAGACCCGGGGGCCATATGTTTCACTAGAGGCTTCTCTCAAGATAGCAAATAATACGGTGGGTGAACAAATTACTGCAGAGCAATTGATAGAAAAGCGCAAAGTTATGATGATATCTAAGGCAATGATCATGAATATAGGCATCACGTCCGTGTCAAGTAGACCAAAACGATTCTGCATCTACTACTGTTACTCCACACATCGACCGCTATCCAGCATGCATCTAGAGTATTAAGTTCATAAAGAACAGAGTAACGCATTAAGTAAGATGACATGATGTAGAGGAATTAACTCAAGCAATATGATGAAAACCCCATCTTTTTATCCTCGATGGCAACAATTGTAGGACCTTGAGAAGAGGTGTCTAGAGGGGGGGTGATTAGACGCTAAGTACCAAAGTTGCAGTTTTTAAGTTTCCTTAAGTTTAAGTGGAGTTTAGGCACAAGTTTAACATTCACAATACATATCAAGCAAGCATGCAAGAGTATATGGGCAGCGGAAAGTAAAGCATGCAACTTGCAAGAGCGTAAAGGGAAGGGTTTGGAGGATTCAAACGCAATTGGAGACACATATGTTTTTGGCGTGGTTTCGATAGGTGGTGCTATCGTACATCCACGTTGATGGAGACTTCAACCCACGAAGGGTAACGGTTGCGTGAGTCCACGGAGGGCTCCACCCACGAAGGGTCCACGAAGAAGCAACCTTGTCTATCCCACCATGGCCGTCGCCCACGAAAGACTTGCCTCACTAGCGGTAGATCTTCACGAAGTAGGCGATCTCCTTGCCCTTACAAACTCCTTGGTTCAACTCCACAATCTTATCGGAGGCTCCCAAGTGACACTTGGCCAATCTAGGATACACCACTCTCCAAGAAGTAACAAATGGTGCGTTGATGATGAACTCCTTGCTTTTGTGCTTCAAATGATAGTCTCCCCAACACTCAACTCTCTCTCATAGGACTTGGATCTGGTGGAAAGAAGATTTGAGTGGAAAGCAACTTGGGGAAGGCTAGAGATCAAGATTCATATGGTAGGAATGGAATATCTTGGCCTCAACACATGAGTAGGTAGTTCTCTCTCAGAAAATGTATGCTGGAAGTGTAGGTTCAGTCTGATGGCTCTCTCCACGAATGAAGAGGAGGTGGAGGGGTATATATAGCCTCCACACAAAATCTAACCGTTACACACAATCTACCAAACTCGGTGGGACCGAATCGTTAAACTCGGTTAGACCGATTTAGCAAATATTGTGACCGTTAGGGTTTTCGGTGGGACCGAAATGCAACTCGGTAGGACTGATATGGTTAGGGTTAGGGCATAACGTAATCTCGGTAAGACCGATTACACAAACTCGATGAGACTGATTTTGGTAATAAGCTTTCCAGAGAGTTGGTCAGGAAAACTCGGTTTGACCGATTACACAAACTCGGTGGGACCGATTTTGGTAATCACTCAACCAGGAAGTTTGCATTGTAATCTCGGTAGTACCGATTGCTCAAACTCGGTGAGACCGATTTTGGTCATGGACATACACAGAGAGATGACAATCCCATCACGGTGAGACCGAGATCACTATCAGTGAGACCGATTTGCCTAGGTTTTGTGGCAGTGGGTATGACATTCAAACTCGGTGGCGCCGGACAGAAAGAATCAGTGGGGCCAAATTTGACTTTAGGTTTAGGACATATTTGTGTGGAAGTGCGAAAGTAGTTGAGGGTTTTTGGAGCCTATCACTAAGCACTGTGGAGCAAGAAACTCATTAAGCAACACCTCATCCCTCCTTGATAGTATTGGCTTTTCCTATAGACTCAATGTGATCTTGGATCACTAAAATGGAAAATGAAGAGTCTTGAGCTTGAAGCTTGAGCCAATCCTTTGTCCTTAGCATCTTGAAGGAGTTCCCACATCCTTTAGTCCATGCCACTCCATTGTTGAACTTATCTGAAACATACTAGATAAAAGTGTTAGTCCAACAAGAGATATGTTGACATTAATTACCAAAACCACCTAGGGAGCACTTGTGCTTTCAATCTCCCCCTTTTTGGTAATTGATGACAACATACATCAAAGCTTTAGATAAAGATATAAAGAATAGCCAGTAAAGCTTTAGAAAGACAGGTAACAGGCATAGGCTCCCCCTACATGTATGCAATCATGTAAATATGGTATATAGAAGCATGTGAGAGCATAACCATGATAGAGCAAGCAATGTGTTACATGTATCTTGGTCATATGCATCAGAGCAAAGAATATTAAAGAAAATACCTTCATGCTCATGAGTCCTTGCAAACAGTATGTGCATTAGCAAGAATTCCTCATACACATGATTGTGATGCATATACTTACCTTGTAGTCTTGAGTTGGCTTAGGATGGAATGAACCTGCGTAAACAAGGTTAGATAACACAGATGCATCTACTAGCCAGAGCAAACAGAAGGAAACCACAAGAATACCAAGACTGGGATGACATGTAGAGAGTGAGTACTAAGTACCACATTGGATTAGACATGTCCCCAAGAGTAAAGATATGCAATGAATTTGAATGATTTATCTCCCTTAGATGTCTTGCTCCCCCTGAATCTAGCATGGGATACTGGGAGAAGATAGGGAATAGAAAATCAGAGCTGAAAGATATGAATGATGAACAGAGCTAATGCAAGCTAATGCAAGCTAATGCAAATAAGCACAACAGATCGTATGAACATTTCTCTCCCCTCAAGAAGACATGTGGCATCTCTCCTCTTGAACACCAAGAATCTGGAATCCTTGAGAAATACTTCTACTTAAGTATTCTCTCCCCCTGGAGATCTCTCCCCCCCTGAGGATCTCTCTCCCCCTTGAGGAGGTGATACTCTTTCTCTGATGTGATCTATCTCTAAATGATAAGCTTTGATGTGATCTCTCTCTCCCCCTTTGACATCAATTTCCAAGAAAGGTTTTCTGGAATCTGTGGAATGGGTTTGGTCCTTGAGACATAGCACAAAGCAATGATAAAAATGTGATGCTTGTAGAGGACAAGATTCATTGAGTGGAGTTGGGTCAGAAGAAACATAGAATATGTGGCAAACTGTTTTTCCTGATGTGAAATTGGTGGCACCGAGTGGTATGCTTCTGTTGTACTAAAAGGATTCTGTTGGACCGAAGACAGCAAATCGGTGAAACCGAGTTCGTCGCAGAGAAAACACTTGTCACCTCAGCTCACTAGACTAGTAAGATCTCACAAAGATTTGCAAGGAATTTACTGAAAGATATGCAATGAATTGGATGTAGAAAATGCAGAGCAAACAGAAAAAAATCTAGATGAAGTTTTTTTTAAAACAAATATGCATGAGACAAATGCAAAAACACAGAAAAGAACACAAGAGAACTTCATCTAGAGATGGTCGGCGACAAAGTCACCTATGTTAGAGTATATTGACTTAGGAGTCAAGTGAGATCACTTGATCATAGGTCATACTCATCGTTTAAGCTCAAAATGGGGTTGCCATTTTTCGTTTAAGCATTTTGATGTATTCACATCTTGTCGAGTTGCTTTAGCTCATGACTTGGAGTAAAGCTTCTCTAAGATGGAATAACATACCTTGGTTGGTGCTGTTGTCCATGCAGTTGAACTTGTGTGTGTTGCTCAAGGTTGATGTAGCTTATCAATAATTTGGAGCACCACTTGGAATTTGAGTCCATCTACCTACATGGGTTAGTTCTTGCCAGGAGGAGCAATTGTGTATCCAAAAATAACAATCATGAAGCTCAACATAGAATTTGTCAAAGGATATGTTTGAGTGGTTCCGTGTTTCCTTGTCTTCAACCACCATAGTGTAGAGACTTGGTGATGTAGAGATTGCTCAAGGTGTGAGTAGATTACAATCTCATGGAATTTGATTTCACCGTGTACCTACATGGGTTAGATAACATGCAAGATGCAAATATATCCAAGACATAAGATTTTCATCATAAGAGAAATATCAAGGATTAGTCATAAGATCATGTCTTGCATGTATCCAATGGAGTTTCTACTCCAAGTTTGAAGCATCAATGATGTTCAATTCTCCTCTTAACCTGCAAAACACTTTCTCATCAAGAGGTTTAGTGAATATATCCGCTAATTGCTTTTCAGTGCGAACATGCTTAAGATCAGTGTCACCCTTAGCAACATGATCTCGAATGAAATGATGACAAACTTCAATATGCTTAGTTCAAGAATGTTGCACAGGATTATGACCAATTTTGATAGCACTTTCATTGTCACAAAGAAATGGAACATGTCTCACATATATCCCAGAATCTTTAAGAGTTTGGGTCATCCAAAGTAATTGAGCACAACATGAACCAGCGGCAATGTATTCCGCTTCAACGGTGGACAAGGATACCGAGTTTTGTTTCTTGGAGGACCAAGACACAAGAGATCTACCAAGAAATTGACAAGTACCCGAAGTGTACTTTCTATCAACCTTGTCTACGGCATAGTCCGAGTCGGAATAGCCAACAAGATCGAAAGAGGCCCTCTTAGGATACCAAATGCCAAAATTTGGTGTATGGATTAAGTATCTCACTATTCTTTTCATGGCCTTAAGATGACATTCTTTAGGAGCAGCTTGGTATCGTGCACACATGCACACGCTTAGCATGATATCGGGACGTGAAGCACATAGATATAACAATGAACCAATCATAGAGCGATAAACCTTTTGATCAACCGGTTCACTATCTTTGGTCAAGTCAAGATGTCCACTAGTAGGCATGGGTGTAGTCATACCTTTGCATTCTTGCATATTGAACTTCTTGAATAAGTCCTTGGTGCACTTTGTTTGAGAAACAAAGGTACCTTCCTTAGTTTGCTTGATTTGCAACCCAAGAAAGAATTTGAGTTCACTCATCATAGACATCTCAAACTTCTCCGACATTAGCTTCCCAAACTTTTCACTAAAATGAGGGTTAGTTGAACGAAATATAATATCATCAACATAGATTTGGCACACAAATAGTTCTCCATTAACCCTTTTATTAAAAAGAGTAGAATCAATTTTCCCAATTTCAAAGCCTTTTTCAATAAGGAACTTGGTCAAGTATTTATACCACGCTCTCGGAGCTTGTTTAAGACCATAAAGAGCTTTGTGAAATTTGTAAACATGATTGGGTTTCTTAGGATTGACAAAGCCGGGAGGTTGCTTAACATAAACTTCCTCCTCTATTTCACCATTTAGAAAAGCACTTTTAATGTCCATTTGGTACAAGGTGATATCATGATGATTAGCATAGGCAAGTAAGATGCGAATGGACTCAAGTCTAGCAACGGGAGTGTAAGTCTCACCATAGTCCATACCTTCGACTTGTGTGTAGCCTTGGGCGACGAGGCGTGCTTTGTTGCGAACTACTTGTCCATCTTCATCTTGCTTGTTGCGAAACACCCATTTGGTACCGATGATGTTGTGGTTGTTGTCGGGCTTCTCAACCAATGTCCAAACTTGGTTCCTGTCAAAATTGTGTAGCTCTTCATGCATAGCATTTATCCAATCCGGATCTTCCAATTCTTCTTCAACCTTCATAGGTTCAATGCTAGAGATGAAAGAATAAATTTCACAAAAGTTAGTTAAACGAGTTTTAGAGCGAGTGATTCTCCCGGTTTGAATGTTATTGTAGATTTGCTCCACGGGATGATCTTTAGCAATTCTTGCTCGAACTCGTGAAAGCTTTTGCTTGTTTCTTGGTTGAACTTCTTCTTCATCTTGTTCTTCTTCTTAGCCTTCTTCATTGTTGGCGTTGTGGTTCTCTTGTCGTGGTGGAGAAGGAGGTTGTTGACGTTCATCTTGATGCACTTCCTCATTTTCTTCATCTTGGTGTGTCCCACTTGTGGATGCTTTCGTATCAACTCTTGGTTCACCTTGTCGTGAAGTAGAAGCTTCCACTTGGACGGACGAGGTACTCTCCTTCACCTCCGTTGGACGGACCTTGCCAATAGACAAGTCTTGGATTGCTTCCGAAGGATCTTTGTCTCCTACATCAATTGGCAATTGCTCTACTTGCGAGCCGTTAGATTCATCAAACTTCACATCTACCATCTCTTCAACCTTTCGGGTGAAATTGTTGTAGACACGATAAGTGTGAGAGTTTGAGCCATAACCTAATAGGAAACCTTCATGAGACTTAGGAGCAAATTTAGAACGACGATGCTTATCAAGAATGTAGCACTTTGAGTCGAATATTCGAAAGTATCCAACTTGGGGTTTGTTACCGGTGAGGAGCTTGTATGCCGTCTTGCCGAGTACCTTGTGAAGATACAAGCGATTTGTTGCATGACAAGCTGTCTCAACCGCTTCTGCCCAAAAGTGCTTCGGCGTCTTGTACTCATCAAGCATTGTTCTCGCCATTTCGATGAGCGTCCGGTTCTTCCTCTCAACAACTCCGTTTTGTTGAGGTGTGTACGTAGCCGAGAATTCGTGTGAAATCCCTTCTTCGTCAAGAAAGGCGTCCACATTTGCGTTCTTGAACTCCGTTCCATTGTTGATGTGAACCTTCTTGATCTTCACTTCAAATTGATTTTGGGCCTTCCTAGCAAAGTTCTTGAAGATCTTTTGGACCTGCGATTTATCATCGAGAAAGAACACCCACGTAAATCTTGAAAAATCATCAACTATAACTAGACCAAAAGAATTTCCACCGAGACTCTTGTAAGAGTTGGGACCAAAAAGATCCATGTGAAGTAGCTTGAGTGGCCTCCTTGTGGTCATGATGTTCTTCACGGGATGCCTTCCTCCAACCTGTTTACCTGCTTGACAAGCATTGCAAAGTCTATCCTTATCAAATATGACATTGTTAACTCCAAGGATATGATTTCCTTTAATAAGCTTGTCAAGGTTTCGCATACCAACATGACCTAATCGTCTATGCCATAACCAAACTTTTGAGGATTTAGAAATGAAGCAAGTTTTAGGTTGGGACTTTTTAGTGAAATCAACAATGTATAGATCACCTCTACGCACACCGGTAAAGACCATTTTATGATTGTCTCGATGAAACAGTTCGCAATCTACTTCAGTAAATAGGACATTGAAACCGAAATCAGCAAGTCTACATACTGAAAGTAAGTTGTATCCAAGAGATTCAACAAGCATGACATTTTGTATGGAGCTATCATGTGATATGGCCACCTTACCGAGGCCAACCACCTTACCCTTTGAGTTTTCACCGAAAGTGACATACTTTCCAGGACTATCATTTTCAGCAAGCTCACGAAACATGTATTTATCTCCGGTCATGTGATCGGTACATCCACTATCAAGAACCCATTCCTTTCCTCCTGACATATATCCCCAAATATTTGCCATAAGACCAAAGTGTCTCATTGCATCATCAAGATCGAAGTCACTGTAATCATCCTCATCATAGTATCCATGTTCAACATCGTCATGTGGTGGATCAAATCCTAGAGAGGGTAATTCGTTAGAGTGAGTCTGACAATGATCTTGCTTATGAATTTTTATAGCTTCGGAAATAATATCACTAATAATTCCAACATCTCCTTTGGCACGCATAAGGTTAGTAAGTTCAAATAGACGATCACCAAACATAGGATCACTAGTATTCATCTTACTCCAAGCAATGGACTTATGGAGAATTTCATCAAGATTTTTCAAGGAATAATTTGGAAAGCGTTCCTCAAGAAATTTCCATATGGTGTAGGCACACTTAAGAGTAGGCAAACATCCAATCAAGTTTCTAGGCAATCCTCTAATGATAAGTTCGGCAGTTCTAAGATTCCTAATCATGTTAATTGTCTCATCATGGGTAGGATGCATAGGATCAACATGAGGTGCACAAGGGCTAGCAATGTACTTGTTCAAATGATATTGATTGAAAATTACAAGCATCTCATTTTTCCACTCATGAAAATACTCTCCATCAAGAATAGGCACTCTATGTCTAAGAATCCCCAAAGTAGACTCATCCATCTTCCACCAATGGTGATTAAACCAAGCAATGGAGAACAATGCTCTGATACCACTTGTAGGACCTTGAGAAGAGGTGTCTAGAGGAGGGGTGATTAGATACTAAGTAGCAAAGTTGCAGTTTTTAAGTTTCCTTAAGTTTAAGTGGAGTTTAGGCACAAGTTTAACATTCACAATACATATCAAGCAAGCATGCAAGAGTATATGGGCAGCGGAAAGTAAAGCATGCAACTTGCAAGAATGTAAAGGGAAGGGTTTGGAGGATTCAAACGCAATTGGACAGACAGATCTTTTTGGCGTGGTTCCGATAGGTGGTGCTATCGTACATCCACGTTGATGGAGACTTCAACCCACGAAGGGTAACGGTTGCGCGAGTCCACGGAGGGCTCCACCCACGAAGGGTCCACGAAGAAGCAACCTTGTCTATCCCACCATGGCCGTCAACCACGAAGGACTTGCCTCACCAGCGGTAGATCTTCATGAAGTAGGCGATCTCCTTGCCCTTACAAACTCCTTGGTTCAACTCCACAATCTTGTCGGAGGCTCCCAAGTGACACCTAGCCAATCTAGGAGACACCACTCTTCAAAAAGTAACAAATGGTGCATTGATGATGAACTCCTTCCTCTTGTGCTTCAAATGATAGTCTCCCCAACACTCAACTCTCTCTCATAGGATTTAGATCTGGTGGAAAGAAGATTTGAGTGGAAAGCAACTTCGAGAAGGCTAGAGATCAAGATTCATATGGTAGGAATGGAATATCTTGGCCTCAACACATGAGTAGGTAGTTCTCTCTCAGAAAATGTATGCTGGAAGTGTAGGTTCAGTCTGATGGCTCTCTCCACGAATGAAGAGGAGGTGGAGGGGTATATATAGCCTCCACACAAAATCTAACCGTTACACACAATCTACCAAACTCGGTGGGACCGAATCGTTAAACTCGGTTAGACCGATTTAGCAAATAATGTGACCGTTAGGGTTTTCGGTGGGACCGAAATGCAACTCGGTAGGACTGATACGGTTAGGGTTAGGGCATAACGTAATCTCGGTAAGACCGATTACACAAACTCGGTGAGACCGATTTTGGTAATAAGCTTTCCAGAGAGTTGGTCAGGCAAACTCGGTTTGACCGATTACACAAAGTCGGTGGGACTGATTTTGGTAATGAGTCAACCAGGAAGTTTGCATTGTAATCTCGGTAGTACCGATTGCTCAAACTCGGTGACCGATTTTGGTAATGGACATACACAGAGAGATTACAATCCCATCTCGGTGAGACCAAGATCCCTATCGGTGAGACCGATTTGCCTAGGGTTTGTGGCAGTGGCTATGATATTCAAACTCGGTGGCGCCGGATAGAAAGAATCGGTGGGGCCGAATTTGACTTTCGGTTTAGGACATATTTGTGTGGAGTGGGAAAGTAGTTGAGGGTTTTTGGAGCATATCACTAAGCACTGTGGAGCAAGAAACTCATTAAGCAACACCTCATCCCTCCTTGATAGTATTGGCTTTTCCTATAGACTCAATGTGATCTTGGATCACTAAAATGGAAAATGAAGAGTCTTGAGCTTGAAGCTTGAGCCAATCCTTTGTCCTTAGCATCTTGAAGGAGTTCCCACATCCTTTAGTCCATGCCACTCCATTGTTGAACTTATCTGAAACATACTAGATAAAAGTGTTAGTCCAACTATAGATATGTTGACATTAATTACCAAAACCACCTAGGGAGCACTTGTGCTTTCAACAATACAATACATGCCTTGCTGCCCCTACTATCACTGGGAAAGGACACCGTAAGATTGAACTCAAAGCTAAGCACATTGCATACGGTCTGAAGCCAAATCCTATAGCAGAGGCTCTGATACCACTGTTGTGATCTACGGTAGGGTGTGCCGACTGCAAATAAAAATTTCCTACACGTAGAACAATAGAGAACAAGCTACGGGAGATGGATCACAGATCGTTAACACTTGACGCGCAGTGCCGTGCAGCGGAAGAAGAATTGGGGCAGCGCGTCCGTGTGAATCGTCTCCTCCTTGTTAGATCTCCCTCGAACAGCCGGTCGCTTGATCCCACGTACAAGTTCACCAGAGCAGCGCAGGTGCACTGCCTCTAATAGTATCCGCGTGTGTAGGAGGAACACCATGCGACGGGCTGCTAGGTACGATCACACAGTCGGCGGTGAGTGAAGGTGGCTATTCACAACACATGCAAACTGTAGTGACAGTGCCGAAGCGATCAACCAAATGAGTGTGCCGCACCCCCACTTTATATAGGTGTTCGTCGCAGGCTCAACACTTGGGCCTCGTATGGACCCTGAAGCCCAAAATATGTTCGGCCTGGATCCAAGTCTGAGTAGGATCACTTCTGACTCGTGGAGTCAGACCGGGCCTCACAGGTTCCTTATCTTAAGCGCGCGACCTATTAGGTTCAAGTCGTCTTGGTCGCAGGTCGGATCATCTCCGACCTACTCGGCTGGTAGCGGCCTCTAGCAAGGCGTGCCGACCACCAAGTAGACAATGAAGCCGGTTGGCAAACCTGTACAAGATGTCACACTTCTGTTCCCTTTGCCACACAATATAAGTTGTCGGGCTCAAGGCGAGTCTGTCATCCTTGTGCTAGCCCGACCCCTTTCTCGTTCCAGTGACGCCGACCACTAATCGGATTATCTCATAATCCCTGTCACATGGCCATGATTATCTTGGTTGGATCACACGAGGGGCCTAGAGTATATCTCTCCTGATCGGAGGGGAAATCTCATCTTGCTCGACCATGTCTCGCAGCATGGGTCTAGACAAGCCCGAAACCTACCTTTGTAACTACCTAGTCACGGAGTAGCATTTGGTTGGCTCAAAGCAAGTCTGTCACCATCCCGAGTACATGCGCTAGCTCAAGTCTTAGGACATAGAACGTATGTTGTACTAGAGACTCACATATGTCATATCGCCGCGTCTCATAGTTGGGTTTGTCCGACTCGGACTTATCTCAAATCGGATCCGACTA
This sequence comes from Triticum timopheevii, assembly GCA_963921465.1. Taxonomy (NCBI): domain Eukaryota; kingdom Viridiplantae; phylum Streptophyta; class Magnoliopsida; order Poales; family Poaceae; genus Triticum; species Triticum timopheevii. Next base: position 300,121,623 of record OY997274.1, read on the forward strand.
CATCGAATCCGACCAGATCCTTCCGAGTCCATATTATCCAGTTAGCATCCAATGCTCCATGGTTACTGAGACCAAGTCATCGATCATGTCATATGCTAGTCTAGTCGACTGCGAGTCCACATAGCCCTATCGACTAGGGACATTTAGGACAGTCATCATACAACGCATAGTCCCACAAACAAGTCACGTACTTGTTGATACACATCATTGATAATGTCCAAGGACTATCTTTATTCATAAACACATAGGAAATATCATCATTAATGATTTCCTCTAGGGCTTATCTCAAATAGTTTTGTACAGGGCTATAGTTCTGATGAGAAATCTTAAAAAAAGGGAGCACCAGGTATATTGCATTAGCAATAAAATTCGAATCCATTTTCAGTATAAATACAAATGTACTCTAGTCACCATAGGTGGCTAGGGCAACCTCTCCCCTCCATGCTTCACTGGTGAGCCCCTGGATCCGCCCTTCCCCTCTTCCCACCACTCCGCCGGCCGATGGTGGGGAGGGGAATCCAGGTCCCTCCGCTCGGGTTATTAGTTTATGTTAGGGATTTTAGTCTTGGCACGCGTAGATGTCGGTGCTTCTTCCCTGAGTTTCTCTTTCGGGCTCTGATCCTCCTTGAGGTTGTTCATCTACACATAGTGGATGGAACTCCAGCATAGATTCTTGTCGTCTCCTTTGGGGCGGTTAGGTTAAGGTTTCTTGTCATCTCACAATATTAGGTGTCATGTGCTTTAGATCACTGCGAGGGTTAAGCAACGACAACTGCGTTCCTCCAAGGAGCTGGTCATTGGGGGCACATGCACGAAGACTACTCGGCTGCCATCTAGGTCAAGCCATCTATGTTAATTAGGACATCTATTGATTGACCCCTTTTCTAGAAGTTTGTCTTAAATTCGAGCTTTGATCCTTGTCTAGTTTGTCCGTAGGGACGTAGTCCACGGAGCTCCAGCGTAGTTTCATGTTGTCTCCTTGGGGCAGTGAGGTTATGGTTTCTTGTCATGTAGCATTTTTTGTGTTATGTTAATCAGGTGCTTCAGATCAAAATGACGACAACTGCGCCTCCAGGGCATGTGCATGAAGACTTCTCGCAAGTCATTGACGAGGTCAAGCCGGCTCCGGTAGAAAAAAGAAAACTACTCCACTATTTAGGTAGGAGGCTTCGCGCTTGCTTGCTAGTGTTGCTATCTTCACACTCTCTCGTCTTCTCCAGATCTAAACACGACAGCGGTTGAGGGAGTCCTGGATTAGGGGGTATCTGGACAGCCGGACTATATACTTCATCCGGACTATTGGAGCGTGAAGATACAAGACTCAAGACTTTGTCCCGTGTCCGGATGGGAATCTCCTTTGCATGGAAGACAAGCTTGGCGATCCGGATATTGTATTTCCTTCCTTGTAACCAACTCCATTTAAACCCTAGCCCTCTCCGGTGTCTATATAAACCAGAGAGGTTGGTCCTTAGAAGGCCGATCACGATCACGATCACAATCATAATCATCGTGTGCTAGCTTCTAGGGTTTAGCCTCTACAATCTCGTGGTAGATCTACTCTTGTACTACTCATATTATCAATATCAATCAAGCAGGAAGTAGGGTTTTACCTCCATCGGGAGGGCCCGAACCTGGGTAAACATTGTGTCCCTCGCTTTCTGTTACCATCAGCCTCAGATGCACAGATCGGGACCCCCTACCCGAGATCCGCCGGTTTTGACACCGACATTGGTGCTTTCATTGAGAGATCCTCTGTGTCGTCGCTGCAAGGCTTGATGGCTCCTTCAATCGTCAACAACACGGTCCAGGGTGAGACTTTTCTCCCCAGACAGATCTTCGTGTTCGACGGCTTCGCACTGCGGGCCAATTCGCTCGGCCATCTGGAGCAGATCGACAGCTACGCCCTGGGCCACCAGATCAGGTTTGGAAACCTGAACTACATGGCTGATATCCGCGGAGACTTGATCTTCAATGGATTCGGGCCTGTGCCAGGAGCGCCGGACGGTCACGATGAGCACGGCTTAGACCTGCTGTCGGACAATGCTCGGGATGTCATCCCTGCGGCAAACCCGGACCTAAATCCGGAGCAGACCGCGTTGCCTAAGGACGGAGGGATGGACCCCGCCCCGCAGGCCGCACACTCATCGGCGGTGGAGCCAAACACAAGCCTCACCTCTAAGTAAGCCTGTGACTCTGGACCCCCGGACTCGCTTCCGGTTGTTGGTTCCAGTCCGCGCGCTCCCGAGCCAGCCGAGCTAGGTTGGGCTCCAGTAATGGAGTTTACCGCTGCAGATATGTTCCAGCACTCGCCCTTCGGCGACATGCTGAACTCGCTAAAATCTCTCTCTTTGTCAGGAGACTCATGGCCGAACTATGTCCGGCTCGAGTGGGAAGCAGGCGATGAAGGAATTCGTTGCCCACCCACCACCCACTTCATTGCCACGGTCGATGATTTAACCGACGTGCTAGACTTCGACTCCGAAGACATCGACGGTATGGACGACGATGCAGGAGAAGAACAAGAACCACCGCTCACTGGGCGGTGGACAGCCACCTCCTCATACGATATATATATGGTGGACACTCGGAAGGAAACCAATGGCGATGAGGCAACAGAGGATAACCCCTCAGGGAGAAAAGCAAAGCACGGGCTTCGTCGGTGCCCCTCCAAGCCCCGCCATAGCAATACCGGCCCAGGAGATGAAAACAATCCGGATGGTGCCGAAGAGGAATACAACCCTGATCAGCCTGCCGTCGAGCAGGTCGAGCACGAAGACGGGTAGGTCAGCCCAGACGAACAGGCGATGGACGGATATTCGGAGGAGGACAACTACATGCCCCCGTCCGAAGACGAGATTAGCCTCGGCGACGACGAGTTCGGCGTGCCTGAGGATCCCGTCGAGCAGGAACACTTCAAGCGTCGGCTTATGGCCACTGCAAGGAGCCTGAAAAAGAAGCAGCAGCAACTCCAAGCTGATCAAGACCTGCTCCCAGATAGATGGACTGAAGTCCTGGCAGCCGAGGAATATGGACTCGGGCGCCACACGCTGAGCGGCCACCTCGTGGCCGGGATAAAACGGCATATCAGCCCGAATACCAGCCCGCACCCCCACGCCAATAAACTACGGCCCGGGGCAATAGGCAGGACCTGCAAGATATACTGGAAAACAAAGCAGGATAGCCAAGATCGATCTACGGATCGCGGGGGCGCGCCCCAGCACGCGACGATGATCGTCACGACGGATACACTATCAACAAGTCCGACCGGGCCGAACACAGCCACCCAGACCAATTCGAACTACGTAGCCACATAGCCCGGCACAGAGGTGCCGCGCACCCCCTCTGCTTCACTGACGAAGAAATGGATCATGAATTCCAAGAAGGGTTAAAACCCGTAAACATCGAATCATACGATGGCACAACAGACCCCGCTGTATGGATTGAAGATTTCCTGCTCCACGTTCACATGGCCCGCGGAGACGATCTACACGCCATCAAGTATCTTCCCCTTAAGCTCAAAGGACCCGCCCGGCACTGGCTAAACAGCCTGCCCACAAATTCTATTAGCAGTTGGGAAAACCTGGAAGATGCATTCCTCGACAACTTCCGGGGCACATATGTGCGACCACCAGACGCCGATGACTTGAGCCACATTACTCAACAGCTCGGAGACTCAGCCAGGAAATTCTAGACTCGGTTCCTAACTAAAAAGAACCAAATATTCGACTGTCCGGACACCGAAGCCCTGTCGGCCTTTAAGCATAATATCTGAGATGAGTGGCTTGCCCGACACCTCGGCCAGGAAAAACCCAATCCATGGCAGCTCTCACGACACTAATGACCCGCTTTTGCGCGGGCGAGGATAGCTGGTTGGCTCGCATCAGCACTATGCCACATTCTGGCACTTCGGATGTCCGTGACAATAACCGCAAGCCACGGCGCAACAGACATAAGCGACAGAACAACGGCGACAACACTGAAGACACGACAGTCATCGCCAGATTCAGCGGATCCAAGTCCGGTCAGCAGAAGAAGTCGTCCAAAAGAAACAATCAGGGACCGTCCAGTCTGGACAGCATACTGGAACGCTCGTGCCAAATCCATGGTTGCCCGGACAAGCCAACCAACAACACTAATAGAGACTGCTGGGTGTTCAAATAGGCCGGTAAAATAAATGCCGAAAACAAGGACAAGGCGCTGCACAGCAACGATGATGATGAGCCCCGGCGTCCGAATGCGTGGGGGGTAGAAGAAATTTCCTCCCCAGGTAAAAATGGTCAACATGATCTACGCCACCCACATTCCCAAGCGGGAACGGAAGCGAGCACTACGGGACGTCTATACGATGGAGCCAGTCGCCCCAAATTCAACCCATGGTCAGCTTGTCCGATCACCTTTGATCGTAGGGATCACCCCACCAGCATCCATCACGGCGGCTTAGCCGCATTGGTCCTAGACCCAATCATTGACAGATTCCCCCTCACACGAGTCCTTATGGACGGCGGCAACAGCCTGAACCTGCTTTACCAGGACACAGTGCGCAAAATGGGCATCGACCCTTCAAGGATCAAGCCCACCAAAACCACCTTTAAAGGTGTAATTCCTGGAGTAGAGGCCTGCTGCACAGGCTCTATAACACTAGAAGTGGTCTTCGGATCTCCGGATAATTTCCGAAGCGAAGAGTTAATCTTCGATATCGTCCCTTTTTGTAGTGGTTACCACGCACTACTGGGACGAACCGCATTCGCTAGATTCAATGCGGTACCACACTATGCATACCTCAAGCTCAAGATGCCAAGACCGCACGGGGTCATAACAGTCAACGAAAATATGGACCGCTCTCTCTGTACAGAAGAGCATACTGCAGCCCTCGCGATGGAAGTACAATGCGGCCTCCTTCGACAAACCACCAATCTATTGACGGTAACCTCGGGCACCGTCAAGCGACCCCGGAGCACCCCGCAACAGGATCACCAGGCACGTCAAGAGCGCGACTAGCAGTCCGGCCTCCGCTCAAGCCCCAGCAAAGCAGCATTTGTGCCATGCATGCACAATTACGCACTTAAAATACCATGGACATAGGCGGAGGCACAACAGTCAACAGTGCGGTATAACCACAACATACCTTCATAACCCTCCCTTTTTATCTTTCAGGACACTGGTTTAGTGCAGCCTCTTCAGAAGAGTCGGATTTTCGGACTCACACATGAGGGAAGACCAATGAGGCAACAAGCTTTTACACACAAAAGGAAATACCCAGGTGCAATCTGTTCACGGTCGTTATACCTGTTTTATATACCTACATGCAGCCTGCATTTGGATAGGACATGTTAAATAGTCCTATTTACTTTTGCTTCGAACACAACCATTGTAAACATATGCTTAAACGTATTATTCAATGGGAGATAATATATAGCATCAGCTTATTATTCCTATTTGCGCATTTTTCTTGCCAACATTTATTTAATATTGCACCCATACACCTTGGTACGATTAGTTTGCCAGGGGCTTCATATGGCGCCTCATAATACGGCAAAACAAGTCCGAACAATTTCAACAGTGCGGCACCCCGAACTTATAGCACTATATGCATCAGCTCCGAATCACGTCTTGGGTCAATAGTTGGGTTTGCCCAGCTCCCTTGTTTTGGTACCTTACCTTCCGTTATATCGGCTAAGATAGCGCAGGGAGAACTACTGCGATTGTGACCCGGTTCTTCCGGATGAGTACCTCAGTAGAGAAAGCTGAAAACTGACCGGCATGATGCGGCGAGAGCTGGTCGCTGTTCGAGAGGTCTTAAAATCCTTCAAGATTTTTTCTGCTTTAGGCGATGAATCGGCCTCATCCGATTTAGGCGTATATAGCGCCCCAATTCGGCCCTCCGAGTTCTAGGGGCTTCGCCGAAATTTAAAATTGTAGACTTCTATGGCTAAGTGAAGGTTATAAAGCCGCATAGTGTGATTGCCTTGTTCGCTGCGCCGGATACCTCCTTAAGGGACCAAAAATTTGGATAAAGAGTATCCGGGTTTTTCCAAGAACACCCCGGTACTAGTTACGTGGGGGCGGAAGCCGACGACTGGCCTACTTTCAGAATTTTATAAACAGCCGCACAGAAGGTAATATTTTAAATCAAATAGCGCTACATAGCGCAAATAACTTCGTCCCTATATTACAACAACGACAGAGGTACATTTACTCAAGGATTGTGTCCTTGGTACCTTCATCATCCACGAGACGAGCTCCCTTCATAACGCCATCATAATATTTCTCGGGATGGCGATGCGCCTTGCCCTCCGGCGGCCCGTCCTTCACCAGCTTCTCCGTATCCAGCTTGCCCCAATGCACCTTCGCGCGGGAAAAGGCCCGGTGGGCACCCTCAATGCAAACGGATCGCTTGATAACTTCAAGCCGCGGATAGGCATCCACCATCCGCTTGATCAGGCCGAAGTAGCTAGTGGTCAAGGGCTCACCAGGCCACATCCCGACTATGAAATCTTTCATAGCCACTTCGGCCGCCCGGTGGAGTTCAACCAACTACTTTAGTTGGTCACTCAGAGGCATTGGGTGTTCGGCCTAGCATACTGGGACCAGAACAGCTTCTCCGTGGAGCTCCCCTCCTTGGCACGGTAGAACTCCGCGGCATCTGATATGCTGCATGGCAGATCTGTGAATGCCCCTAGGGAGCTCCGAATTCGGGTAAGTAATAGAAACGCCTCCTCCACATGTTTGCTTTGCATAAAGAATGTCTTACCCGCCGCTATCTTCGTGGCCGCCTGGACTTCCTGTTGTGCCTTTTTGGCTTCGGCCTTGGCGTCTTTCACACTCGTCAGGGCCTTTGCAAGCTTAGTCTCTTTAATCTTAAGATCATGCTCCAAGGACTCGAACTTCTTGCCGAGCTCCTGGAGCTCTTGGTGTACCTCGCCCACTCTAGCATCCTGCTTCTCGCGCTCCTTGCGCTCCAAGGCCGCCTTGTCTTCGGCCTCGGACAACACTTTCTTCAAAGATACCACTTCGGTGGTGGCCCCTATTACAATGTCATGCCGCTTTGTCTTTAGAATTAACTTTGTCTATCCCTCATTATATGCGAACGGGGTATCACTTACCTTTGTTCTCTTCGAGCTGCCTCTTCGTGAGGCCGAGCTCCCCCTGCGCCTGCTCTAGGTCCCGCTTTAGTCCGGCGACCTCGGGTGTGCGGACAGCAGCGGCAAGCAGCACAGCCTGCTTATTCACATACACACTTACTATTAGACTCCTATGGATTATAATTGACCCTCTGTTTGGCCTTTCTTTCCGAACACCGAACAGAGTATCAGGGGCTACTACCTATCGGGTGGTAATTTAACATATTTCTTACTCACCTCAAAGCCTGTTAGGAGGCTAGTGCAGGTTTCGGTTAGTCCGCTCTTGGCGGACAGAACCTTCTGAATCACCGCACTCATAAGAGTACGATGCTCTTCATCCATGGAAGCAGCACGAAGCGCTTCCAGCAGACTATCCGACGCCTCTAGCGTAATGGAAGTCATCGGCGCAGACGGTTTGCCCTCCCAAATGAGGGGCCGCCTGCCCGAATCCGGAACCATCGCAGGTTCCGGCACAATATCCAGATGAGAGCCCGGCTTGCTGCGGCTCTCATCTGCACGATCCGCGGGGATCTTGAACCCCGCTTGCCCGACGTCTGGAATTCCGCCTTGGGGCGTCTCCAGAGTCACCTCCTCCTGCTCTAGGAGCCTTTGGGACAACACCTCCATGTCATCTGCGAGCTGAGGAGTAGTGGCCGTCGGGCGTGAGTTCATCACCGAATCACTCAAGGATCCATCCGAGGACGATACCTCGTGATGTGATACGTCTCCGTCGTATCTACTTTTCCAAACACTTTTGCCCTTGTTTTGGAATCTAACTTGTATGATTTGAATGGAACTAACCCGGACTGACGCTTTTTTCAGCAGAATTGCCATGGTGTTGTTTTATGTGCAGTAAACAAAAATTCTTGGAATGTCATGAAACTCCACGGAACACCTTAGAAAAAATAAAGAAAAATCCATGCAAAAGATGAAGACCAGGGGGCCCACACCCTGCTCACGATGGTGGGGGGTGCGCCACTCCCCCCTGGGCGAGCCCCCTTACCTCGTGGGCCCCCTGGTGGCCCTCCGAAGCCAACTCCCACTCCATATATTGGCTTTCGGGGAAAAAAAAATCAGAGAGAAAGTTTCATCGCGTTTTACGATACGGAGCCGCCGCCAAGCCCTAATCTCTCTCGGGAGGGCTAATCTGGAGTCCGTTCGGGGCTCCGGAGAGGGGGATTTGTCGCCGTCGTCATCATCAACCATCCTCCATCACCAATTCATGATGCTCACTGCCGTGCGCCAGTAATTGCATCGTAGGCTTGCTGGACGGTGATGGGTTGGATGAGATTTATCATGTAATCGAGTTAGTTTTGTTAGGGTTTGATCCCTAGTATCCATTATGTTCTGAGATTGATGTTGCTATGACTTTGCTATGCTTAATGCTTGTCACTAGGGCCCGAGTGCCATGATTTCAGATCTGAACCTATTATGTTTTCATGAATATATGTGAGTTTTAGATCCTATCTTGCAAGTCTATAGTCACCTACTATGTGTTATGATCCGGCAACCCCAAAGTGACAATAATCGGGACCACTCCCGGTGATGACCGTAGTTTGAGGAGTTCATGTATTCACTATGTGCTAATGCTTTGTTCCGGTTCTCTATTAAAAGGAGGCCTTAATATCCCTTAGTTTCCAATAGGACCCCGCTGCCATGGGAGGGTAGGACAAAAGATGTCATGCAGGTTCTTTTCCATAAGCACGTATGACTATATACGGAATACATGCCTACATTACATTGATGAACTGGAGCTATTTCTGTGTCACCCTATGTTATGACTGTTACATGATGAACCGCATCCGGCATAATTATCCATCGCTAATCCGGTGCCTATGAGTTTTCCATATACTGGTTTACGCTTATTTACTTTTCCGTTGCTACTGCTACAATCACTACAAAATACCAAAAACATTACTTTTGCTGTCTTTACTTTTGTTACCGTTACCACCACTATCATATTACTTTGCTACTAAACACTTTGTTGCAGATACTAAGTTTCCAGGTGTGGTTGAATTGACAACTCAACTGCTAATACTTGAGAATATTCTTTGGCTCCCCTTATGTCGAATCAATAAATTAGGGTTGAATACTCTACCCTCGAAAACTGTTGTGATCCCTTATACTTGTGGGTTATCAAGACCTTTTTCTGGCGCCGTTGCCGGGGAACATAGCTCTGTTCCTTGAGTTACTTGGAATTTATATCTGCTGGACACTATGAAGAACTTGAAAGATGATCGAACTACTATTTTGCCCTCAACTACGAGGGGAGGTAAGGGACTGCCATTTGGCCTTGCACTAGATTCTCCTTCTGTTATGAGTAAGTTTGCGACACCTAAAACTACTACTGCTATTGATTCTAATATGTCGCATGTTACTGATGATGCCACTTCTGCTATGCATGATACTTATGATGAAACTACTTCTATGCTTGATACTACTGTGCCACTCGGTGAATTTCTTGATGAGAAAATTGCTAGGTCTAGAGAAAGAGAAATTATTGAACCTGAACACGATGATGTTAGTGATGATGAGCCTATGCCTGCTATTCCTATCCTTTTAGTGCTAAATCTTTTGAAGCCGTTCTTACTTGCGAGGATAGTCTTGAACGTAAGAGGTTACTAATTAAGTGGAGTAAAGAATCTTTTAGAGGTAGGATGAGACCCGACCCTGCTTTTGCTACTTCACCTCTCTGTGTTCCTGATTATGATTATTATGATATTTCTGTCGATCCAGATATAATTATTTTGGTTGAATCTGATCCTTTTTATGGCTATGAATCTGAAAATGTTGTGGCACATCTTCGTAAGTTAGATGATATAGCTGCCCTGTTTACTAATAATTTGAGATCGTGCCACCTTTATTTACTTAAAATATTTCCGTTCTCATTAAAGGGTGATGCTAAGAAATGGTTTAATTCTCTTGATCCTGGTTGTGTGCGAAGTCCCCAGGATATGATTTATTACTTCTCTGCTAAATATTTCCCCGCTCATAAGAAACAAGTTGCTTTGAGGGAAATATACAATTTTGTGCAAATTGAAGAAGAGAGTCTCCCACAAGCTGGGGGGAGGCTTCTAGAGTTACTAAATGCTTTGCCTGATCATCCTCTTAAGAAACCTGAAATATTTGATATCTTTTATAATGGACTAACTGATGCTTCCAGAGATTACCTGGATAGTTGTGCTGGTTCTCTTTTCAGGGAAAGAACACCGGATGACGCTGAACTTCTATTGAATAATATGTTTGCTAATGAAAATAATTGGGCACCTCCTGAGCCAACTCCTGAGCCAACTCCTGAGCTAGCTCCTGAGCCAATTACTGAGCCTATTCCTAAACCAACTCCGAGGAAGAGAGGTGTTCTATTTCTCAGTCCCGAAGATATGCAAGAGGCAAAGAAATCTATGAAAGAAAAAGGTATTAAACCTGAAGATGTTAAGAATTTACCTCCTATTGAAGAAATACATGGTCTTAATTTACCGCCTGTTGAAGAAGTATATGATCTCAATTACTTATTTACTGAAGAACCTCCCGATATCCCGACATAGGTAGTAAAGGTAAATTCTCTCTATAGGTATGATAAAGCTGAAGTCCCTCCTACTAAAATTGCTAGTCAGTGCTTGGATGAGTTTGATGACTTTATGTTTAAGCAAGATGACTTTAATGCTTATTTTGGTAGACAATTAAAACATAATACCTTTGTGATTAAACGCTTGAGTGATTATATGGCTGACATTGGAGGTGAACTTAAACTTGTTAGCAAACATGCTTTTATGGTTACCACTCAAGTAGAACAAGTACTTAAAGCTCAGAAAGAAGTGCTTGATGAAATGAATAGTAAGAAAAATGATTATGCTGTTAGAGTGGCTACTAGAACTGGTAGAATGACTCAGGAACCTTTGTATCTTGAAGGCCACCCTAAGAGAATCGAGCAAGATTCTCAGAGAAATAATATTGATATGCCTAGTTCTTCTAAGAGGAAGAAAAAGAAAAATGATAGGACTATGCAAACTTCTAGGGAACCTGTTGCTGAACCACCTGATAATCCAAATGATATCTCTGCTTCTGATGCTGAAACACAATCAGGTGATGAACATGAACCTAGTGATAATGTTAATGATAATGTTCATGTTGATGCTCAACCTAGTAATGATAATGATTTAGAAGTTGAACCTACTATTGATCTTGATAACCCACAATCAAAGAATCAATGTTATGATAAAAGAGACTTTGTTGCTAGGAAACATGGTAAAGAAAGGGAACCATGGGTTCAGAAACCCATGACTTTTCCTCCGAAACCATCCAAGAAAAAGGATGATGAGGATTTTGAGCGCTTTGCTGAAATGATTAGACCCATCTTTTTGCGTATGCGATTAACTGATGTGCTCAAAACAAATCCTTATGCTAAGTATATGAAGGATATTATTACTAATAAAAGAAAGATACCTGAAGCTGAAATTTTCACCATGCTTGCTAATTATACTTTTAAGGGTGGAACACCAAAGAAACTGGGAGATCCAGGAGTACCTACTATACCATGCTACATTAAGAGAAATTATGTTAAAACTGCTTTATGTGATCTTGGAGCCGGTGTCAGTGTTATGCCTCTCTCTTTATATCGTAGACTTGACTTGAATAAGTTGACACCTACTGAAATATCTTTGCAAATGGCTGATAAATCAACTGCTATACCTGTCGGTATTTGTGAGGATGTGCCTGTTGTGGTTGCAAACGTTACTATTTTAACGGACTTTGTTATTCTTGATATTCCCGAGGATGATAGTATGTCTATTATTCTTGGAAGACCTTTCCTTAATACTGCAGGGGCTGTTATTGATTGCAACAAAGGCAATGTCACTTTTCATGTTAATGGTAATGAGCATACGGTACACTTTCCGAGGAAACAACCTCAAGTTTATAGTATCAACTCTATTGGAAAAGTTCCATCGATTATATTTGGAGGTTTTGAATTTTCTCTACCTACTGTCAAGAAAAAGTATGATATTCTTATTGTTGGGGATTTTCATATCCCCGTTGAGGTAACTTAGTGTTATTCAAAATTTCTCCGGTTCCGTGATTATTCGGAATGAGTTTGTTAACAAGACTTGATCAACCTTGTTAGTGGGTTCATTTTGATGATCACGAGATGGATGAAACTAGAAGCACAACCTTATGTACCCTCTTTATATTTTCTGTTATTTAGTAGAAATAAAGTAAAATAGTATTTTTTCTGCCTGTCTCCTGACTTATCCGTGCAATATAAAAGTATCCCAAAAATAGAAGTCCTCAGAATGCCATGCCAACTTAATATGATTTTTTCGAGAATATTTGAGAATTTACTGTGCAAAAATTACCACGGGGGGAGCTGCCACCTGGCCACGAGGGTGGAGGGCGCGCCCCCTGCCTCGTGGGCCCATGGTGGCCCTCCTCCACTTATTCCTACACCCATCTTCTTCCTATGTCTCACACAAACACGAAAAACCAACTCAAGCACGAGTTGCAGTCCCCGTTGCTGTGATTTTCGATCTCCTTGCTCAAAGCACCTCTCGCAAAACTGCTTGGGGAGATTGTTCCTTGGTATGTGACTCCTCCATTGGTCCAATTAGTTTTTGTTCTAGTGCTTTATTCATTGCAAATTTGTGCTACATAGGTGACCATGTTCTTGAGCTTGCATGTCAAATTTATATGGTTCCATGTAGTTCTAATGCTTGATATATGCCCTAGGCACTTGTGGGAGTTGTTGCTATCAATTTTATTTAAGTTGGTTCACTTTTATTTGAAGTTACTAAAAATTTCAGATTGTTTCAGAAATAATGAAGAGACTTTTGAGGGGCTCGTCGAGCCGAAGCTCTAAGGAAAAACAAAAGGAAGAAGAGGAGAAGCCCAAATTTAATTTACCTCGTACTGCGGAGGTCCGGCCGTGTGAATGGCCCTCCGATGACTTCTCGAGGAGAGCTGGGATTCATGAAGACTTCTATGTATTGATTGAGAATGCCGGCCTCACCGACTTCCTCCACGACCAACATCATCAGTATATCTTACTCACAAATACTTTTGTGAAAAACTTCTACTTTTTCCCTAAGAAATCACCTCCAACAGTAGAGTTTCATTTATATGACGTTGTTAAAGAGATGACATTAGCAGAATTCTGCGAGGTCTGCAGAATACCCTTTGAGGGCACCTTAGATGAACCCCACCGTAACGAAGTAGAAGCTTTTATTAACACTATCACGGTGGGAGAAACCAGGAAGGTTTCTGATGCAAGGATCACTAGCATACATTATCCTGTTTTATGCTACTTTGCCTTATTTGCTAGTCGTTGTTTGATTGGACGCGGGAAGTGTGGGAACCTTAGTATTCCTGATATTATTATTTTGCTCCATGGTTTATACCGCAATAACTCTGTTAGTTTGGGTAGAATTGTTGCTAGACGGTTAAGTCTGAACCGTACTAAGGGCCCCATCTTTGGAGGCATTTATGCTTCGCGCCTAGCTGAACATTTTGAAATACCTATTAGGCATGCGGAGAAAGAAGAAACAGCGCTGCCCCGTGCTTATTTAGATTACAAGAGTATGATAGCGCATGATTTTCTTGTTAAAAGTCACGATAGGGAGCTCAAATATAAATTATACTTTGATGAACATCACCCTGAGACTATTACTTTGCCTGCTCCTTCTTTGTTTAACTTGTTTGCAGAACCTCACATCATTCCATGGTCGGCTGTTCAAGCCTATCGGAACCCTGCACCAGCTCCGGAGTCGGAGCCACAAGATGAGCCTCCACGACTATCCGTTTATTCTTGGGATCCAGAGGAGGCCGCCAGCCAGTGGCAGCCGGAGTCTTCTTCATCACAGTACGACCTCAGCTTCACCTACGGATATCTGCCAGGCCATCCCTGGCAATAGACCAACTTAGGCCAAAATCCTAAGCTTGGGGGAGTACGTATTTCTCACCGACATTACATTCATGTCCACATACAGTCATTGCTAGATGTCGGTGCTCATACTCTTTCACTGTAATATCCATGCTAGTTTATTTTCTTTTTCCTGCTTTCTTCTTGTGTGTTTGATAAACCTTAAGAAAAAACCAAATTTTTTTTATCAGTTAGCTTACTTTTCATGCTTGTAGTAGAATTAAAAAGAAAACCCAAAAATATTTCCCGTTCTTCTTTTACTTGTTGGGAGCTTTCCCGTGTAAATAGTTTTTATTTCTTTTCCTTTGTTTGGGGGTCGACAAGACTATATTGAAAATGCTTAGTGGGTCTCATATGCATGATTGTTTATTTAACTTAGGGCCCATATTACTTGTCTTCTCTCTTGAGTTGAATGCTTGCAGATTCCAGCTTAGTCCAATGCACGTGCACTCTTATTATTATACACACCGTTTCGTCGTGCAAGTGAAAGGCAATAATGATGATATATGATGGACTTATTGAGAAGAGAAAAGCTGGTACGAACTCGACCTCTTTTGTTTTTGTAAATATGATGATTCATCGTTCCTGATTCAGTTATTATGAAGTAAACATATTTGCAATGACATTTAGAGATTATAGTTTCTTGTGCCATGCTTGATTAGCTATGAGTTATCATGGTTTACCTTGCGTGCCAACATGCTATTAGAATGATTATGATGTGGTATGATGGGATGGTATCCTCCTTTAAATGCATTGAGTGACTCGACTTGGCACATGTTCACGCATGTAGTTGAATCCAATCAACATAGCCTTCATGATATTTATGTTCATGGTGGATTATATCTTACTCATGCTTTTACTCGGTGTGAATTAATTTTAATGCATGTTTACGACTATTGTCTCTCTCTCAGTTGGTCGCTTCCCAGTCTTTTATTAGCCTTCACCTGTACTAAGCGGGAATACTGCTTGTGCATCCAAACTCCTTAAACCCCAAAGTTATTCCATATGAGTCCACTATACCTTCCTATATGCGGTATTTACCTGCCGTTCCAAGTAAATTTGTATCTGCCAAACTCTAAATCTTCAAATAAACATTTTGTTTTGCATGCTCGAATAGCTCATGTGTCAACTAGAGCTGCCCTTATCTTCCGTGTTAGGCAGGTTATTCTCAAGAGGAGTGGACTCCGCTCCTCATTCATGAGAAAATGACTGGTATTCGGGATGCCCAGTCCCATGCTTTATGCAAACTAAATCAAAATAACCGCAAACAAAACTCCCCTTGGCACCCATTGAATGTTGGAGGCACTCGTTGTTTCGAGCAAGCCATGGATTGATGCTTGTGGAGGATGGGGAGTATAAACTTTACCATTCTGTTTGGGAACCGCCTATAATTTGTTTACATGGAAGATGTCGTCGTCTTTTAGTTGTCATGTTGACAATGAAAGTATGTCGCTCAAAATATAATTTATCTCTATTTCAAAACCGAGCTCTCACACCTCTATAAATCCCTGCATCCCTCTGCAAAGGGCCTATCTATTTACTTTTATGTTGAGTCATCACCCTTCTTATTAAAAAGCACCCGCTGGAGAGCACACTATCGTTTGCATTCATTATTATTGGTTTATATTGGGTATGACTTGACTGGATCTCTTTTACCATGAATTACAATGTTTAGTCAGTCCTTGATCTTTAAAGGTGCTCTGCATTTATGTTTTGCGGTCTCAGAAAGGGCTAGCGAGATACCATTTTGTTATATCATGTTATGATTATTTTGAGAAAGTGTTGTCATCTGAGTTTTATTATTATGGCTCGCTAGCTGATTATGCTATTGATATGAGTAATTGTGAGACCTATGTGTCATTGTGAGTGGTTAGTTCGTAATAATTGCTGAGACTTGAATGCTGGCTTTTCATGTTTACAACAACAAGAGCAAACAGAGTTTGTAAAAGTTTTTCTTTTTCTCTTTCAGTTTATCAACTGAATTGCTTGAGGACAAGCAAGGGTTTAAGCTTGGGGGAGTTGATACGTCTCCGTCGTATCTACTTTTCCAAACACTTTTGCCCTTGTTTTGGACTCTAACTTGTATGATTTGAATGGAACTAACCCGGACTGACGCTGTTTTCAGCAGAATTGCCATGGTGTTGTTTTAAGTGCAGAAAACAAAAATTCTCGGAATGTGCTGAAACTCCACGGAACACCTTAGAAAAAATAAAGAAAAATCCACACAAAAGATGAAGACCAGGGGGCCCACACCCTGCTCACGAGGGTGGGGGGGCGCGCCCCTCCCCCTGGGCGCGCCCCCTACCTCGTGGGCCCCTTGGTGGCCCTCCGACGCCAACTCCAACTCCATATATTGGCTTTCGGGGAGAAAAAAATCAGAGAGAAAGTTTCATCGCGTTTTACGATACGGAGCCGCCGCCAAGCCCTAATCTCTCTCGGAAGGGCTGATCTGGAGTCCGTTTGGGGCTCTGGAGAGGGGGATTCGTCGCCGTCGTCATCATCAACCATCCTCCATCACCAATTTCATGATGCTCACCGCCGTGCGTGAGTAATTGCATCGTAGGCTTGCTGGACGGTGATGGGTTGGATGAGATTTATCATGTAACCGATTTAGTTTTGTTAGGGTATGATCAATAGTATCCATTATGTTCTGAGATTGATGTTGCTATGACTTTGCTATGCTTAATGCTTGTCACTAGGGCCTGAGTGCCATGATTTCAGATCTGAACCTATTATGTTTTCATGAATATATGTGAGTTTTAGATCCTATCTTGCAAGTCTATAGTCACCTACTATGTGTTATGATCCGGCAACCCCGAAGTGACAATAATCGGGACCACTCCCGGTGATGACCGTAGTTTGAGGAGTTCATGTATTCAATATGTGCTAATGCTTTGTTTCGGTTCTCTATTAAAAGGAGGCCTTAATATCCCTTAGTTTCCAATAGGACCCCGCTGCCACGGGAGAGTAGGACAAAAGATGTCATGCAAGTTCTTTTCCATAAGCACGTATGACTATATACGGAATACATGCCTACATTACATTGATGAACTGGAGCTAGTTCTGTGTCACCCTATGTTATGACTGTTACATCATGAACCACATCCGGCATAATTATCCATCGCTAATCCGGTGCCTATGAGTTTTCCATATACTGGTTTACGCTTATTTACTTTTCCGTTGCTACTGTTACAATCACTACAAAATACCAAAAACATTACTTTTGCTATCTTTACTTTTGTTACTGTTACCACTACTATCATATTACTTTGCTACTAAACACTTTGCTGCAGGTACTAAGTTTCCAGGTGTGGTTGAATTGAAAACTCAGCTGCTAATACTTGATAATATTCTTTGGCTCCCCTTGTGTCGAATCAATAAATTTGGGTTGAATACTCTACCCTCGAAAACTGTTGCGATCCCCTATACTTGTGGGTTATTAGGATGGTCCCTGGCCAGACTGCATACATGTTCGGCATTATAACAAGACTATGAAGCGAAGTCGCACTAAAGTACAATAGAGTGCGGAGACTTACGATCTTGCCAATTGCTTCCCCCTGGGCAGCCACCCTTCCTCACTAGGAGTGGTCGTGGTGGAATAGTCCAAAAGGGACGTATTCCCGTTCTTGGACGTCCCAGCCTCCCCCTACGGGGCGACTTTCCTCTTCTTCTCCTCTATAGTGCGGGGAGGCAGAGTTTCTCTTGTTTACCCCCGCCTCCGTGGGAGGAATCTACCTCATCATCTTCGGACGACGTGGGTATGACGGCCTTGCACCGGGGGCCTTTCCCGGCCCCCTGGTCCGCCTTCTCAGGCCCCCATCCTCTCCGGATGGGGCGGCCCCTTCCTCTTCTTCCTCCACTTAGGTGGAGGAGTGTGGCTCGTCATCCTCGGACAAGGCGTTCGGTACGACCTTACGCCAGAGACCCTTCCTGGTCCCCGGGGCCTTCTTTTTGGCCTTCTTCTCCGGTGCCTAGTAGGGCACCAGGACTAGCATCTCCGTCAGGAGAGCCTTTGCTGGGCCTTCTGGCAGTGGAGCCGGACAGTCAATTCGCTCCGCCGTCTCCACATAATCCTGATCAAATATACATGATTACTTAAGACTCCCCCATGAATATATTGGGAAGAACTGAATCCGGTGGTAGTCAGAAAACTCATCGGACGAGGACGCCGTGCGGGATGAAGTCCACGGTCTTCGGATGTGGGGGGAGGTACTTCGAAGGCCTTGAACAACACCTTCCATGCGTCTTTGAGCGTCATGCCATAGAGCCTCCGAAGCGTTTGGTGTTTGGCCGGGACGAACTCCCACAGATGAAATACCCGTCTTTGGCATGGAAGAATCCGGCGGACGAGCATGACCTTGATCACGTTGACAAGCTTGATGTTCTTGTCCTTCATATTCTTGATACAGTTTTGGAGTCCGGTCAACTCTGCTGGTTCGCCCCAGGCCAGGCCCTTCCTTTCCCAAGAGGTGAGCCGCATGGGGGTTCCGGGTCAGAACTCTGGGGGCCGCCGTCCAGTTGGCATCGCGTGGCTCGGTGATGTAGAACCACCCTGATTGCCATCCTTTCACGGTCTCCGTGAAGGAGCCGCTAAGCCAGGTGACATTAGGCATCTTTCCCACCATGCCCCTCCGCACTCCGCTTGCTGGCCACTCACGATCTTCGGCTTCACGCAGAAGATTTGTAGCCACAAGCCAAAGTGAGGCTTGATGCGGAGGAATGCCTCGCACACGATGATGAATGCCGAGATGTTGAGGACAAAATTTGGGGCTAGATCATGGAAATCTAGCCTGTAGTAGAACATGAGCCCGCGGACGAAGGGATGAAATGGAAATCCCAGTCCACGGACGAAGTGGGCGACAAACATGACCCTCCCGTCAGGTTCCGGAGTTGGAATGATCTTCCCCGCGTCCGGTAGCCGGTGCGCGATGTCTGCGGCCAAGTATCCGGCTGCCCGAAGATTCGCGATATGCTTCTCCTTCACGGTGGAGGCCACCCACTTGCCTCCTGCTCCGGACATGTTTAGCTGTGCAGAGAAGACTTGGGCTAGGGCGCTGGAGCTCGAGGAGGCAAGGGTAAGCAAAGGAGGAAGAAGGCGTGGGTAAAAATGGGGAACCCTTATCCCTTTATAGAGGCGACGAAAGCGGTGCGCCTCCCCACTTTCCCGTTGAATCGCTTACTTCCCAAGCGCCTCGATTGATGGCGCGGTTGGGTTACCCATACCCGTATTGATGGGAATCCCGTGATAAGGGGACACGATCTCTGCTTTGACAAGACGTGTCAAGGAAACCTCCTCGCAATATGCGCTATGGCTGGTTGTGGGAAAACGGTTCGAATAGTGACCTGACCGTAATGACATGTCGTGCTGCCTAAAGTTGTCAGCAGATTACGTTTGTAAAATATCATTCTCTCTACGGTGGTATGTGAAGATCATTTTGCAGATCCGGACACGGTTCAGGTGTTCAGTAATTACTTTGGAGTATTTGGAAAAAGGAACATGCCTTGCAATGCCAAAGACAAGACTGCGCGCCGGACTCATCGTCATTGAAGCCTGGTTCAGGGGCTACTGAGGGAGTCCTGGATTAGTGGGTATCCGGACAGCCGGAATATATGCTTCGTCCGGACTATTGGAGCGTGAAGATACAAGACTCAAGACTCTGTCCCGTGTCCGGATGGGACTCTCCTTTGTGTGGAAGACAAGCTTGGCAATCCGGATATTGTATTTCATTCCTTGTAACCAACTCCATGTAAACTCTAGCCCTCTCCGGTGTCTATATAAACCGGAGAGGTTGGTCCTTAGAAGGCCGATCACGATCACGATCACAAGCAGAATCATCATAGGCTAGCTTCTAGGGTTTAGCCTCTACGATCTCGTGGTAGATCTACTCTTGTACTACTCGTATTATCATTATCAATCAAGCAGGAAGTAGGGTTTTACCTCCATCGAGAGGGCCCGAACCTGGGTAAACATTGTGTCCCTCGCTTCCCGTTACCATCATCCTAAGACGCACAGATTGGTACCGCCTACCCGAGATCCACCGGTTTTGACACCGACAGCGGTGGCCACACACACACACACACTCTCTCTCTCTCTCTGCTCACCGCCGGTCACAGATCCGACCAGATCCCCTCCGTCAGGGAAGGTGAGAAGGTACAACATCCATGTAGTCGTCCTCTGTGACGGCTCTGATGGCAACGCTGTCAGGACCGAGTCTAAGTCACACTGATCTAGCATGTAACACATCATATCACTTTGCAACCTCACGCACGGTATTTCCATTTGTGCACCTTACCTGGCCTGGGACCGTTTGTGCCTTTTGGCTCACGTATATGATAGTGTCGCTAGCATCCATATGACAAAGAACCCGGGCTGACATGACTAGTCATGAACCCAAAGTGGCACTAACTTATTACAGGGACAGACATACATGACCCAACAACGAACGTGTTGATCAACAACGAATGAACCCAAGTCATAGCAAGCTACAAGGACATAAAGGAACACCACGTGATATTTCCCTGAAGGGACAGACACAGGAACAAAGAAGGACACATGCCGGCCAGCCTAAGTGTTCCGGAGTAGTAGCAAGCTACCATGGCTCAGTGGAAGCACTAGGAGACATTTCCCGGTAAGAGAGGCTACAAAGGATAAACAACTAGGTAGTCAGATCCCACACATACCAAGAATTTAAAATCATACACACAATATGCTCGATATGTGCAAATACAACATGGCATCACAACCAAACTCTACAACTCAAGTACTTTATTTAAAAGGTTCTAGAGAGCCATACATATCATTCATACAGATAGGAGTCACACGACCCGACCATCAAGTCATACAAGCATACAAGCACAAGCAGAAACAACTTGTCTGAGTACAGACAACTAGAAAGCAAAAGGCTTGAGGAAGCCTAACTATCTACAAGGGTCTTTCACATGCTCAGGATCACCACCTGGGCATCAAGCTACTCATCAACATCGAGGTCTACGTAAAACCCATCAGAAGGGGCGATATTCTCTTCTGCAACAATAATTAACCAAACATGAGTACAAAGGTACTCAGCAAGACCTACATCAGATCCTACATACATGCACATTATCAACAAAGGGATAGTGGAGTTTATTGAAGCAAGCCAGCTTTGACTCTTGGTTAAGTTATCCTAAGATAGCAGCTTGTAAATGTTTTGCACAAACGAGTCCACTACTCACCACAACAATACACTGTCGCGAATCCTCTTCCGACATCCTACAGAAGGGCCATCCATGGCACTCACACTTGTCTTGAGGCTTTTAGTAGTTTCCATTTACTTTTCTATGAATAGTATAGGCAACCAAGTAGTCCTTTACCGCGGACGCGACTATTCGAATAGATGATGATAACCCTGCATGGGTGTACTTCTTCACACACGCTTCCACCACTTATCGCCGTTTACACAACATGTACTCGGCAACCTTCAAGTGGAAGCCCAACGAGGGTGTCGGCCATGGCCTGACTAAACACTCAAGTCTCTAGTCCAGGTTTATCGCCTCTTCAGGTTCCATCCGCAGAGAGTTCGGCCGAGGTTTCCACATACGGCCCCGAACGATGTATGCAGGGTTCCCGAGACACCAAACGGGCAGCCGGTGCACCGTGCCACATAACTACCTCATCACAGCCCACCCCGAGGGTCATCACTGTGCATGGCCTCCAGTATACTACAAACACCAGAAACTACTTGCAACTCCTGGACAAAGGACAAGGGCAGTTAATAAGCCGAGAGGGTCAATTAAGGATCCCAATGCATGGTAGTAGCTAACTCTTAAATCACACATACAAATCTCAGTTCTTAAGGACGGTTCCCATGAAACAACTTACCATGTACTCCTACATGGCCTCTCATCGATACATTTACCAAATCATATTCAACACTTCACTCTCATCACCGACATGATCATTTCACTTTAGCCCATCACCCAGATGAACCAGACCTGACAAGACTCTAAGCATAGCAGGCATAGCAAGGTAGGAAACACAACCATGGCTCAATCAACTCCTACACATGCTAGTGGGTTTCAACTAGTTACTGTGGCAATGACAGGTCATGCAGAGGAAATGGGTTTAACTACCGCAGCACATAGCAGTTTGAAACGTTGTTGTCTTAGATGCTGTAAATGAGAGCAGGAGCGAGAACAATGTACTTTATCGATATGATCAAATGGTGGTTGCTTGCCTGGCTGATCGGTAGACGGGTATTGTCCTTCAGTTGGATATTCACGGTAATCCTCCGAAACAGATCCTACCATAGAGAATACACCGGTAACACAATCAATACACGACAATATGCAACCATATGATGCATGCATATGTGATGGCAAAATGAGTGTGTTGGCTAATGCAACTACAACCAGATGGGTTTGAGCCATTTTGAACCAAAGGTTCAACCCCAAACTCATTTTCTGATCTTAAATAGTGCCTTATCATGTTTTGCACTAAAAAGCAAGGTTAAGTTGCTTGAACATTCATGAAACTAGTACAGATGGATAGACTGGATTTTTATGATTATTTTTCATACATAAATCCTTACATTTGGAGTTACAGATTAATTTCTATGAATTTTTGAAGTTAGCACTATTTTCGCAATTTCCTGAATAAAAATAAATCCAGAAAATGCATTACTGCATCAGCATTGCGTCAACAGGTCAACTGGGCGGTCCAGGTCAAGCCTGACCTATGGGACCCACTGGTCAATGTCACAGTTAGTTAACTAACTAATTAGGATAAGTTTAACTCCTAATCTAGGTTTGACCAAAGGGCAGGGCCCACATGTCAGTGACCTAGGGGGGTCAAATCCCTGGTCAAACTGGGTCAAATCACTGGCGTTTAGCCACCGGCGGAGGGGTGCGGGTTTGGCACTCCAGCGACCAAATGGATGGCCGAGGCCACCTACGGGTAGCTAGGAGCAAGCCGTGTCGAGGGGCGGTGGTGGTTGAGCTCGGGGTCGCCGGAAACGACACCGACGACAAGCTTGGCGGCTGCCGAAGTTCGGGTGAGCTCGAACTCGTCATTGCAGTGATCTTGGAGGCACGGGGCTAGCTCCTACGAGGCCTACGCGGTGCAGTGAGTGCAAAGCACACGGTAGCAAGGCCGTTGCATGGCCGGAGCCACGTCGGTGGCGAGCTCAGGCGGCAGTGGTGCGGGTGTTCTTGTTGCGGTCGCTACGGCGTGCGGCAGCGAGAACAGAGAGGAGGGGAGAAGCAGGAGCTCACATCGGTCTCGGCAAGCTTGGCCGCAGGGTCGGGGACGAGCTGGAGCGAGCGGGATGGCGAAGTAGATCTCCGGCAATAGTGAGGCAGAGCGAGGTCAGTGCAGTGGCTTCGTGGCGAACAAGCGCTTGGGGCTTGGTCTACTCAATGAAATGGAGGGTGGCAGAGCTCCTAGACATGGCGAGGCGACATGGAGGCCACGGTGGCGGCGGTTACGATGGTGGTGCGGTTGCGGTAGCGTCGGCCATGGTGGGGAGAGAGCGAGAGAGAGAGGCGCAGGGGGGAGAGTGGGGTGTCAGGTAGGTCGGGGCGACGAGGTCGAGTTCATCCACGCGTCCAGTAGCTCGGCGGCAAGCAGGTGACGGTGTGGAGAGCTCAGGCGCGCTGGTGCTCTCGTCTCTGCCTGCCTGGCGAGAGGAAGCAGCTGACTAGCCATGGGCCAGCACAGTGCTGGGCCACCAGGTGAGTTTGGCCAGGTAGGTTTCTTTTCCTTTTATTTATGTTTTCTTTTTCTTCTATAACTTTCTGGCTTTATTAAAAATACTAAAACTAACTCAAAAAATCATGAAACTGCTCAAACCCACTGTTTGGATTATTTCCAGCAGCAAACATTTTAGTTCGTGATTATTTGGACATTTAAAATATTATATAGCATTTAAATGCCCAAATGCTAATAGAATATGATTTAATCCAGTGACCTAATGTTGTCCTTGGAAATTGTGCACCATTTTTGTTAGAGGTTCTAGACCAAGGCAAAGATGATGAACATTTTAGAATGGCATTTCAGGTTCATTGAAAAAGATTTTAGTAAACCCTAGTTGGATTAAGTGGTGCTGGGGGTTTCTGACATCCCCATTTCAACTTTCTGTGAAAAGTAAACATGATGCAGTCACTCTAATGCATGCACTGACTAGGGTTGTGACAACTCACCCCCACTCAGAAAAATCTCGTCCCGAGATTTAGGATCCGCCAGAAAGAAGGTGGGGTACTCAAGTCAAAGACGATCCTCCCTTTCCCAAGTGGCTTCTTTCTCGGAATGGTGTGACCATTGAACCTTGAGAAACTTGATGTTATGGCATCAGTGGTACGCTCGGCTTGATCACGGATACGAACGGATATTCCCGATATGTGAAATTATCTTGGAGATCAAGCGTTTCGTGGTACACTCCACGGATAGGATCCGAGAAGGAACGTCTAAGTTGAGAAATGTGGAAACATCATGAACTCTTGAAAGGTGCAGATGTAGTTCCAATTGGTAGGCAACTTCTCCTCATTTGGCAAGAATGCGAAAGGGACAATGTAGCGAGGAGCCAATTTGCCTTTGATACCGAAGTGGTGGGTTCTCTTCAGAGGAGTAACCCGAAGGTAAGCCTTCTGGTCGACTTCAAAAGTCATGGCCTAATGTTTACGATCATATTGGCTCTTTTGGCGAGATTGGGCTGTTTTCAACTTTTCACGAACAATGCAAACTTGCCCTTCTGCTTCCTGGATCATATCTGAGCCAAAGAATTGTCTTTCCCCGGTTTCCGACCAGTTAAGAGGCATTCGACACCTTCGTCCATAGAGAACTTCAAAAGGATATTTGCCCAAGCTAGATTGATAGCTATTGTTATAAGCAAATTCGGCAAATGGAAGGCATTTCTCCTAGTCCATCCCGAATGAGATAACAGAAGCTCAGAGCATATCTTCCAGAATTTGATTGACGCGTTCTACTTTACCACTAGATTGAGGGTGGAAGGCGATGCTAATGGAGAGACGAGTTCCTATAGCATTTTGGAAACTTTCCCAAAATCGAGAGGTGAAGAGACTTCCACGATCTGAGTTAATTTCCAATGGAACACCATGAAGAGACACTATTCGAGAGATATACAAATCTGCAAGCTGGCTAGCTGTTATACTCTCTCGAACAGGCAGGAAATGGGCTACTTGGGAAAGACAATCGATTACGATGAAGATAGCATTATTCCCTCTCTTGGTCCTGGGAAAACCGGTGATCAAATCCATACCAATTTTATCCCATTTCCACTCAGGAATAGCTAAAGGTTGAAGGGTGCCAGCAGGCCGTTGAAGCTCTACTTTAACACGACGACAGACGTCGCAGTTAGCAATATACTGGGCAATTTCTCTCTTCATCCTAGTCCACCAGAACCTCTGACATAGGACCTGATACATTTTGGTACTATCGGGATGAATGGTGAGAGGGGATTCATGAACCTCCTTAAGGATCAACTGCTGTAGTTGTCATTTCCTGGGAACCACTAAACGGTTCTCCAAGAAGACAACACTTTGATCATCTATAGTGAAACATTTAGCAGCTCCACTAGCAATGCTCTCCTTGATCTGAGATATCCCCTTGTCGTACTTCTGAGCGGTTATGATATGATCCGTAAGGATAGGTTTTGCCTCCAAGGTAGAAAGGAATCCTGGAGGAACAATGTGAAGGTTAAGCTTCCGAAATTCCTCATGGAGAAATGGTTGACTTTGTTTTAACATCAAATTGTTACAATAAGATTTACGACTTGGTGCATCAACCATGACATTGGCTTTTCCCGGGGTGTAAGTTATTCCTAAGTCGTAATCTGTGATCAACTCAACCCAACGTCTTTGCCTGAGATTCAAATCCAGTTGGGTGAGTATGTATTTTGGACTTTGGTGATCAGTGAAGATCTCGCAATGATTACCGAGAAGGTAATTTCACCAGGTTTTGAGTGCATGGACTACAGCTGCAAGCTCTAGATCATGTGTAGGATAGTTTTCCTCATGTGGATGCAACTGTCGTGAAGCATAGGCAATTACATGACGATCTTGCATGAGTATCCAGGTTAGTCCCTGTCGCGAGGCGTCGCAGTAGATAACAAAGTCCTTGGATAAATCTGGTGGTACGAGTACGAGAGCAGATGTCAGGCGTCTTTTCAGTTCCTAAAAACTGTGCTTGCACTGTGGGGTCCACTCAAACTTTTTATCTTTCTTGAGGAGTTTAGTTAGAGGTTTAGCAACATTGGAGAAGTTCTCGACAAAGCGGCGGCAGTAACTCGCTAAGCCAAGGAAACTTCAAACTTTCTTGACCGATTCAGGTGGAGTCCAATTAAGAACGGCTTGAACTCGCTCTGGATTGACAGCAATACCCATACCAGAGATTACATGGCCTAGGTAGATCACTTCTGGCAACCAGAATTCACGTTTAGAGAATTTGTCACAAAGGCGATGCTCTCGAAGTTTCGTCAATACTAGCCTTAGATGCTCGGCATGTTCTTCCTCATTCTTGGAGTAGATGAGTATATCATCGAGGTATACCACGATGAATTTATCCAAATACTCCATGAAGATCGAGTTCATTAACCAAGAGAAGGTGGCTGGGGCATTGGTTAAACCAAAGGACATGACGGTGTACTTGTATTTACCATAACGAGTAATAAAGGCATTTTGGGTCCTCGTTGATTTTGATTTGATAGTAGCCCGACCTCAAATCCATCTAAGAATAGACCGAGGATCCGGTGAGCTGATCATACAGGTCGTTGATCCTGGGGAGCGAATACTTGTTCTTTATGGTGACCAAGTTGACGTGTCGATAATCTACAACCATCCAATAGTACCATCCTTCTTCTTGAGGAAGAGGACGGGACAAGCCCATGGAGAAGAACTAGGATGGATGAAACCCTTTTTCAAGGACTCATCAAGTTGTTTCTTGAGTTCAGCTAGTTCTAGGGGGTGCCATCTTATAGGGTCTCCTAGAGATTCAGACAGTTCCTGGGACAAGATCTATCATGAACTCGACATCCCTATCAGGTGGAACACCTGGCAGTTCTTCTGGAAAGACACCCGGTAAGTCACGGACTACCGGAACGTCATCGAGGTCTAGCAAAGGACTGGCATTAAGAGAGTAGAGCTGACGCTCAGACACTCGGGTCAAGAGATTGACTACCTTCCCTGATGGATGTGTAAGTTGAACAGTCCTAGAATAGCAATCAATCTTAGCATGATGGGTTGTCATCCAGTCCATACCCAAGATGATATTTACGTCCGAGGATTTGAGAGCTATCAAAGATGCAAGGAAAACAAGTCTATTGACATGAATTTCATTCCCATGGCTTACTCTAGAAGTTTTCCATTTGGATCCCGGGGTTTGAATTAATATGGAAGTGGGCATATCACAAAATGCAGTGTTGTGCAAACGAGCATAGCTCTCAGATATAAATGAATGAGATGCTCCAGTATCTAAAAGAACAGCTGCCAGATGGCACTTAACAAGGAGCGTACCAAGAACGACGTTGGGATCATCCTGAGCCTCTTCAGCTGAGACACAGTTCACATGGCCACGTGAAGAGGTGGCTGGCTTGGCATAGTACACCTTCCCTGTTGGCTTGCCATGGCCAACAGCCTTTCCGGACTGGTTGGGGTTATTGTTCTGGGGACACTCTCGCATGTATTGACCCAATTCTCTGCACTTGAAGCATGTCACAGTGTTGGTGCGTGGAGGAGCATTGGCGGCTGAACCACCATAGCGCTTAGGCGGTGTATACTGCTGGGTTGGACGAGGCACTTGATAGGATGGCCTTAGAGTGAACCTGGGTGGCAGAGCTGTGTTTGGCACCCACACCCGGCGCTTCTGAGAGCCAGAACCGGATGAGGAACCAGTGTCACGGGCATGCTTGCCTGTAGCTTTGAAGTCAGTCTGACCTGTCTCAGCACTGATAACCTTATTCACTAACTTCTGGAAGGAGGTGCGTTCGTGCATACGGAGATCACGGCGAAGCTCGGGGCTGAGTCCCTTGAGGAATCTCGCCTGCTTCTTGGCGTCGGTGGACACTTCTTCAGGTGCATTGCGTGCTAGATTTCCAAACTCTCTGTTGTATTCATCCACGGTTAGCCTACCCTGGGTGAAGTTGCAGAACTCCTCCCTCTTACGATCCATAAGACCTTCCGGGATGTGATGCTCATGGAAAGCCTCACTGAAATCTGCCCAAGTGGTATCCTGGCCAGTTGGGCGCATGGCCTTATAGTTTTTCCAACAAAGGCTGGCGGGGCCTTCTAGATGATAGGCAGCGTAAGTGACCTTGTCCGCTTCGGCTACGTGTGCAGAACATAGCTTGTGGGTGATGCCGCGGAGCCAATCATCCGCATCGAGGGGCTCGACGAAATGATGGAAGGTAAGTGGGTACAACTTGATGAAGTCATTGAGAGACACCAAGTCGTTCCTCTGGTGATGTGCAGTGTTCTGCTCAATGCGTTCCAGTAGGCGGTTGGTCCCACATTTGTTCCTTTCAGCCTCCAACATTACCTCAGCCAAGGAAGGTGGATGAGGCAGATTCCCATCCCTAGCCCCACTGGCTTCACCCTGGTCCTGGGCAGCAGGGGTGCTTCGGGTATTGACCATCCTAGGAAAACAAAACAATGGTTTAGACAAGGATGGCAGAACTCTGACATAGGAGTCCAGAATGTAATGGATGACACGAAATGCAGAGATGTTCATCTGTATGACATGGTAATATAGAAACTGCCATATATATATACCATGGGTCATACACACCATACATAGTTCAGTACAAGCCCAAGCAGAAGTACAGCTGCGTTGAAAGAACATTACATCTCATCGAAGGCATTCCAAGCTCCTATACATTATTTTTCTACACCTCTGGAATTCAGTACACACGAAGTCATATTCCACAAGACACGTAGGACTGTGGAGATACAACTACTACAATACTACTAGTGCCATGATCTAGCTCAGTTGTCTCCGTCTCCGCAGTAGTCTTCATAAAGATTACCCACGTAGCCTGGAAGTGGAACATGCGGATCTAGAAAGTCCCGGTCGCGTGGGGCCTATGGACCATAAGGGCAAGGATGAGGCCTTGGTCCTATGAATGGTGGTAGAAGATGCCCATGTGGAGGTGTGATGCCTCCAACATCAGGATAGTCCATACGAGCTGGCAGACGAGTGCGTACGGGGTACAAATCCCGCATGGTAACCAGTCTGCACGGGGGTGCAAGGCGTGTCAAAGTGGCCCAGTGGTCTGCTCGAGTGTTTTATAGCTCCATGCGGAGGGCATGGACCTCACGGTCCCTTTCCTCCAGCATCTCTGTGGTGGTGCGAAGGCATGGATCCTCATGAGTAGCGTCAGCATAAAGACCTGTGTAATAACCCTCCTAACCAGTGAGTGCTGCTGGCAGATAGCGGAATTTGGTGTTCTGAAGTGATGCATGCCCAGCTCGAGTGATAGTGATCATGGAGTAAGCAGCATCCTAGACAAACATCTCAACGGAACTCTGAGCCCGTAAGACCAGTGAAGGGGATCGGTAGCTCCGGGGTAAGAAGGAAATATCCTCACTGTGCAGATATTCCGACTCTAATTAAAATCTTGATACTGATCTTCAACGGTATACTCTGGATACCATTGATAGCCTGTCTCTGTCATCACATGTACTAGCATGGCCATGTGTCCAGGCACGTCAATGCACCGATTCAGACGTACCACCTGATGTGGAGTGCGAGAAGACATCTAAAACATGAAACAATGCAAAGGCATTAGAATTTCTAGTAGAAATTGGACAACATAACGGTGGTAAATGCTCAAAAAGGATTTTGAGACATTTTGCAAAGGATTGCATAGGTTCTGGGTCCAACTAACAACCTACTGAAGTAGTAGAACTGAACTGGGGCTTGTAACCATCAATCCTATAAGAGACTATGGATTAGTAACAAGTGATCCGGATAGAAAGAAGAGATCCTAGTCCTTAACCCTCGTGGAAAGAATGGACTGACTCAGATCAGAATGTCGTGAGGTAAAGGAGTAAAAATAGCCTTACGTTCCATCCCACAATCAATTCCCCTACATATAACTAAAGCATTTCTAGACTCGACATCGACCAGTTTGGATTAAAGAACCTACAGGCAGTCAGGCTCTGATGCCAACGCTGTCAGGACCCTGATTCTAAGTCACACTGATCTAGCATGTAACACGTCATATCACTTTGCGGCCACACGCACGGTATTCCCATGGGTGGCACCTTACCTGGCCTAGGACCATTTGTGCCTTGTGGCTCACGTATATGATAGTGTCGCTAGCATCCATATGACAAAGAACCCGTGCTAACATGACTAGTCATGAACCCAAAGTGGTGCTAACTTACAGGGGCAGGCATAAATGACCTAGCAACGAACGTGTCGATCAACAGCGAAAGAACCCAAGTTGTAGCAAGCTATGAGGACTTAAAGGAACACCGCGTGACATTTCCCCGAAGGTAAAGACACAGGAACGATGAAGGACACATGCCGGCTAGCCTAAGTGTTTCGGAG
The DNA here is from genome assembly GCA_963921465.1 of Triticum timopheevii. Lineage (NCBI taxonomy): Eukaryota > Viridiplantae > Streptophyta > Magnoliopsida > Poales > Poaceae > Triticum > Triticum timopheevii. The sequence continues at coordinate 300,152,194 of OY997274.1, forward strand.
CATACCATGGCTCAGTGAAAGCACTAGGAGAAATTTCCCAGTAAGAGAGGCTACCAAGGATAAACAACTAGGTAGTCAGATCCCACACATACCAAGCATTTCAAATCATACACACAATATGCTCGATATGTGCATATACAATATGGCATCACAACAAAACTCTACAACTCAAGAAGTTTATTTAAAAAGCTCCAGGGAGCCATGCATATCATTCATGCAGATAGGGGTCACACGACCCCCGACATTCAAGTCATACAAGCATGCACGCACAAGTGGAAGCAACTTATCTGAGTACAAACAACTAGAAAGCAAAAGGCTTGAGGAAACCTAACTATCTACAAGGGTCCTTCACATGCTCAGGATCACCACCTGGGCATCAAGCTACTCATCAACATCGAGGTCTATGTAAAACCCATCAGAAGGGGTGGCATTCTCTTCTGCAATAGTAATTGTGCAAACATGAGTACAAAGGTACTCAGCAAGACTTACATCAGATCATACATACATGAACATCATCAACAAAGGATAGTGGAGTTTATTGCAGCAAGCTTGCTTTGACTCTTGGCTAAGTTATCCTACGACAACAACTTGTAAATGTTTTGCGCACACGAGTCCTCTACTCACGACAACAATACACTACCGTGAATCCTCTTCCATCATCCTATGGAAGGGCCATCCACGACACTCACACTTGTCTTGAGGCTTTTAGTAGTTTCCATTTACTTGTCTATGGACTGTATAGGCAACCAAGTAGTCCTTTACCGCGGACGCGGCTATTCGAATAGATGATGTTAACCCTGCAGGGGTGTACTTCTTCACAGGCGCTTCCACCACTTATCTCCGTTTACACGACATGTACTCGACAACCTTCAAGCGGATGCCCAACGAGGGTGTTGGCCACTGCCTGACTAAACACTCAAGTCTCTAGTCTAGGTTTATCACCTATTTAGGTTCCATCCGCAGGGAGTCTGGAAAGGTTTCCACATATGGTCCCGAACGATGTGTGCAGGGTTCCTGAGACACCAAACGGGCATCCGGTACACCATGCCACGTACCTACCACATCACAGCCCACCCCGAGGGTCAGCGCTGTGCATGGCATCCAGTATACTACAAACACCAGAAACTACTTGCAACTCCTGGACAGAGGACAAGGGCGGTTAATAAGCCGAGAGGGTCAATTAAGGATCCCAAAGCATGGTAGTAGCTGATTCTTAAATCACACATATAGATCTCAGTTCTTAAGGACGGTTCCAATGAAATAACCCACCATGTACTCCTACATGGCCTCTCATCGATACCTTTACCAAATCGTGTTCAACACTTAAGTCTCATCACTGACATGATCATTTTACTCTAGCCCATCACCCAGATGAACCAGACATGACACGACTCTAAGCATAGCAGGCATAGCAAGGTAGGAAACATAACCATGGCTCAATCAACTCCTACACATGCTAATGGGTTTCATCTTGTTACCATGGCAATGACAGGTCATGCAGAGGAAATGGGTTCAACTACCGCAACACACAGCAGTTTGAAATGTTGTTGTCTTAGATGCAGTAAATGAGAGCAGAAGCAAGAACATGGGATTTGGTCGATATGATCAAATGGTGGTTGCTTACCTGGCAGATCGGTAGACGGGTACTGTCATTTAGTTGGATATTCACGGTAATCCTCCGGAACAGAACCTACCGTAGAGAATACACCGGTAACATAACCAAAACACGACAATGTGCAACAATATGATGCATGCATATGACATGGAAAAATGAGTGTGTTGGCTAATGCAACTATAACCAGACGGGTTTGAGCCATTTTGAACCAAAGGTTCAACCCCAAACTCACTTTGTGATTTTAAATAGTGCCTTATCATGTTTTGCACTAAACAACAAGATTAAGTTGCTTGAACATGCATCAAACTAGTACATATGGGTAGATTGGATTTTTCTGATCATTTTTCGTGTATAAATCTTTGCATTTGGAGTTACAGATTAATTTCTATGAATTTTTTTAAGTTAGCACTATTTTCTGGAATTTCCTGAATAAGAATAAATCCAGAAAATGCATTACTACGTCAGCATTGTGTCAGCAGGTCAGCTGGGCGGTCCTGGTCAAACCTGGCCTGTGGGACCCACTGGTAAGTGTCATAGTTAGTTAACTAACTAATTAGGATAAGTTTAACTCCTAATATAGGTTTGACCAAAGGGCAGGGCCCACATGTTAGTGACCCAGGGGGGGTCAAATCCCATGTCAAACTGGGTCAAATCACCGGCGTTTAGCCACCGGCGACGACCAGACGCGGCGGAAGGGTGCGGGTTTTGCACTCCGGCAACCAAATGGACGGCGGAGGCCACGTACGGGTAGCTGGGAGCAAGCGCGTCGAGGAGTGGTGGTGGCTGAGCTTGGAGTCGCCGGAAACGATGCCGACGACGAGCTTGGCGGCTGCCGGAGTTCGGGCGAGCTCAAGCTCGTTGTTGCGGTGATCTTGGAGGCATGGGGCTAGCTCCTACGAGGCCTACATGGTGAGGTGAGTGCAAAGGACATGGTGGCGAGGCCGTTGCGTGGCCAGAGCTACGTCGGCGGCGAGCTCAGGCGGCGGCGCGTGCGAGTGTGCTTGTTGCGGTCGCTCTAGCGTGCGGCAGCGAGAACCGAGAGGAGGGGGAGAAGCAGGAGCTCACAGCGGTCTTGGCAAGCATGGCAGCGGGGTCGGGGACGAGCTGGAGCGAGCGGGACGACGAAGTGGATCTCCGACGATGGCAAGGCAGAGCGAGGTCGGTGAAGTGGCTACGGGGCGAACGAGCGCTTCGGTATGCTCGATGAAATGGAGGGTGGCGTAGCTCCTGGACACGGCGGGGCGACGTGGAGGCGATGGTGGCCGCGGTTACGATGGTGGTGCGGCTGCAATGGCGTCGGCCATGGTGGGGAAAGAGCGAGAGAGAGGCGCAGGGGGGAGAGTGAGGTGTCGGGGAGGTCGGGGCGATCATGTGGACTTTATCCACGCGTCCAGCAGCTCGGCGGCAAGAAGGTGACGGCATGGCGAGCTCGGGCGCGCCGACTCTCTCCTCTCTGCCCGCCTCGCGAGAGGAAGCAGCTGACTGGCCATGGGCCAGCATAGTGCTGGGCCGCCAGGTGAGTTTGGCCAGGTAGGTTTCTTTTCCTTTTATTTTTGTTTTCTTTTTCTTTTGTAACTTTGTGGCTTTATTAAAAATACTAAAACTAACTCAAAAATCATGAAACTGCTCAAACCCACTGTTTGGATTATTTCCAACAGCAAAAAATTTAGTTCATGATTATTTGGACATTTAAAATATTATATATCATTTAAATGCCCAAATGCTAATAGAATATGATTTATTCCTGTAACCTAATGGTGCCCTAAAAAATTGTGCACCATTTTTGTCAGAGGTTCTAGACCAAGGCAAAGATGATGAACATTTTAGAAGGGCATTTCAAGTTCATTGAAAATGATTTTAGTAAAGCCTAGTTGGATTAAGTCGTGCTGGGGGTTTTTGACATCCCCATTTCAACTTTGTGTGAAACTTTAACATGATGCAGCACTGACTAGGGTCATGACACCCGGCGACCCTCAGGTATAACTTCCTTTGAAACCGGCCTTGCTCTACTGTCCCAACTCCTCACGTCGCTGCATTTGTATCTTTTACTACTTCTCAGGACCCCTCATAGATAGGATGGATCGGCTGTTCGAAAGCCACCTAAATTGTTACTGTTAAGAGGTAAAACTACTTAATGCAGTCAAATCTAGTAGTACTACTTCATGCAATCGAATCTAATACCACTTGGTTCGAACAGGGAAGAAAGGGTGTGGGGTCGGGGGGAGATTTGTTACCTGAATCTAGGACTTGGTCGAAAGAGGAAATAATGGGGGCGAAAAGTAGCAGAGACTGGCTAACCAACTGTCTCTTTGTCTAATAGGGAAATAAAGGGAAACTCAATACAAACTCGATATAAACCGATCTATTGGTTGAAAAGGGAAAGAAAGTGGGGACTGGGGCACAAGTCAACAGAGTATGTCCAGCATTAGATTTGCTGGCCTCACACAATAAAAGGTGGCTATACCGAACAAATGGGACCTTCCAGATATCCTATTTGGATGTTTGTTGCCCCGAGCCCCTCTTATGTAATGCCACTGGTAAAATGTAGCAGTCCCACTGTTAAAGTAAGGACACGTGAAACCAATGGCACTATTTTTCATGTCCTGTTAAATTTCCCATTATGACAAGTTTCTTTTTTTGTTAGAAATGCAACTGTCCTGTTCCGCCTACTCTCTTGTGCCTAAATACCAACTCTTTAGCAGCTGTTAATGTAATGTTGCTCGTAAAATGAAGCAATGGCACCATTAAAGTAATGTCATATTTAATGGTTGTCATAGATAATCCTAATGCCCACACTTATATCTTGCAATGTTGCTGCATTAGAAATTGCTACTGTCCTTGTAGGATCATCATTCAGATAAGGAACATGCTTCTTTTCATTTGATGTATGTTACATCACTTGTAAGTCACCCTCCATTCTACCTTTCTATGCAAGCAGATATATACATTTCACACTTGATCTTAGTTGAACTGCACAAAATGATATGCAAATTATAGTTGAACATTCCACGAGCTTCACGACCAACCTTGATGTTGCTCAATTTTATTGCAAGTAATGAAGAAGAAGATGCTCGCTCATGGGGCCAAGTACTTGCCAGCTGCATGATGCAAATATTGCTTCATTTTAGGTGAACTACACAAAAAGGTCCCATGAATTGAATCAACCATGTTGGAGACTGGTGTCATCCCTTCTACGATGGCATTGGCTGCAGATATGGTTCCCATCAGGAGGTATGTTCCTTTTTGGTCCGACCGTTTGCCAAAGATCCTGTATGTTGACTCTACTCTTGTGCTACTGTTTTGACACTGCCATGATAAAGCAGTAATGTTATTATTTTGCACCTTAATCTAGTGGCACTATTAATTTGAGGCAATGTTTTGGCACTGATACGTCTCCGTCGTATCTATAATTTTTGATTGTTCCATGCCAATATTATACAACTTTCATATACTTTTGGCAACTTTTTATACTATTTTTGGGACTAACATATTGATCCAGTGCCCAGTGCCAGTTCCTGTTTGTTGCATGTTTTTTGTTTTGCAGAAAACCCATATCAAAGGAGTCCAAACGGGATAAAAACTGACGGAGAATTTTTTTTGGAATATTTATGATTTTTCGGAAGAAGAATCAATGCGAGAAGATGCTCGAGGGGCCCACGAGGCAGGGGGCGCGCCCAGGGGGGTGGGCGCACCCCTAACCCTCGTGGACACCCCGTAAGGTGGTTGTTTACTTTCTTTCGCCGCAAGAAAGCTAATATCCAGAGAAAAATCATGTTCAAAGTTTCAATCCAATCGGAGTTACGGATCTCCGGGAATATAAGAAACGGTGAAAGGGCAGAACCACGTACGCAGAGACAGAGAGAGACAGAGAGACAGATCCAATCTCGGAGGGGCTCTCGCCCCTCCCACGGCATGGATACTATGGACCAGAGGGGAAACCATTCTCTCATCTAGGGAGCAGGTCAAGGAAGAAGAAGAAGAAGAAGGGGGGCTCTCTCCCCCTCTCTCCCGGTGGCGCCGGAACACCGCCGGGGCCATCATCATCATCGTGATCTACACCAACACCTCCGTCATCTTCACCAACATCTCCGTCACCTTCCCCCATCTATCTACAATGGTCCACTCTCCCGCAACCCACTGTACCCTCTACTTGAACATGGTGCTTTATGCTACTTATTATTATCCAATGATGTGTTGCCATCCTATGACGTCTGAGTATATTTTCGTTGTCCTATCAATAATTGGTGAATTGCTATGATTGGTTTAATTTGCTTGTGGTTATGTTGCTGTCCTTTGGTTCCCATCATATGACGTGGATCACACCTTTCGGTTAGTTGTCTGTTGATAGGACTATGTATTGGAGGGCAAGAGTGACAGAAGCTTCAACCTAGCATAGGAATTGCTGCATACGAGATTGAAGGGGGACCAATATATCTTAATGCTATGGTTGGGTTTTACCTTAATGAACATTAGTAGTTGCGGATGCTTGCTAATAGTTCCAATCATAAGTGCATACAATTCAAAGTGAGGGATGACATGCTAGCAGTGGCCTCTCCCACATAAAACTTGCTATCGGTCTAGTAAAGTAGTCAATTTCTTAGGGACAATTTTGCAAATCCTACCACCACTTTTCCATACTCGCTATACTAACTTTATTGCTTCTTTATCTAAACAGCCCTTAGTTTATTATATTCTTGCAAACCTATCCAACAACACCTAAAAAGTACTTCTAGTTTCACACTTGTTTTAGGTAAAACGTGCGTAGAGTTGTATCAGTGGTCGATAGAACTTCAGGGAATATTTGTTCTACCTTTAGCTCCTCGTTGGGTTCGACACTCTTACTTATAGAAAGCGGCTACAATTGACCCCCTATACTTGTGGGTTATCAAGACCTTTTCTGGCGCCGTTGCCGGGGAGTTATCGAGTGGGGTGAATATTCTCACGTGTGCTTGTTTGCTTTATCACTAAGTAGATTTTATTTGCTGTTTTAAGTTGTTCTCTACCTTTAGTTATGGGTAGGAAACACAAAATACCAAAAAAATTAGTTGTATATACTATACCAATGGTTGAAGAACCACTCAAAATCTATCACACTGCTGAAGCTTTTTACTTGGATCATCTTCGATCCCTATGTGCTCGTGCTGAAACCCCCACTAGCTTAGTTGAGGGCAAATATTTGGATGAGCATGCTTGTTATGTGCGACACCGCATATCTAAAAAAGGGAAACTTTTACTGGATCAAATTCATCATTTATAATGCTATGCTTGAAATTTATGTGAAATATATGATTTTACTTGTTGTTCCGAAGACCCTAAGAAACACCTTCCCTACCAATGTGAGTTTAGTGATAATGGAATCGTATCTTCGTATGCTAAGGGTGTTTATAATTACTATGATGTTCAATAAATTGAAGAATTTGTTGCTTTTAAGGGTGCTTATGAAATTGCTTCTTTGATTGAAAAGTATGATGCTACTCTTTACAAATCTGAAAATTTTGCCATACTTAAATATTGCTATGATAATTATGCTTCTAATCCTTATATTATACCATATATTGAGGACTCCTCCGCTGTCCAAGAAGATACTAATATTTTGCAGGAGTCTATGGAAGAATAAATTGATGAAACTGTGAGGTCAATGGATGAAAAAGATGATGAGGAGAGCGAGGAACAAAAGGAGGAAGAGCGGATTAGCTACCAATGCCCACCTTCTAATGATAGTAACTCTTCAACTCATACATTGTTTAATTTCCCTTCATGCTTACCGAAGGATGATTCCTATAATGATTGTTATGATCCCGTTGATTCTTTTGAAACATCCCTTTTTCATGATGCTTGATATACTTGTGGCCAAGATGCCAATATGAATTATGCTTATGGAGATGAACTTGTTATAGTTCCTTATGTTAAACATGAAATTGTTGCTATTGCACCCACCCATGATAGTCCTATTATCTTTTTGAATTCTCCCGACTACACTATATCGGCGAAGTTTGCCCTTACTAAGGATTATATTGATGGGTTGCGTTTCACTACTACACATGATGATTTTGATAGATATAATATGCATGTGCTTGCCGCTCCAACTTGCAATTATTATGATAGAGGAACTACATCTCCGCCTCTTTATGTTTGCAACATGATAGAATTGCAAGAAACTGCTTATACTATGCATTGGCCTTTACTATATGTGCATGAATTGTTATTTTATGACATGCCGATGCATAGGAAGAGAGTTAGACTTTGTCATTGCTTGAAATATGTTACTTTGTGCTCACTACTAAATCACAAATCAATGTTAATTAAAATTGGCTTTGATATACCTTGGGATCCGGGTGGATTCATTACTTGAGCACTATATGGCTAGCTTAACGGCTTTAAAGAAAGTGCTACCAGGGAGACAACCCGGAAGTTTTATAGAGTCATTTATTTCTTTTGTGTGCTTTTATAAAGTTTAAAAATTAAAATAATGTGCCAAGATTTGCCTTTAGGATGTTTACATTGTTTGTTGGTTTGTGCGGTGCAAGGCAGAAACTTTAGCTAGAGTGCGCAATTTTAAATTTTTTACTGGAACGTCATACGGTTCTGAACCTTTTTGCACTGGCTTTCTATACAAATTTTTTATTTTTCAAACTTTGGCAGAATTTTTGGAGTACAGAAGTATGGTGAATGTTCATATTACTACAGACTGTCCTGTTTAAGACAGATTCTTTTTTTGATGCATAGTTTGCTTGTTTTGATGAAACTATCAATTTCCATAAGTGGATTAAGCCCTGGAAAAGTTATATTACAGTAGCTACAATGCAAAATCAAAATATGAATTGGTTTGTAATAGTACTTAGAGTAGTGATTTGCTTTATTATAATAACGGATCTTACCGAGCTTTCTGTTGAGTTTTGTGTGGATGAAGTGTTTGAAGATCGAGGAGGTCTCGATGTGAGAAGAAGAAGAAGAGGCAAGAGCTCAAGCTTGGAGATGACCAAGGCACCCCAAGTAAATATTCAAGGAGACTCAAGCGTCTAAGCTTGTGAATGCCCCGGAAGGCATCCCATCTTTCTTCAACAAGTATCGATATGTTTTCGGATTCGTTTCATTCATGCGATATGTGCAAATCTTGGAGTGTCTTTTGCATTTAGTTTTCACTTTTATTTTATGAACCATGCTGGTATGAGATAGTCCTCAGTTGATTTATAGAATACTCATTGCAATTCACTTATATCTTTTGAGTATGGCTTTATAGAATGCTTCATGTGCTTCACTTATATCATTTGAAGTTTGGATTGTCTGTTTCTCTTCACATAGAAAACCGCCATTTGTAGAATACTCTTTTGCTTCACTTATATTTGTTAGAGAGTGGGCATATATTTTGTAGAAAGAATTAATGTCAGGACCCCGACTCAATGCCACATCGATCTAGCATGTAACACCTCATATCACTTTGCGGCCTCACGCACGGTATTCCCACGGGTGTCGCCTTACCTTTGCCCGGGACCGTTTGCGCCTTTTGGCACACGTATATGATAGTGTCGCTAGCATCCATATGATAAGGAGCCCGGGCTGACATGGCTAGTCGTAAACCCAAAGTGGCACAAACTTACAGGGACAGGCATCCATGACCCAGCATCGAACGTGTCGGTCATCAGCAAGTTAGGCTCTACAGCGCGTCTCAGATCGAGCTGGTGTGGTCTGCGGCCTCCTAGGAAGGCACTGAGCACGCCTATGCTCTCAGGTGCGACGTGTGGTTGCTCTAGCCACGGTGGTGAAAATGGCCGGTGGCGGGAGCTGTCAGGCGCGTTGGCTATCCGGGGTCAGAGGAGGGTATTGACGACGGAATTAGGGGGAAAATGACTGGGGGGCTCACAACGATGACGAGGGGACGCTCGGCGAGGTCGGGGACTGTCCGGAGCCGACGAATTTGACAGAGATGGCCGGCGGTCCTGAGGTTGAAGAAGGCATCGTTGGCGGTGCTGCGGTGAAACCCGGATTGCGTGGCTCGTCGAGGAGATGCTTCGCGTCCTTGCGGAGCTATTGGTCACGGTGGTTGGGCTAGGGGATGGCCGTGGTTGCGGCGGTGCTTGTCGGTGTGCAGCGGGGTGTTCGGGCGCGCTGCAGAGAGAGAGCAGAGGCGGGGGAAAGGGCGAGGGAGTGGGAGAGAGGGACCAGGGTGGCGCGTGGCATCGTCCAGACGCGTCGGGGAGGCCAGCAGGGAGGCAGGAGGTGGAAGCAGGACGTGGAGCCCGGTTGCGCGCGCGTCGACACGGCGTCGTCCTCCTGGCAGAAGCTAGGAGATGACTGGCAGGGTAGGTTGGTGGGCTGGGCCAACTGGGCCAGCTCCAGGTAAGCCTAGGTGGATTTTCTCTCTCTCTTTTTTTTTAATTACTGTTTTCTATTTTCTGTAAAATTTAGGGCTTTTCCAAAAATACTTAGACCCTTTCAAAAATCACTAAACTGCACATGCCCACTGTATATAATATATCCAACATGGAACATTTCAGTTTAGGAGTACTTGGACATTTAAAATATTTTATAGAATTTAAATGTCCAAATTCAAATACTTATGATTTAATTCAGTGACCTTAGGATGACCTAGAAAATTGTGCACCATTTTTGTCAGAGGTTTAAGACCAAGGCAAAGATGATGAACATTTTAGAAGGCATTTCAGGTTCATTGAAAATGATTTTATGTTGAACCTATTTGATTTGATCTGGTGCTAGGGTTTGATCAGTCCCCATTTCAAATTTAAGAGAAATTTAAACATGATGCAGCACAAGACTAGCTAACTCAGAGCAGGCCAGAACTAGGGATGTGACAACTAAACCCTCTTTCTTCACTTATATCTATTTAGAGATATTATAGGAATTGGTCATTAACATGGTTAGTCAAAAAATCCTACATAAAATTTGTAGATCACTGAATATGATATGTTTGATTCCTTGCAATAGTTTTGCGATATAGAGATGATAATATGTGGGAGCTTCTAGTAAATGGTTGTGTTTAGTAAGAATATTGGTGTTAAGGTTTGTAATTCCTGAAGCATGCACGTATGGTCTCCTAACTATGTAACCAAATTGGCGCGCATTGTATTTTGATTGTTTATCTTTGCGTGAAGGTCGGGGGTGCGTGATGGTTAATTCCTACCAACCTCCCCCCTAGGAGCATGCGTAGTAGCACTTTGCTTCGATGGCTAATAAACTTTGTATATGAGTTCTTTGTGACTAATGTGACTCCATGCATTAAATGCACTCTTACCTTTTTGCAATTTGCTAGCCTCTATGGTACTGTTCATTGCCCTTTCTCACCTCGAGAGTTGGTGCAAACTTCGCCGGTGCATCCAAACACCGTGATATGATATGCTCTATCACACATAAGCCTCCTTATATCTTCCTCAAAACAGACACCATACCTACCTATCATGGCATTTCCATAGCCATTCTGAGATATATTGCCATGCAACTTTCATCATCATCATATACATGACTTGAGCATTCATTGTCATATTCCTTTGCATGATCGTAACATAGTTAGCATGATGTTTTCATGGCTTGTCCTTTTTTGATTTCATTGCTACGCTAGATTATTGCACATCCCGGTACACCGCCGAAAGCATTCATATAGAGACATATTTTTGTTCTAGTATCGAGTTATAATATTGACTTGTAAGTAAATAAAAGTGTGATGATCATCATTATTAGAGCATTGCCCCAATGAGGAAAGGATGATGGAGACTATGATTCCCCCACAAGTCGGGATGAGACTCCGGACTTTAAAAAAAGAAGAGGCTAAAGAAGCCCAAATAAAAAAAAGAGGCCAAAGAAGCCCACCAAAAAAATGAGAAAAAAAGAGAAAAGGGACAATGCTACTATCCTTTTACCACACTTGTGCTTCAAAGTAGCACCATGTCATTCATAGAGAGAGTCTCCTATGCTTTCACTTTCATATACTAGTGGGTATTTTTCATTATAGAACTTGGCTTGTATATTCCGATGATGGGCTTCCTCAAATGCCCGAGGTCGTCATGAGCAAGCAAGTTGGATGCACACCCACTTAGTTTCAGTTTGAGCTTTCATACACTTATAGCTCCAGTGCATCCGTTGCATGGCAATCCCTACTCCTCGCATTGACATCAATTGATGGGCATCTCCATAGCCTGTTGATTAGCAGCGTCGATGTGAGACTTTCTCCCTTTTGTCTTCTCCACACAACCTCCACCATCATACTCTATTCCACCTGTAGTGCTATATCCATGGCTTGCGCTCATGTACTGTGTGAGGGTTGAAAAGGCTGAAGCGCATTAAAAAGTATGAACCAATTGCTTGGCTGACACCGGGATGCGCATGAGGGGTACCTTGTGTTAAGAAAAGGGAGCAGAAAAGACTATATGATTTTGTAGGGATAACGTTCTTTAGCATTGATATTTTGAAAGACATGATTGTTTGTTGGGATGCCTGGGTATTAAATTCTTTTATGTCAAATGATAGACTATTGCTTTAAATCACTCGTGTCTTAATATTCATGTCTTGATTAGATTACATGATCAAGACTATGCTAGGTAGCATTCCACATCAAAAATTATCTTTTTTATCATTTACCTACTCGAGGACGAATAGGAATTAAGCTTGGGGATGCTGAAACGTCTCCGTCGTATCTATAATTTTTGATTGTTCCATGCCAATATTATACAACTTTCATATACTTTTGGCAACTTTTTATACTATTTTTGGGACTAACATATTGATCCAGTGCCCAGTGCCAGTTCCTGCTTGTTGCATGTTTTTTGTTTCGCAGAGAATTTTTTGGGAATATTTATGATTTTTGGGAAGAAGAATCAACATGAGACGATGCTTGAGGGGCCCACGAGGCAGGGGGCGCGGCCTAGGGGGGTGGGCGTGCCCCTGACCCTCGTGGACACCCCGTAAGGCGGTTGTTGCCCTTCTTTTGCCGCAAGAAATCTAATATCCGGAGAAAAATCATGTTCAAAGTTTCAATCCAATCGGAGTTACAGATCTCCGGGAATATAAGAAACAGTGAAAGGGCAGAACCACGAACGCAGAAACAGAGAGAGACAGAGAGACAAATCCAATCTCGGTGGGTCGCCCCTCCCACACCATGGAGACCATGGACCAGAGGGGAAATCCTTCTCCCATCTAGGGAGAAGGTCAAGGATGAAGAGGAAGAAGAAGGGGGGGGGCTCTCTCCCCCTCTCTCCCGGTGGCGCCGGAACGCCGCCGGGGCCATCATCATCACCGTGATCTACGCCAACACCTCCATCATCTTCACCAACATCTTCATCACCTTCCCCCATCTATCTACAGCGGTCCACTCTCCCGCAACCCGCTGTACCCTCTACTTGAACATGGTGCTTTATGCTTCATATTATTATCCTATGATGTGTTGCCATCCTATGATGTCTGAGTAGATTTTCGTTGTCCTATCAGTAATTGGTGAATTGGTATGATTGGTTTAATTTGCTTGTCACTACAAAAAAAGACACATCCGTGACATTTTGGGCCGAATGATTTTTTTTTCTGTCATACATATGACAGTTCTATGACGATAATTGTGACAAAACCCGATATCATCATAGATGTGGTGGGCTCCTACATCTATGACAAAAAATCATGACACTAAATGGGCTTTTCGTCCTGGGCGGGCCGGAGACGCAGCTGCATGACATTCTTTGGGCCGTCCATGACGGAAAAAACCGTGGTAGAAGCGAGGGGGTGGGGATTTCGGGGAGTTGCCAGTTACGGTGGAAGGTCGGGGGCCGAGCGATGCGCGTTTCTCTCGTACACGTACGCACGTGTGTGCGAGGCGTTGGCTCTAACTGAACCCGAGCGAGGCGTTGGGCTCTAACTGAACCCGAGCGATTGCACTGCAGGCTACGCGTTACTAAACCCGAGGGATCAATCGATGGATCTTAACTGAACCCGATCGAGCGATTCCTTCGCTACTGCTGCTAACTGAAGCCAATCGATGCTGCCTCTGGGATGAACAGTGAGCGTTGTGGGGGGGGGGGTTGGATGAACAGTGAGCGGTGGCGTTGCCTTTGGATGAACAGGACCCCGTGGTGTGGTGGAGGGCTGGATGAACAGTAGACGATGGAGGGATGCCCGTGGAGGGGTGGTTGAACAGGACCCCGTGGTGTGGAGGTCTGGATGAACAGTAGAGGGTGGAGGGGTGGTTGAACAGTAGCCGATGGAGTAGCACGCGGTGGAGGCTGGATGAACAGGAGCCCGTGGAGGCTGGAGGAGGTCCACGATGGTGATGAATAGTATCTCGTGGAGTCCCATTTTGCGGTACGCCACACCCCTCCCGATGAACAGGACCCCCGTTTCGACCGTAGCGCTCCAACACAAGTCCTTTTCGTCCGTTTTGCGGTACGCCAGACCCCTCCCAATCAACAAGACCCCCGTTTCGACCGCAGCGCTCCAACACAAGTCCGTTTCCTCCGTTTTGCGATATGCCACACCCCTCCCGATCAACAGGACCCCCGTTTCGACCGTAGGAGGTCCGTTTCCTCTGTTTTGCGGTACGCCACACCCCTCCCGATCAACAGGACCCCGTTCCGAACGTAGGACGTCCGTTTCCTCCGTTCTGCGGTACACCAGGCCTCATTTCCACCGCCTGTTCCGTCCAAGCCCTCCCGATGAACACGACCACACATTCCGTTCCGACCTAGCAGGTTGGCTCCCACGCGTTCCGTTGCCTCCCGATGAACACAACGCATTCCGTTGCCTCCCCATGAACACGACGCATTTCGTTGCCTCCCCGTGAACACGACGACGATGTTGTTTCCCCGTTCCGACCCAGCCATGTACACGAGCCCTGGGCGTACGTATGCGCGAGTAGGCGTTCAAGACCCCGCCCGTATGTACGTACGTGGCCGTATTTTCTTTCTTGCACCCTGGCCGTTGTACGTACGTGTACATGCTACATGCGCGCCTGTACTATGACACGTGCACGCCTCTACTATGACACGTGTGCGCCTCTACATCGACCAGTATGTACGTACACATTCACGACCAGAATGACAACACTACGTATGCTTCGACCAGGTGGGTCCCGACTGTCAGGCACTTCCTTGCCTGCGAAGATGTAGTGGTGGGTCCCAGCAGTCAGGGGGGTAAATCGTTTTTTTGCCCGGACGCACTTCCTTGCGTGTGAAGATGTAGCTGGTGGGTCCCAGCAGTCAGGGGGGAGAACCATTTTTTTGCCCGGACGCACTTCCTTGCGTGCGAAGAAGTAGCACGTGGGTCCCAGCAGTCAGGGGGGCGAATCGTTTTTTTGCCCGGACGCACTTCCTTGCGTGCGAAGATGTAGCTGGTGGGTTCCAGCAGTCAGGGGGAAACGTTTTTTCGTGAAATATGGTGGCCCGTCTGGTGGGTCCCCGCTATTAGGTGGAGGAATCATTATTTTGCACGTAATAAGGAGGCACTTCCTTGCTGTGGCCGTGGACCCAGCTGTCAGCCTCTCCACGTACAGTCCACGTCCGATGGAAGTCGTTCCTTGACCACGTTGACCACGCCGCACCAAGAGCACCACGGCGGTGGACGACGGCAAGGCCTAGGAAGGGGACGACACGGAGCCGGGGAAGACACAACAGTGGATGCCCATGCGAAGAGGAGTACGAGGGTTCACTGGTTCAGCTGCGGTGTGAGGCTGCCGTCACCGCAAAATAACTGGGGGTGTGGGTGAGTAGAGGGATGGCCTGGCCAGCGGTGGGAGTAGTAGGGGGCGGTGAGGCCTCCGCGGCATCACATCCGGCCACGGGAGGCAGGAGCATGCGGCACCTCCGGCGCTGCTTTGGGCGGTTGGAGCACGAAGACCAGAGGTTGAAGAAGCACTACGGCCGTTGGATGGACATCATACGGTCACTGGAGCTAGAATCGTTCATATTGACTAAGTTGACAAAGCCCTCCGTCCTCGTAAACTTAGTAGGGCCACAAGTCAGCCTCCCACCAAGGTGAGTCCTAGCTAGCAGGGGGAGTATTCATTTTTTGTGCGTAATAAGGAGGCATTTCCGGTGGGTCCGAGTTGACAGCGGGGGGAACATTTTTTCGCGAAATACAGAGACCCTTCCGGTGGGTCCCATCTATCAGGTGGAGGAATCATTATTTTGCGCGTAATAAGGAGGCATTTTCCTGTGTGGGCCCTACTGTCATCCTCTTCCGATGGCTGTTGTTTGTTGACCATGTTGACTTCGCCGCGCCGAGAGCACAAACATGGTGGACGAGGGCGAGGCCCAGGAAGAGAACCACCCGGAGCCGGCAAAGCCACTGCAGCGGATGCCCACGCTGAGGGGAGAACGAGTGCTGACTGGTCGGCTGTGGGGTGAGGCTGACGTCGCCGGAAAATAACATGATGTGTGGGTGGTTAGAGGGATGGCCTGGCGGCAGCACAGCCAGCCACGGGAAGAGGGAGCAGGCAGTCCCGCCAGCGCTAGTTTGGGCGGCTGGAGCAGGAAGGTCAGAGTTTGAAGAAGCATGGCGGCCGTTGGATGGACAGCCAATAGTCACTGATGTGTGTTGACTAAGTTGACAAAGCTTTGCGTACGCGTCAAACAAAATTTAGGACAGCGTCATCGTCAACCTAGTAGGCCCAGAAGTCAGCCTCCAAATCTGTGGAAAACAGCATACAGCCCATTAGCCATTATTTTCAATAATTTACAACCCATTTGCTAATTCTTAAGCATATTTGAAGCCCATATTCTTTTTATTAGCATTACAGACCATATATTCTGGGCACCGCTAAAAAATTCAACGAAATTTTGCATATTTCGGTGGGGTGCGAACTCTTTTAATCACAAAATTTTGAGTCAAGTTAAACATAATTTTCAAAATAAAATTCAAAAAACAATTCTCCGCAAAAAAATGAATGAAATCTAGAATCTTAACTAGCAAGATGCCCGTTCGTTGCACGGAACATGAAGATGCATTTGTATGAGTAGTTTATCTTGTGGGAGAAAAGATGATATTTTAATTTTAATGTAATTGCCAGTTGGCTTTGGTTTTTATAAGAGTAGGGAGTAGAGAAATCCTGGAAAAAATGATATTTTAATGCAATTGCCGGTTGGCTTTGGTTTAAAAATTTACAGCCCATTTCTTAATACTTATAGCCCATTTTCTGGGGAAGCCCATTTCTTACTACTCACATCCCTCCTCGTCTTGAAAGATTTGTAGCCCAGTAGGGCTGAGAAAAGCAAGTAGGCCTCGGTTTTGGTATTCTCCAAAAAAAGAACTAGGCTAGCCAATTTCAGAAAGAAAAAGTATATCAACTGGGCTCGTCATGTGCTTAATAAAAGCGTAAGCATGGGCTAGACGGGCCACAGCCCCCGCACAGCGTGCAGTAGAGCTCCGTCTCTGAAACTGAAAAACAACTGGGCGAGCTGCTGGGTCCCTGGTGTTATCCGCTCGTTGTGTAATTTTCTCGTTTATTGACTATATTAACAATGGCGTGGAACCTAGTCGTCAAACAATTAGGAGTAAGTATTTTTTTGGCTTGTAATAACGATGCACCTTCTTGCGAAATGCAATGACCCTGGTGGGTCCCTACTGTCAGACTCTCCACGTACAGTCATCTCTTGATTACTCTTGGTTGTTGACCATGTTGACAACGCCAGATGGTGGTGGGCACAGCGAGCTAACCAAGGCGGAGAACGATGGCAAGGCCTCGGACAGGAACGAACAACAGCCATGGAAGATGCGGCAGTGTAGTGGCAGGTGGAGAGGAGTACGAGGGCAACAACATGCAAGTCACGCATAGAAATGGTACAAAAAGCCCAAGGATTAATTGTTCATCAAATTTTTAGACAAAACCCAGAGTGAACATGACAGTAACATCTAACCCAACCACTCTTTTTTGCAGTCACAAACAAATGGATAGGTCTGATCCATAAAATCAACATCCTATGCAAAAAAAATTATTTCAGGGTGTCTACAACTTATTGTAAATAGAAGCCAAGCACATTTAGAAGCCCATTTGTCCACCTGAAACTTCTTCTTTAGATGTTCAACATGTTCGTCCGTGAGAAATCTCTTGTTGTAAAAATTAAGCCTCATGGACAATAGTAACCTCGCATTCAACAGGAAGAATGTGACAAAGCTTCTGTTTGCCTAGTTGGATTCATATCGTCCCATCGTTATTGTCCTCAAATGAATGTCATGAGAACTGAGAAAATCCTTGTGCTTATTACGCCAACGATTTGTTATATGTTTTTCTCCATGTGGTTCTGCCTAAGTAGACATGAAGATTGAAAACTGTTAAGGTCTGAAAAAAGAGTATGTCAAAAGAACGACAGCTGAACAGTTAATTCTAGTACAATATATACGGGCTTTCAATGTGCATGACATCATCACCTCTATGTATAAATTCTCCAGAGATCGAAAGCATCGCAGCAAGCCAATAATTATGTCCAGATAAAAACTATACATAGAGGCGATGCTGTGCAGTGAGGCCTCCGACAGATAAAACACCACAAGCAAAAGTTTATTTAGCAGTGGGAGTCAAAGCATTTGTACCAGATCGTCTGGTAGATGGCACTGGGCGAAGGTGGCGGTGTGGAGAGAGGAGGAAAACCGCGAGATGAACAACAGTGGTGTGGGCACGAATTCTTGGTATGTTCGTGGTATGAAACTTTCATGGTAATGGTTGAACCAAACTGCTGGAGTTTTCCGAATTCAGGGGATGTCAGCCAAGCGTCCACCTTGCCGGGTATGGACAGCAGGTAGCTTGTCGGGATGTAGAGGCATTGAACGGGGCCCTGCTGGTGACAAGAGACGATGGCTCTGAGGAGATCAAATTCAGGAAGGACAGATATCTGACGATAGTCGAGATTGAGGGGCGCGGTGCGCCATAGAGGGCGCCACCGAGTTGAGAGGACTTGTGTGCGCCAGCAATCCTTGGTGGGGAGAAACGAGATGATCTCCTCAAGGATGACTCCCGAGAGATCGCTGATGCGGTCCACCGGAGATTCTACCAGTTCCTCAGATCCGGGTGTGGGGGGGGGGGGGGGGGGCTCGCCGCTTCTCCCCGCGCTACCGGGTGCGGGATCTACAACCGGCGTCATGGCTGGCGGGAGCCTCATCTTCTTGGCGCTAGGGCCAGCTGACTCCATTTTCCTTGTGGGCTTTGCACCGAGCTCACGGGTTTGAGCAGAGTAGCCAGTGACGAGCCTAGTGGCAGTGCGAGTGGGGAAGGAGGAGGGCTGGGGATTTCTGTAGGAGTGGAAGAAGAGGAGCAGGCGTTTTCTGTACGAGTGAGGAAGAAGGTGAGCGGGTTTTTTGGATGAGTGCGGAATATTGGGGAGTGGGGGGAATTGGGTGGGGAGACGGAAGCGGGAGAGCAAGCTGTTCATGTTTATAAGGCCTGCTGCACTAACTACTTGCTTTTTCCAAGGAACCACTCTCTTCTTTTGCGTTGCTACATTGGAACTGGCGCATGGGCTTGGCTGACTAGCCATGCATGCAGGATGCATGTGCCCGCCAGCCACTACATGCGCCTGGTTTGTTACTAGGCCTATTTAATAGGGTGGTTATGGAGTAAATTAAGGAGATTTATTTTCTCTCTTTGCATCCACCAAATTAGAGGATGCGGTACTGGATGCAGACACTCACATTAAACTAACATTCAGAAGAACAAAAGTTCAGCATGTCTATGCATCTCAATGATTCACCATACTATAACCAATATACAAAGCTGTGAGAAGGTGTGGAAATAAAGAAAATCGGTCGATGCTTCTCTGAGAAAAGGGCCTCCCTACGCACGCATTAATTTCTTGGGCATGCTTGTTTCTTCTCAATGTTGCGAGCACTTTGAGCATGTTGGCAACTCCATAGCTAGCTAGCTGCCTCATCTTGCAATTGATGCTGACACATTAGCACCAAACACATGAGGCAATAGAGATTACTCATCATGGGTCCATATTGTGCAGTTCCCCTGATATCATATTCATTATCCTGAATCTGAAAAGATAGGAAAACAGTAGCTATACTTAAACGATGTTGCAAAACAGTAGCACATATCAATAGCTAGGCATGACAAAACTGATCATCTGGACGAAGGGGATACTCACCTGCCCGAGGAAGATTACATATAATTTCATAAGTCCTTGGTTGATTTCCACCTTCAGCTGCACTGATTTTTTGCTCCTCCACACATGACAGGATCATTCCGCACTGCATTCAGCAAGTCAACGTACGAATAAGCTAATTTCATCTTGCGGTGGTCATTGTACCTAGTTACGAATGTAGGAATACCTGGAGCACCATGAGGTTAGCTAACGGCAGGTAGATGCAGCCATATAAATTTTGTGCGGTGCTACCAAAATTGAGGTTTGTATCCCTTCCTGTTATGAGAATTCTTCTTGAAGTTGGTAGAATGTGACGACTTGTTCTTTGCATCAAACTTGCCTTTCCCCTGAGATTTATTCTTGTTGTTTTGGGGCTGGTTGTGCTGGAAGTTCTTCTCATGTACCATGTGGCCACTAGAAGCTCTCTCAGCGACCCGAGCACCTGTATCTTTTTCTCAAGCCTTCTCCTCAAAGTCAAGAGTGCTAATGAGATCCAAAACAGAAAACTCATGTCTCTTGTTTTTTAGAGAAGTAGCAAAATCGTTCCATGAAGGTGGAAGCTTGGCAATGATGGTCCCAGCAACAAATTTTTCCGGCAACACACACTTAAAGTACTCAAGTTCCTTAGAGAGTGACTGTATCTCATGAGTCTGCTAAACAACAAGCGCTCATCAGTCATCTTGTAGTCACAGAATTGCTCCATAACGTACAACTCGTTGCCAGCGCCCGAGGGCCCAAACGTGGCCTCGAGCGCAGCCCACATGTCTTTGCCACTGTCAAACGACATATATGAACACTCAGCAGGGCGACTTTGAAGAGGGTATCCATGTTCTGAGAAGCTTCCTGCTGTGTAGGATTAAGATCGCCCTCAGGCTTACCCTTAGTGGCATCATAGCAGTACATGATCTGAAACCAATATACTGCTATTGTGCGCCACCTTTTATATTGCACCCCCTTAAAAGTAGGCGGCTTCAAAAGCGCAGCAAAACCACTCGGAGTAAATTGCCTGTAATCAGGTTTTTGGATTGGATTGTTGAATATATGAGCAATTTAGTATGAGATTTAATCCGAATCAGCAGTAAATAGATCAGGACGACAATAGCAAACATCAAAGTAATGATGCGGACTAAACCAGGAGGACAGAATCACATACTGTACAGCGGGAGCAGAACCGATGTGGTTGATGTTGTCACTCATGTCGTTGGTGAAGAGGTTACTGAGGTCGGGGAAGAAGGCTATCGTTGAGGAAGTCGTCACTGGCAGCAGTCACAGGAGTGTGCCCCCCAAAAACCTGATCGCCCCTCTCCCGTACAGGATCACGAAAGGTGGGGTTCGGAGGACTGCTGTCCCTTCTCGCGATGCACGCTGGAAGGAGGGCTGGAGAAGAGTTGCGTGGCGGTGCTAAGATCTGGAACGGTGCGAAACCATATGATACAACGGCGGCTAAGGTAGAGCATGTCAGGCCGGTCATGCGAGTATAATAGTAGGCCTTTGGCCCCCAAACCCCACATGCAAGTCAATAATAGCTCAAAAAAAGTCAATAATAGCCCACCAAGGTTTGTCTCAAAAAAAATACGGAGTAATTAAGGCGTCCGTTAGTCCCTTTACTATAAATACAATATCATTAATAATGGCCCCACCTTTTGTCTCACAAAGTATGTTGGAGTACAACCGGCTACGTGTTTACAATCCGCTTCTCTTCTCTCTCCTCTTCTCTCTCCTTCAACTAAGCACAAATACTATATTTAAATCCTTATAGCCTTCTTATGTCATCTAATTGTAGTACTTGCTCTAAAGCTACTATCCAGTGTGTAGTCTGAAATGCCGGGCGTGCAGCAGGCGGTGCCCTCGGTCGGCGCGCCGCTTCAACGGCGGAAGCAGTGAGAGGTCGCGTCGCCCTGACTTGCCATCAATGTGGAGCGGCGGGCTCAGCTGGCGCCGGGCGGGAAGCGCGCGCGGGAGGGGGGAGGGGTTTTTGTTGGGCCAAGAAGGTGAGAAGCCAACTTGGGGTCGGTCCGGATGGGAAAATATCATGTGGTCCCATACTCTGCATATGGCACTAGTCTATGATACTACTCCCTCCTTTCGGGTTTATAGAGATGTTTAGAGTAACATAGTAATATGTTACAGTACAAGTTACTCCCCACTATGACCAGCCTTGGCCTCTCCAGTGCTCCACCATGTATAGCTGCTAAGCCTGCCACGTAGGCATAAAATATGATGTGGCACCAATAAACTAAGCACCTATGCATTGAAGACTTGAGTTACTAAGCCATTTAATGCACTTAGCACCTCATCTAAAGAGCATTAATAGTATAGCCAGCTGTTGGCTATAAGCCAGTGCCATGTCATCTACAGCCCATCTTATAGTCAACATGTACAATAGTAGATCAAAAGAGTGTACTAGTACTACTTTTTTGTTCTGTGGCCCACCTTTAATTCTCACAAAGTGCCTAGGAGCACGTGCTAGAGCTGGCTCTTCACGAAGAGCCCGCTTACCTTCTCTCTCCTCTTCTCTTTCGCCCAACTAAGCAGAAATATACAATAGTTTATTCCTTATAGCCCGCTGACTCGGCTCTATTGTACTTGCTCTAAGCACATCTAAGCACTTACTAGCACCCCCTTGACCGTGGACCTTGACGGTGTACATCACCTTATGTGTCATAATTTTCCTCGTCATCATCTGAGCCCTAGAAGATCTCACCCACATCATCATTAGCATGCAACCGCCTTGATAGACAACATGCGCAGAAGGAGTAGAGGCGACTGGGGACACACCACCACCACGTCGTGGGCACTCCGTATGTGCTCGTGTGCATGCAGCGTGCGTGTTTTTCCATCGATGCTAGCTCTAAGGCCGAGGCTGTGGTCGTCTTCGTCTCTGACTAGTAGTTGAGCAACGATGGCAGAGAGGTGCTACAAGAGATGCGTATGCGCTGTTGCGTGCAAACTTCGCTGTAGCACGACGAACCGGACATCACCATGGATGGCGCACGCCACCATGCAGCCAAGTCTATGCACTTGCATGTGTTATTCACGTGCATTCTGCGGCCGAGCGTGTGTGCATGCACGTCTTGTGTACATGCGTTGTGTGCTCCATGCTGTGCGCGTATGTGCATGAGTTGGATCGGATGGAGTTAATGCGTTGGCTTGTGTACATGCGTAGCTGCATGCGTCCTATACGTGCGTGGCTTGTTGCATGGTTATCAATAATTCAATATAAACTACTCCCTCCGTTCCTAAATATAAGTCTTTCTAGCCATTTCAAATAGACTACAACACACGGATGTATGTAGACATATTTTAGAGTGTAGATTCACTCATTTTGTTTCGTATGTAGTCCCTTATTGAAATATCTAAAAAGACCTATATTTGGGAACGAAGGGAGTATAAAACATCTTCAACTTAGCATCTTGATGTACCGTTTCTAGTGGTTAGCGAAAAGTTCATGTTATTTTAGTTGTTTATGGGTGGGCAGGCGGCCAAAAACAGGGGAAAACGCGCAAGGTTCCTTGCAGACACTCCACTGCGAGGTTCCTTGCTCCTCCTCGGTTGTCGGGAATCTATGCTCTTCAACTCTTTTCTTTTACGTGAGCTTTGTTCATCCTTTTCCCAACACGCGAGACATCTAGCATCAAGGTGCACGTGTCATGCAAGAAAATGGAGATAATCAGATAAGCAGGGCGTAAGTGAGTCGTGCGGGGCGGAAAGCGGTGTCACACCCTAGCTAGTTCATGCATTAGATTGTTGCATCCTAGCTAGTTCATGCATTAGAGTGTTGCATCATGTCTATTCTTTTCAATAGAAACTTGAAATGGGGATGACAGAACCCCCAGGCCCCTCCGAATCCAACTAGGGTTTACTAAAAATATTTTCAATGAACCTGAAATGCCCTTCTAAAATGTCCATCATTTTTGTCTTGGTTCAGAACCTCTGCCAAAAGTGGTGCACAATTTTCTAGGTCATCCTAAGGTTTTTGAATTAAATCATAAGTATTTGAATTTGGGCATTTAAAATTTATAAAATAATTTAAATGTTCAAATATTCCTAAACTAAAATGTTCCATGTTGTTTATATTTTAAACAGTGGGCATGAGCAGTTTGGGGATTTTTGGAGTTGCTTAGGTATTTTTAGAAATCCACAAAGCTACAGAAATAAATAGAAAATAGAAATGAAAAGAGAGAGAGGGACTAACCTGGCAGCCCACCAGCCAGCCCACCTAGCCGGCCCAGCCCAGCCACCGCTCCAGCGAGCTGCTTGGCTTCACCAAGCAGGCAGCCCGGTGCTCGATGTCGGCACCAGGGCGTGCCACGCAGCTGCTCGCCGCCCTGCTTGCTCCCCTCGCCGTTTTGCCGCCCTGGGTCGACCACCCACTTCCCCCTCGAGCTCACAGACACGCCCCCTTCTCCCCAGCTCCTCTCCCTCGCTCTCCCGCACCATGGCCGAAGCCACCACTGCCGCACCGTCGCCGTAGTCACGCTCTCCGTCGTCCTTGCGCCGCGCCACCGTGTCCAGGAGCTTCGCCCCCCTCGGTTCCTTCGAGCAAGCCGAGCCCCGAGCGCTCGCTTGCCCCGAGGCCACTGCACCGACCTCGTTAGACCTCGCCACCGCCGGAGATCCCTTTCGCTGTCGCCGCCGCACCAGCTCGTCCCCGACCATGCCGTCAGCTTCCTCAAGACCGCCGTGAGCCTGGCTACCTCCTCCCCCTTCCCTTTCTTGCTCTCGTGCACCACAACAAGCGCACGGAGCTTCACCGCACGCGCCGCCGCCGAGCTCATCGCCGACGTGTCTCCGGCCAACCACCGGCCACCCCACCATGTCGAACGTATTCACCGCATCCCTAGGGGCCCAACGCACCTCACTACGTGCCTCGCCATGCCCTGTAGCCTCGGATTCGTCTTCACCCGACTCCAGCGACCGCCAAAGTCGTCGCCGGCGACGTTTCCGGCCACCCCAAGTTCAACCACCACCACCAAGAGCTGCGGCTCGACCCTAGCTACACGTAGATGCTCTCGGCCGCCCATTTGATCGCCGGAATGCACAAAAGCACTCTCTCTGCCGCGTCTGGCCTCGCCGGCGGCTAAACGCCGGCGTGTTTGACCATTGACTTTGACTAGGGTGGGTCCAGGTTGACTCCCCTGAGTCTATGACAAGTGGGGCCCCTCTACTAATTAACCCAGATTAGTTTTAACTAAAATTAGTTAGTTTAATTAAGTACTGACATGCGGGACCCACTGGTCAGTTTGACCTGGACCAGCTCCGTTGACCACTGACGTCATCCTGACGTATTGCTGACGCAGTAAGTTATTTACTGGAATTACATTTACACAGGAAATTCCAGAAATTACCACAAACTTCAAAAAATCATAGAAATTAATCTGTAGCTCCAAATGCAAAGTGTTATATATGAAAAATGATCAGAAAAATCCAACCTATCCATCTGTACTGGTTTCATGCATGTTTAAACAAGCTAACCTGCTGTTTAGCACAGAACAAGATTAAGCACTTAAAAGGGCCACTTATGAGTTTGGAATTTGAATCTTTGGTTCAAAATAATTCAAACCCATCTGGTCCTAGTTGCATTAGCCCAATACACTCATTTTGCCATGTCTCATGCATGCATCATATTGTTGCATACTGTTTGGTGATGTTTGTGTATCGGTGCTCTCTGCGGCAGGTCCTGCCCCCGAGGAGTACCGTGATTACCCCAACGAAGAACAATACCAATGCACCGACCCATCAATCAAGCAACCAACCATTTGATCATATCGATACAATCCCATGTTCTCGCTTCTGCTCTCTTTTATTGCATTACAACAATGCGATTCGAACTGCTGTGTGCTTTGGTAGTTGAACCCATTTCCTCTGCATGACCTGTCATTGCCACAGTAACTAGATGAAACCCACTAGCATGTGTAGGAGTTGATTGAGCCATATGAATGTGTTGTTCCTACCTTGCTATGCCTACTATGCTTAGAGTCGTGTCAGGTCTGGTTCATCTGGGTGATGGGCTAGAGTGAAATGATCGTGTCAGTATGAGAGTAATGTGTTGAACACGATTTGGTAAAGGTATCAATGAGAGGCCATGTAGGAGTACATGGTGGGTTGTTTCATAGAAGCCGTCCTTAAGCACTGAGATCTGTATGTGTGATTTAAGAATCAGCTACTACCATGCATTGGGCCCGAAACCAATGTACCCTCTCGGCTTCTTATTCACCCTAGTCCTCTGTCCAGGAGTTGCAAGTAGTTTCTGGTGTTTGTAGCCTACTAGAGGCTGTGGACAGCGCTGACCGTGGGGTGGGCTGTGATGCGGTAGGTACGTGGCACGGTGTACTGGATGCCTGTTTGGTATCTCGGGAACCCTGTTCACATCGTTCGGGGACGTATGTGGAAACCTCGGCCGGACTCCCTGCGGATGGAACCTGAATAGGCGATAAACCTGGACTAGAGACTTAGGTGTCTAGGTAGGTCGTGGCCGACACCCACGTTGGGCTTCCGCTTGAAGGTTGCCGAGTACATGTCGTGTAAACGGCGGTAAGTGGTGAGAGCGTGTATGAAGAAGTACACCCCTGCAGGGTTATCATCATCTATTTGAATAGCCGCGTCCGCAGTAAAGGACTACTTGGTTGCCTATACAGTTTATAGACAAGTAAATGGAAACTACTAAAAGCCTCAAGATAAGCGTGAGTGCCGAGGATGGCTCTTCCGTAGGAAGACGGAGGTGGATCCTCGGTAGTGTATTGAAGTGGTGAGTAGTGGACTCGTGTACGCAAAACCATTTCAAGTTGGAGTCTCGTAGGATAGCTTAGGCAAAAGTCAAAGCTAGCTTGCTGCAATAACCCCACCAACCCTTCTTGATAATGTGCATGTATGTAGGATCTGATGTAAGTCTTGCTGAGTACCTTTGTACTCATGTTGCTTTAATTTATATTTTTCAGAAGATGCTACAACCCCTTCCGACGGGTTCTTCGTAGACATTGACATCGATGAGTAGACTAAGGCCCAGGTGGTGATCCTGAGCTTATGAAGGACCATGTAGTATAGCTAGGCTTACCCAAGCCTCTTTTATTTTACTAGTTGTCTGTACTCAAACAAGTTACTTCTGTTGTTGGCTTGTATGCTTGTATGACTTGAATGTGGGTCATGTGACCCGTACTTGTGTGTATGCTATGTATGGCTCTCTGAGCCTTTAAATAAAGTACTTGTGTTGTAGAGTCATGTTGTGATGCCTTGTTGTATTTGCACATATCGAGCATATTGTGTGTATGATTGAAATGCTTTGTATGTGTGGGATATGACTATCTAGTTGTTTATCTTTAGTAGCCTCTCTTACCGGGAAATGTCTCCTAGTGATTCCGCTGAGCCATGGTAGCTTGCTACTGCTCCGGAACACTTAGGCTGGCCGACATGTGTCCTTCTTCGTTCCTGTGTCTGTCCCTTCGGGGAAATGTCACGCGTTGAGTACCGGAGTCCTGTTAGCCCGCTACAGCCCGGTTTACCGGAGTCTTGCTAGACCAGTACTACAGCCCGGAACTCACTCGTTGATGACCGACACGTTCGATGCTGGGTCATGGATGCCTGTCCCTGTAAGTCTATGCCACTTTGGGTTTACGACTAGCCATGTCAGCCCGGGTCCTTATCATATGGATGCTAGCGACACTATCATATACGTGTGCCAAAAGGCGCAAATGGTCCCGGGCAAAGGTAAGGCGACACTCGTGGGGATACCGTGCGTGAGGCTGCAAAGTGATATGAGGTGTTAGAGGCTAGATCGATGTGGCATTGAGTCGGGGTCCTGACAGCGTTGGCATCAGAGCCGGACTGCCTGTAGGTTCTCCAAGCCAAACTGGTCGGTGTTGAGTCTAGAAATGCTTTAGTTATATGTAGAGGAATTGATTGTGGGATGGTACATAAGGCTCTTTTTACTCCTTTACCTCATGGCATTCTGATCTGAGTTAGTCCATTCTTCCACCGGGGGTTAAGGATTAGGATCTCTTCTCTCTATCAGGTTCACGTGTTACTAATCAGTAGTACCTTATAGGTTTGATGATTACAAGCCTAGTTCAGTTCTACTACCCTATTATGTTGTTAAGTTGGATCCAGAACCTTGATATGATATTGTTGAGTGTCTATGCAATTCTTTGTAAAATGTCTGAAAATCCTTTTTGAGCATTTACAACCGTTATGCTATCCAAATTCTGCTAGAAATTCTAATGCCTTTGCATTGTGGTTGTGCTTTCAGATGGCCACTCGTGATCAAAACCAAGTGGTTTGCCTGACATGGTGCATCGACGTGCCCGGTAATACGGCTATGTTAGTCCGGGTAATGATCGAGACGGGTTACCGTTGGTATCCCGAATAAACGGTCGAAGAGCAGTTCCGAGACTTTAATCAAAGCCAATATGTTTGCACTGTCAGGATATTTCCCTCTTATCCTGGATCCACCGAGCCCCTCCACTATTCCTATGGACTCGGTGTTACTATTGAGATGGCTGTGCAAGATGCTGCCTACTCTATGATGACCATCATGCGAGTCAGGACTGGCCTGCTTCGCAACACCGACTTCCGGTATATGCCAGCTTCACTCCCTGGAGCGCATGGGTATCTCCGGGCTATCTATGCTGACTCCAGTCAGGAGGACTCACTAACTCGCACCACTGCCGAGATGCTCGAGGATAAGGACCGAGAGAATCGGGCCTTGAGACTGGAGCTTTTCAACACCCGTTCTGATCACTGGGCCACCTTGACTCGGTCTGCACCGGCTGTGCAAGCTAGATATATGGATATGAGAGATCTGTATCCTGTTAGATCTTCTCTGCCAGACATGATGGATTGGCGTGATGTGGGGGGCATCACCCCACCTCGTGGTCCCCGCAGGCCACCGTTTGTTGGTCCAAGACCTCACCCTAGCCCTTATGGTCCACAGGCTCCTCAGGACCGTCTGTTTCCGGATGCTCATGTTGAACTTCCAGGCTATGGAGGAGACTTCTATCAGAACTACTACGGAGATGTCTGAGTTAGTAGTAGTTTCACTAGTATTATAATAGTTGTATTTCCACCGTCCTGCATGACTTGTGGAATATGACTTAGTGTGTATCAATTCCGGAGGTGTAGGAAAAATAATGTATAGGAGCTTGGAATGCCTCCGATGAGATGTAATCTCCCTTTCACCGTAGTAGTACTTTGTTTGGTCTTGTACTAAACCTTGTATAGTGTGTATGACGATGGAATAAAAGAAGCAGTTTCTGTATCTACCATGTCATAGGATGATCATCTTGCATTCCGAGTTATCCATTACATTCTACATTTCTATGTCAGAATCTTATCATCCTGGACTAAACCATTGTCTTGTTTTCCTAGGATGGTCAAGACCCGCAACAACCCTGCTCCCCTAGAGCAGGCCGAAGGCAGCAGAGTTGGGGAAGCAAACCTACCTCACCCTCCTTCTCTGGCCAAAGTTATGCTGGAGGCTGAGAGAAACAAGCGGGAGACCAACCGTTTGTTGGAGCGCACCGAACAGAACACAGCACAGCATTAGAGGAATAACTTGGTGTCGCTCAGTGACTTCATCAAGTTACACCCACCTACCTTCCACCACTCCGTCGAGCCTCTCGACGCCGATGACTGGCTTTGCAGCATTACTCACAAGCTATGTTCTGCACTCGTAGCTGAGGCTGATAAGGTCACCTTTGCTGCATATCATCTCGAAGGCCCCGCTAGTCTCTGGTGGGAGAACTATGTGGCTATGCGCCCAGCTGGCCATGTCACTACTTGGGCAGAATTTAGTGAGGCTTTCCGTGAACATTACATTCCGGAGGGTCTCATGGTTCGTAAACGTGAGGAGTTCTGCAGTTTCACCCAAGGTCGACTCTCTGTGGACGCTTACAGCAGGGAGTTCGATAACCTCGCACGCTATGCCACCGAAGAGGTCTCCACCGATGCCAAGAAGCAGGCAAGGTTCCGCAAGGGACTTAGCCCTGAGCTTCGCCGAGATCTCCGTCTGCATGAGTGCACTTCTTTCCAGAAGCTTGTGAACAAAGCCATCAGAGCTGAGATGGGTCAGACTGATTTCGAAGCAACACGCAAGCATGGTCATGACTTGGGTTCCTCATCCGATGCTGGACCACAGAAGCGCCGGGTGTGGGTGCCTAACACTGCCCTGCCACCCAGGTTCACACCGAGGCCATCCTATTAGGCGCCTCGCCCAACTCAGCAGTATGCACCAGCTAAGCCCTATGGTGGGCCAACCAACAATGCTCCTCCACGCACCAGCCCCGTGACGTGCTTCAAGTCTGAGGAATCGGGCCACTACATGCGCGAGTGTCCCCAGACCAACCCCAACCAGTCTAGAAAAGCTGTTGGCCGTGGCAAGCCAGCAGGGAAGGTGTTCTATGACAAGCCGGCCACCACTGCACGTGGCTATGTGAATTGTGTCTCAGCTGAAGAGGCCCAAGAGGATCCCAACATCATTCTCGGTATGCTCCTTGTTAATTGCCACCCGGCATCTGTTCTTTTTGATACTGGAGCATCTCATTCATTCATATCCGAAAGCTATGACCGCTTGCATAACACCGCATTCTGTGATATGCCCACCTCCATGGTAATTCAAACCTCGGGATCCAAATGGCAAACTTCTAGAGTAAGCCATGGAAATGAAATTCAGGTCGACAGACTTGTCTTCCTGGCATCTTTGATAGCTCTCAAATCTTCGGACATTAATATCATCTTGGGTATGGACTGGATGTTAGCCCATCATGCCAAGATTGATTGTTTCTCTAGGACTGTTCAACTCACGCACCCTTCGGGAAAGATAGTCATTGTCTTGACCCGAATAGCCAAGCGACAACTATATTCTCTTAATGCCAGTCCCTTGCCAGAACTCGAAGACGTTCCGGTAATCCGCGACTTTCCGGATGTCTTTCCAGAAGAATTGCCAGGTGTCCCACCTGACAGAGATGTCGAGTTCGTGATAGATCTCATTCCAGGAACCGCCCAATTTCTAGAAGACCCTATAAGATGGCACCACTAGAACTAACCGAACTTAAGAAACAACTCGATGAGTCCTTGGAAAAGGGTTTCATCTGTCCTAGTTCATCTCCATGGGCTTGCCCCGTCCTCTTCGTCAAGAAGAAGGATGGTACGGACCGGATGGTTGTAGATTATCGACCCGTCAACTTGGTCACAATTAAGAACAAGTATCCGCTCCCCAGGACCAACGACCTGTATGATCAGCTCGCTGGATCCTCAGTCTTTTCTAAGATGGATTTGAGGTTGGGCTACCATCAAATCAAAATCCGGAACGGGGACATTCCCAAAACGGCCTTTGTTACTCGTTATGGCCAATACGAGTACACCGTCATGTCCTTCGGTTTAACCAACGCTCCAGCCACCTTCTCTCGGTTAATAAACTCAATCTTCATGGAGTATTTGGATAAATTTCATCGTGGTTTACCTCGATGATATACTCATCTACTCCAAGAAGGAGGAAGAACATGCCGAACATCTAAGGCTAGTGTTGATGAAACTTCGAGAGCATTGCCTTTATGCCAAGTTCTCTAAATGCGAATTTTTGTTGCCAGAAGTGACCTATCTAGGACATGTAATTTTTGGTAAAGGTATTGCTGTCAATCCCGAGCGAGTTCAAGCCGTCCTTAATTGGACTCCACCTGAATCGGTCAAGCAAGTTCGGAGTTTCCTTGGCTTAGCGAGTTATTGTCGCCGCTTTGTTGAGAATTTCTCCAAAGTTGCTAAACCTCTAACTGAACTCCTCAAGAAGGATAAAAAGTTCGAGTGGACTCAACAATGTGAGCACAGTTTCCAGGAACTGAAAAGACGCTTGACTTCTGCTCCCGTACTGGTACCACCAGATTTCTCCAAGGACTTTGTCATCTATTGCGACACCTCGCGACAAGGACTAGGTTGCATTCTCATGAAAGATCGACACGTAATTACTTATGCTTCACGGCAATTACACCGACATGAGGAATACTACCCTACTCATGATCTATAGCTTGCAGCTGTAGTCCATGCACTCAAAACCTGGCGACATTACCTCCTCGGTAATCGTTGCGAAATCTTCACTGATCACCAAAGTCTGAAGTACATATTCACCCAACCGGATTTGAATCTCAGGCAAAGACGTTGGGTCGAGTTGATCACAGATTTCGACTTAGGGATAACTTACACCCCAGGAAAAGCCAATGTCATGGCTGATGCGCTAAGTCGTAAATCTTATTGCAATAATCTGATGTTGCAACAAAGTCAACCACTTCTCCACGAGGAATTTCGGAAGCTTAACCTTCACATCATTCCTCAAAGATTCCTTTCCACCTTGGTGGCAAAACCTACCCATACGGATCAGATCATCAAAGCTCAGAAGGTAGATCCGGGGATTTCCCGCATCAAAAGAAACATCAAGAAAGGAGTTGTGAATTGTTTCTCCATTGATGATCAAGGAGTCGTATACTTTGGGAACCGTCTAGTGGTTCCCAAAGTGCGAAACCTGAGGCGATTGATCCTTAAGGAAGCTCATGAATCTCCTCTCACCATTCATCCCGGTAGCACTAAGATGTATCAGGACCTACGCCAGAGGTTCTGGTGGACTAGGATGAAGAGAGAAATTGCTCAGTATATTGCTAACTGCGACGTCTGTCGTCGCATAAAAGCAGAGCATCAATGGCCTGCTGGCACCCTTCAACCCTTAGCTATTCCTGAATGGAAATGGGATAAAATTGGTATGGATTTCATCACCGGTTTTCCCAGGACCAAGAGAGGGAATAATGCTATTTTCGTCGTTATCGACCGTCTTTCCAAAGTGGCCCATTTCTTGCCTGTTCGCGAGAGTATAACCGCTAGTCAGTTAGCAGATTTGTACATCTCCTAAATAGTGTCTCTCCATGGTGTTCCATTGGAAATTAACTCAGATCGAGGAAGTCTCTTCACCTCTCGATTTTGGGAAAGCTTCCAAAACGCTATGGGAACCCGTCTTTCCTTTAGCACCGCCTTTCACCCTCAATCAAGTGGTCAAGTAGAACGCGTCAACCAGATCCTAGAAGACATGCTTCGGGCTTCGGTTATCTCATTCGGAATGGATTGGGAGAAATGCCTTCCATTTGCCGAATTTGCTTATAACAACAGCTATCAATCTAGCTTGGGTAAAGCCCCTTTTGAAGTTCTCTATGGACGAAGGTGTCAAACGCCTCTTAACTGGTCAGAAACCGGGGAAAGACAATTCTTTGGCCCGGATATGATCCAGGAAGCAGAAGAACAAGTTCGCATCATTCGTGAAAAGTTGAAAACAGCCCAATCTCGTCAAAAGAGTCAATATGACCGAAAACATAAGGCTATGACTTTTGAGGTTGACGAGAAGGCTTACCTTCGGGTTACTCCTCTGAAGGGAACCCATCGTTTCAGTATCAAAGGCAAATTGGCTCCTCGCTACATTGGACCTTTTCGCATTCTTGCCAAACGAGGAGAAGTTGCCTACCAATTGGAACTACCTCCGCATCTCTCCAGAGTCCATGATATCTTCCACGTTTCTCAACTCAGGTGTTGCTTCTCGGATCCTATCCGTGGAGTGGACCACGAAACGCTTGATCTTCAAGATAATCTCACGTATCGAGAGTACCCCGTTCGTATCCTCGATCAAGCCGAGCGTACCACTCGATGACATAATATCAAGTTTCTCAAGGTTCAATGGTCGCACCATTCTGAGAAGGAAGCAACTTGGGAAAGGGAGGATCGTCTTCCCGGAGGAACCTAAATCTAGGGACGAGATTCTTTTGAGTGGGGGTGAGTTGTCACACCCTAGCTAGTCCATGCATTAGAGTGTTGCATCCTAGCTAGTTCATGCATTAGACTGTTGCATCATGTCTATTCTTTTCAACAGAAACTTGAAATGGGGATGATAGAACCCCCAGCCCCCTCTGAATCCAACTAGGGTTTACTAAAAATATTTTCAATGAACCTGAAATGCCCTTCTAAAATGTCCATCATTTTTGTCTTGGTTCAGAACCTCTGCCAAAAGTGGTGCACAATTTTCTAGGTCATCCTAAGGTTTTTGAATTAAATCATAAGTATTTGAATTTGGGAACTTAAAATTTATAAAATAATTTAAATGTTCAAATATTCCTAAACTAAAATGTTCCATGTTGTTTATATTTTAAACAGTGGGCATGAGCAGTTTGGGGATTTTTGGAGTTGCTTAGGTATTTTTAGAAATCCACAAAGCTACAGAAATATATAGAAAACAGAAATGAAAAGAGAGAGAGGGACTAACCTGGAAGCCCACCAGCCAGCCCACCTAGCCGGCCCAGCCCAGCCACCGCTCCAGCGAGCTGCTTGGCTTCGCCAGGCAGGCAGCCAGGTGCTCGACGTCGGCACCAGGGCGTGCCACGCAGCTGCTCGCCGCCCTGCTTGCTCCCCTCGCCGTTCTGCTGCCCTGGGTCGACCACCCACTTCCCCCTCGAGCTCACAGACACGCCCCCTTCTCCCCAGCTCCTCTCCCTTCCCTTTTATGCTCTCGTGCACCACAGCGAGCGCACGGAGCTTCACCGCACGCGCAACCGCCGAGCTCGTCACCGACGTGTCTCCGGCCAACCACCGGCCACCCCACCATGTCTAACACATTCACCGCATCCCTAGGGGCCCAGCGCACCTCATCACGTGCCTCGCCGTGCCCCGTAGCCTCGGATTCGTCTTCACCCGACTCCAGCGACTGCCAAAGTCGTCGCCGGCGACGTTTCCGGCCACCCCAAGTTCAACCACCACCACCAAGATCTGCGGCTCGACCCTAGCTACACGTAGATGCTCTCCGCCGCCCATTTGGTCGCCGGAATGCACAAAAGCACTCTCTCCGCCGCGTCTGGCCTCGCCGGCGGCTAAACGCTGGCGTGTTTGACCATTGACATTGACTAGGGTGGGTCCAGGTTGACTCCCCTGAGCATATGACAAGTGGGGCCCCTCTGCTAATTAACCCAAATTAGTTTTAACTAAAATTAGTTAGTTTAATTAACTACTAACATGCGGGACCCACTGGTCAGTTTGACCTGGACCAGCTCCGTTGACCACTGACGTCATCCTGACGTATTGCTGACGCAGTAAGTTATTTACTGGAATTACATTTACACAGGAAATTCCAAAAATTACCACAAACTTCAAAAAATCATAGAAATTAATCTGTAGCTCCAAATGCAAAGTGTTATATATGAAAAATGATCAAAAAAATCCAACCTATCCATTTGTAATGGTTTCATGCATGTTTAAACAAGCTAACGTGCTATTTAGCACAGAAGAAGATAAAGCACTTAAAAGGGCCACTTATGATATTGAAATTGGAATCTTTGGTTCAAAATAATTCAAACCCATCTGGTCCTAGTTGCATTAGCCCAATACACTCATTTTGCCATGTCTCATGCATGCATCATATTGTTGCATATTGTTTGGTGATGTTTGTGTATCGGTGCTCTTTGCAGCAGGTCCTGCCCCCGAGGAGTACCGTGATTACCCCAACGAAGAACAATACCAGTGCACCGACCCATCAGGCAAGCAACCAACCATTTGATCATATCGATACAATCCCATGTTCTCGCTTCTGCTCTCTTTTACTGCATTAAGACAACGCGATTCAAACTGCTGTGTGCTGCGGTACTTGAACCCATTTCCTCTGCATGACCTGTCATTGCCAAACCCACTAGCATGTGTGGGAGTTGATTGAGCCATATGAATGTGTTGTTCCTACCTTGCTATGCCTGCTATGCTTAGAGTCGTGTCAGGTCTAGTTCATCTGGGTGATGGGCTAGAGTGAAATGATCGTGTAAGTATGAGAGTAATGTGTTGAACATGATTTGGTAAAGGTATCGATGAGAGGTCATGTAGGAGTACATGGTGGGTTGTTTCATTGAAGCCGTCCTTAAGCATTGAGATCTGTATGTGTGATTTAAGAATCAGCAACTACCATGCATTGGGCCCGAAACCAATGGACCCTCTCGGCTTCTTATTCACCCTAGTCCTCTGTCTAGGAGTTGCAAGTAGTTTGTGGTGTTTGTAGCCTACTGGAGGCTGTGGACAACGCTGACCGTGGGGTGGGCTATGATGCGGTAGGTATGTGGCACGGTGTACCGGATGCCCGTTTGGTATCTCGGGAACCCTGTTCACATCGTTCGGGGCCGTATGTGGAAACCTCGGCCGGACTCCCTGCGGATGGAACCTGAATAGGCGATAAACCTGGACTAGAGACTTAGGTGTCTAGGTAGGTCGTGGCCGACACCCACGTTGGGCTTCCGCTTGAAGGTTGCCGAGTACATGTCGTGTAAACGGCGGTAAGTGGTGAGAGCGTGTATGAAGAAGTACACCCCTGCAGGGTTAACATCATCTATTCGAATAGCCGCGTCTGCGGTAAAGGACTACTTGGTTGCCTATACAGTTCATAGACAAGTAAATGGAAACTACTAAAAGCCTCAAGATAAGCGTGAGTGCCGAGGATGGCTCTTCCGTAGGAAGACGGAGGTGGATCCTCGGTAGTGTATTGAAGTGGTGAGTAGTGGACTCGTGTACGCAAACCCATTTCAAGTTGGAGTCTCATAGGATAGCTTAGCCAAAAGTCAAAGCTGGCTTGCTGCAATAACCCCACCAACCCTTCTTGATAATGTGCATGTATGTAGGATCTGATGTAAGTCTTGCTGAGTACCTTTGTACTCATGTTGCTTTAATTTATATTTTTCAGAAGATGCTACAACCCCTTCCGATGGGTTCTTCGTAGACATTGACATCGATGAGTAGACTAAGGCCCAGGTGGTGATCCTGAGCTTATGAAGGACCATGTAGTGATTCCGCTGAGACATGGTAGCTTGGTACTGCTCCGGAACACTTAGGCTGGCCGGCATGTGTCCTTCTTCGTTCCTGTGTCTGTCCCTTCGGGGAAATGTCACGCTTTGAGTACCGGGGTCCTGTTAGCCCGCTACAGCCCGGTTTACCGGAGTCCTGCTAGCCCAGTGCTACAGCCCGGAACTCACTCGCCGATGACCGACACGTTCGATGCTGGGTCATGGATGCCTATCCCTGTAAGTCTGTGCCACTTTGGGTTTACGACTAGCCATGTCAGCCCGGGCTCCTTATCATATGGATGCTAGCGACACTATCATATACGTGTGCCAAAAGGCGCAAACGATCCCGGGCAAAGGTAAGGCGACACCCGTGGGGATACCGTGCATGAGGCCGCAAAGTGATATGAGGTGTTACAGGCTAGATCGATGTGGCATTGAGTCGGGGTCCTGACAAGCGGGGGGAAACCCTTTTTTGTAAGTGAGTCATGCACTTCGATGGCACCTACGCAATATTTTCTCCTCGATGGCACGTGAATAGTGCACGTACTCAACGACGGAGCACGGGATGGTAGCAATGACATGGTCAGCCCTTTTTTGAAGAGAGTACGTACTACTAGTAAATAACTTTGATGTGTCCCGTCAACTCGCAGAACGACGAGAAGCTTGATTACGCCTTCTCCCTCACCAACGCATGCGTGGTGGCTCGCAGCACGAGGAGAAACTTTTGCTTACAAGCGGTGGACGTGCAGCAGTTCATTTGGTGTCAGATTGCCAGAAGCACTACTGTAGAACCATCGACTTCCAGAAGAGGCGAAGAGCCAAGCGCAAGGTCACCTACTAACCTTAGGCTAGGCTTAGTGGGAGTAACATAAGTAGGGGTACCTCCTTTTTTTTATTCTAGAAACAACCACACGCGAATATCAAGGTGCTGGTTACGTAGAAAAAATTTCCTGCAGTTCGTGCTCAGCCCTCCTCTATCTCTCTTCTCAGCCAGCCAGCGGATGCGCGGAGCCCATCGTCTATTTTCTCACATGCGGCCCCACATGTCAGTGAAAACGCAAGAGGAGCCACTAAACCTACACATCTTTCACCTCGACGTGCTGGTGATAAAAAACAAATCCAAGAAAGATCTTCGGTGGCAGCTTTTGGAGTTACTCCAGAGTAGTAAGATTCTATTTATAGTTTAACCCAAGATGCACATCTCGTGGCTTCAACTACCACTCTATTTTCTTTCATGACACGACCTGGATGCTTGATGTCCCATGTGTCAGCAAAAGGAGGAAGAACCTGACCAAATCTTCGGTTGTGCTCTCGGATTAGACTAGTTGTGCTAACTTAAAAATTTTATTGTGTACACCCTCCGTTCCATAATACTTGACTTCCATTTGTCCAAAAATGGATGTACCTATATACTAAAACATGTCTAGATACATATATATTTTGACAAATAGAAGGCATGTATTGTGCAACGGAGGGAGTAGAATGGATGCAAGTTTTTGTATTGGGAAGAAGAGTACATCCATATATTGATAGAGCGTTGGAGTTGGCCTTACAAGTGGGACCGCAGTTGAGGAAACCGACTATCGGCAAACCCCCACCTCACCCGCCGCGCGATGGCTGAGTTAGAGAAATGATGAGGTTGAAGAGATTGCTCTAGCACGGACTCCAGAAATATGGTGTCAGATGGAATCGTGCTGGTGGCGTGTGCTGTACTCCTGGACGTGAATGCTTGTTCCCATGCCACCCTACTACTCCTACTACTTACTACAGTATATAGTACTAGTATCGAGGATTCGAGGTGTTGATTACGTACAATATGGCTACAGTAAAAACACCCGCATAACGCGCGAAGCATGTGAAGCTAGTACAAATAGTGTACTACTATTGTTTATTGGCCTCATGCGATAACCTGTTGCAATGCACGTACAATTATGTATTCGGAAAATATATTTTTGCCTCGTGGCACCACTCACTCACAGAGCAACTCGAAAGCCATTCATAAATTTAGTAAGTTTATCACAGGCATATCATTTTATTACAAACAATAGGTCATCAACCCACATCGACAACAAGGATACATTACAAATACTAAAGTTTTCACCACACAACAAATAACAAGCAATGAAATGAACTTCAACTCAACCATTCCTCAGCGTTGGAAACGGTTGCTTTGAACCGCAAGTGATTCTCTAGGACGGGCCATCTATTATCGATCTCAAGACCAACGCATGACTGATCATCCAGGCTGAAGCGGCCTACTATATTAGTACCAGGGTAGGGAACTGCCCTAATGTCCGAGGTATAGATATAGTTGCTTCTCATAAATGGTGCTAGTAACGTTGTGTCAACAGCAGTTTGATCGCCTTTCACCATCATCAGATAGTTTTGTCCAAGGAAGAGCGAGTTTTCTCCAAGACTATCAATTCTGTACCAGGGAGACGGTGTTGGTGCTAACACACTAGTATCCATCCCGAATAACATGCAACGGGTGTTGGAGTAGGTCCGGAGAGTGCAACGATGGGAGACAACACGTGCTTCCTTAGCAGTAACATCATTAGTGGATTGTATACACACGAGAAGAGGTGATCCATCGGAATTAGTTGCCAGGAGCCAAAGAGTATATGTGCGCTGCTCGTCCTCATGCTCATGATCATCACCATTGTCATCTCCCCCTTGGTTAATTTTTTTTTCAAGTATAGGTTGTGGAATGTTCACAGGACCTTGGAAACACAAGAAGAAGGTTAATTAGTAAATGGAAACTTGCTAACCCGCATGCATGTGGATGAAACAATTATAATTACGATGGAATACAAACATACCAAAATCATAACGATTCCATGCAAAAATAGTGCCACGAGTGGTGGCAGCAAACACAAGGCCCTCGTATTGAATTGCATCACAGTACACATCCGTGTACAGAATCTAATTTTTGAGCAATATCCATCGAGTCAAACCACCAAGAACGGCAACAAGCTTGTCGAAGATAGAAACAACTTCATAGTTGTTGTAATTCCAAGAGCGGTTGGGAACTTGACAAATTGCTATCTTCCATAGAAGACAGTCACCATGATTGTATTTAAACGTGCGTACAATACCGGTGTGCTCAACCTCTGGGCAGTCTGCTGAGATTTTTGGAAGTGGAACCCGGTCACGAGTGTACACATTCACAAGTTCCCACTCGCAGTTGGACCCAATGTAAACAACCCAATCTCCATTTGCGCCTGCCCAAGCCTTGCCCTCAAGCGATGGCATCTTAACATCATAAGTATCATTATCAAGCGGCATCAACATGCACAGGGCGAGGTCTCCGTCGTGCCGGCGCCAGTCATCAGGGTCACGGCGAAGAAGATAGGGGAGATCAAACCGCTTCTTGACTCTTGGGTTCCTTGTAATGGTGTTATTAGTTCAGTCGAGAATGGGCTTGAACGAACCTGCCATGCTAGCCGAGGTGATGATGTCGCACCGATCAATGAGTTCCTCCACCACGTCATCTTTCAGATCGGGGCAAGAATAACGGGGTCATTTCCGACCTGTTCCCTCCATGGAGAAGATGATCTAACAATGGCAGAAGAAAGGGTGAAGGGCTGAAGGAAAATGGAGGAGGGAGAGGTAGAGCGTGCGACAACAGTTCCAAATCGAGAGGTTAAGGCGAAGAGTCGGTGGAGGGTTGCCAGTTTGCCACGGTTCAGGAAGGGGCACCCCGACCTACACGTCGGTTCGGAAATACTCCTACTACTCTCCGTCGTCTCACTAGTATGTTGGAACGGGACCACATGTCAACGAAACATGGTGTGTAATTTCTCGTGCAAAATGCAATCTGATGATGAAACATAACACACAAACATGGAGTGTAATTTCTCGTACAATAATAGTGGAACTAGATGATGAAACATAACACACAAATAGAAGCCGATCACCTCTACGATCTCTCTTTAGGACTAACTTCTTGTTGGAGAAGATTAGGCACGGAGTTAGATGAGGAGGATAGCAAAACCAATCTCCCTTTCCGCAGTCCCACAGAAAGGTAAAAACGTTGCCCGTGTGACATTTTGGCGGAACTGCACAAAACACTCTTCAAAAAAGTGATTTGTGCAATTCACCAAAAGGTTGCAATAGCAACAAGGTGAAAATGGATATCCCTGTTTGCAAAAGGAGGTCGAAAGGAAACAATTACTGCCCAATAACACGAGTTGAAGACACATACGCCGACAAAAAAGAAGCATGTTCCATGTAAAAAGGGAAAGATAGCACATGGTGGTTTATCAAAAATGGTTGAGGACGAGATTGCAAGATGGAAAGTACGTCGGCCGAGATACGATTTAAGCAAAAAACTAAAGAAGATCCACATGCATCAATGTGGGAAGATGGGCAGTGGAGCAAGACCGGAGGAAGCTGTACCTAAGGGTCGTCGGGATGTTACTAGGAGGGCGCCGACGGCCGGGATCTTCCCATACTGCGGCAGTGAGCAAGTGGCAAAGGCCCTACCGCGCCAGAGCTTGGTCAAAGAGAACGGCGGGTACCGCAGATCAGGACGAGCTGCCTCAATGCCATCGAACGGAGAGACGATGCACATCCTCCCTTTCTGCCGGCGGACGGGATGCGGCCGGATCACTGAACAACGCTGCGAGAGAGAGAGTCCACGGCGGCCTTGTGTGAGATGCTGTGACGAGAGACAAACCCATTTTTCCATTTTCCACACGGCAATTGTTTTATATTCTAGGCGTGGTACCCGACCCTCCTTTGAGTAAACAACCGCTACACGCGTCAAATTATCACGTGGGTGCCTTTTTGTACAGAAACGAACTCCACCGTGTACCCGCGCGGGTGTGGCCGGGAACAAGACGTGAGTACGTGTGTCCTATGTGCACTTCTTCTTTAGGTGCAGGTACGTACGTGGGTGGGTGTGAGAGAGATGGTTTGTGTGAAACAGAGGCAATGTGTTGATGATATCTCAATCAGAAAAATGTAACATATGCAATGTGTGTGAAACGGAGTCATGGACGTGAGATATCGATAGAATTGAAAACAGGGATGAAGTGTGTGGCTGCGCGATCGACAAAGAGTACCATCGAATTTGTGTTTGCACACGTCAGAGATACAGGGCGGCTGGCCTACTGGAATTTGAGAGGGCAGAGGTGCAGTTCTTCTCCGTGGCATGGATACCTACCTACAACGTTCGACTATCGGTGTGTGTGTGGGGTGGGGTAGAGACCGGTCGACTAGTATATGTGTGGGGAAGGAGAGAGACCTAGCTATGTATTGAGGGAGATCTATCGACATTCGCGGATATGTGTAGCAGAGGAATAAAGTTGGGAAAAAGACAAAGGTAGAGCATCGGAGGGTTGGTGGTGGAGTGGCGTCTCACAAATGGTGGGAGAGGCCTGCTAGACAAATGGAGCGTATGAGTGCAATATCAATAAGAGAGGGCGGGTGCGTGTGAGATATGGGTCGGAAGGTATTCAAGGATGATGAGGGGAGAAGATATGGTTGTGGTAAGCATGCGTAACTACATACGAAGATCAACCGTCGTGTGTCTGAGAAAAGGAGAGACATAACTAGCGAAGTAAGTGTATCGGTGCTTGGTAAAAACGAATTATAGTCGACCTGGCTATCTGTAGGGAGATCAGTTCATATACACGCCTGCATGTGTTAGAAGCAAATAAGGTCCGGAGAGGCAGACAGGGGGAGAGTGTGTGGCTAGGAGGTGGCGCGAGAGGCCTACCATGTCGAGGGGGGAGGAGTGTGCGAGCATGTGATTAATGAAAAGAGGGGTGGGAGTGTGCACCTGCGTGGAATCGTATTGGACATATGGGGGCATGGACGGTGAGAAGAGAAGAGGGGAAGTATATATGTGTTTGTTGTAGGCACACTTGGCTAGATAGGTATATCAACCGGTGTGTGCCAGAAAGGAGCCGGGGGCCTACACACACCGCTGGTGGACGACCAAAAGAGAAATAAGGAACGTGCGCGATGGAGGGGATGCTAAGGGTGTGTGAGGGGGGCGGGCGTGTGCATGCACGATAGAAAGTTAGCGCTAGCTAGCTACAAATAGAAGAGGATCATGAAGGTGTAAAAGACGAACAAAGATCATAATTCATTATAAAAAAGTTGATACGGATACTTGAAGAAGATATCATAATGTAGAACATTGATTATAATTTGGGCTAATGTGTGGCTTTTGCAACTCAAGTCTAAATACCTGTCATAATGTAGGGGGCGAGGCACTATACTTTCTGTGATAAACACGGTGTACGTATGGAACATGGTTTAGATTATGAATATATGGTTAGTACATCAAATGTACTACTATTTGGAATTAACATCAAGTGTATTCAAAAAATAGAATTCGAGTTCATGTAGTACACATAGTTCATATCTATCCCTATGGTAATCATGTGGTGTGTTATTAAGGTAATACACGAATGATGGTTGAAGTTGGCAACAATCATGATTGTAGATTCTTATTGAAATAGAGAAACGAATTCAAATTTAGTTGGAATTGCAGAGGTAGTATAGACATTTGGAATGCACTAAAATGTTGGTATGAGTAGGTTACATGCATTATACAGCAAGTGAAAAAATTTAATCGGACATAACATGGATTCATACTCCCTCCTTCCATCTATATAGGGCGTAATGAGATTTTTAAGACCGACTTTGACTATTGACAAGATTAATACTACATGACATGCACAATGTGAAAATTATATCATTGAAAGAACCTTTCACAGACAAATTTAACGGTGTGCTTTGTGTAAGTTGCATGTAATATATCATTGCTCTAATATTTGGTCAAAGTTAGCATCAAAAAACGCATTAGGCCCTATATAGATGGAAGGAGGGAGTAGCTTTGAATAGCACTTGTATAGTAAAACGGGGCAAGACTCTCTCTTTGTGTGTTGTGAATAGTTTTATTTTTTTCGTTTTCTTTTTGGTTGGGGGAAGTGCGAATTGATTTGGTACGTACAAGTACAATATTACTACATGTTAGGCTTGTCCCTAAAATTCAACCCACGTCTTGTTATATCCCAAAAATTCAGATATCATGCTCCCAAAACTGGCGCCTTCACAACCCGCGCCTTGCTATCCCAAAATTACAACGCGCGCGAAAACTCCCTCCAGCAGCCAAATCCCGACACACGAAATCCCTCTTCTAACCCTGAGCCGAAATGGCTGCTAGTTCAAATGAGTGGGGGGTACTTTTGTAACACACCCTACATTTTGGACAAGCGCGTCCCTAAGTCATGCTTCACCCCTCCCATCGCCCCCTTTTCGCCATTCGAAATCCCAGGCCGCCATAACCTCTCCACTCCAGCCGCGAAACCCCACCCTCCTCCATTCGCCACGTCACTGCTGCCCAGCCGGAGCCTCTTCCCCGACGACGTCGTCCACTGCAACATCTCGACGTCCCTCGTCCACCTCCCTGGATGAGGATCCGTCGTCCATC
Organism: Triticum timopheevii; assembly: GCA_963921465.1. Lineage (NCBI taxonomy): Eukaryota > Viridiplantae > Streptophyta > Magnoliopsida > Poales > Poaceae > Triticum > Triticum timopheevii. Next base: position 300,196,147 of record OY997274.1, read on the forward strand.
TCGCCGTCCCGCCGGTTCAGCCGCCCCATCCTCCACCTCCAAGGAGCTGCTCCGACGATCGCCTCTTCTATCGCGGCTGCTCCATCCCCACAGCGCCGCTTTAAACTGCTCCACCGGAACCGCAGCATCCTCACCGACTCCTCGGACGAAGCCGAGGCCTACTCGGCGCCACCAAAGAGGTCGTACCTTCTCCTTAACACGACCTCCCAGCGCCGGTGATGCTCCATCCCGCACCCCCATGGAGCAGCTACCTTGAAGACGGTGCTGCGGGCGACATCTCCATGGTAGCTCTCCCCCAGTGCGAGGCCCCTTCGGCAGCGGCATCCATACCAATCAGATTTGCTGCTGCTGCTCCGGCTCTCGCTCGCTCGCTCACGCTGCTGCTGCTCCGGCACTCGCTTGATCGCTCGCTCGCCCAGCTGCTGCTGCTGCTCTCCCCCTCGCTTGTGCTGCTGCTCTGCTCGATTAAGCCACACTTCAGTCGACTGAATTGACTTTTGGGTCAGTCGATTTTCAGGGGTTGGGGGGGCTCGCCGGAGTTAAGGAAGAACCGCCCACAGCGGGAATGGGGGCTCGCCGGAGGGGTACCCCACTATCTATCTTAGGGTTCAGGGTGGGGGCGGGGGGCCTAGAGGGCTGGCCGAGGCGGCGGCGGCGAGTTGTTTCGGGGCGACGAGGCAGCGCTGGGGCCGGCGGTTTGGCCGGTGGTGGCTGGTGGCTCAGGGGGTGCAGGTTGAAGATGAACTGCAGGCCCTCCCTAAACAACATGTCAAGTGCCTCTCTGCTACCATTGCGTTCAGTTTCGACAGTAGCATACAGATTCCACAGTAAATTTCAGTTTCGACAGTTAAGTTCAGAGTCAACAGTTTTTACCTCATCTGTTGTAGTCAGGTGGTTTTTGGTGATGTTAATTTTACATCCATTTTACATCATCTATTGGAGATGCTATTAGAATCCCACTTGAGATTGACAATGTCTGTCTTGTGCTGCTTCAGCCTTGACGTCTTACGGCTCACCGAAGCTGCTCCAACGACAGAACGATCCATCACAACAGAGCAGTGCCCTGGACGCCATCTACAGATTCCTCAGATCTTCCTCCGACAGCCACCTCTGCCTCAACTGCTTCAGCGACCAACCCAATGATGCTGAGGTCGACATGGCTATGGCAAAGAGGTTGTACACTTGTTGCATCACTTATTACTATACATTCTCGTCGATCCATTAGGGCTATTTTGGTTCAACGGAAAAACATAGAAATAGGGAATTTTCCAATGGCACTCTACTATTAAATTATTCATGCATTTTATTGAAAGGAATGAAGCAAAACATCCACCTGGACCTACTTTTCAAAATCCTATGCATGAAAACAAGACCAAGTGCTTTAGTGCCAGAATAACATTCTAACTGTACACGCTTTCATATGGTTTCACTTTATTTTGGCCATGTTTCTTTGCATTCCTCCGCTCTTCCTATTCCTGTAAACCAAACACCCAAGTTGACCAAAATCCTGTGTTTTTGCAAATGCTCTGTTTACCATGTGCATTTTCCTATCCTATTCCTGTGTTTTTCCAAATGCCAAATGAGCCCTTACAGAATTACTTCAGTTACAGGTACGTGTCGAAGGGAACTTTGTCTGGTTTGTCCTGCTCCTGCCGCGACGTCGTCCACTTCACTTGAGCTGCTCCATCGACAGAAGCATCGACCAAACCAGACATCACGATTCCTAACCGTCTTTCGCCGCCTCAGATCTCCTTCCCTGCCGCCAGCACCCACCGTAACGGCATCACCATCACCAACTCAGCAGATGAACCTGAGGAGTACACGGGTCCACAAGAGAGGTCGCACTCTTTTGTTTATGCTTATGTTATGCATTGCTTAAACTTACCTGCTACTTTATCATCCTGTTCAGCTCTTGGACTACCAAGTCAGGTCCAAATTAATGTTCAAAATTGAGTTCTAACTTAGTTGTGGGGCACATATCGAGGCAGCAATGAATAGTATGTCTGTCTAATATCTGGTTCACCTAGGGTATGCCTATGTTGTTCATCTTGGGTGGGAAACAAATAGTAAAGTAATCATCATCTGTCTTTTTATTAATTTAAAGCAATCATCAGCCTGCTATCATTATTTTTTGATCCATCCACTGGTTGTTACCATCACTCTAAATTTCTGCATGCTCTCCTTACATAATCTCACCATATTTTTTCGTATGCATGTCAGATATTGTACACAGTCATGATGAACATGTAGAGAAAAAGAGAAGAGTTTTGCGCGGCAATACAATGCCATGCAGACATCGCTCCATGGTGGGTTCAATGGAAAACCCTCCTCACCCCTCTCCAGATTGTAATCCAGATGAAGATATGTATTCTGAGGCAGATTCAGACGCCGCTGACCACTCCTATTTACCCTCCAAGGTGTTTGCTCTACCTTGGCATGATGATGTTAGTCATATCATGCATATGTTGCCTTGCAGTGCCTATTTTTGACATCATATATGTCATCTGCTTAGTTTAGACATGTTCTGTAATGCCACCTATTTAGTTTCTATATCATATATGGGAATTATGCAGTCTCATGTCTTTTAGCCAGCCATAATATATATGAAATGTGCAATGCCATCCTGTTAAACCAGGCATCATATATTTGAAAGATATCTTGCCCATCCTTTTCTTCATTACATTTCTATTTGTTGACAATGTTTGTAAATTAAACTACTCTTCCTGTGAATCAGCCATTTGGGTGGGAGATGGAAAAATCTGGAGTGAAAACAAGGCCTTCAGAGCAGACAGTGCTACCTGTCGAAGCAAATCTCTTGTTGGGTCTCGATAGCTCCTCAGATATGGATTCAGAGACAGATGACCAGTCCTATTCCCCCACTGAGGTGTATGCTCTAACTTGGCACTGTTATACTGCTCATATCACGCATACGGTGTCTTGCATTGCATAGTTTAGACATCATATACACAATATTAAACACCATGTTTTTAGTTCAGACATCATATCGAATGCCCTCTGTTTAGCATATAAATCACATATGTGAATTAAATGATGTGATCCTAATTACTTAGATAACATGTAGGTGAATTGTGTCATGCGATCCTGTTTAGTTATTCAGCATATCTTTGAATTATGTTATGCTATGCTATCCAGTTTAGGAAGACATCATATATGTGAAATTATGTCATGCTATCCGTTTTAGGTAAACAATATACATGTCAACTATTTCATGCCCTCTTTTTTCCACACTATCTATTGCATCTGTCTCTCATACAATGTCTGTACATTCAACTATGTTTCCTGTTTATTAGCCATTTGAATTGGAGCGGGTGATGCCAGTATCTAGCGGACTAAAAACACGGTCTTCAAATAAAACAGTGCTACCTCTTGGTGGAGATAGAACCCTGGTTGTTCATGCACAAGAACCAGCCCTACCACACATAACCCAAACTCTCGCAGATTGTACCCCTATTGCGATGGACAGAGAACCAGCTTCACCCAATCTAACCCCAACCCCAGCAGATAGTAACCGAGTTCCTGTTGACACAACACCATCTCCACCACAAAGCTCCCAAACAAGTGCAGTTAGTAAGGCAGCTCCAGTGCCCAAAGGGCCAGTACTATCACGGCGAACCCCAACTCCACCAGTTAGTACGCCTATTCCTGTGGAGGAAGCACAACCAGCTAGGCATAGTTTAGCATCTATCGCATTTGATGTTGTTAAATCGTATGTGCGTATCTTCCCATCTTGGAAATATTATATTGAAGATGAAGGAAAATGCCAGTTGCAGGTGTTTGTCCAGGAGTTATGTGTAAGTAATGTTATTCATGGCAATTACTTTGCTTTGTCCCATACATTATACCTCCATGATGGTTATAATACATCAAATTTTCCATTTTTCTCTATAGAGAAGGACCGATTTGGAAACTCAGGATGAGGTAACCTGTGCTAATACCTCTGCTATCTTCAAGAGTGCTTGGTGGCAGTGTCGGAATTACCTGAAGAAAATGTACTTCACCGGAAAAGAAACTCATCAAATTCCCTTACGTTCTCCTGAGACACATTCACTAGACGATGACTGGGAATGCCTTGTTCTGTACTGCTCCCAAAGCAAGAATGTGATAAGGTCTATGAGCTCATTTTCTATTTTGAAGTATTATATTCTTGTGTCTTACTGTACTCTGTTCATGTAGAACAAGTGCCTAAACCTGAAGAACAACTATTCTAATTTAAGATTCCATTGCTATCATTATTCAAAAAAGTGCTTGGCGTTAATTGTGCATTTTGCCACCACCTTGCGCTTTACTGACCAAAGCGCATGCTTATGCGCAGTTATGCACAGATTAAGTGTAGTTATGCGCAGTGTGTTTTGCCAATGCCTAGAGCCTAGGCGCGCTTAAGCGCTCGCTTGGGCGCGCCTTTTTTAACTATGATTGCTTTGATCTTGTATCACTGTATTTACTGATACAAACTTATTTTTAAATTGAAGGATCTAATCGAAACTCCAATGGCACAACAGGTATGTTCACGCATGTTTCTTTAATAGCTTTGCTCTTATCAATAGCTCTTCTGATTTCAATTTCAATTGTGTATACAATTGACTTTCATATCATGCACATTACTAGCATCACAACAGAGCCAATAGTTGTTGTACATGTAGACCCGTGGTACCCATCTGAAATCTTGTTGTGCCGTGTAGTTTCCCATGCTTTGTATTCTTTCACTGCTGCTTTGTCTTGAACTGATATGATTTGAACCGTGTCTCTATTTTGATTTGGCAAGACAATGCATTGACCATAGGACATAGATATATGTTTGTTTGATGCTTTTATTATGTACTAGTACTTGGCAATAGAGGACTTGATAGTTTAATCCTGTCCACCTTACTAATGAACTGGTTCACCGAAATGAGTTTCATATACTAGTACATGCTAAACTTGTTATGTGTCTGCTTGTTTCTTGTTTTAGAATGCTGACAGAATATTGGGGAAGAGTGCCTTATTAAGCAATGGTAAAGTAATGCAGATAAGGTTCAGGATAGTGACACATCCTTGTTGGTCTCCAACAAAGCTAATAAAACAGCTAAGGAAGACTATCTTGAAGACGGCGAGACAACCCCAAAGTCCTGTCTTAGTTTAGTGTTCGAGTTACTGGCCACTACTGCTTGCACAAGCTATTCAAACTCACTGTCTGAATCAGTTCGGTTTCTTGAGTCTCAACTACAAGCTGAAAGACATCGATCAGCTGTGCTGCGACAAGAAGCGAAAGGACTGCAGAAGTCCCTAGAGCATTCAGATGCATACTTTCTGGTGCAACAGCAAGCGTTGGAGGATTTTAGCACCAAATAGGACAAAGCTAATCAGCTTGCTAAGCTTATTGCCAGCATGGTGGATACCCAGGATAATGTTTCATGAGCTTTTCTGAAGTTGTTTCAGTTATGCTCTTGTTTTGCTACCACGTTTATTTGCACTAGTGGCCAATTTTGAGGGCCAGTGTATGTAATATGCTGCTTTGTTCCCTATATTTGCACTGGTGGCAAACTTTGATGCCAGTGGATGTAATATGTGTAATAGCGGCAATAGGCTAGCGTTAATTGCTTGCTTATTTATTTCCTTATTGTCTTGTTTATTTTTTTTCTTGTAGTCACTGCAGTTCTTTTTCTGTGTTTTTCTAGTGGCCACAATAGCCTATTTTTGGTAACTAGTCCAAAATGATCATGGCAACACACGGACTGTTGTAACCATGGGCCTCCTGCAGGCCGTATGATCCATGGGCCTTCTTCTGGCCGTACGATCCATTGGCCTTCTATATGGGTCGTAGGATCCATTGGCCTTCTATACAGGCCTTAGGGTCCATGGGCCTTCTACGGGCCGTAGGGTCCATGGGCCTTCTACGGGCCGTACGACCCATGGGCCTTCTACGGGCCGTAGATCCTTGGCCTCATACGGGCCATAGATCCATGGGCCTTCTAGGGGCGTATCATCATTTCGCCAATCATGGGCCATACAATTCGTGGACCATAATGGGCCGTTAATAGACCGTATTTGATAACTCCCAACGAGTTTTTTTTTTGACATGAAAAAGGCCCAACGTATTAACGGTCCGCAAATGGGCCGACTGTAACGACGGGCTGAATTTGGCCCACAAGCAGAAAATGACTATAACGGGCCGTATGTAACTGAATGCTGCAAATGAGCCCAAGAATCAATGGGCCCTGAGAAGGCCGAAAGATAACTTGGGCTGGAAACATCCCAAGAACCCCTAGTTGGTTCCTACCCACGGGTTTTGCCCTTACTTTTCGAGCTTGCTCAATTTTTCCCTTACTTTTTCCATCGAGGTCCCTCGAATGCCCTTTGGCCATTTGACCAAAACTTTGAAAATTCATAACTAATCATACGAACTCAAAAAAATGCAAATAAGATATCAAAATGTTCAGATAAACATTACCTTTATGGGCATATCATTTGCATTCAGGACAAAAGCATCATTTAAACTACCCGAGGTAATTATTGTTATTAACATTATTAAAAATAAATAGGTACAAAAAATATTTTTTTCGTGAATAAAAATTTTATGCAATGTAGGTGATGTTTTCTGAACATCTTGATACCTCCTTTGCATTTTCCTGAGTTCGTATAAACTTGTTATGAAGTTTCCAAATAATGGTCAAAGTCATTAGAACATTCATAACAAGTTGATACAAACTCAGGAAAATGCACTAGTTTCATTACGGGCCGTTAATTGGTATAAAGTGATACACTGTTCATTACGGGCCAGTTTCACCACGGGCCGTTAATGGGCCAAGAGTTACAAAGGGCTTTATATGGGCCGAAAGAAGTCATGGGCCACACATGGGCCGGAAGTTAAAACGGGCTGGAATCATATTGGACAGCCCAGATGACGCTACTGGGCCTAATTCGGATAGGGCGTAACGGGCCCTGGGTTAGCGAGCTGTAAATGGGCTATATGCGAACATGCCGTTAATAGGCTTTCCGTGGGCCGGCCTGCCACCTTTTGACCAAGTCAAACGGGCCGGCCTTTTCACAGGAATGGGCATCTGTTGGGCCGTGCCACATGTCGCCGTATCATAGGCGCCTTCGGTCCAATGAGCGGATGACATCTGTCCCAACGGTGAGTCGACACGTACCTCCAGCCAATGATGATTTTACACGTGGAAAATCCCCATTGGTCGGGGCTGTTAACGGGTTATCGGATCCAAAACCCAACCCGATAGCTTAACGGCGTCCCGTTATGGTGGATGCCTCGTGTCGGTCACCCTTGACGAAAGCACTTCTGTGACGCGTGATTTATCGTGATGGAAGTGGACACTTCCGTGATGATAATTTTGGTAATGTCATGGAACACTTCTACGCCAGCAGAGGTATGACTATCTTGATTCTGTCATAAAATTGTCATGGATGTACATGCATGACAAAAAACGCGACCTACTGTGACAAACACGTATCATCACGGAAGTGTTTTTTTTGTAGTGTGTGGTTATGTTGTTGTCCTTTGCTGCCCATCATATGAGCGCGCGCGTGGATCACACCATAGGGTTAGTTGTATGTTGATAGGACTATGTATTGGAGGGCAAGAGTGACAGAAGCTTCAACCTAGCATAGGAATTGATGCATATGGGATTGAATGGGGGCCAATATATCTTAATGCTATGGTTGGGTTTTACCTTAATGAACGTTAGTAGTTGAGGATGCTTGCTAATAGTTCGAATCATAAGTGCATAGAATTCCAAGTGAGGGATGACATGCTAGCAGTGGCCTCTCCCACATAAAACTTGATATCAGTCTAGTAAAGTAGTCAGTTGCTTAGGGACAATTTTGCAACTCCTACCACCACTTTTCCACACTCTCTATACTAACTTTATTGCTTCTTTATCTAAACAGCCCCTAGTTTATATTTACGTGCTCTTTATATTCTTGCAAACCTATCCAACAACACCTACAAAGCACTTCTAGTCTCACACTTGTTTTAGGTAAAGAAAACTTTAAGCGTGTGTAGAGTTGTATCGGTGGTCGATAGAACTTGAGGGAATATTTGTTCTACCTTTAGCTCCTCGTTGGGTTCGACACTCTTACTTATCAAAATAGGCTACAATTGATCCCCTATTCTTGTGGGTTATCAGGCACCACTAGTCCTAGTGATTTTTTTAAATCAAAAGAGGCGGTTTCCACCGATTTCATCAAAGAAACCCAACCATAGAGAACCACTATCCGACAACATCTCAGTGTAAACAGGCAGTTATGCAACTACTACTAGAACGGACTGACTACTAGTAGGAGATAAGTTGACCACATAAGGTAGGTAGGTACAGGGACACAGACCCAGCTCGACCAAGTTTGGATTACAACCCAAAAGCTACCACAGAAACATCAAGGGGGGACATAGGGACTGAAAGAGCCAGCTTCAGCATCCCAGTCTAAGCACCCTTGGCCTCCATCCTTGCGACACACCATACACCTCGCTTGCCATATGCTCAACCCTAGTGCCACTGATAAAACGAAGTAATAATACAGTTATAATAGAGCTACTTTCCTCTCTATCATTTCATTTTCAATGTAGATAAAGAAAGTGCTTCTCTTTGTTAGTATATGTTTCATCAACTAGTCCCATTGTTAATGTCTAAGTGTTTCTGCAAACTGGGGTGCTTAATTTTAGTTGATCCGCACAAAAATAGAGATTGGAATGTCTTAAGGCCCCTCCTCGTACTACCGTTGTACACTGATGTTCATCACCGGCAGAAGGTGTATCGGGGAGAATTGGGTCGATTTCCAATGTGAGGCCTACCGTATGAGGCGTCACAGGACCCATCTCGCCCTCGCAGCATGGCATATTGTGATACTATTGCAACATTTTCCATTAACAAAATGAAGTTTCTTCTATTTATTAGTGTATGTTTCATCAACTAGTGCCACTATAATGTAATCACGCTTTTTCATTATCTATGCAAATAGGGTTATTCAGCTACATTTTGGTGGAACTGCACAAATGTGCAGATGGAACCAGCATATATGCAGAGTGCGAGTTGCCAAATAAAAATTGCCGACACCAACCATGCTCCATCTAAGCATTGGCCTCCACCACCGGTGGGATGGGTGGCGCTCTTTGTGGACAGATCTTTCTCGGCTCAAGAGGGCCGCACATCAGCCGGGATGGTGCTACGAAGGGAGGATGGTTCAACGATATTTGCGGCTTATAGGTATATCTTCAACTGTAATGACGCCTTAGAAGCGGAGATTCATGCTTTAATGCAGGGTATGGCACTAGCCATTGAGCATTCAGATATGTCTATCGTTGTCCAGTCAGATTCTACAAATGCTTTGGCCACCATTGAGGGGGATACTTTGTGTAGGTCGGCCTGCGGACACTTAGCTGCAGAGATTAAAGCTCTTATGGCTGATAGAGAGTTTGTTCCATTAAAAGTTAGTAGAGATCAGAATAGGGAAGCACATCAACTGGCTCTTTATAGCCAAACCAATGCTTGTACTGCAGTATGGCTAAACTCAAGCCACAATTCTGTAAGGACTTGTTTGCTAGAGATTGTAACCTAATTATTATGGAATAGAACTCTTTTTAACCTCGCAAAAAAGAGTGTGATGTACCAATATCTAACATAAACATGGCTTGGAAAAGCACAGATGCTCGGATGGTTTCTCAAGTTCTTGCCGACCCCTGTAGAATATTTTAATCTGTTGGTGTTTCGCTTGCACTTTACTTGTTTTTTCAGGGGACACTTTACTTCTTTTAGTGTTGCAGCAAATCCTCTAATCGAATAGGATTAGCTTATATTGGCACTTTTCTAGGGAGTACTCTTTTCTGAAAGAAGCACCAACCGATTTTTCTTTATTTGTACACATTTGTCACAACTTTGTTTTTGGTCCAGAGATATTTTAGGGTGATTGGCGTGGTACTCGGAGACTCGGATTATTACAAAGTACATACCCGTCTAATTTTGATTAGCCATCTCACTGATTGTAAGCATTAGCAAATGGAAGAATAGGTTAGTGCGAAGCTTACCTTGAACCCTACCACTGCCATGGAAATAAGGCGAGCGGTGAGGGAACTGTGGAGAATGGCGTGGAAGCGACGTCGCGCCATCTGACCTCCTCTTGCGGTGGGAGAACAAATACTCATGTGGCTCCGCTTGGCGCTGCACCCTCACGAACTGCACACCATACTCGATCGATTCTTTATCCTATGGATGCTCGACCTTTGACATGTATGCCCACCACCTCTACCTGACTTTCGCCTGGGCGAGTCTGTCTGCTCCATCGCCCAAAGGAGATACTCGATGAACTCAAAGGACTGCGCCATGACTGCAGTTGGGGAGTACATCACCGCCCTCATCGCCGCCATCTCGCTTTTTCGCATACATTGCCACATGGCCCTCACCATCCTTGAAATATCCCAGTCGTTGTCAAACCAAGTAAGGATCTCCTTCAACCTGGCTAACTTTGCCTGGTTGCCGCCGGTGATCTGCCCGATTCGCTGCTGCATCCTCTACATAGATGTGCTTCTAAGAGGTCTGGTGTTGGTTTTGGAAGATGGCAAGAGAGATGGTGGTCTTGCAATGGAGAAGAGGGAGAGGGAGATGGTGGTTTTGCAATGAAGAAGATGGAGAGGAGAGGGGGTGGTTTTGCAATGGAGAAGAGGGAGAGGCGAGACGATGGTTTTTGAATGGAGAAGATGCAGGGGAGAGGAAATGGTTTTGCATTGGAGAAGAGGGAGAGGAGTGTGCGGTAGTGATTTAGGATTGGACGAGAGGGCCGGCGCGCAGTGACTGGATCAAAATCAAAATCAATTTACCCTTCAATTAAGAAGAGACCACACATTAACTAGTCTCCCTTGTATTCTGGGTCATATTTTGATCATGATTTTAACAAATAAAATATATGTTATACATTGCAAAAATAATATAATTTGAAAGTACATTCTGATACGAATCAGACGATAAATTTTTTGATGACATGCATTCACATTTTGCTTGTAAAATACAGTACATGGTCAAACTTTGACCCAAAATACACAAAACAAACAAATAATTCCAAGACCACCATCGCTCCTATCCTCTTCCAGTTCAAAACCACCGCCACTCCTCTCCTCTTCCAATCCAAAACTAGTGCCGCTCCTCTCCTCTTCCATTTCTAAACTACCACCGCTCCTCTCCTGTTCCAATCCAAAACTAGTGCCGCTCATCTCCTCTTCCATTCAAAAACCACCGCCGGCGAGTGAAGGTGCTATGGAGAAGTAGATCGATGGAGGAGTACCACCGATACGCGAGGATTGCATATGGAGACCCTGTGAAGCTAGCTAGGATGTTAGAGATACAGTCTTGGTTTGACAACCCGAAGCAATTAGCGGCAACGGCGACAACGATGGCCAAATATCTAGAACTGAGAGAAAGGCGGCGATACACCCGCAAGGAGTCACGCGAGAGTACATAGAGCTGCTCCTCTGGGCCATGGAGCAAACAGATTCACCGAATCCGATCGTGAGGCAGCGGTGATGGGAGTATCGAACCAAGATAGAGCGTCCACCAGGGATTGAAGGATCGAGCATCTACACGGTGCCGTTTGTGAGGGTGCCGTGGCAGAGCGAGCCGGTGGGGTCTTCGTCGATTGTACCCAACTGCAAGAGGAGAAAAGCAGTTGGTGCGACGACGCTTCTCTACCACTCTCTCCCTCGCCGTTTACCTTGCCTCATGGCGGGCTGTCTACTGCCGAGGAAAAGGAGGGACTGCCCCCCCCCCCCCAATAGTCCGAGGAGGAGCTTAGGGTTGTAGTATTTGCAGGTTGTGAATTGTGTTTTGTGTTGTATATTTTGAGAGTATTGTTAGATATGAATGTCTTTTGAATTCAAAATTGCAGTATTGAGGATATGAAGTATTTTATGAATTCTAGAGATCTTTTTTTAGCACTTTGAAAAATGTAGTTTCATATAAAATTGTAGACAATGTGATTCTTAGAGAAGAAACTGCAAGTTTAGGTTTCACATAAGAAACTGCAAGTTTCACACGCAGAGTATTTATATTAACACGCCATTTTCAAATAGAGATAACATCATGTTGGAAGTTTTATTCATGGTCAAAAATTGAACTACCAGCCAGTTAATATCATGATGATCAACATTCATGCATAGCACATCTTCATAGGATGCACAATAAAAAAGATATGTTATTTTCAAAAAGCCCACACAATGTTGAGTGTGCGAAAAATAGACAAAAGGAGGGACAAAGTTTTGGCAAGTGTTGGACGTGGTGTGCGTAGATGACAATGGGGACCCACATGTCAGTAATGGCAGAGGCAAAAATTAGGGGATAGTTTCACTGCATCACGTGGAATCGAACCCGGGCGGAACAACGGTTGGTGAGTGGAACTTGGCCACTGGGCTACTTCAGTACTTTCGCTAAAAATTGCACAACTTTTACCCTCTACTATAGCATGTCTTCGCCAGCTCCGGTGCATTCTCATCCGAGGCCTAGATGTCATCCTCTGCCTATGTGTGCTCACCGTAGCGTCGCTCCCTGTCATTGTGAACATGCTCAAAAAACAAGTGGAATCTGGAGAGGACTTTACATGAAGAGGCGGATAGTCGGGACCCACCAGGTCCATGGCCGTACGCAAGCTAGTGCCTCATTGAAAAAATACTTTCTCCTATTGCTATACTGACGGGTTTGTCAACGTAGTTACTAAAGGAGATAAATTTACAACAAAACCAGTCATCGGGGAGCTGGCATGTATCACTTATTATCAGTTGGCTAGCAAGTATCAGCTGGGTTGTGGGGTGCCTAGTCTAGGCTTTCTTTTTTAACATGTGCAACCCATGACATGCCGACTTGTAGTTTTTTAGGGCTATCATGTATTGACTGGCCTATGGGCCTCCCATCCAAGGTTTTATTGTTTCTTAAACATCTACAACCCAACTTATGTATTGTTTTGAAGAAAACGCAGAGGTCTGTTCTATTTTTCTATATAAGAATAGGAATGCCAGATCCAACTTATGTTTCCCTTCTAACTATATTATATATATTTATATGTTTTTATGTATTATTGTTATTGTCATCATATATTTAACAGATACTTACATATATAAGAAAAAATATCCCACGTCTTATTAACTTATAAAAAAATTAACAATAAAATCCTGTTTTTTTACTTTAAGGCAACGATAATCCTGGTGATTGTGTACAAAATCTTGGTAAGATTTCAAGACCACCGGAATAATAAAGAATTTATTATTTAAACATATTTATAACAAATTTCATAGCCCCTGTTTAATTTTTGATAACATTGCTGCAGCTAACCCAACATTATAATTAGAACCAGCCTAACAAAATCATGCATTTTGAGAAAGTGCAAATGGGCTATAATTTTTTAGGAAACAAATAAATGGGCCGCATGCATGCTATATTATTTGTTAACCTAGACCAGCAAATTCGTGTATTTAGAGAAAGTGCAAACCGGCTGTAGTTTTTTAGAAAAAAATAAATGGGCCGCATGGACACTACATTATTTGTTCACTCAGCCGAGCAAATGGACTATAAATTCTAAAAAAATGGATTTAATATGTGCCACATTTTCGAGGCTAAAATGTGGGCCAATAGGGCAGAGCCAACGCAAGGCATTGTCAACTTAGTCAACAAATGATCCTGATATCAGTAGCCATTGGATTTACATCCAACAACCGACATCCATCTTCAATCTCCCGTCTTCTTCCTCCGGCGCCGCTGGGACCACTTGCTCCCGCCTCTAGTTGCTAGCAGCTCTGCTTAGAACTCTTCGCTATGAAGCGCTACCCAACGGCCGGCCAGGCCATCCCTCCACCCCTACACACTTCCTATTATTCTTTGCCGACTACAGAACCACGCCGCACCAGAACCAGTTAACCCTCGTACACCTCTTCGTATGCGACTCCACTGCCGCGTCTTCCCATCTCCGGCTCGTTGTCATCCAGGGCCTCGCCGTCATCCACCACCATTGTACACTCCGCAGAGCATGGTGAACAAACGGGAGTCATCGAAAGAGGACTGTACGTGGAGAGGCTCACAACTAGGTCCACAGCCACAGCTAGGAAGTGCCTCCTTATTACGTGCAAAATTATGATTCCTCCACCTGACAGCAGGGACCCACCGGAAGGGCCACCATATTTTGTGAAAAAATGTTTCCCCCCTGACAGCTGGGACCCAACAACTACATCTTCGCACGCAAGGAAGTGTGTGCATATTATGGGCAAAAAATTATTCTTCCGCCTGACAGCTGGGACCCACCTGGTCAAACTGTACATAGGGTTGTCTGCCTGCTTGTGAACATGTACGTATGTACTGGTTGATCGGTCTCTCTGTAGTGATGAACCATGAGTAAGTAAGGAGCAGCACATGTCGTACTAGAGGCGCGGATGTAGCATGTCATGTAGTCCCGTTTATATCATGTACATGTACGTACAACCATGCTATTCGAGTGCCTACGGTCGAAACGGGGTCCTGTTGATCGGGAGGGGTATGGCGTACCACAAAACAGAGGAAACAGACTTCTGTTGGACTGCCTACCATCGAAACGGGATCTTGTTCATCGGGAGGGGTGTGGCGTACCGCAAAATGGGACTCCACGGGCTACTGTTCATCCACCATCTACTGCCTTGCTCCAGCCTCCACGGGCTACTGTTCATACACCGTCGACTTCCTCCTGCCTCCACCTGCTACTGTTCATCCACCGCGTCTTCCTCCTGCCTCCACCAACTACTATTCATCCAGCCTCCACCGGCTACTATTCAACTAGCCCTCCACAAGGTCCTATTCATCTACCCCCAACCGGCTCGGGTGTGGCGGCCTCCTCTGAATCCTGTTCATCCAGCGGCAATGACCTACTACCCTGGGGTCTTGTTCATCCAACCCCCACCGAGAAGAATTCGTCCAACCCCAACCAATTGGCTAGACTCACCATGTCTCGACTCGTTCAACCAACCCCCAACGGTCACTGTTCATCAAGAGGGAGGTTTGATTGGCTTTAGTAAGTAGCAGGAGTGATCGATCGCTCGGGTACAATTAGCAAAAGTAGTGAAGGTATCGCAAAGTTTCAGTCAGCAGCGAAGCAATCGCTCGGGTTCAATTAACAACCAGGGACCGATCGCTGAAGTTTAGTAACGTAGCTAGTGCTAACACTCAGGTTCAGTAAGCGAATGCCTCGCTCGGGTTCAGTTAGAGCCCAGCGCCTCGTGCACACGCGTACGCATATGAGAGGAACACACAAACCTCCATCATCGCTCGGCCCCGACCACCCACCGTAACCGGGAATTCCTTGAAATTTTTCTCGCCCTCGCTTCTACCATGATTTTTTCCGTCACGGACGGCCCAAAGAATGTCATACAGGTGTGTCCCCAGCCCGCCCAGGACAAAAAACCCATTTTGTGTTACGATATTTTGTCATAAAAGTAGGAGGCCACCACATATATGATGATACGTGGTTTTGTCACAATTATCGTTATAGAAGTGTCATAACCATGATAGAAAAAAATTCGCTCGGGCCAAAATGTCACGGATGTGTCTTTTTTGTAGTGATTTCCTTGAATATCGTCATAACTATGTGCTTTTCTATCAATTGCCCAATAGTAATTTGTTCACCAACCGTATGTTATGGCTCCAAAGAGAAGCCTCTAGTGAAAACTATGGCCTTCGGGTGTACTTTTATCATATATAAAAACACAAAAATACCTTGCTGCACTTTTATTTTTATTTATTTTGTTTTGCAATTTATCTATTTACCTCCCACTATGAGATTTGATCCTTGCAAATAACCGCTGAGGGGATTGACAACTCCCTTTTTTGCGTTGGGTGCAAGTATTTGCTTTGGTGTGTATGTGTGCAGGTGCTGCTAATGAGGTTCTATGTGGTTCTCCTACTGGATTGATAACCTTGGTTCTTAACTGAGGAAAATACTTATCTCTATTGTACTGCTTCATCCTCTCCTCTTCGTAGAAATCCTGACGCAACTCACAAGTAGTAGGTACTACTCTCCTATGATGGACGATTTCGTCGTTGGAGCTGCTCCGGTGAGGTGTAGCACGGCGAGGTTGAAGTAGGACAAGAGAGACAACGTTAACCTGAAGTGGGATTGTAATAGCATATCCAATAGATGATGTAAAATACATCACCAAAAAGTGTTAGATGTAAAATACTTAGCCGCTCATCTCTAAAGTTAACTGTCAAAACTGAATTTAACTGTTGGAACTGAATTTTACTGTCAGAATTGAATTTTGTAGTCGAAACTAAATTTTGCTGTCAAAACTGAATTTTACTATCGAAACTTAACACACTAGTAGTAGAGAAGCAGTGCAGTTTTGGCAACTCGAGCACTAGTGGCACAGAAGCGGTGATCTAAATTGGTAGACGCTCTAGCAGGGAATATACTACCAGAGACCAGACAGGGCAGCTAGTTGTGCAGATGCAACAACGCCTGCAGTAGCAACACGTGCGAGATCCAGAGCAGTAGCTCAGGTAGCAGCATCTCAGGTAGCAACAGGAGGTCTGCGAGCGGGAGCCGGAGCTATTGCTCGTGCAGCAACAGCATGAGCAAGAGTAGGGCATCAACACGAGCAAGAGCAAGAGCAGAGCAGCCACACGACCAAGAGCAAGAGCAGAGCAATAGTGCGAGCGAGAACCGGAGTAGGAAGAGCAGCAGCTCCTGCTGATGTGGACATCACCATCGAGGGAGCAACACCATGGCGGAGACACCATGGAGGAAGTGGTCGTTGACATCGCCGTCGATGGAGTCGTGCCATGGAGGCTCAGGATCGTTCACCAGCAACACTGTGAGATTGAATCAAGGAGAAAATGTAGCGATTAGTGTAGAAACTCTTTGGTGGCGCCGACTAGTGAGGGAGTCCTGGATTAGGGGGTATCCGGACAGCCGGAATATATACTTTGGCCGAACTATGGGACCGTGAAGATACAAGACTCAAGACTTCGTACCGTGTCCGGATGGGACTCTCCTTGGCGTGGAAGACAAGCTAGGTGATCTGATGTTAGATCTCCTTCTTAGTAACCGACTCTGTGTTACCCTAGCCTCCTCCGGTGTCTATATAAACCGGAGGGTTTAGTCCGTAGGACAAGAACAATCATAATCATAGGCTAGCTTATAGGGTTTAGCCTCTACGATCTCGCGGTAGATCAACTCTTGTAATACTCATATCATCTAGATCAATCAAGCAGGAAGTAGGGTGATTACCTCCATAGAGAGGGCCCAAACCTGGGTAAAACATCGTGTCCCCTGCCTCCTTTTACCATTAGCTTTAGACGCACAGATCGGGACCCCCTTGAGGGAGTCCTGGATAAGGGGGTATCCTGACAGCCGGACTGTGTACAACGTCTGGACTATTGAAGCGTGAAGATACAAGACTCAAGACTTCGGCCCGTGTCCGTATGGGACTTTCCTTGGCGTGGAAGGCAAGCTTGGAGATCCGGATATTATGTTTCCTTCCTTGTAACCGACTCCATGTAAACCCTAGTCCTCTCCGGTGTCTATATAAACCGGAGAGGTTGGTCCTTAGAAGGCCGATCACAATTACAATCATACCATCATAGGCTAGCTCTTAGGGTTTAGCCTCTATGATCTCGTGGTAGATCTACTCTTGTACTACCCATATAATCAATATTAATCAAGCAGGAAATAGGGTTTTACCTCCATCGAGAGGGCCCGAACCTGGGTAAACATCTGTGTCCCTTGCTTCCTGTTACCATCAGCCTTGATGCACAGATCGGGACCCCCTACCCGAGATCCGCCGGTTTTGACACCGACATTGGTGCTTTCATTGAGAGTTCCTCTGTGTCGTCGCTATCAGGCTCGATGGATCCTTCAATCATCATCAACGACTCTGCCCCGGGGAGGCTTTCCTTCCCGGACAGATCTTCGTGTTTGGTGGCTTCGCACTGCGGGCCAATTCGCTTGGCCATCTGGAGCAGATCGATAGCTATGCCCCCGGCCACCAGGTCAGGTTTGGAAACTTGAACTACCCGGCGGATATCTGCGGTGACTTAATCTCCGATGGATTCAGGCCAGCGCAAGGAGCGCCGAATAGTCACGATGAGCACGGCTTAGACTTGCTGTCGGACGATGCTCAGGATATCACCCCGGCAGAAGCCTTGGATCTAAATCCGAGGCAGGTTGCATTGCCTGAGGATGGAGGGCTGGACCCCACTTCGCAGGCCGTACCCTCATCGGCGATGGAGCCGAACATAGGCCTCACTCCCAAGGGAGCCTGTAACTCCGGATCCCCAGATTCATATCCGTTTGTAGGTTTCAGTCCGCGCGTCCCCGAGTCCACTGAGCCTGGTTGGGCTCCGGTAATGGGGTTCACCGCAGCAGACATCTTTCAGCACTCGCCCTTTGGCGACATACTAAACTCATTTAAAATTCTCTCTTTGACAGAGAATTTCAGGCCGAACTATGTCCGGCTCGAGTGGGAAGCAGGCGACGAAGAAATTCGTTACCCACCCACCACCCACTTGATAGCCACGGTTGATGATTTAACCAACATGCTTGACTTCGACTCCGAAGGCATCAACGGTGTGGACGACGATGCAGGACTAGACTGTAAAGGCACCAGCAACCCCAGCAAGTCCGAAATAAGGGACGACAGCGGGAAGCCACAGCGTAATAAAGATAAACGCCAAAACAAGGAAGAGAGCCTGGATAACACAACGCTTAATGCCGGATTCAGGGGCTCTCGACCTAACCAGGAAAATAAGCCATCTAAAGGAAGCAAAGAGGGACCGTCCGGTCTGAAAAGAGTTCTGGACAGACTGTGCGAAATTCATGGCACCCCTGACAAACCTGCGAACCACACGCATAGAGAGTGCTGGGTCTTCAAGCAGGCCGGCAAACTAAACGGCGAACACAAGGGAAGGGAAACACCAAGCGAAGACGAGGATGACCTTCGCCCACCGGACACTGGGGGACAGAAAAAATTCCCACCAAAGGTCAAAACAGTGAATATGATCCACACGACTCGCACATCCTTGAGAAAGCGCGAACGCGCCCATAAAGACGCGCGCGATATAAAGCCCATCATACCCACACCTAACTACTGGATGTCTTGTCCGATCACCTTCGATCACCTGGATGGCCGAGCTAGTATTCGGCGCGAAGGATCAGATGCCTTGGTGCTTGACCCAATAATCGATGGATACCACCTCACCCACGTCCTCATGGACGGCGGCAGTAGTCTCAATCTAATATATGAGGACACTGTCCGCATGATGGGGATAGACTCATCCAGAATCAGCAAGATTAACACCTCCTTTGAAGGGGTGATACCAGGCGTTGAAACCTACAGCAGGGGCTCTGTCATACTGAAGGTAACATTCGGCTCTCCAGGCAACTCCAGAAGCGAAGACCTACTCTTCATCATCGCACCCTTCCAAAGCGACTATCACGCAGTGCTCGGAAGAACGGCTTTCGCCCGCTTCAATGCATTGCCGCACTATGGCTACCTTACACTTAAGATGCCCGGTCCGCGTGGCGTCATCACCATTAGTGGAACAACAAAGCGCTCGTCACGCGCAGAGGAACACACGACGGCCCTCGCGGCCAGACTATAAGCGACCTCCAACATCAAAAAATATATAACTGGTCGTTAAGACCACAGACACGGTTAGACGAGTCCGGTAGCCCATATTAAACCAGGGCACCGTATATGTAATCCCATAGCGGATACCAGGGGCTATAAACACGTAATAAAGCCTCATTCTTGGATCAACCTTATTGGCAGGCCAGCATCGCATACTTAGGTTGCACTCTTCTATGAGTTTCTCTTTTCTGAAGACAACGTCCGCGCGATACCCTTCCAGGATGTGGCACAACGGAGACAAAGGCGCAGACGTGCAGCAGGGCCCCGTTCAAAAGGTTTCTTTTTAGATTAAGCCCCTGTGTAAAACTTTTCTATTGCCTCTTGTTGTTTAACCATCCCATGGGTTCCATACCCACAGAGGATACAGACGTTTTTGGCATTTCACCACGATATATTAACGCCCGTACCTGGAAACACAGGGTTTATATTGAATGGGCATTCTTGAGCTCATCATCTGTTATAAAGTCCAAATTCCTTTGGGAGTGTTCGGCGTCACGAGTTTGGCCTTATATGCATCAGCTCCGAATCATGTCTTTGGTCAAATGTTGGGTTTGCTCGGCTCCTGGGTTTGCCGCCTTATGTTCCGTTATTATCAGCTAAGGTGGCCAAAGGAGAACTACTGCGCTTGTGCCCTGGTTATTCCGGATGAGCACCTTAGTAGAGAAAGCCGAAAACTGACTGTCATGATACAACGAGAGACTGGTCAACCACTCGATGACTCATCGGAATCTTTAGGATTCCTCCGCATTAACGAAGGGACATTTCCCGGCTAGGTACATACGCGCCCGTATTCGGATGCACACGAAGGTAACAGGGGCTACATAGTAGCCCCACTTTACAATCCTGTGGCTAAGCGAAAGTGTTACAGCTATATAGTTCAGTTGCCTAGTTCGTCGTGCGATCACCTCCTTAATGGACAAAGACGTTGGATCAAGAGTGATTAAGCACATTTTTTCGCGAACACCCCCGCGTTGTATGCGTGGGGGCTGAAGCCAACGACTGCTAACTTACGGATATATATAAACGGCCGCACAGGGGACACAATCATATTTTCAGACAAACATTATAAATATAGCGTTATAATCAAAATAAACACTGTTTTTACAATGATTCGAATCATCACTCGAATAGAAGATTCTTTGGGCACTGCGCCTCTACCAGGCGGGCACCTTCTGTGACCTACGCCAAGTAGTGCCCGGCCGGATATCGGCCCCCGACCGGATCCTGAGACGCTATCATAGTGGCATCCATATCCGTCCAATACGCTTTAACGCGGGCAAGGGCCATCCTTGCACCCTCTATGCATGCTGACCTCCTCATGGCATCGATCTGAGGCACAGCCCCAAGGAACTGTTGCACCAAACCAAAGTAATTGTCTGGCTTAGGCCCCTTCAGCCAAAGATGGTCTATTACAGACCACATTGCAAGCCCGGACAGCCTGTGAAGCTCCGCTACAGCAGCCATCTTGTCACTCAACGGCAACGGGAGAGTGGGAGCATTGAACTGCGAAAAGCTTCTCCACTTCCTTCTCACCCTGATCTTTGAAGAACTCCACAACATCAGCCATACTCTTCGCCAGGTCCGCGTATGCGTCCGCCAAACTCCAGCGTCCATCCAGGGGAGTGTACTTCGGATCGAAGAACTTCGTCCGCAGCAAATAGGAGCCCCGAGCCGCAATTTTACCGCCCTGTTGAAGCTCCTCCCGCGCACCCCTGAGCTCGGTCCGTATTTGCTTGGTGGCATTAAGTGCCTTGCTCAGGTCAGCCGATTTATCCTCATGTTCCTTTTTCAGGAGCTCATGCCGGTCAGCAGCATTTTTTAACTCGATAGCCATTTCGGCTATCTATTCCTCGCTTCGGCGATGAGCATCCTGTTCGGCTCTCAAATCCTCGGCCGCCTTTAGGGTAGCCGCATTGCTCACCCGAGCTTGCTCCTTGGCTAGAGCAAGTTCCGCCCTCAGGGCCTCCACGGCAGCAACACCATCTGCAGTCTGAACATATTACATTAATACGTGCCACCTTAATATTTTCCTATGCAATGGAAAGATAGGACACATGCCTTGTGATTTATCCAGCCGCTCATTCATTAGAGTGATATCGGCATCAATCGACCCAATTTGCCTCGTCATTTCGGCAACTTCAATGGACGGGCCGGCGGCTGGACCCACAGGTAACTGCACATATTTACAATGTAAATCATTGGTTTATGATCCTCCGTTTGCTCCCTAGTGGAGACAACCAAAGTCTCAGGGGCTACTATCTATATGGTGTATTCTTCATTACATACCTCAAAGCCTCTGACAAGGCTTGTAAATGCTTCATTCAAACCACTGGTATCTGATGAAATCTTCTTGAGCACCACGCTCATTAACGAGCGGTGCTCCTCCGAGAGCGCAGCTCGCTCCAGCAAGCCCGTCAGTACGTCCGGCCGGACATCAAACTGCGCCGGACTCTTCCCATCGCCCCCCCCCCCCCCCCCCCCGTTGTAGCCAAAGGCTCTGGGTGCAGGGCGGTTGACGAATTGACTGCCAGCTTCGGTAGATCCGGAATCCTCTGTGACGACACCTCGGTGTCGCCCACTTCATGAGTCGGAGAAGGGGGTGGGGTGTCTCTCTCCATCATCTCTGGAGGAAGGTCCCCCGAAGACGAATCCCATTGAGAAGAGCTGCCAGTCGGACTGCAAAAAGTTGAATCCTGGTTATTGATCCAGGAGAAATACTGTAGTTTCAAGTTAATGATTGACTTACCGCTTAGTGGAGGGCTGGCCCGTTGGTGGGCATAACGCGGTGAGGATGGCCGTTGCGGCAGAGCCCCTTGGTGACACCTTCTTCCCTGCTTTAGGCATCTCCGTCTCCAAGTCTTCGGAGGCGGCCCTCTTCTTCCCGCGCGGCGAGGAGGCTTTAGCCTCCCCTCCCCGACTATCCTCTTTAGGGGAGGTAAACATTCCCCTGGTTCGGATGCATAGTGTGTGGAGTTCGGATTCTTCATCCCTCCCCTTGTCTTTCCCCGAGGGCATTCTGCTAAGTACCTGGTCAAGCATCTTGGCCATCGTAGGGGCGGGCGAGCCTTCGAGAAGCGGTGTCGGACACCTGATTCTCTCCGTTCTTGCTGAGCCATTCCTGGACGCGGATGATTATCAGAGCAAACAATCATGATAAATACAAAACAGGGTGTCCGGTACCAAGGCTACTTACTTGGGTATCTAGGCGATTGCAGCTTAGGCCCGCATCCTCGGTGGTGTCCGGACACATTACTTCGCGTCCGAAGAATAATTTCCACATCTCTCCGAGCTTCAAGCCAAAGAAGTGCTTGACAGTCCGCGAACCCTCCGGATTAAATTCCCACATCCGGAGAGGCCGGCGTTGGCACGACAACATCCGCCGGATTAACATCACTTGCATTATGCTGACGAGGTTAATGTCCCTCTCAAGAAGCTCCCGGATGCGATTCTGTAGTACTGGTACATCACCAGCGGGCCCCCAATTCTGTCCTACGTCTGTCCAAGACGCCAACTATGATGGAGGGCCCGAGCGGAACTCGGGGGCGGCTACCCACTTTGTGCCTCTGGGAGCCGTGACATAAAACCACCTCCGTTGCCATACATTGGATACTTCTGGGAAAGAACCCTCTGGCCATGGGGAATCGGCATTTTTGCTTATTACAGCACCTCCGCACTCCACATGTCGCCCCTCGATCATCTTCGGCTTCACATTGAAGGTTTTGAGCCATAAGCCGAAGTGTGGCGTGACGTGGAGAAAAGCCTCGCACACGATAATGAACGACGAGATATGGAGGATAGCATCTGGAGCCAGATCATGAAAATCCAACCCATAATAGAACATGAGCCCCC
The DNA here is from genome assembly GCA_963921465.1 of Triticum timopheevii. Taxonomy (NCBI): domain Eukaryota; kingdom Viridiplantae; phylum Streptophyta; class Magnoliopsida; order Poales; family Poaceae; genus Triticum; species Triticum timopheevii. Next base: position 300,219,632 of record OY997274.1, read on the forward strand.
TCACGAAGGGATGGAGGGTGAAACCCAAACCGCGGAGGAAGTGGGGGACGAACACGACACACTCATTGGGCTCCGGCGTAGGGATGACCTGCCCTAGAGCAGGAAGCCTGTGCTAGATATCGGCGGTCAGGTATCCGACCTCCCTAAGCTTTGCAATGTCCTTCTCTTCAATCGAGGAGGCCACCCACCGGCCTTGAGGGTCAGATCCGGACATATTGGAGGTTCCGGGGGTTGAAGCTTAGGTTTTGGGTGTTAGAACTCGAGGTGCGAGAAGGCGCGACGAAGGTGAAAAAGAGGCCTAGGTCTCGACCCCTTTATAAAGAAGGTGAATATATAGAGTCCCCGGTGTGACCGTTTGAGGCCTATCGAAAAACACAGGGAGTTATACCAACAGCCATCGTGGGGTCACGCACGCCCATATTGATGGAAAATCCCGTAATAAGAGGAACACGATCTCTGCCTCGATGAGATGTGTCAATAAAACCAGCTCGTAACATGAGTCAAGTTGGGGTAGGAAACGCCGATTCGCGTTGGACCAGGCCATGATGCAAGGGCACGACGCATGAAGATTGCCAGCAAACCAGATTTATACCATGTGAAGATCATCCTGCAGATCCGGACACGGTCTACGTGTCCGATAACTACTTTGGAGTATACGAAGAAGCAACTCGCCTTGCAATGCCGAAGACAATAATGCATGCTAGACTCATCGTCATTGAAGTCTGGTTCAGGGGATACTGAGGGAGTCCTGGATAAGGGGGGTATCCGGACAGCCGGACTGTGTACAACGTCTGGACTATCGAAGCGTGAAGATACAAGACTCAATACTTCGGCCCGTGTCCGGATGGGACTTTCCTTAGCGTGGAAGGCAACCTTGGTGATCTGGATAATATGTTTCCCTCTTTGTAACCGACTCCATGTAAACCCTAGTCCTCTCCAGTGTCTATATAAACTGGAGAGGTTGGTCCTTAGAAGGCCGATCACAATTACAATCATACCATCATAGGCTAGCTCTTAGGGTTTAGCCTCTACGATCTCGTGGTAGATCAACTCTTGTACTACTCATACCATCAATATTAATCAAGAAGGAAGTAGGGGTTTACCTCCATCGAGAGGGCCCGAACCTGGGTAAACATCTGTGTCCCTTGCTTCCTGTTACCATCAGCCTTGACGCACAGATTGGGACCCCCTACCCGAGATCCGCCGGTTTTGACACCGAAACCCCTACCCGAGATCTGCCGGTTTTCACACCGACATTGGTGCTTTCATTGAGAGTTCCTATGTGTTGTCGCTGCAAGGCTCTATGGCTCCTTCAATCATCAACAACAACGCGGTCCAGGGTGAGACTTTTCCGCCCGGTCAGATCTTCGTGTTCGGAGGCTTCGCACTGCGGGCCAATTCCCTTGGCCATCTGGAGCAGATTGACAGCTACGCCCGTGGCCATCAGGCCAGCTTCAAAAACTTGAACTACACGACCGATATCCGCGGAGACTTGATGTTCGACGGATTCGGGCCTACGCCAGGAGCGCCGAACAATCACTACGAGCACGGCTTAGACCTGCTGTCAGACAATATTCGGGATATCGCACCTGCAATAGCTCCAGACCTAAATCCGTGGCAGATCGCGTCGTCCGAGGGAGGGTGGATGGACCCCGCCCCGGAGGCCGCATACTCATCGGTGGTAAAGCCGAACACAGACTCCACCCCCAAGGAAGTCCGTGTCACCGGACCCCCGGACTTGTGTACGGCTGTAGGCTCCAGACCGCGCACCTTCGGGCCCACTGAATTCGGGTGGGCTCCGGTAATGGAGTTCGCCGCTGCGGATGTCTTCCAGCACTCGCCCTTCGGCGACATGCTGAATTCATTAAGGTCTCTCTCTTTGTCAGGAGACTGTTGGCCGAACTATGTCCGGCTCGAGGGGGAAGCAGGCGACAAAGAAATTCGTTGCCCACCCACCACCCACTTCATAGCCACTGTTGATGACGTAACAGACATGCTTGACTTCGACTCCGACGACACCGACGGTTTGGATGTCAGCGCAGGGGACGATTTCGAACCACCGCCCACGGGGCGTTGGACTGCCACATCATCATATGATATATACATGGTGGACACACCTAAGGAGGACGAGGGCGACAAAAAGGACACAACGGAGGATAAAGCCCCGGACAAAAGCCATAACGACGACGCAGACGCCGCTCTAAGTCCAGCCACAGTAAAAATAGCGATAACAGCGCTAGAAAGATCGACACTCCAGTCAACTCCAAAGGCAACAACGACCATATGGACCCAGCGATGGAGCAGGATGAGCTAGGTCACGCCGAACACAGCCCGGAGCAGACGCCCGATCACAGCGATCCCGAGGGCCGAACTCATCAACTTGCCTCGGGAGAAGAGCACAGTCCGGACGACGATGCATTCATCATCCCGGAAAAACGTTTGGAACGAGATAACCTCGACAAAAGGCTTATGGACACTGCGAGAAGCCTAAAGAAGCAGAAGCAAAGGCTTAAGGTCGCGCAGGAAATGCTCGACCGCAGATGGAATAAAGTGCTAGACACTGAAGAAAAATATGGCTACGATCGCCACACAAAGAGCTACCCAAAGCGCAAGCTGCTGCCAGAATTCGACGATGAGGCCATTCCGCCGAAGAACAATACAGCCAGTAGGCCGGACCAACCACTTCATGACACAATAGAGCCGCTACTGACACCACACACGATTTACGTGAGCTCCTAGACAAAAAGGCTGGCGCGACCAGGTCCATCTATGGATCTAGAGGACATGCTCCAACGCAGGATTATGGTCACCAAAACGATTAGACTGATCGACTACCAGTTCGGAATCAACACCGGACACAACAACAGTCGACAGCATGCCATAACATGTCCAGATACAGAGGGGCGGCGCACCCTCTGTGCTTCACCGAAGAGGTACTGGATCACAAATTTCCACAGGGATTCAAACCTGTGAACATAGAGGCATACGACGGAACGACAGACCCTGGGGTCTGGATTCAGGATTTTATCCTTCATATCCACATGGCTCGTGGGGACGACCTCCACGCCATCAAATACCTTCCCCTCAAGTTAAAGGGACCAGCTCGGCACTGGTTGAAAAGCCTCCCCGAAAATTCAATCGGAAGTTGGGAGGAACTTGAGGACGCTTTCAGGGCCAATTTTCAAGGGACCTATGTTCGACCTCCAGAAGCTAACGATTTAAGTAACATAATTCAACAGCCCCGAGAGTCCGCCCGTAAGCTTTGGAACAGATTTCTCACTAAGAAGAATCAAATTGTCGATTGTCCGGATGCCGAAGCCCTAGCGTCTTTGAAGCACAGTATCCCAGACGAGTGGCTCACCAGACACCTCGACCAAGAAAAGCCGAGGATGATGGCAGCTTAAACAAGCCTTATGACCCGCTTTTGCGCGGGTGAAGACAACTGGTTGGCCCGTAGAGGCACCAGCGACCCGGGCACATCCGAAATTAGGGATGGCAACGGGAAGCCACGGCGCAATAAAAACAAGCTTCGAAACAAGGAAGAAAGCCTGGACAACACGATGGTCAATGCTGGATTTAGGAACCCGATCAACAAAAGAAGCCATTTAAAGGCAACAAATAGGGACCCACCGGCCTGAACAAAGTCCTGGACAGATTGTGCCAAATTCATGGCACCCCCGAAAAACCTGCGAACCACACTCACAGAGAATGCTGGGTCTTCAAGCAGGCTGGAAAGTTAAATGCCGAACACAAGGGAAGGGAAAAGACCAAGTGAAGACGAGGATAAGCCTCGCTAGCCGAATACTGGGGGATAGAGGTAAAAACAGTAAACATGATCTACGCGACTCACATACCCAAGAGAAGGCGCAAACGCGCGCTCAGAGACGCATACGGTGTAGAGCCCGTCGCCCCCAAACTCCACCCTTGGTCGGCCTGCCCGATCACCTTTGATCACAGGGACTACCCGACTAGTATGTGGCACGGAGGATCGGCTGCCTTGGTGCTCGACCCAATAATCTATGGATACCATCTCACTCGTGTCCTCGTGGACGGTGGCAGTAGTCTGAATCTAATATATCAGGACACTGTCCGCAGGATGGGGATAGACCCATCCAGAATCAGCCAAAGTAACACCACCTTTGACGGGGTGATACCAGGCGTTGAGGCCCGCTGCAGGGGCTCCCTCGTATTAGAGGTGAAATTCGGTTCTCCAGGCAACTTCAGAAGCGAAGAATTACTCTTCACCATCGCTCCCCTCTGAAGTGGTTACCATGCATTGCTTGGAAGAATGGCCTTCGCTCGCTTCAACGCAGTACCGCACTACGCCTACCTTAAACTCAAGATGCCCGGTCCACGTGGCATCATCACCATTAGCGGAAATACAGTGCGTTCCTTACGTACGGAAGAGTATGCGGCGGCTCTAGCAGCCGGACACTAAGCGGCCTCTCCTATCAGAACGCTTGATCGGTCGTTAATACCACGGACACGGTTAGACGAGTCCAGCGCACCACCGTCGGTAAGAGCCCAGATAAACCTGAGCTGGGTGCTATACGCGTAATCCCATAGAGGGCACCAGGGGCTGCAAACACGCAATAAAGCCCACCTTTTGGCTTGACCTTATAAACAAGCCAATGTCTTACACTTCTACTATCCATTGATAATAACCAACTCTTCGCATGCTTACGTCATACTCTTTTACATGAGTTTTCCTTTCTACCGACACCATTTGTGCGATACCCTCCCAGGACACGGCACAACAGAGATAAAGGCGCAGACGCGCAGCAGGGCCCCGCTCAAAGATTTCTCTTTAGATTAAGCCCCTGTGTAAACCTTCTTTCTTGTCTCTTGTTGCTTGACATCCCATGGGTACTCAATACACCCACATGGGATACTGGCATTATTGGCATTTCGCCACGACAGACTAATGCACGTACCTAGAAATAAGGGGTTCATAATCAAGGGTGCTACTCAGCCCAGTATATGTTATAAAGTCCAAATACCTTCGGGGGTGTTCGGCGTCGTGAGTTTGGCCTTATATGCATCAGCTCCGAATCATGTCTTTGGTCAAATGTTGGGTTTGCCTAGCTCCTAGGTTTGCCGCCTTACGTTCCACTTCTATCGGCTAAGGGGGCCAAAGGAGAACTACTACGATTGTGCCCTGGTTATTCCGGATGAGCACCTCAGTAGAGAAAGCCGAAAACTGACTGTCATGATATAGCGAGAGACTAGTCAACCACCCGAGGACTCATCGGAATCGATAGGATTCCTCTGCATTAACGAAGGGCTGTTTCCCGGTCATGTACACACGCGGCCGTATCCGGATGCAGGCGAAGGTACCAGGGGCTACATAGTAACCCCACCATCAAACTCCTATGGCTAAGTGAAAGTGTTAAAGCTATATAGTCCGGTTGCCTAGTTCAACGTGCGAGCACCTCCTTAATGGACCAAGACGTTGGATCAAGTGTGATTAAGCACATTTTTGCGAACACCCCCGCATTGTATGCGTGGGGGCTAAAGCCAATGACTGCTAACTTTCAAGTTATATATACATCAAATGGCCGCATAGGAGGCACAATAACAGTTTCGGGTGAAAGTATAAACATAGCCTCTATAATTAAAATACAATTGTTTTCACAACGGAACGATTTGTCACTCGAACATGACACTCTTCGAGCATTGAGCATCTATTATACGAGCACCTTCTGTTACCTGCTCCAAGTAGTGCTCGGCCGGATCTTGGCTTCCCGCCAGATTCTGGGTTGCAATGATGGTGGCCTCCATATCTGCCCAATATGTTTTAACACGGGCAAGAGCCATCCGCGCACCCTCTATGCATGCCAACCTCTTCATGGCATCGATTTGTGATACAGCGCCAAGGAATTGTTGCACTAAACCAAAATAACTATCCGGCTTCGGACCCTTTGGCCATAGATGGTCTATTACAGACCTCATTGCAAGACCGGACAACCTATGGAGCTCGGCCACAGTGGCCATCCTTCCACTCAATGGCAACAGGCACGTTGGAGCATTGAATTGCGACCAGAACAACCTTTTTACTTCACTACCTTTTTGATCCTCGAAAAACTTGGACGCATCAGCCATACTTTTTGCCAGATCTGCATACGCGTCTACAGCGCTCTAGCGCCGATCCAGAGGAGCGTACTTTGGATCTAAGAACTTCATCCGCAACAAATAGGGGCTTCTAGCCGCGATTTCTTCGGCCTGTTGAAGCTCCTCTCGCACATCCCTAATTTCGGAACGCGCCTCCTTGGTCGCATCAAGGGCCTTCTTCAGGTCAGCCAACTTCGCCAATTCTCCTTTTCAAGGAGCTCATACCGGCCGGCGGTGTTTTTCAGCTCCACAGCCATATCAGCTATTTTATCTTCGCTTCAGCGATGAGCATCCTGTTTGGCTCTCAACTCTTCGGCCGCCTTTAGGGCAGCCACATTGCTAGCCCGGGCTTGTTCCTTGGCTAGGGCAAGCTCCGCCCTCAGGGCCTCCACGGTAGCAGCTCCGCCTGCAGTTGAAGCATATCACATTAACATTATGCTCCTCTTTATATTTCCTATAAAAAGAAGAAAAATGGAGCACATACTCTGTGACTCGTTAAGCCGCTCATTCACAAGCGTAATGTCGGCGTCCACAACTCCAATCTATCGCCTCAGTTCGGCGACTTCAGCGGTCCGGTCTGCTGCCGGACCCTTCGTCACCTGCGCATGAATGCAGTGCGATCATTACTTAAGAGTGTGATCGTCCGTTTGCCGCCTAGGGCTGGCAACCAGAGTCTCAGGGGTTACTATCTATACGGAGCACACCTAGCGCGTGCGCTATAACCAAAAAAATTATGTATTTCATTATATATCTCAAAGCCTTTGAGCAGGCTCGCAAAAGCTTCATTCAACCTGCTTGTGGCGGATGAAATATTCTCAAGCACCGTGCCCATTAATGAACGATGATCCTCCGAGAGAGCAGCTTGCTCCAGAAGGCCCGTTAGCGTGTCCGGCCGGTCGCCGGACTGTGCCCCCCATTGGAGTCGAACGCTCCGGGCTCAGGGTGGCCGAAGTATTAGCTTCTGGCCTCGGCGAATGAGGCGGGGAGGCAGGTGGGGTTTCGCTCTCCATCATCTCCAGAAGAAGATCCCCCGAAGACGAACTCTGTCGAGAAGAGCTACTAGCCGGACTGCAAAGAATGGATCCTGGTTATTGTTCTTGGAGGAGGAAGCAGTAGCTTTGTATTTACGATTAACTTACAGTTCGGCTGAGGGCTGGCCCGTTTGCGGGCATGGCGCGGTGAGGACGCCCTCTGGGGCAGGGCACCCTGGTGAAGTTTTCTTCCCTTGTCTAGGCACCTCCGTCTCCAAGTCTTCGGAGGCGGCCCTCTTCTTCCCGCGGGGGGAGGAGACCGTAGATTCCCCTCCCCGACTATCCTCCTTCATGGAGATAGTAATTCCCCTGGTTTCAATGTGCAATGTGTGAAGCTCTGCTTCTATGTTCTTCCCTTTGTCTTTCCCCGAGGGCACTTGACTTAGCACACCACTAAGCATATTGGCTATGGCAGGACTAGGCGAGCCTTCGAGAAGCGGTGCGGGACACCTGATTCTCTCCGCCTTGCTGTGCCAATCCTGGCCGCGGATGGTTTTCAGAATAATGTTATGATAAATATAAATGAAGTGTTCGGTTTCTAGGTTACTTACTTGGGTATCTGGGCGGTTGCAGCTCAGGCCCGCATCCTCGGTGGTGTCCGGACACTTTACCTGTGGTCCGAAGAATAACTTACACATCCCTTCGAGCGTCATGCCGAAGAAGTGCTGAATAGTTTGCGGGCCTTCCGGGTTGAATGCCCACATCCAGAGAGGCCGACGTTTGCACGGCAAGATTCGTCGGACTAGCATTACCTGAATTACGCTGACAAGACTGATGTCCCTCTCAAGAAGCTCCCTAATGCGGCTTTGAAATGTCGTTACGTCATTAGCACGCCCCCAATCCAGTCCCACGTTGGCCCACGACACCAGTTGAGGCGGAGGGCCGAGCGGAAGTAGGGGGCAGCCACTCACTTTGTGCCTCTGGGGGCCGTGACGTAGAACCACCTTTGCTGCCATAGATCGGGCACCTCCAGGAAGAAGCCCTCTGGCCATGGGGCGTCGGCGTTTCTGCTTATTGCAGTGCCTCCGCACTCCGCGTGCCGCCCCTCGATCACCTTTGGCTTTACGTTGAAGGTCTTGAGCCATAAGCCAAAGTGCGGGGTGATGTGGAGGAAGGCTTCCCATACGACGATAAACGACGAGATGTGAAGGATGGAGTCCGGAGCTAGATCATGAAAATCTAGCACATAATAGAACATGAGCCCTCCCACAAAGTGATCGAGCGTGAAGCCTAAGCCACGTCGGAAGTGAGAAACAAATACGACGCTCTCGTTTGGCTCGGGAGTAGGGATGACCTGCCCTGGAGCAGGAAGCCTGTGCTTGATGTCGGCGGTCAGATATCTGACCTCCCTAAGCTTCGCAATGTCCTCCTCTGTGACAGAGGAGGCCATTCACCAGCCTTGAAGGTTGGATCCGGACATGATTGAAGATCTAAAGTGCCTAAGCTTGGGCTTCGGGTGTTGGAACTCAAGAGGCGAAAAGGCGCAAGCGTGGTAGGAAAGAGGGATAGGCCTCAGCCCCTCTATAAACGGGGAGAATATCAAACGTCCTCAGCATAACCGCTTGGGACTTGCCTAAAAACACGGAGTCATACCAACAGGCGTAGTGGGGTTGCCCGCGCCCGTATTGATGGGAATCCCGCAATAAGGGGAACACGATCTCTGCTTCGACGAGGCGTGTCAATAAAACCGCCTTGCAATGCAGGTCGTGGTAGGCCGAGGAAAACCGGTTCGTATTAAGCCAGGCCGCAGCGTGAGGGCACACCACAGAAAATTGTCAGCCGATTAGATTTGTAAAATGTCATGCTCTCTACGGTGGTGTGCGGAAATTATCTCACGGAGCTGGATACGATCTTTAATCTACTTTGGAGTGTTCGGGGATGGAACCCGCCTTGCAATGACAAACACAAACTGCGCGCCGGACTCATCGTCATTGAAACCTAGTTCAGGGGCTACTGAGCGAGTCTTGGATTAGGGGGTATCCGGACAGCCGGACTATATACTTTGGCCAGACTGTGGGACCATGAAGATACAAGATACAAGACTCTCCCTGGCGTGGAAGACAAGCTAGGCGATCCGGATGTTAGATCTCCTTCTTAGTAACCGACTATGTGTAACCCTAGCCTCCTCCGGTGTCTACATAAACCGGAGGGTTTAGTCCGTAGGACAAGAACAATCATAATCATAGGCTAGCTTCTAGGGTTTAGCCTCTACGATCTCGCGGTAGATCAACTCTTGTAATACTCATATCATCAAGATCAATCAAGCAGGAAGTAGGGTATTACCTCCATAGAGAGGGCCCGAACCTGGGTAAAACATCGTGTCCCCTGCCTCCTGTTACCATTAGCTTTAGACACACAGATCGGGACCCCCTACCCAAGATCCGCCGGTTTTGACACCGACAACTAGGCCTTAGCTTCATCCGAGGAATCGGTGATGGTGTTGTGATTCCGGTGGTGCAGGTGAAGACGGCGATGTGGGAATGGAGGTGGCGTGATAGACGAGGTGAACATCGGGGCAGGTCCTTGGAGGTGGAGGATGGGGCGGCTGAACCAGTGGGATGACGAGAGCGACGACGGATCCTCATCCAGTGCAGTGGATGAGGGGCATAGAGCTATTGCAGTGGACAATGTCATTGTGAAGAGGCTCCGGCTGGGTGGAGGACAGAGCAGGGTGGGGGTTCGTGGGTTTTGGTGGCCTAGATGTACAAATTGGGGATGGGAGGGGAACCATGGCTTAGGGATGTGCTTGTCCAAAATGTGGGGTAATTTACAAAAGTACCCCTACCCGTTTGGACCATGGTCCAAACGCGACAGTACAATCAGAGACCCTTCGACAAAACTGTGTGCGATGCATTAATCGCAAACGGTGGTGTAAGAAAAGCATCCAAAATTATACGGATTGTTTGCGATGGCACATACATCAAACACGATTCATATCAAAGTTGCGTGTGCAATGTGTGGCATACGGTTAATCCATACAAACTATTTGCGATGATTGAGAACAATAGAGACAACCAGCCAGATGAGGGTGTGTGTGTGATATACAACAAACAATTGACTGGGTTGAACTGTCTGTGATTAGGCAAAACAATAGAAACTGTCAGCCAGATCAAGGTGTGTGCAATGGAGGACATATAGTTCACTCGGATGAACTGTTTGCGGTGAGCCAAGACAACATAAATAGTCCAACTGAATAAGATGTCTATGATATGCGGCAAACAAGTCCGTAATCAGAAATGTGTGCGAAGACCGATAATAACATAGATGATTGCTGCTAATAAGCCGTGTGATTTGCTCTGTCTAGAAAAGAACAACATATATATAACTTAAATAAACATCCTACATAAGTGACTATACAAATCATTCGCACACACCTCAATAAACAACTGCATTCATTCTAAACTAGGAGAAATGACCATCTAGTCATCTACTTCTTGTGATGCTCCCGCCATTGCTCTGTTGCTTGATCCCTCATCTAGGGTACGGCGAAGACACTTCCTCATGTAAACGATTTGCATGTACATCTCGTAGCTTTTGTACGCGTCCTTGGCCGCGTACTTCACATGTTCTTCATCCAATCTCTGATCAAAGGCACTGTGTCAGGCGTTCTTGTCCTTCTTGCTCTCATCCTTCATCTTCATGTATAGGGGTCGATGATGGCCGAGGCGAGGTCAACCAGGGAGTTCTGTTTGTTCTTGGTGTTGCACTAGAGCTTGTAGTGGTCACGTATGTTGACAAGATTCTTTGGTGGTGTCCACCTTAGCGAAGCTGTAGTCGGGGCTGTTGATAAACCTGGCAGAACGCTCGCAAGGCCTTGTGGCCAGGTGGTAGTGGTAGATGAGGACATCATGTTTCACACACACCTAGGTAACGACAACCTTTTGATCATGCTCGGCAAGACCGCTGGTGAACTCGAGGTCAAAGCTGACCACTTGGTACTTGCCTTAGCAAGCAACCGCTCCATGGTTTGGATGGAGCTCTCCACCGAGACCAGCTCATTCGTGTACAACACCGAGAGGTCCTTCCCCCTCACATGGTGTCCACTATGTGATGCATGGTGAACTGCCCCTTGTTGTCATCGTCGGCCGCTCAGAGCGCCATTGGAGACATGGGGAGCGCCATTGGAACCGCTGGATATCCTCTCTATATATGTTGTCGTGGGTGTGCTTATTGTGTCGTCTGGCATGAGAGATGAAGGTCGATGGCCGCAGGAATTAATGGGGTCCAGGCAGCCTAGATTCTTGGCACGTCCACATGGCAGTTTTTGCAGCGGGTAACTGCATCATGGTACCGCGCCCGGCACAACCGCATGCATAATCGCATCACGAACGTATGTGATCATGTGCCGGCCCCAAACATTGGCAACACATGCGGAGGGACACGGGCAGAGTGCACGGTAGGATGCGCGCAGAGCACACCGCGGCCGCCTCAACCGCGAGCAACCATACAGATAGAGCATTTGAACACGTAGGGACTGGTCGTCTACAAGCCAATCGGAAGTTGTGAGCCGGCGGCATGATGTGAAACTACATCATGTACCATATCACACGATATCGAACAAATCGTTCGTGACGCTGCATAGAGAGTTGCCATGTGCTACTTCATCTGTCTTGGTCTATTAGTCCCCTTTATATTCAGTGCCATATGTTGACCTTAAATTTAACTAACAAAATGTTACTGCATGTTATAAAAATAATATAATTGGAAACTATGTTCAAATATGAACACAATGATATAATCTTTGGCGACATGCATTCGTATTGTATTAGTTAAATCTCTAGTCAAAATTTGGCAAAAAAATACAAAGAGGAATTAGAATCCGGGAAGGAGGTAGAAGGTAATTAAATCGCAAACACTTTTTTATTAACCATATGTGTACGTGTCGTTTCGTCCTCCTCCCGCACATCTTATCACCCCATTGCCGCAAACGGCTTCGAGCACAAGCTTGAACAGCGTGTAGGCGTTCTTTTGGCCAAACGGTGGCTTGAAGTGGCGCCAATGAATCGTCGGTGAGCCCGTTCCTGCGCAACCGCGAACATTCCTGCGTATAGCCGCGCAAGCTTCCCACCTGACTTGGCGAAATCCCCCAAAATCCCAATTCTTACCGGCTTGCTATATAAAGCCTAAAGACCGGCGAGTCCTACGCTGCATTTCCCCCTCCCTCACTGTAGCTTATCTCGTCTGCTTCTCCCACAATCGCCAATGGCACCGGTCTGTCGTCGTCGCTCAACCACTCCACCGTCATTAGTGGATAGCTCCAGCCGGGAGGCTGCACCGCGGCGGCGGCACAGTCCCTGACATAGTGTAGTGCACGTGGCATCCCTATTGGGTGCATGCAACACCCACCACACGCTCCGCCGCCCTGCCAGTCGGCAGCTATTTCAGGCCACCATTGCCGCCTCCCCACCGTCTGCGCCGTGGCCGCCACACCACCGTTGACAGCCAAGGCCATCGCCCGCTCTGCCACCATGGCCTAAAGGCGGGAGGTGGCCGTCGTGGCCGCCAACTCACTGTCGGCCACTGTGTCCATCACCAGCTCCACCACTGTGGCCCGAAGGTGGGAGGTGGCAGTCTGCCGCCACCCCACCGTCGGCCGCTGTGGCCGCCAGCCCACCTTCGACTGTCGGTGTCATCACCCACTCCGCCACCGCCGCCCTAAGGCGGGAGTTGGAGGTGGAGCCCCACATGTGGGTCAGCGACCTTGTGCGCTAAATTAAGTTCCTGTGGGCGGAGGAGGAGGAGCGTCTGGTCGAGCACGCAAAGAATCCTACCGCCACTGTGGTCACAACACATGCCGCCGCAGAGGCGCAGAATGAGGAGATCTACGAGGAGACCCACCGCTTTGAGAGGGGTCGTGTGGAGCGGTAGAGGCCGTTCGAGGTGAGCGTCGCTAAAGTTGCAGCAGCGGCAGGCACCAGATTCCAGTTGTCCAGCTCTTCAGTAGGCTCCTCCTCCACTGCCTCTTACTGAGTGTGCTCGGCAGAGGAGAGGCTATTAAAAATAGTACAAAGCCGCTCCGTGGTACTTGTATTTAGGGGCTATTTTGTTTAGTTCATCTGACTATAGATGTGGTTGAATTGTAGAACGTACTTCAAATTAGCTAGTATATGTAGTTGAACTAGCTATTTTAGTACGTGGTTGGCAACAATTTTGGAAAGTTTGGTCGGTTCAACTTCTGAGTTTAACTGTTTGTATAAAGAATGGCTGCTTAATCTATGAATGAAATCTATGCTTACTGAATTTTATTTGCAAAAATTAGATAGTGCCAGTAATTTTTAGCTACAAATTTTGACAAATGGCAGTGTTGCAAGGTTGACATAGGGCAATGTAACTAGATCGACAAATGTAATATTTCCAGTTTGACAAATGGCAATGTACCCAATATGACATATGCAAATCTTACCAAATTGTCTATACGTGGTTGCATGCGGGTCTTCCGAAAAAATCGTTTGCATTGAAGGGATGTACAAATCATCTGTGCCAGATTTCCTCTTGGCTTAGTGGCGAAGGAACCATAGCTCTCGCTTTGCATACCGCCTTCAATCTAAACTATTTGTGATGAATGCAAAAATCCTGCGCGGCAAATTTTCCCTTGGCTTACTGGGAATGACGATAGCTCTCGCTTTGCATATGGGTACTCTATCTAAAACGTTTGTGATGAAGAGCTACACAAATCCTGCGCGACACATTTTCCCTTGGCTTTCTGGGGAAGTTGTCAGTTTTCATATGGGTGTTCTATCTAAAAAGTTTGTGATGAGTGTTTTAAATATAAAAACCATTGAGTTTTTTAAATTGTTTCATAAGTCTGTACATTCAGAGAGAAAAACGCAAGTTTGTTCAATCCATAGGTTTCATTCAGTCACACTATGACTTTATATTCATACGACCGAGATACATTATTTTAACCCAACAAACTAATTCTGGCAGCAGCGTAGGCGGCGTGCCATGCCCGCGTTTTCGTTGTCGTCCCCCGGGCCGCCATTGATGAAGTCTTCAAGGCAGCACAAAATGTTGTTCACTTGGAAATCAAACATCCTGTCATTGCGCGACCGATGGGTGGGGCGTGAGAGGAAGGAAACTCGCGGCGCTGCGAGGTAGCGGTCGACCGCAGTGTCCCATGACGCTAAGGGGGGTGCGTGCACAGGCACGGGCTCGGCTGGTCCAGGCAAACGCACGGGGACCAGCGCCACGGTGGGTGCAGGGGCGCACTGATATGTCTCCAACGTATCTATAATTTATGAAGTATTCATGCTATTATATTATCATTCTTTGATGTTTTACAATCATTTATAGCAACTTTATATCATTTTTTGGACTAACCTATTAACGTAGTGCCTAGTGCCAGTTGTTGATGTTTGCTTGTTTTTTACATCGTAGAAAATCAATACTGAACAGAGTCCAAACGCAGCGAAACTTTTTGGAGAATTTGTATGGACTAGAAGGAACAACATGGGCCAAGAAGTACCAGAGGGGTGCCCCGAGGAATGCACAACACACCTGGGTGCGCCTGGCCCCCAAGCGCGCCCTTGTGGGTTGTGCCCACCTCGGTGGCCTCCAGCACTGCCTCTTCACCCTATAAATTCCAAAATATTCCAAAAACCCTAGGGGAGTCGACAGATCAGAAGTTCTGCCACCGCAAGTATCTGTAGCCACAAAAAACCAATCTAGACCCCGTTGCGGCACCCTGCCGGAGGGGCAAATCATCACGGGTGGCCATCTTCATTATCCCGGCAGCCACCATGATGAGGAGGGAGTAGTCCACCCTCATGGCTGAGGGTTTGTACCAGTAGCTATGTGTTTAATCTCTCTCTCTAGTGTTCTTGAGATGTCACGATCTTGATGTATCACGGGCTTTGTTAACGTAGTTTTATCATATGGTGTTTCCCCTCTCTATCTTGTTGTGAATTGAGTTTCCCCTTTGAGATTTCATTTTATCACATTGAATACTTTTATGGATTTGAGAGCACTTGATGTATGTCTTGCTATGAATACCCATGGTGATAATGGGGGTATCATATTGATTCACTTTATAAGTGTTTTTGCACTCAACTCCTGACATTGGGGTAATTTATGGATAGGGTTTGATGCATGTTCTCATTTTTGTTTCTCCGATAGAAATCTTGGGGCACTCTTTGAGTTTCTTTGTGTTGGATTGAGTATTATGAATCTAAAATTGTTTGATGCATATCGTATAATCAACTCGTGGATACTCACGGTGACATTGGAGTATCTAGGTGACATTAGAGTTGGTTGATGTGTATGATATGGTGTTATTTTAGTACGAACTCTTGGTTAGATCGATTGGAAATAATAGATTGGTGTTTTTTTAGTACGAACTCTAGGATAGATTGATCAGAAAGAATAGCTTTGAGGTTGTTTCGCACGCTACAAACAATTTCTTCTTATGTTCTCTGCTAGATAAGAACTTTGGTTCTTCATCGCACGTTGAGGGATGGCTATATGATCCAATTATATTAGCATTGTTGAGAGATTGCACTAGCGAAAGTATGGACCCTAGGCCTCATTTTAAGCATTGCAATATCATTTGTGCCTCGTTTTATCAATTTCTACCTTGCTGTTGTTATTGTTCCTATTACGAAAATCAATATCTACTATTATTACTATGCTTTTATTACCATCTCTTCGCTGAACTAGTGCGCCTATACAAATTACCATTATACTTGGTGTGTTGGGGACACAAGATATTTTTTGTTATTTGGTTGCAGGGTTGTTTGAGAGAGACCATCTTCATCCTACGCCTCCCAAGGATTGATAAACCTTAGGTCATCCAGTTGAGGGAAAATTGCTACTGTCCTACAAAACTCCATCCTGGGAGGCCCAACATGAGTCTACAAGAACAAGTTTATTAGTAGACATCAAGCTATTTTCTAGCACCGTTGCCAGGGAGGTGAGAGCATGAAGGTATATCTTTAGATCTTTCAATTGAATCTTTTAGTTTGTTTTTTTATCACTAGTTTGGTTTATAAAAGAAACCTACAAAAAATGGAATTGAGGTTACACCATATTATTCATCTTTATAATGTCTTTCGTGAAAATGATGGAAAGGTAAATTGTGCTCAATTGATAGAAGAAGAATTCTATAAAATGGTTGGCATAAAATCTTTGAATGATGAGCGTGATTGCAATGTTAATAGTATGAATTCTTTGAACATCCATGATGCTAGTGATATGCAAAGCTATAACTTGGGGATGCTATGTTTGATGAAGATGATATTTTTAGTCCCCCAAGTTTTGATGAGAATATTTATTATGAGGATTGCATGCCTCCTATTTATGATGATTATATTGATTAAAGTGGATTTGGTGAGGTCATGAATTTAATTAATGATGAATCCACCACTTTGGAAGAGGTTTCAATTGACTATGATAAAAAAGTTCCTATCTATGATGATTATGGTGATGACATGCATGCTATAAAGAATAATTATAACCATGAAACTTGTCATCATGATTTTAATGTTCAACTTGATTATGTCAATAAAGTATCACATGATAGTTATTTTGTTGAGTTTGCTCCCACCACTATTCATGAGAATAAATTTGCTTATGTGGAGAGTAATAAAATTTCCAGGCTTGTAGATCATGAAAATAATGCTTTATGTGATAGTTTTATTGTTGAATTCATTCACGATGCTACTGAAAATTATTATGAGAGAGGAATATATGCTTGTAGGCTTCTCACTAATATCAAGTTTCCTCTCTTTATGTTGAAAGTATTGGACTTGCACTTGTCTTGCCTCCCTATGCTACTTGATTCTTGTTCCCATGAATTGTTTGCCACAAAATACCAATGCATAGGAAGTGGGTTAGACTTAAATGTGCTAGTCATGTGCTTCATGATGCTCCCATTATGTTTCAACTCTTCACTTCTATGTGAGCATCATTGAAATCATCATGCCCAGCTAAAAACGCATAAAAGAAAAGCATTTGTTGGGAGACAACCCAACACTTACACCTACTTTTTTTGTGTTCACATGTTTAAGCTACTGTAGTAATCATGTTTTATGGCTTTTGTTTCAATAAAGTACCAAGTAAAGCTTTTGGTATAGTGTGGATGATAGTTGACTTGATTCTATGCATAATAGAACTTTTGCTTCTAGTAACAGAATTATTTAAACTCAGTGGAGCTTCAAATTTTTTTGAATTTTTATAGATGATTGATATAAAAATTTCCTATGTTGTCCCAATTTTTCAGAATTTTGGATTTACAGAAGTATGACCAATGTCCAGATTATTATAAACTATTCTGTTTTTGACAGATTCTATTTTCAATGCATAGTTTGCTTGTTTTCTAGTTTCTATGGCTTATATTGCTCAATATAAATTGTGGAAATGATAAGGTACAATATGCATTGTGTGAGAACAATTATGAATCTTGTCTTCAACGGTACCAAAGTGAATGGTTTGCTCTTTATCATACTAACCTATCTCACGAAATTCCGTTAAGTTTTGTGTGATTGAAGTTTTCAAGTTTTGGGTGAGATATCGATATGAAGAGAATAAGGAGTGACAAAACCTTAAGCTTGGGGATGAGCAAGGCACCCCAAGGTAATATTCAAGGAAGATCCAAGCAACTAATCTTGGGGATGCCCCGGAAGGCGTCCCCTCTTTCGTCTCCAACATTATCTTTAACCTTACTTAGGGCTATATTTTTATTTATTCATCACATGATATGAGTTTTGCTTGGAGTGTCATTTTATTTTATTTGTGTTTGCTTGCTGCTATTTATAATAATGTTTTGCATCTTTCATTTCAATAAAAATGTCAAGTATAGCCTTTACCATGCTTATTTTGCAAGTCTATATGTGGCTGTTTGAAAACAGAAAGTTGCACGCTAGTGCGTGAATTCTTGAAAAATGTCAGAATGTGATAAAATGTTGATAATTTTTGCATAGTAAGCTATGATAATTTTTTTACATTATGGTAAGCTTTCAGAATTTTTGGAGTTAGAGAAGTGTGAATCCTCTTGCATTTTTAGAGACTGTCCTATTTTGACATATTGCTGTTATGTTTGCATATGTTGGCCTATTTAATGATTCTATTTGACGCTTGGGGTATTAAATATGCAGATGCATTTAGTATGCAATGTTAAAAAATAATTTTAGTGATTTGCTACATTAGAGAATGATAGGGTTTTGCATTGGTTTATACTAACTTATCTCACGAGTTCTTGTTGAGTTTTGTGTGGATGAAGTTTTTAAGATTTAGGGAAACCATGTTATGAGAAGGAATTAAGGAGACACAAAAGCTCAAGCTTGGGGATGCCCAACGCATCCCAATCTAATATTTCGAGAAGTCTCAAGCATCTAAGCTTGGGGATGACCCGATAGGCATGCCACCTTTCTTCATCAACAATTATCTGTTGGCCTCGGTTGAGCCTAAGCTTTTAATTCTTCACATGAGTTGTGCTATTCTTGGAATGTCATTTTATTTTGTTTTGCTTGTTTTGTTAATAAAATACTTAGATCTGAAAGTTTTTAAATAAAACAGAATCCTCAATTAGCTACTCCTTTACTTAACTACTCACTTGATCTTCACTTATATCTTTTTGGAGTAGTTTGTCACTCACTCTTGTGCTTCACTTATATCCTATGAGTAAAATTGTTGAATTGAATATCATGAATTTGAAATTATATGTTCATATCATACCTAGTGGTAGCTTCACATTGGGTTTAGAAGTGAAATCTATTAAAGCTTGAGAATCATAATACTGGTCATACAAGCAATTCATGAATAATTAGTATAAGGAAGAGAACTTTACATGAAAATATATTATCTTGGACATCTTCTATGATTGTGAATACCCATTAATATTTTTCATACTTGAGCAAATTAGTTGAAGTTGGACAAGGAAGACAAAGAAGAGAGTGATGTTTGGGTATATTTGCATATAAGTTATATTGTTATGGATCCTCCAACATGTGGTGTTTGCCTAGGATCTTTTGCTGGCTAAAAATTCATACTAAGTAGAGATACTACTTGTGCATCCGAAAACCCTTAAACCCAGTTTCTTGCCATGAATGTCCACCATACCTACCTATGGATTGAATTAGATCCTTCAATTAAGTTGTCATCGGTGTATAATGCAATAAAAATTGCTCCTAAATATGTTTGATCTTTTATTGTATGGGAAAATTCAGCGTTGTATGAACCTGTGATGGTAAACTAATAAAAGCGATGGACTGCATAATAAAGGTCGCTATCATAACAGACAATATAACGTGACGTTCTATTGTATTATGAGCTTGGTCATCCAAATAAAAAGCGCATGACAACCTCTGCTTCACCTATCTTTTACTTTTCAGTATTTACTTTTATGCAAAGAGTCAATAGTATGAATTCTCATTTTGACCTCAACTATTCGCTAGTTGGCAAGCATCATGTGGCGAGGAAAGATCTTGGCACATATGGCCAGTCAAATATATTTGATCATGATTTATTATTATTGACAATTATCTCTATGATAAATGAGTTGGGAGGCGAAACATTAAGCCCCTATCTTTCTCTGTGTTCAATGGATGCCATTTGTTCTAAGAATATGCTTTGAGTACTAGCAATCATAGAATACTATATGATGATTGAGTATGTGGAGCTCTTACTTAGACTTTGTTGAATAAGTTGAATTGCAATTGCTTGGAGGCTAAGAATATTGGTTGTTGAATTTCAAGAGAATTCATTGTTTGAACCTTATCATGTGAATTGGTTTCTACTTTATTTTGATAAGTTTTATGAGAAAAAGTTGTTGTTATGATGCTAGGAAAAGTGATTGAAATTATCATTGATCAAAATTATGCACTTGGCTAGCATTCAAACTTCATAAATTATTTCTTTTATTATTTACCTACTCGAGGACGAGTAGGAATTAAGCTTGGAGATGCTGATACGTCTCCAACATATATATAATTTATGAAGTATTTGTTTTGTTATATTATCATTCTTGGGTGTTCTACAAACATTTTATAGCAACTTTATATCATTTTTTTGTACTAACCTATTGACATAGTGCGGAGTGCCAGTTGCTTATTTTTGCTTGTTTTTTACCTCAAGAATCAATACCAAACGGAGTCCGAACGCAACAAAACTTTTTGGAGAATTTTTCTGGGCCAGAAGGAACAAAATGGGCCGATGAAGTACCAGAGGGGTACCCGAGGGGGTCACAACCTACCTGGGCGCGCCTGGGTCCTCGTGGGTTTTACCAACCTTGGTGGCCTCCCACACCGCCTCTGCGCCCTATTAATTCCCAAATATTCCAAAAAGCCTAGAGGAGTCGACAGATCAGAAGTTCTGCCGCCACAAGCCTCTGTAGCCACGAAAAACCAATCTAGACCCCGCTGCGGCACCCTGCCAGAGGGGGAAATCATCACAGGAGGCCATCTTCATTATCCCGGTAGCCACCATGATGAGGAGGGAGTAGTCCACCCTCAGGGATGAGGGTTTGTACCAGTAGCTATGTGTTTAATCTCTCTCTATCTAGTGTTCTTGAGATGTCACAATCTTGATGCATCGTGGGTTTGTTAACATAGTTGTATCATATGGTGTTTCCCCTCTCTATCTTGTTGCGAATTGAGTTTCCCCTTTGAGATGCCATTTTATCACATTGAATACTTTTATGGATTTGAGAGCACTTGTTGTATGTCTTGCTATGAATACCCGTGGTGATAATGGGGGTATCATGTTGATTCACTTGATATGTGTTTTGTCACTCAACTCGCAGATTCCCGAGGTGACATTGAGGTAATTTATGCATACGTGTTGATGCACGTTCTCGTTTTTGTTTCTCCGTTAGAAATCTTGGGGCACTCTTTGAGGTTCTTTTTGTTGGATTGAGTATTATGAATCTGAAATTGTTTGATGCATATCGTATAATCAACTCGCGGATAATTTCGGTGACATTGGAGTATCTAGGTGATATTAGAGTTGGTTGATGTGTATCATATGGTGTTATTTTAGTACGAACTCTTGGTTAGATTGATTGGAAAGAATAGCTTGGTGTTATTTTAGTACGAACTCTAGGATAGATTGATCGAAAAGAATAGCTTTGAGGTGGTTTCATACCGTACAAACAATTTCTTCTTATGTTCTCTGCTAGATAAGAACTTTGGTTCTTCATCGCACGTTGAGGGATGGTTATTTGATCGAATTATATTAGCATTGTTGAGAGATTGCACTAGCGAAAGTACGGACCCTAGGACTCATTCTAAGCATTGCAATATCGTTTGTGCTTTGTTTTATCGATTGCTACCCTGCTGTTTTTATTGTTCCTATTACAAAAATCAATATCTACTATTATATATGCTTTTATTACCATCTCTTCACTTAACTAGTGCACCTATACAAATTACCATTGTACTTGGTGTGTTGGGGACACAAGAGACTTTTTGTTATTTGGTTGGAGGGTTGTTTTAGAGAGAACATCTTCATCCTACGCCTCCCAAGGATTGATAAACCTTAGGTCATCCACTTGAGGGAAAATTGATACTTTCCTACAAAACTGCACGCTGGGAGGCCCAACACGAGTCTACAAGAACAAGTTTTGTAGTAGACATCGAGCTGTTTTCTAACGCCGTTGCCACGGAGGTGAGTGCATGAAGGTATATCTTTATATCTTGCAATTGAATCTTCTAGTTTGTTGTTTTATCACTAGTTTGGTTTATAAAAGAAAACTACAAAAAATGGAATTCAGGTTACATCATATTATTCATCTTTATAATGTATTTCGTGAAAATGATGGAAAGGAAAATTGTGCTCAGTTGATAGAAGAAGAATTCTATAAAATGTTTGGCATGAAATCTTTGAATGATGAGCGTGATTGCTATGTTACTAGTATGAATTCTTTGAATATCCATGATGCTAGTGATATGCAAAGCCATAACTTGGGGATGTTATGTTTGATGAAGAAGATATTTTTAGTCCCCCAAGTTTTGATGAGAATATTTATTATGATGAATGCATGCCTCCTATTTATGATGATTATATCGATTAAAGTGGATTTGGTGACGTCATGAATTTATTTAATGATGAATCCACCACTTTGGAAGAGGTTTCAATTGACTATGATAAAAAAGTTCCTATCTATGATGATTATGGTGATGACATGTATGCTACAAATAATAATTATAACCATGAAACTTGTCATCAAGATTTTAATGTTCAACTTGATTATGTCAATAAAGTATCACATGATAGTTATTTTGTTGAGTTTGCTCCCACCACTATTCATGAGAACAAATTTGCTTATATGGAGAGTAATAAAATTTCCATGCCTGTAGATCATTAAAATAATGCTTTATTTGATAGTTATATTTTTGAATTCATTCATGATGCTACTAAAAATTATTATGAGAGAGGAATATATGCTTGTAGGCTTCTCACTAATATCAAGTTTCCTCTATTTATGTTGAAAGTATTGAACTTGTACTTGTCTTGCTTTCCTATGCTAGTTGATTCTTGTTCCCATGAATTGTTTGCTCACAAAATCCCTATGCACAGGAAGTGAGTTAGATTTAAATGTGCTAGTCATGTGCTTCATGATGCTCCCTTTATGTTTCAACTCGTCACTTCTATGTGAGCATCATTGAAATCATCATGCCTAGCTAAAAAGGCATAAAAGGAAAGCGCTTGTTGGGAGACAACCCAACACTTAAACCTACTTTTTTTGTGCTCACATGTTCAAGCTATTGTAGTAATCATGTTTTATAGCTTTTGTTTCGATAAAGTACCAAGTAAAGCCTTTGGTATAGTGTGGATGTTAGTTGACTTGTTTCTATGCAAAAAAAGAAACTTTTGCTTCTAGTAACAAAATTATTTAAAATCTGTGGAGCGCCAATTTTGTTTGAAATTTTTACAGATGATTGATATACAAATTTCCTATGTTGTCCCAAATTTTCAGAATTTTGGAGTTATAGAAGTATGACCAATGTCCAGATCATTACAGACTGTTCTGTTTTTGACAGATTCTGTTTTCAATGCATAGTTTGCTTGTTTTCTAGTTTCTATGGCTTATATTGCTCAATATAAATTGTGGAAATGATAAGGTACAGTAGGTATTGTGTTAGAACAATTATGAATCTTGTCTTCAACGGTACCAAAGTGAATGGTTTGCTCTTTATCATACTAACCTATCTCACGAAATTCCGGTAAGTTTTGTGTGATTGAAGTTTTCAAGTTTTGGGTGAGATATCAAAAAGAAGAGAATACGGAGTGACAAGACCTTAATCTTGGGGATGATCAAGGCACCCCAAGGAAATATTATAGGAAGATCCAAGCAACTAAGCTTGGGGATGCCCTGGAAGGCATCCCCTCTTTCGTCTCCAACATTATCTTTAACCTTGCTTGGGGCTATATTTTTATTTATTCATCACATGGTATGAGTTTTGCTTGGAGTGTCATTTTATTTTATTTGTATTTGCTTGCTGTTATTTATAATAATGGTTTGCATCTTTCATTTCAATAAATGTCAAGTATAGCCTTTATCATGCTTATTTTGCAAGTCTATATTTGGCTGTTTCAAAACAGAAAGTTGCACGCTAGTGCGTGAATTCTTAAAAAATGTCAAAATGTGATAAAATGTTGATATTTTTTGCACAGTTAGCTAATATTTCAAGAAGTCTCAAGCATCTAAGCTTGGGGATGCCCCGGTAGGCATCCCACCTTTCTTCATTAACAATTATCGGTTAGCCATGGTTGAGCCTAAGTTTTTACTTCTTCACATGAGTTGTGATATTCTTGGAATATCATTTTATTTTGTTTTGCTTGTTGTGTTAATAAAATACTTAGATCTGAAAGTTTTTTAAATAAGAGAGAGTCCTCAATTATCTACCCCTTTACTTAACTCTACTCGCTTGATCTCCACTTTTATATTATTGGAGTAGTTTGTTACTTACTCTTGTGCTTCACTTATATCCTATGAGTAAAATTGTTGAATGAATTGAATATCATGAATTTGAAATTATATGTTCATATCATACCTAGTGGTAGCTTCACACTGGGTTTAGAAGTGAAATCTATTGAAGCTTGACAATCGCAATATTGGTCATACAAGCAATTCATGAATAATTTGTATAAGGAAGAGAAATTTACATGAAAATATATTACCTTGGACATCTTCTATGATTGTGAATACCCATTAATTATTTTGAAACTTGAGAAAATTAGTTTAAGTTGGACAAGGGAGACAAAGTGATGAGTTATGTTTGGGTATATTTGCATATAAGTTATATTGTTATGGATCCACCAACATGTAGTGTTTTCCTAGGATCTTTTGCTAGCCAAGAATTCGTACTAAGTAGAGATACTACTTGTGCATGCGACAACCCTTAAACCCAGTTTCTTACCATGTATGTCCACCATACCAACCTATGGATTGAATAAGATCCTTCAAGAAAGTTGTCATCGGTGCATAAAGCAACAAAAATTGCTCCTAAATATGTTTGATCTTTTATTGTAAGGGAAAATTGAGCATTTTATGAACTTGTGATGGTAAAGTAATAAAGGCGATGGACTTTATAATAAAGGTTGCTATCATAATGGGCAATATAACGTGATGTTCCTTTGCATTAAGAGGTTGGTCATCCAAATAAAAAGCGCATGACAACCTCTGCTTCGCCTATCTTTTACTTTTTAGTATTTACTTTTATGCAAAGAGTCAATAGTATGATTCTCATTTCGACCTCAACTATTCTGTAGTTGGCAAGCATCATGTGGCGAGGAAAGATCTTGGCACATATGGCCAGTCAAATATATTTGATCATGATTTATTATTATTGATAATTATCTCTATGATAAATGAGTTGGGAGGCGAAACATTAAGCCCCTATCTTTCTCTATGTTCGATGGATGCCATTTGTTCTAAGAATATGCTTTGAGTACTAGCAATCATAGAATACTATATGATTATTGAGTATGTGGAGCTCTTACTTAGACTTTGTGTGAATAAGTTGAATTGCAATTGCTTGGAGACTAAGAATATAGGTTGTTGAATTTCAAGAGAATTCATTGTTTGAACCTTAACATGTGAATTGGTTGCTACTTTATCATGATAAGTTTTATGACAAAAAGTTGTTGTTGTGATGCTAGGAAAAGTGATTGAAATTATCATTGATCAAAATTATGCACTTTTCTAGCATTCACACTTCATAAATTATTTCTTTTATTATTTACCTACTCGAGGACGAGTAGGAATTAAGCTTGGAGATGCTGATACGTCTCCAATGTATCTATTATTTATGAAGTATTTGTTTTGTTATATTATCATTCTTGGGTGTTCTACAAACATTTTATAGCAACTTTATATCATTTTTTGGGACTAACCTATTGACATAGTGCCCAGCGCCAGTTGCTTAATTTTGCTTGTTTTTTACATCGCAGAAAATCAATATCAAACGGAGTCCAAACGCAGCAAAACTTTCTGGAGAATTTTTCTAGGCTAGATGGAATAACATGGGCTGAAGAAGTACCAGAGAGATGCCCGAGGGGGCCACAGCCCACCTGGGCGCGCCTGGGGGGCCCAGGCACTCCCTGGTGGGTTGTGCCCACCTCAGTGGCCTCCCACACTGCATCTTCACCCTATAAATTCCCACATATTCCAAAAACCCTAGGGGAGTCGACAGATCAGAAGTTCCACCGCCGCAAGCCTCTATAGCCACGAAAAACCAATCTAGACCCCGTTGCGGCACCTTGCCAGAGGGAGAAATCATCACAGGTGGCCATCTTCACTATCCCGGCAGCCACCATGATGAGGAGGGAGTAGTCCACCCTCAGGGCTGAGGGTTTGTACTAGTAGCTATGTGTTTACTCCCCCCCGTCTCTCTCTCTAGTGTTCTTGGGATGTCATGATCTTGATGTATCACAGGCTTTGTTAACATAGTTGTAACATAGTTGTATCATATGATCTTGGTGTGAATTGAATTTGCCCTTTGAGATTTCATTTTATCACATTGAATAATTTTATGGATTTGAGAGCACTTGATGTAAGTCTTGCTATAAATACCCATGGTGATAATGGGGGTATTGCTACGTCTTGAGCTTGTGTTGGTTTTCCTTGAAGAGGAAAGGGTGATGCAGCAATAGTAGCGTAAGAATTTCCCTCAGTTTTTGAGAACCAAGGTATCAATCCAGTAGCAGGCTCCTCAAAAGTCCCACGCACCTACACAAACAAACAAAGAACTCGCAACCAACGCAATAAAGGGGTTGTCAATCCCTTCACGGCCACGTGCGAAAGTGAGATCTGATAGAGATAGTATGATAAGATAAATATATTTTTGGTATTTTATAATATAGATGCAAAAAGTAAAGATGCAAATAAAAGTAGATTGAAAGGAAATATGATAAAAGATAGATCCGGGGGCCATAGGTTTCACTAGAGGCTTCTCTGAAGATGGCACAAGTATTACGGTGAGTGAACAAATTACTGTCGAGCAATTGATAGAAAAGCGAATAATTATAAGATTATCTAGGCATGATCATATATATAGGCATCACGTCCGCAACAAGTAGACCGACTCCTGCCTGCATCTACTACTATTACTCCACACATCGGCTGACTCCTGCCTGCATCTACTACAATTACTCCACACATTGGCTGACTCCTGCCTGCATCTAGAGTATTGAGTTCATAAAGAACAGAGGGATAAACTCATGCAATATGATATAAACCCCATCTATTTATCCTCGATGGCAACAATGCAATACGTGCCTTGCAACCATTTCTGTCACTGGGTAAGGACACTACAAGATTGAACCCAAAGCTAAGCACTTCTCCCATGGCAAGAAAGATCAATCTAGTAGGCCAAACCAAACTGATAATTCAAAGAGACTTGCAAAGATAACTCAATCATACATAAAAGAATTCAGAGGAGATTCAAATATTTCTCATAGATAAACTTGATCATAAACCCACAGTTCATCGGATCTTGACAAACACACCGCAAAAAGAGTTTACATCGAATAGATCTCCACAAGAGAGGGGAAGAACATTGTATTGAGATCCAAAAAGAGAGAAGAAGCCATCTAGCTAATAACTATGGACCCAAAGGTCTATGGTAAACTACTCACAACTCATCGGAGGGGCTATGGTGTTGATGTAGAAGCCCTCCGTGGTCGATTCCCGCTCCGGAGGAGCACCGGCGAAGGCTCCAAGATGGGATCTCGCGGATACAGAAGGTTATGGCGGTGGAAATTGTGTTTTGTTAGCTCCCTAGATGTTTTCGGGGTACGTAGGCTTATATAGGAGGAAGAAGTACGTCGGTGGCCGCCCGAGGGGCCCACGAGACAAGGGGCGCGCCCTGTAGGGGTGGGCGCGCCCTCCCCTCTCTTGGCCGCCTCGGCTGCTTCTTGAATTGCACTCCAAGTCCTGTAGATCACGTTCATTCCAAAAATCACGCTCCCGAAGGTTTCATTCCGTTTGGACTCCGTTTGATATTCTTTTTCTTCAAAATACCGAAATAGGCAAAAAAACAGCAATACGGGCTGGGCCTCCGGTTAGTAGGTTAGTCCCAAAAATGATATAAATGGGTAAAATAAATGCCATAAACATCCAAAAGGGGTAATATAATAGCATGGAACAATAAAAAATTATAGATACATTGGAGACGTTTCAAGCATCCACAAGCTTAATTCCTGCTCGTCCTCAAGTAGGTAAATGATAAAAACAGAATTTTTGATGTGGAATGCTACCTAGCATAATTCTCAATGTAATTTTCTTTATTGTGGCATGAATGTTCAGATCCAAAATGATTCAAAATAAAAGTTCATATTGATAAAAGAAATAGTAACACTTCAAGCATACTAATCAAAGTAATCATGTCTTCTCAAAATAACATGGCAAAAGAAAGTTCATCCCTACAAAATCATATAGTTAGGCTATGCTTCATTTTCGTCACACAAAGATGTTCCCAACTTCTATATCCCCAATGACAAGCCAAGCAATTGTTTCATACTTAAATAATCTCAAACTTTTTCAACCTTCACGCAATACATGAGCGTGAGCCATGGATATAGCACTATGGATGACATAGAATATGATGATGGGGATTGTGTGGAGAAGACAAAAAAGGAGAAAGTCTCACATTGACGAGGATAATCAACGGGCTACGGAGATGCCCATCAATTGATGTCAACATGAGGAGTAGGAATTGCCATGCAACGGACGCACTAAAGCTATAGACGAATGCTCAACAAAAGAAAACTAGTGGGTATCCATCCAACTTGCTTGCTCACGAAGACCTAGGGCATTTGAGGAAGCCCATTGTAGGAATATACAAGCCAAGTTATATAATGAAAAATTCCCACTAGTATGAAAAAGACAACTTATGAGACTCACTATATGAAAAACATGGTGCTACTTTGAAGCACAATATATGAGACTCACTACATGAAGAACAAGGTGCTACTTTGAAGAACAAGTGTGGAAAAAGAGATAGTAACATTACCCTTTTTATTTATTTTATTTTTTTCTTTTCTTTTTTCTTTTTTTCTTTGGCTTTTTTTTCTTTTTGCCTTTCTTTTTTTTTCTTTTTGGGCAATGCTCTAATAATGATGATCATCACAATTTCATTGATTACAACATATGAATTACAACTCGAACCTAGAACAAGATATGACTCTACATGAATGCCTCCGGCGGTGTACTGGTATGGTGCACTGAATCTAGAGTGACATGTATGAAAATTATGCATGGTGGCTTTTCCACAAATACGATGTCAGCCACATGATCATGCAATGGCAATATGACAAAAGTAAAGTATGTCATGATGACGATGAACGGAACGGTGGAAAGTTGCATGACAATATATCTCGGAATGGATATGGAAAAGCCATAATAGGTAGGTATGGCGGCTGTTTTGAGGAAGATATAAGGAGGTTTATGTGTGATAGAGCATATCGTATCACGGGGTTTGGATGCACCGGTGAAGTTTGCACCAACTCTCAAGGTGAGAAAGGGCAATGCACAGTACCGAAGAGGCTAGCAATGGCGGAAAGGTAAAAGTGCGTATAATCCATGGACTCAACATTAGTCAAAAGAACTCATATACTTATTGCAAAAATTTAGAAGTCATCGAAAATCAAGCACTATGCGCATGCTCCTAGGGGGATAGATTTGTAGGAAAAGACCATCGCTCGTCCTCGACCGCCACTCATAAGGATGCACAAGCCGGGTACACTTCATGCTTCAAATTTGTTACACAACTTTAACCATACGTGCATGCTACGGGACTTTCTAACTTCAACACAAGCATTCTTTAAATTCATAATCACCCAACTAGCATGACTTTAATATCACTACCTCCCTATCTCAAAACAATTATCAAGTATCAAATCGATCATAGCATCCAATTCACTTCCTATGATAGTTTTTATTATACCCAACTTGGATGCCTACCATTCTAGGACCAATTTTATAACCATAGCAAATACCATGCTGTTCTAAAAGACTCTCAAAATAATATAAGTGAAGCATGATAGACTAGCAATTTCTACAAAAATAAGTCACCGTCGTGCTCTAAAAGATATAAGTGAAGCACTAAAGCAAAAACTATCAAGCTCAAAAGATATAAGTGAAGCACATGGAGTATTCTAGAAAATTCTAATGAAGTAGGCTTCTCCCAAAAGGTGTGTACAGCAAGGATGATTGTGGTAAACTGAAAAGCAAAGACTAATATAATAAACAACACTCCAAGCAAAACACATATGATGTGGCGAATAAAAATATAGCTCCAAGTAAAGTTACCAATGAACGAAGACGAAAGAGGGGATGCCTTCCCGGGGCATCCCCAAGTTTAGGCTTTTGGCTATCCTTGAATATCTTGGGGTGCCTTGGGCATCCCCAAGCTTAGGCTCTTGCCACTCCTTATTCCATAGTCCATCAAAGCTTTACCCAAAACTTGAAAACTTCACAATACAAAACTCAACAGGAAATCTTATAAGCTCCGTTAGTGAAAGAAAACAAAACCACCACATATGGTACTGTAATGAACTCATTCTTTATTTATTTTGGTGTTAAACCTACTGTATTACAACTTCTCTATGGTTTACAAAGTATTTTACTAGCCATAGATGTATCAAAATAAGCAAACAACCCACGAAAAATAGAATCTGTCAAAAACAAAACAATCTGTAGCAATCTGTAACTAACGCAAACTTCTGGACTCTAAAACTCCTACCAAAATAGGAAGTCCTGGAAAATTTGTCTATTGATCATCAGAAAAAAGAATCAATACAAAAGCACGTTTCTGTGATTTAAAAAAACTAAATTCGTGCGCGCAAAATTTCTGTTTTTCAGCAGAATCAAGTCAACTATCATCATAGGTTATCCTTTCTACTTGGCACAAACACTAATTAAAAGATAAAAACACATCTAAACAGAAGGTAGATGCAAGATTTATTACTAAACGGGAACAAAAACAAAATACACAAATAAAATTGTGTTGCCTCCCAACTAGCGCTATCGTTTAACGCCCCTAGCTAGGCATAAAAGCGAAGATAGATCTAAGTAGTGCCATAATAATAAGATAGATCTTGAAAGCTCATCTCATATTCTCTACGTTCGGTAGCAAGTTTTCTTTGAGGCAAGTAAAAGTAATCAAAAGGGCTAAATTTAGCGGGACAAAAGTCCCCAAGATCAATCTCAGGAGGAACGGGTTCCTCCTTTGGCCCTTCATAATGCACAACTAATTCATCACTAAAAGCATTCTTTTGGCAAAATCTCGTGAGCCTATACTCAAGAGAGTATCCTAGATCATTGTTTCGAAGGGAAAAATAATTATTAAGTTCGGTAATTCTATCAATCAAGACATTGGTAGGAACCTTTTTCCTAAGGTTTTCATTGAAAGCAACATAGTCCGAAGATTGAAAACGCCTAATTTCCTCTTGATCAAAGAGGACCGCCTCTATGGGAGGACGACCGGCGTCCACCCTATAGTGCACAAAGATTTCTTTGGCCTCTCTAATTATAAATCTAAACTCATGAGCCAAAAATATAGTAACAGCATGTTTAACAGAAGAATGCTCAATATTGGAAAATTCTAGAAAAGTTCTTTGTATGCAAGGATGCATATGCATAAATTCTCTTTCAAGTTCAACTACAAGCATAGCAATGGCATCCGCAAGACTACTAGTTCTGTGAAGAATAGAACCACCCATGGAAGGTAAAGCACCGGCACAAGTAAAGAAATCTTGAATAACACTTTTTCCAATAATGTTACCACTACCGATTCGAAACTTTTTAGTATGCAAGATAGGGGGTTCTTCAGTCGGAGCCTCGGAATTTTCCATGTTATCATTATTGTCCATATCGACGATAATCTCCCCAATTTCAGACATAACGGCAAACAAAAGCAAGGAGGAAGAAAGCGAGCGACAGAGAGGGGAGGGGATTGGGAAAGAGAGGGCGAATAAAACGGCAAGGGTGAAGTGGGGGAGAGGAAAACGAGAGGCAAGTGGCAAATAATGTAAATGCGAGGGTGATGGGTACTTGGTATGTCTTGACTTGAGCAAAGACCTCCCTGGCAATGGCACCAGAAATCCTTCTTGCTACGTCTTGAGCTTGCGTTGGTTTTCCTTGAAGAGGAAAGGGTGATGCAGCATTAGTAGCGTAAGTATTTCCCTCAGTTTTTGAGAACCAAGGTATCAATCCAGTAGGAGGCTCATCAAAAGTCCCACACACCTACACAAACAAACAAAGAACTCGCAACCAACGCAACAAAGGGGTAGTCAATCCCTTCACGGCCACTTGCGAAAGTGAGATCTGATAGAGATAGTATGATAAGATAAATATATTTTTGGTATTTTATAATATAGATGCAAAAAGTAGAGATGCAAATAAAAGTAGATTGAATGCAAATATGATAAAAGATAGACCCGGGGGCCATAGGTTTCACTAGAGGCTTCTCTCAAGATAGCATAAGTATTACGGTGGGTGAACAAATTACTGTCGAGCAATTGATAGAAAAGCGAATAATTATGAGATTATCTAGGCATGATCATGTATATAGGCATCACATCCGCAACAAGTAGACCGACTCCTGCCTGCATCTACCACTATTACTCCACACATCGACGGACTCCTGCCTGCATCTAGAGTATTTAGTTCATAAAGAATAGAGTAACGCATTAAGCAAGATGAGATGATGTAGAGGGATAAACTCATGCAATATGATATAAACCCCATTTTTTATCCTCGATGGCAACAATACAATACGTGCCTTGCAACCCTTTCTGTCACTGGGTAAGGACACCGCAAGATTGAACCCAAAGCTAAGCACTTCTCCCATGGCAAGAAAGATCAATCTAGTAGGCCAAACCAAACTGATAATTCGAAGAGACTTGAAAAGATAACTCAATCATACATAAAAGAATTCAGAGGAGATTCAAATATTTCTCATAGATAAACTTGATCATAAACCCACAATTCATCGGATCTCGACAAACACACCGCAAAAAGAGTTTACATCGAATAGATCTCCACAAAAGAGGGGGAGAACATTGTATTGAGATCCAAAAATAGAGAAGAAGCCATCTAGCTAATAACTATGGACCCGAAGGTTTGTTGTAAACTACTCACAACTCATCGGAGGGGCTATGGTGTTGATGTAGAAGCCTTCCGTGGTCGATTCCCCCTCCGGCGGAGCACCGTCGAAGGCTCCAAGATGGGATCTCACGGATACAGAAGGTTACGGTGGTGGAAATTGTGTTTTGTTGGCTCCCTGGATGTTTTCAGGGTATGTAGGCTTATAAAGGAGGAAGAAGTACGTCGGTGGCCGCACGAGGGGCCCACGAGACAGGGAGCGCGCCTTGTAGCGGTGGGCGCGCCCTCCCCTCTCGTGGCCACCTCGGCTACTTCTTGACTTGCACTCCAAGTCCTATGGATCATGTTCATTCCAAAAATCACGCTCCCGGAGGTTTCATTCCGTTTGGACTCCGTTTCATATTCCTTTTCTTCAAAATACTGAAATAGGCAAAAAAAAAACAGCAACACGGGTTGGGCCTCCGGTTAGTAGGTTAGTCCCAAAAATGATATAAATGTGTAAAATTAAGCCCATAAACATCCAAAAGTTGTAATATAATAGCATAGAACAATAAAAAATTATAGATACGTTGGAGACGTATCAGGTATCATATTTATTCACTTGATATGTGTTTTGGCACTCAACTCGTGGATTCTCGAGGGGACATTGGGGTAATTTATTCATAGGGGTTGATGCACATTCTCGTTTTTGTTTCTCCGATAGAAATCTTGGGGAACTCTTTGAGGTTCTATTTGTTGGATTGAGTATTATGAATCTGAAATTGTTTAATGCATATCATATAATCAACTCGCGGATACTCGCGGTGACATTGGAGTATCTAGGTGACATTAGAGTTGGTGGATGTGTATCATATGGTGTTATTTTAGTACGGTCTCTTGGTTAGATCGATCGAAAAGGATAGCTTGGTATTATTTTAGTACGAACTCTAGGATAGATTGATCGAAAAGAATAGCTTTGAGGTGGTTTCGTACCCTACAAACAATTTCTTGTTATGTTCTCCGGTAGATAAGAACTTTGGAGTGATTCTTCATCGCACGTTGAGGGATGGTTATATGATCCAATTATATTATCATTGTTGAGAGATTGCACTAGGAAAAGTACGGACCCTAGGACTCATTTTCAAGCATTGCAATACCGTTTGTGCTCCGTTTTATCAATTGCTACTGTGTGGACCCCGACTCATAAGTCGTGATCACCGAATGCATGTGTACAGTGATCCCAGAGATCAATGCTCACTGAACACACAAAAGCTGAATAACAAGAGTCTTACATCCATACATACCGTTTTACACAATTCATGACCATTATGGTCAAGTCTTACATAGATAACGCCACAAGGGCTGAATACCAAATAAACTAAAGCAGCGGGAATCTTCGTCCAGAAGTTGAACCCATGCCATCTGCCTTAACCCTACAGGCATTCTGACTATGAAACATCCTAGTTTGCATGTTCGTCACCAAGGAACTCTTCCTCGAACTCCTGCTTTTCCATGCCTGGCCAATTAAATAACCAGTGGCAAGCCAATGAGTACTTTGAATGTATTCGCAAGCAACCCATGATTGGAACAAGGCACAATAATGCAATGATATAGCACTAAGTAGGTAGTTTGCAGAAAGCTAGTTTTGAGTGCAATGACATGATCTATCAACCTATAAAGTATGCATCATCAGAGTGTAGATATCCGTATGAACAAGTTACATATATCAACATACGTAGAGTTGGACACCAATCCAACTTGATCATCGTGTCAAGTCATCTGACTTAACCCAAATAGTTTCATCCACACACCCGCACGTGGTTTGTAAAACTCTGGACATAGTTTATGCTGCACCGCCCAACTGTTCTTGACCGTGTTCAGGGCTATTCAAATAGTTTTACACTCTGCAAATGTTGTGCACTTTACCCACAAGAACTGGGAAGATTTCGTGTCACCCACGATCCCACAGTACCTCAAGTACTCGGGGGAAGCACCCGATCACTATCTTTCCCTAGGCGATACTAACATAGGGTCCACTCATTGGTACACAACCTTTTTGTATAAGCATAAAGATTTTGGGCCTCTGCCCTTTTTCATTATGACACATACATGCAGGGACCAACGGTGTGTCCGGTGCCCTTTGAAAATAGTCATGGCCACCTATCCAAGCACGACCCCGTCCCAAGAGTGACCTCATGTCGCCGCTGTCACTAGTAAAGTGGCACGATGCTAGTATCAGACTAGGTAATAACAATGCCCCGTCCCACAAGGGGTAGAGTGGTTGCACATGTTTGGTTGGGACGGTAATCAAATCTTAAATCTAATCCATAATTTTACACACACAATTGCTTGCTCCGGTACACCACTTCTTCCTCAAGTGGTGACCTAGTTCAACATCACCCACGGCATTAGGGGGCACCCGGTGGGGTTTTTCGAAAGAATGCAACCCCGATGGGATCATGGCATACATGCCACATCTTGCATCATTTCCTAGTGTTTTCCATCGCATCTCTAGCATATGGTAGAGATATGAACATGCAAGAACCAATGGGAATGCATAAATGCAATGATCATATCAAGCCCATAATCCAAACATCATCATGCATAGGGAAAGACGATGAACAAGAGAGGTGTATCATGGTCAAAGGGTTGCTTGCCTGGCTCAGCAAAGTATTCTAGGTTTTCAAAGTCTTCTGGTCCAACTCCTTCGTCAGCAACGCAATCTATCATCGCAAAAGAAATAACGGGAAAATAAGGCAATAATAAAACAGGAAAGTCAAAGTGCTCAGAAAAATGTCAACACATTTTTGTTAAATACTAGGAGCAAAACTAAGAATGATAAAATCCTTAGTTTTGGATTTGGAATGGTACAATATGAGAAATGGATTTTCAAATAGAGATTTAATTGCTCAAATTTGAATTTAAATTTGAACAGTAGAGAAAAGTTTGATGGATATTTATGGAAGATATACTAGTAAATAGGTGGGAATATTACAAGGTTTTAGGAGTTGGAATTATTGCATTTGGATTAATATTTAATCCTATGGAATTTTTGGAAAATTCGTAGAAAAAGAAAAGGGGAAAGGGCACTGTGCCACTGGGCCAAAATTGCCGCAGTGTAGCAGGCCCAATGGAAAGAGGGCCCAGGCGAGCTGGGGCGGCGCATGCGCTAGATTCAAACCTAACGAGCGGGCCCTAGGCGCTAGTGAGAAAGAGAGGGGCGAAGGAGAGGAAGGCTGACAGGCGGGGCCCGCCTTTCATCCCTAACCCGGAGACCAGAGGGCCGGCGAGCTCACCGGCGACGTTTCCGGGTACGGCGGGGTGAGCTGATGGCACCATTGGACTCCTCGCCGAGTCGCCATTCGGGTGGAGGTAGTCGAGATCGCCGAAGCTACCTGGTTCGCCGGCGACGAGGAGGCACGGTGGAGCAGCTTCGGGCGTCGGCCGTTCCGGTCGATTCCGGCAGCAAAAGAGGCGGGGGAGAGAGGGGAAGTGGTGTGTGGGAAGTGGCGGTTTTAGATCAGGGCAGAGGAGGAGCGGGGGAAGCCTATACCGAGCGGACGACGGCAAGCCGTCGTGGTGAATCTCGAGCTCGAGAGCTTCTGGAGAGGAGTGGGAGATGCAGTGGGTCGATTTGGAGCGTGTGGAGGCGAGTGGTGGAGAGGGAGAGGCTCGGGGAGGCCTCTAAATAGGCGGGCGATGGTCCACCATGGACCAGTGCACCGGCGAGATCGTTGCCGTTGCTACGGGTCATGGGGGCTCGCTGCGAGGTGTCGGGGGTGCTCGTGGGGTTGGTCTAGGGCGAGGGGAGTGAAGAGAGAGAGAGAGAGAGAGAGAGAGAGAGAGAGAGAGAGAGAGAGCAGGGGGGCAGGGCCACCACGCATGTGAGCGTGCTCACTAGGGAGCTCGGGCGCCGGTGCGCGTGCGAGCTGCGGCAAGAGGTGGGAGAAGGAGGAGGGGGACAGGGGTTTAGCGTGTCGCAGACACTAAGGCACCTTGTTGGGCGCGCTGGGGAGGCCCGAGGTGGCCAGAGGTGCTTGGCAGGGGGCGGCTACAATGTGTGAGCACACTATAGCATGCTCCAGAGCACCCAAATGGCTGGCATGGCCGTTTTCTATGCAATGTGGGCGCGGCCAAAGGTGTCTGGTAGCTCTAGGGGGAAGTAGAGATTGTGGGGGAGGCCTTGGATGCCTTGGATGGCCACTAGAGTGAGGAGGGAGGTGAGAAACAGAGAGAAGCTGCTATCAGGGGGGGGGGGTAAATGGGGGTGTTTCACCCTTCAATCATTAAGCAAAGGCCAGGGGAGAGCTATTGGAGGTAGAAGAGGTCTAGGAGGGGCTGTGGTAAAAAGTTGAACTCATGGAGATTAATGGAAGAGGTCAAAGTGGTGTTTTTAGAAAAAAGGCAGAAGGTGTTTGTTGCTGGTTCGGGCAAGAAGATGAACTCCTCTTGTCATGAGGATTGACAGGGTCAAATGGCATGAGAAAATAATAGGTTCCACCAAGATTAAGTTCCTTTGGGCAAAGTTTCCAATGCAACTTTTGGAAACCCTAGAAATCAACATAAATGAGTTTTCCATGATCTAGTCATGAAAAACTATTCTCCTTGATGCACCACTTGGTGTAGTGTCATCATTTAGGATTTAGAGAATTCCCACAAAGTTTGAGAGCAAAAGAAGAAAGTTGACAATGTAAAGTTGTTCAAATTTGATTCTGGACAAAGATGGTTTTGAGGCACTTTGATCAAGATATCATTTTCTCCAACTTGTGCCATTTGATCAAGATTCATAATTAGACCATTGGAGTATCTGCACCAAGTTTGAGAACATTTGGACATGTTTGGCAATGTAAAGTTGCTCAAACTTCAAAATGGCAGAAATGGTTTTTAGGGGATTTGATGATGTTATCTTATTCTCCAAGACATGAGGCTTGGCAAGATCATCCAACATGTCATATGT
The DNA here is from genome assembly GCA_963921465.1 of Triticum timopheevii. NCBI lineage: Eukaryota > Viridiplantae > Streptophyta > Magnoliopsida > Poales > Poaceae > Triticum > Triticum timopheevii. The sequence goes on from OY997274.1 coordinate 300,257,253, forward strand.
GACATTCTAGAATTTTCTTGGAATTTTTAGAGAATATTTCCTTTGTAAATATTTCAAAAGCTTGAAATCGAGAAAGGGTTTTTGAGGGGTTTGACCAATATTTTGAAAATGACCATGTGTTGAAACTCTTATATATGGACAATATATGTCCATTGAGTTTCCCTAAATTTTCACAAATATTTTTAAAGCATTAATATAATTTTAACCTATTAAATACCATTTCTGGTCTAAAGAAAAAGCCTTTAAATAAAATAGCAAAATAACTTTTAAAATTATAATTTTGTGGTTTATGGGAGTCCTATACCTAATAGGAGTCAAACATACTCTTTGAAAGATTTTTCATGCCCTAAATTAAGTACTTGTAGTGCAAACCTAAATTCAGGGGTTTTTTGAAAACTAAATTTAGAAAATACTTTTTGAAAAATTTATTTTTGTAAGAAAATTCTATACTGTACTATACACATGGCATGATCATTGGGCAAGGTTTTGTATCAAGGATAAGGAGTATAAGAGTTGTAGGATTTATTTGATTTTTAGAGCACTTGCAACAACAGACAAAAATCCAATCAAAGCAAAGTCAAAAACACACAAAAGTTTATTAGCTTAAGTGTTGTGGCATGAAAATCAGGGTGTGATAGACCTACCCCCATTACAAGAATTTTGTCCCCGAGATTCCCAAACTAGGCCCGGAAAGGAGTATGGAAACCTGGATTTAGGGTAGTCTTCACGTCCTCATAATTCTTCTGCTTCTGAGTGTTGCTCCGTTTGAACATTGAAGTGCTTGATGGTGTAGCTCCGTGTATAGCATTCATCTTGATCCAGGTTGCTAATGGGTAGCTCGTGGTAGGTCAAATTGGGCTGGGGGTCGATGGCTCGATGATCGATGTCCTTGTTAGTGATCGGGCTAGTTAGGAAGTGAGAGATGCTTCCAGATTTGTGTCATGTGGTTAACGTTGCGCACAGTGGGTAACTCAGGTGGTGACCCCAACTGGTACTTGTCTACTCTTTGTCTTGGAATGATCTTAGAGGGGGCGGTAATCATGGTGTGAGCTTCCTTTTGACATGGAAATGCTTGGTTTCTTCAATAGGAGTGGTTTGCAAATACGCGCGGTCTTCTACGAGGAACTTCACTTCTTCATGATGGGGGTTGGTATAGTTGACAAGAGGAGTTCATCTTCTTCATGATGGGGGTTGGTATGGTTCTTCCTCATTGACATGGCGATCTTCAGATGTGCCCTAACCAGCTGAACGGTTCTTCTTCTGTCTTCGGGTAGACAAGTAGGTCACCAATCCAAGTTCTCCCTGAAGTCTCCGTTCATGGGGTACATAAGGTGGGTTGGGGCATTGATGGTGGTCACGGTCGAGTGTTGGCCAAGGTCTTCTCGATCTAGAGCCAAAGCCCAAGGTCAGGATCTGAATATGTTGTGGCTTGGTAGGGCTTAAGGGTTTCAAGGATTCTAGTGTGTGAGTGAACGTTTATCATCCTATCCTTGAGCACAGTTTCTGAGATGCCAATAGTTCTATCCAGCCCTCCAAACAAATCACCATCAAAAGCATCATCTCGTATGTGTCAACACCAATCAGCACTCATGTTATACATATCCTCATGGCTCCCAAGAGGAGGTCTAACAAAATCATACATGTCAACTAACCCAAAACCCACATCTATGCAAAATCCAGGGTAGAACATCAAGCTGCTAAGCTTGAATTAAACATCGCAATCCAAGTGCTCAGCTTATTCTTCCAAGGTCCAAGATAGTGCATCTCTATCCTAAGGAAACACGTCATATGCCACTCCAAGATCTTGTTTCCTTCCTACGAATCAACTCCAACATCTCATTAACTTCCACCAAACGCTACATAATCCATTAATTCTACAAATCCAATGTCTATGGTGTTCCACCCGATCTTCTAATGTCCTATGATCCTGTCGGTGTACTAAAGTAGGGGGGTACCTTAGTATCCCGAACTTGTGCACGGGCAGTCGCGGCGACCCGCGGTAGGGCTTGCCGGGCGTCCGCCAAGATCCTCCACGGCTACTTTGATGCCATTCAAGATCGAAGTACTCAAACCAAGGGCCCGGCAAGAGGAGCTTGCCAGGAAGGCTAACCAAGGCCCCGGCAAGAGGAGCTTGCCGGGAAGAATACAAGGCCCCGGCAAGAGGAGCTTGCCAGGAAGGCCGACCAAGGCATCTCCAGAAGACTTGCCGCGGCGCCTCGCGCGTCCCGGCAAGGCCTGACGGCCGGCAAGCTTGCCGGCACGACAAGAGAAGGGCCATGGCAAGGCACTTGCCGCGGCAAGGCGGCCACCCAAAATCCAGCGCATCCAGCGACGTGTCACCCCAGGGCCACCCCAGGGGCACGTGGCGGGGCGTTGCGTAGCCATGCAGAGCGAGGTGGAAAATGGAGCTGGCGGAGACGCCATCGTGGCAATCGGTGGCGCCCCTAACGGTCGTTTCCTTGCACTGTTGGGGCGACCGGACGGGCATTAAATGCCCTTGTCCCCTGCTGTCAGAGTTAGGTAGGGGACACTGTTGGTAGTAGTTGTACCAACCCGCATTTTTACCTTTCTACCCCTCTTTCTACGTTGCCACCTGTAGGAGCCCCCTTCAGACTATAAAAGGGAGGCCCATGCGCACGTAGAAGGGGTTCGGTCCATCCGAGACACAGGTTCGGAATTTTGGTTCCGCAGCTGGGAGGTTCGATCCAGTCGACACACACAACACCACCATATGCTCGCTCTCGAGCAAGATCGAATACAAACACAAAGCAGCAGTAGGAGTTTTATCTCTTCGGAGAGCTCCGAAGCTGGGTAAAAATCGCCCGTCTCGCCTCCCCGCGCGCGCCCGACCTCGATCCGCTCTGTGCGCGGCCTCCGCCCCCCTTTCCGGACCAGAAGGGGCCCCCCGTGCCCCATAGGTGCTCGCGGCCGCAGGAAAGCAACGGCCCCGACATCTTTGGCGCGCCAGGTAGGGGGCGCGTCGAGGTCATGAGCATCTGATCCGGTCTCCGCGCGCGCTGCATCAACGCCTTCATCAACATGCCACCGAAGAAGAAGCCTTCGGAGGTGGCCGCTCCGTCTACATTGATTCCACCACCACCGCCGGAGCAAACGGGCGGTGGAGTGGACGCCGGCAGAGGAGTGGGCGCCGACGGTGGGACTCACGTCGTCACCAGATCCAAAAACAAGGCTCCGCAAGCGTCGGCGACCATGCAGACACCGCACCCTTCCCAGGAAGTGCAAGGTCGACAACGCCCCGGTGCTCCTAGCATCGTGCTCGCGTTGGAACAAGGCCAAGCTGGTGGGTCGCGAGACGCTCGAGGTCAGCATGCACGCCCGCATGCTGGCGCGAGCGAGGTACGGTCGCCCGAGCGGGGTGTTGCACCTCCCAATCCAGTTGGGAGTCCGAGCACATCCCGCTCCTCGCGCCGCTCGTCGCCACCACCACCCAAGACAGCAGAGGAAGCGCTGGCCCGAGCCCAGCTGCTTCTAGACTACCCTCCGGCGCCGCACAAGATCGACGACTGGAGGATGACCATATACAGTCTCATCAGCTTCACCAACGGCGACACGCCCCGGCAACTGAGCGCATCGAGGCCCCGGCAAGGCGCCCAGGCGCAAGCCGACGCCGACAAGACCGCTGGGGGTGCCACCTCCGTGCACTCCCAGCCCCGAAGGCCAAGATCGCCGGCTCGTCGGGCCAACCCCGGCGGTGACTCCACCGCGTCGTCGGACCCGCGAACCCAACGCGATCAACGCCACGTTCTCCAAGAACGGCGACACGAAGACGCTCGCACTCGCATCGAGCGCAGAAGGGAAGCGCGACGTCAATCCGACCAGCGCGCTGGGCCCACTGTCGATATGCACGCGCCCGGGGAGCCAAGCGACTTGCCGTACGCGGCAGGTTGCCCTGCGTTCACCCGCGAGCTGCGGCAAGTCCAGTGGCCCAGAACCAAGAACTTCAAGCCAGACGTGCCCGAGAAGTACGATGGTAGGATACATCCATCGGAGTTCCTCAGCATCTACACCATCGCGGTGCAGGCTGCCGGAGGGCGCGACGAGAAGATCCTCGCCAACTACTTCCCGCTGGTGCTCAAGCCCAACGTCATATCTTGGCTCATGCACTTGCCGGACGGTTCCATCTCTTCATGGGCGGACCTGTGTCATCAGTTTGTCGGCGCCTTCACAGGTGGCCACAAGCCTCATGGCCAGGAGAGTGACCTCCACTTGCTCGTCCAGAAGGAGGGAGAACCCCTGCGCAAGTACATACAGAGATTCAGCCAAGTGCAGCGCAACATCCCAGACGTCCACCCTGCCGCAGTTATCAGCGCGTTTCATTAGAACGTGCGTAACCGCAGGATGAGGGAGGAGATGGCGATGTGCAAGATCAGAGACGTCAGCGAGCTCTATGCTCTGGCCGACAAGTGTGCACGGGCTGAGGAGGGGAGGAAAATCCCCAGAGAGGTTGCAAGAGCAGAAGGATCTGACAGTGAGGATGCCGCCCCGGCAAGGAAGAACCGGAGGCAGAGCAATAGGAAGAGAAAGGCTAAGGATGTGCTAGCTGTTGAGCATTCCGGCAACAGAGGCGGCTCCGACAAGGCCAAAGCCGATGACTCCGGCGAGGCTGTGGCAGCCGCCAACAAGCAGGATGGCTCCGGCAAGTGGTACTGCAAGATCCACCGCACCAAGGGCCATGATCTCCAAACCTGCAAGAAAGTGGAGCAGATGGCGGAGCTACAAAAAGCCGAATACGAGCGCCGCTATAAGGAGAGAGCCCAGGGAGGTGGCGGAGGATCCGGCAAGAAGCTTCCCGCCCGGGGAGGACACCGCGGCAAGGCCAAGCCGCGGCAAGGAGATAGGCCTCCCCGCGGCCGCGACAAGGACGAAGATGAGGATGAGGATGATGAGATGGAGGAAGATGAGACCGATGACCAAGAGTTTCAGAAGGCGACAGAGGTGTTGTGCATCGACGGCGGCGCCTCTCTACACGCCTTGCACCGCCAACTCAAGCAGTGGGTGCGAGAGGTGAATGCAGCGGAGCCGTCCGTCGAGGCGCGCAAGCCTCTGAAATGGTCCAGCATGCCCATTGTCTTCGATGTTGAGGACCACCCTGATCGCATCACTGCGGTCGGGTGCTTGCCGATGTTGGTCTCACCAACAATCCGCAACCCCAAGGTCACGAAGATGTTGGTTGACGGCGGGGCCGGCCTGAACCTGATTTCCTCCGCAGTGCTCAAGAATCTCCAGATCCCCGACAGCGAGCTCGAAGAAACTGGTACCTTTCAAGGGATAAATCCGGGAAGAAGCAAGCCCAAGGGGAAGATCATGCTGCCAGTAACGTTTGGCAGCAAGCTGAACTTCAGGATAGAGAGGGTCACCTTCGATGTTGTTGATATCCCATTACCCTACAATGGGATACTCGGCCGACCAGCGCTTGCCAAGTTCATGGCAGCCTCTCACTACGCATACAATGTGCTTAAGATGCCCGGTCCGATGAGTGTCATCTCTGTCCAAGGCGACAAGAAGGATGCACTTATCTGCACCGACAAGATCTACCGGGAAGTAGCAGCCGCAGCAGAGTGCAGGCCACTTGCCGCTGAAGCTCCCCGGGGAAAGAAGAAAGTCAAGTCCGACAAGAGCAGCTCTGATGCCCGCTCCGGCAAGCGCACCTCCCCGGAGTGCTGCGCTGCCGTCGAGGACGCACCATCGAGCTCCACCGGAAAGTGCAAGAAGGCAAAGGCAGATCCGCCAAAGACTAAGCCCGGCAAGGACAGCTCTGGTGCCTGCTCCGGCAAGCACGCCTCTCCGGAGTGCCGCGCTGCCGTCGAGGATGCGCCATCGAGTTCCGCCGGCCAGTAGGGCAAAGGAAGCGTCCAGCTTCGAGCTTTTGAATTGTATTCCCTGAGAATCCGTACCTTGTATGAAGAACCTATGCGCAGAAGGGTCGAATCGTGGCTAAGTTGTGCCCTTGATCTGTTTCGAGTCCGCTCAACGATGAAAGCGCGCCGCAACTAGCCCGACGAGTTCTTCCTGCCGGAAGCAACACCGCCAGCAGGCTGCTGATGTCCCGCACTCAGCAAGTGTGTTTGCGCCGGCGGGTTCCCTGAAAGCGTTGGGGTGAAAACGTACAAGGGGGGAAGTCAAGGGAGAAGTGCGGCTTCGTCGGATCGCGGAGGACGGAAAAGCTAAGTCGCCCGAGCTTGAGTACAGAGCACTTTTTAGTTTCAAGCTTTTATGTTATACTCCTCGAACGTTCGTCCCTTGTATGAAAAACCTGTGCGCGAAGGAACCAACTCGTGGTTAAGTTGCGTCCTTGCTTTGTTTTCGAGTCCGCTCAACAATACAAGTGCGCTGCAACTGACCCGAGAAGGTTTCTTTCCGGGTACAACACCGCCAGCGGGCTGCTGATGTTCCGCACTCAGCAAGTGTGTTAGCGCCGGCAAGTTCCCTAGAAGCGCAGGGTAAAAACGTACAAGGGATGTAATGAAGTAGAGGGCGTAACATAGCAAGCCTTGCTGTGGGACGCCCTTCGTATGTAAAACTTGTGCGCAGAGGAGCTAACTCGCGGCTGAGTTGCACCCTTGATTTGTTTCCGAGTCCGCTCGGCAATGAAAGCACGCTGCAACTGGCCCGAGAAGGTTTCTTGCCGGGTACAACACCGCCAGCGGGCTGCTGATGTTCCGCACTCAGCAAGTGTGTTAGCGCCGGCAAGTCCCCTAAAAAGCGTAGAGTGTAAACATACGAAGGGCGAAGCATGGCATTGCGTTGCCCAACCTAAATAGTCAAGCCACGAAAGAGTAACTTGTTACGCCGCGGTCTTAGTTATTTTCGTGTCTATAATAACAGCGACAAGGAAAAACCAGAAGGGCGCGCTGGCGCAGGGGCCCCGGCAAGCCGGTTTCGCTGGGGGCTGCAAGTACTGAAGTTCCTTCGTGGCAGGCCAGGATCCCCAGAGGCCGCAGCGTCAGCGACAAGGGCAAAGAAAGGCGCACCGGCACCTAGGTCTCGGCAGAGCCAGAGTTGCCGGGGGCTGCAAGTGCCAAGATTCATCCCCGGCGAGCTAGAGTCGCCGGGGGCTGCGGTATCAGATAAGTTTTTCATCCCTCGTCATGCATCCTCTTATGGGCTGGGGAAAGCGAGGACGCGTCCTTGAACGAATGTGTCTTATAAACCCCCCCCCCCCCCCCGTGCGCGGAGGAGCCAAGTCGCGGCCAAGTTGCGCCCTTGATCTGTTTCGAGTCCGCTCAACGATGAAAGTGCACTGCAACTGGCCCGACAAGGTTTCTTGCCGGAAGCAACACCGCCAGCGGGCTGCTGACGTTCCGCACTCAGCAAGTGTGTTTGCGCCGGCAAGTTCCCTAGAAGCGTAGGGTGGGAACATACAAGGCACAAAATCAAGTAAAGGGCATAATCCAGCAAGCATTCCCCTCTTTTCATTAAAAAACATCCAAATTTAGTAAAAGTCCATAGAGGATGAAAAACATGATAGAGAGGATTACAAATTTTAAATATAGCCAAGGCCCGAAGGCTTACAAATTAAAAGATAAGATGCCCGTAATCCTTTTCCTGTTTCTCTCTTCAGGAGGTAGGCCAAGGAGGCCCCGGCAAGAGAAGCTTGCCGGGGAGGGCAAAAGGGGCGCCTAGGTGAGCTACGGGTGCCAGAAGACACCAAGAGAACGTCCCGGGGGCCGGCCAGGAGCTTGGCGGAGACGGAGGCACCGGAGGCAGAGCTTGGACGTCAGCACGCTGGCGAGGGCACCTCGCTCTCGTACTCCGACTTGACGGCCTTGCCGCCACCCCTCTTCCTCTTCCGCAGCCTCCCTACGCCAGCCGCCCAAGGTGACGGCCCCGGGAAGTTCAGAAGGCCGGCGACCCGGATGATGGGGTCGCCGGTGGCGCATGAGGCGGCGTCCGGCGCCTAGTCAGACCCGCCGACCTCGTCGTCGCTGCCGCTCCCCTCCTCGTCACTCTCGCTCGAGGAGGGGCCTTCGCTATCGGAGGAGCTGTCCACGCAGCATCTCGCTCGGATGCCGGAGTCCCCGAAGACCTCGACGGCGAGAAGGTCGCGCTCCATTAACTTAAAATGGAGGGTAAACCCCGCCGTCAAGCTGTGGATGCGGGCGAACGTCTTCCACCCTCGATCAAGATACATCACGCCAGGGGCTGGGGATACAACGTGGACTCGCGTGCCGCTGATCCCGCAGCCCCTCATCTGCAGTCTCAGCATCTCGGGCGGGTCCGATTCCATCGCGCTTGCAAACGGAGTTGGAAGCCGGAGGCGACGACGAGGCGCCCGACGCAGCCTGACGAAGAATTCGCAAGGGTCGTCCCCCATGTGGACCGCCATGGGGGGAGGAATCGCCGGCGGGGGCAAAGCTGGCGCGCCGCCCCGTCCGCCTCTTCCCCGCGCGCCTCGGCCTCGTCCTCGACCTCGTCCACGACCACGCCCCCTCCCTCTTCCCCTTATGGCCGGTTCCCCCGCCAAGGGTGCAAAAGAGGGAGAGGTGCACTGCCTGGCGGCAACCCTCGCCGCCGCCGATGAAGAGCCAGGATTCCCTTTCTCCATGGCGAATGGGAGAAAGGAGAACAGAAGTTGAAGAAAGAAGGAGATGAGAGAGTGCGGGCTTCCATGCCCCCCCTCCTGCTCTTTATAAAGGAGCAGGGTGGGAGCCCGGCCGCCCCGCTCAGCGAATCAAGGCACGGGAAGAGCAGGGAATCGGGACCGACCCGCTGCCTCTGCTCACGACGACCCAGATTCCCACTCCTACCGTCCGTGACCCCAAGCGCATGGGAGCCGCGTGGTGAGGATGCAGAGCCGAGGGGACGGGTGAGGCGGCCTCGCCTCACCCCGTGATCATGGGAGTGGACGCCTCGAAAGCCGCGCACTGGCCCCGTCCAGTAAGTGCACCACGCCCCCACGCCTACCTCCGTTTAGGCAGGAGGGCGTGAGCCGTCCCCTTCATCATGGCTCGATGCATGCTTGCGAGGCTCAGCCCCGCACGCGCCGCCCACGTCACCCACGACGCCGCGTTTGACGCGTGCCGCTCTGGGCGTGCGCGGTGGAAGCGGAGAGATATGCGGTGTGACCTAGGCCGCGCGTGCCCGTGCACTGTTTTGGGCCTGGCCCAACAGCGCTCGGCACCGTGTATGGCCCAGGCCCGGGGGCTCCTGTCGGTGTACTAAAGTAGGGGGGTACCTTAGTATCCCGAACTTGTGCACGGGAAGTCGCAGCGACCCGCGGCAGGGCTTGCCGGGCGTCCGCCAAGATCCTCCACGGCTACTTTGATGCCATTCAAGATCGAAGTACTCAAACCAAGGGCCCGGCAAGAGGAGCTTGCCGAGAAGGCTAACCAAGGCCCTGGCAAGAGGAGCTTGCCGGGAAGAATACAAGGCCCCGGCAAGAGGAGCTTGCCGGGAAGGCCGACCAAGGCATCTCCAGAAGACTTGCCGCGGCGCCCCGCGCGTCCCGGCAAGGCCTGACGGCCGGCAAGCTTGCCGGCATGACAAGAGAAGGGCCGCGGCAAGGCACTTGCCGCGGCAAGGCGGCCACCCAAAATCCAGTGCATCCAGCGACGTGTCACCCCAGGGCCACCCCAGGGGCACGTGGCGGGGCGTTGCGTAGCCATGCAGAGCGAGGTGGCAAACGGAGCTGGCGGATACGCCATCGTGGCAATCGGTGGCGCCCCTAACGGTCGTTTCCTTGCACTGTTGGGGCGACTGGACGGGCATTAAATGCCCTTGTCCCCTGCTGTCAGAGTTAGGTACGGGACACTGTTGGTAGTAGTTGTACCAACCCGCATTTTTACCTTTCTAACCCTCTTTCTACGTTGCCACCTGTTGGAGCCCCCTTCAGACTATAAAAGGGAGGCCCATGCGCACGTAGAAGGGGTTCGGTCCATCCGAGACACAGGTTCGGAATTTTGGTTCCGCAGCTGGGAGGTTCGATCCAGTCGACACACACAACACCACCATACGCTCGCTCTCGAACAAGATCGAATACAAACACAAAGCAGCAGTAGGAGTTTTATCACTCCGGAGAGCTCCGAAGCTAGGTAAAAATCACCCGTCTCGCCTCCCCGCGCGCGCCCGACCTCGATCCGCTCTGTGTGTGGCCTCCGCCCCCCTTGCCGGACTAGAAGGGGCCCCCCGTGCCCCATAGGTGCTCGCGGCCGCAGGAAAGCAACGGCCCCGACAGATCCCCAAGTACTTGAAAGGGCTATCCTTACAATAGTCAGTCCACCAATTCCCACTATCATGGTCAAGTAAACTCCAATGTCAGGCTTATATAGATCCCAAAATCAACTCCGACAGTTAATCCAATCCCATGTCACATGAGAATTCCTAGATGTTCCCCAAGTCATTATCGTAATGTCAACTATCTTCTATCAATATCCCCTGGCTAAGTCAAATACTTACACCTCCAAGAATTTCAGCTTCCGATCATAATTGTCCTAAAAAATCCAAGTTACTCAGAGGTAATGAAAGTTATGCTACTCCATTAACATGATCCCACCAAGTTTATCTATCAACATGAAAGCCTCATAATCCACCAAAGTCTCAGATAATTCCTCATGGTTACTCATAAAGTCATTAGTCCTCTATTCCCATATCCTCAAATTGGTCTTCCCTATGGCATCGCCAGTTCTTGTGGTATGTTAGGATGATAATGTGCTTGCTCACTTCGTCCGCTAGTTTCATAAGGAACCCAGTGCTGAGCAAGGTTATGGAGGCTTAACTGGTCTCCTGCAATTTCTGGGTTAAGCGCATGGTTAAGGATTCGAGCTGGGGTATCTCGTGATGTCTCGAAGGTTCTAGGGATGAGTTTCTAATATCAAGGGGTAAACATAACTCTACTTGGTTGCACTTGGTCGAGGAGGCTGCAGCAAAAAGTCTTCAGTGGTAGTTGATCACCGAGGTGGAATCATTGGTGCATCTTCTCTTACTGGTCTTCGGTTGATGAGAGAGGTGGGAGGGGAAGTAGCATAGATGGGGGATGCCTAAAGGGGGTTCTATAGTGCAGGTGCATACAAACGGGTATCAAAAAGGCCACACACAATTTCATTAAAATAAGATAGGTAATATAGTCGCATACATGCTGCCTAAGGCAAAAGTGCGACTTATATCGAAACAGAAACAGATAAGAACGAGCAACACTCCAGATGGTTTCAGATGAACCATCATATGGACTCGACTGCGCATAGGGGGTACACGACTCATCCTACTCTAGGGGTCCTCGGATTCGGTAGTCGTGCTTGCTTCATCACTTTGAGAGAAAGGCGTTCGGTCTCAGCTTCTAGGTTCTCCTAAGTGCCAATGGACATGCGACAATCAGCTGCTTGTCTTGGGTATGCCTGAGTTCACCACACCCGTGACATGTGACGGAAGCAAAAGGGTTGCTATTCAGTCTTGGGTATTGTCGCCGGGGACCTGACGATGATCCTCTACGAGGTGGATATGGAAATCCATTCCTATGCGTCCCGTGTGGGGTTTGGTTGCGATCTTTTTGAAGTTCCTTGATTTGCTGCTCCTGATTAGAAATGTGGGCTTGTAGGGAAGTGATTTGCTATTCTTGCTCGACCACCTTCTTCTTCTTGAGGCAGTGGAGGTGTAGAAGTGAAGGGAGATCTTGGCGAGCCTTGAGAAATGCTTTGGTAAAGTGGCATAGAAGGTAGTGTCCTGCGTTGACGAAACGGATCTGGTACTTCAGGGTTGGATCCTCGTCTTCCGGGAAAATCATCACTTGAGTCGGAGCTCCAAATCTGCTTTTGGCAGGTAGGTAGTGGGTGGCATGTTCCTCTTTCATTTCTGGAAGGAGGTCTCGAAGACGGAGGAGCGCTTCATATGCCACTTGCTGAATGGCCAGGTCTCTTGTTGGCATGGGTGGTCCAATGAAGAACCACCCCTGAGGTGAGGTCTTGGCAGGCACAAAAACCTTGGCTTAGAACTCCTTCTTGAACACATTATTTTCCAGTTCATGCAGGCTGTACGTGGGCAGCAAGGGATAGTGGCATTGTTGGAGGCAATCTCTTAAGAGTGATGGAAATCCTGTCGTAAGGAGTCTCAGGGGGGCGACGACCATCTACAAAAGTTGAATAGGAGGTGTCAATACTGAAAATATCCTTTAGTTTTTGAGAAATCTCAGAAAAGAGGCAAGGTATAGATGGTTTTGAAAATTTGTTTTATCCTAACTAACGACCATGCTAACTAAGGATTCCTAGAGTCAGGATGGCTCTGATACCAGCTCTAGGGGGACCCCGACTCATAAGTCGTGATCACCGAATGCACGTGTACAATGATCCCAGAGATCAATGCTCACTTAACACACAGAAGCTGAATAACAAGAGTCTTACATCCATACATACCGTCTTACACAATTCATGACCATTATGGTCAAGTCTTACATAGATAAAGCCACAAGGGATGAATAACAACGAACTTAAGCAGCAGGAATCTTCGTTGATAAGTAGAACCCATGCCATCTGCCTTAACCATAAAGGAATTCTGACTGGGAAACATCCTAGTTCGCATGTTTGTCACCAAGGAACTCTTCCTCGAACTCCTGCAATTCCATGCCCGGACAATTAAATAACCAGTGGCAAGCTAGCGAGTACTTTGAATGTACTCGCAAGCAACCCATGATTGGAACAAGGCACAATAATGCAATGATATAGCACTAAGTAGGTAGTTTGCAGAAAGCTACTTTTGAGTGCAATGACATGATCTATCAACCTGTAAAGTATGCATCATGGGAGTGCAGATATCCATATGAACAAGTTATAGATATCAACATAAGAAGAGCTAGACACAAATCCAACTTGATCATCGTGTCAAGTCATCTGACTTAACCCAAATAGTTTCATCAACACACCCACACGTGGTTTGTAAAACTCTGGACATAGTTTAAGCAGCACCGCCCAATTGTCCTTGACTGTGGACACGGGTATTCAAATAGTTTTACTCTCTTCAGAGGTTGTGCACTTTATCCACAAGAACCGGGAAGCTTTCATGTCGCCCACGATCTCGCAGTACCTCAAGTACTCGGGGGAAGCACCCGATCACTATGTTTCCCTAGGCGATACAAACATAGGGTCCACTCGTTGGTACACAACCTTTTTGTATAAGCATCAAGATTTTGGACATCAGCCCTTTTTCATTATCACACATACATGCAGGGACCAATGGTGTGTCCGGTGCCCTATGAAACAGTCATGGCTGCCTATCCAAGCTCGACTCCGTCTTGAGAGTGACCTCATGTCACCCCCGTCACTAGTAAAGTGGGCACCATGCTAGTATCGGACTAGGTAATTAACAATGCCCGTTCCCACAAGGGGTAGAGTGGTTGCACATATTTGGTTGGGATGGTAATCATATCTTAAATATAATCCATCATTTTACACGCACAAATGCTTGCTCCGGTACACCACTTCTTCCTCAAGTGGTGACCTAGTTCAAGATCACCCACGACATTAGGGGGCACCCGGTGGGGTTTTTCAAAAGAATGCAACCCCGAAGGGATCATGGCATACATGCAACATCGTGCATCATTGCCTAGTGTTTTCCATCGCATCCCTAGCACATGGTAGTGATATTAACATGCAAGAACCAATGGGCATGCATCAATGCAATGATACTATCAAGCCCATAATCCAAACATCATCATGCATAGGGAAAGACTTTATCGATGAACAAGACAGGTGTACCATGGTCAAAGGGATGCTTGCCTGGCTCACCAAAGTCTTCTGGGTTTTCAAGTCTTCTGGTCCAACTCCTTCGTCAGCAACGCAATCTATCGTCGCAAAAGAAACAACGGGAAAATAAGGCAATAATAAAATAGGAAAGTCAAACTGCTCGGAAAAATGTCAACTCATTTTTGTTAAATACTAGGAGGAAAACTAGGAACGAGAAAATCCTTAGTTTTGGATTTGGAGTGGTAGAATATGAGAAATGGATTTTCAAACAGAGATTTAATTGCTCAAATTTAAATTTAAATTTTAACAGTACGTAAAAGTTTGATGGATATTTATGAAAGATATACTATTAAATAGGTGGGAATATTACAAGGTTTTAGGAGTTAGAGTTATTGCATTTGGATTAATATTTAATCCTGTGGAATTTTTGGAAAATTCACAGAAAAAGAAAAGGGGAAAGGGCACTGTACCACTGGGCCAAAACGGCTGCAGCGCAGCAGGCCCAGTGAAAGAGGGCGCAGGCGAGCCGGGGCGACCCGCGCGCGCCAGATTCAAACCTGACGAGAGGGCCCCAGGCTGCAGTGAGAGAGAGGGGTGAGGGAGAGGAGAGGCTGACAGGCAGGGCCTGCCTTTCATCCCTAACCCCGAGACCAGAGGGCCGGCGAGCTCACCTGTGAAGTTTCCATGTATGGCGGGGTGAGCTGATGGCACCGTTGGACTCCTCACCGAGTCGCCGTTCGGGTGGATGTGGTCGGCGTCGCCAGAGCTACCTGGTTCGCCGGCGACAAGGAGGCACGGCGGCGGAGCTTCGGGCATCGGCCGTTTGGGTCAATTCCGACTGCAAAAGAGGCGGGGAGAGAGGGGAAGTGGTCTATTGTAAGTGGTGATTTTAGATCGGGGCAGAGGAGGAGCGGGGGAAGCTTGTAACGAGTGGACGACAGCGAGCCACCGCGTGGCGGAGCTCAAGCTCGAGATCTTTTGGAGAGGAGTGGGAGGTGCAGGGGGTCGATTTGGAGTGTGTGGAGGTGAGTGGTGGAGAGGGAGAGGCTCGGGGAGGCCTCTAAATAGGCGGGCGATGGTCCACCGTGGACCAGTGCGCCGACGAGGTCGTTGCCATCGCTACAGGTCACGGGGGCTCACTGCGAGATGTCGGGGGTGCTCGTGGGGTTGGTCTAGGGCGAGGGGAGTGAAGATAGAGAGAGTAGGGGGGCCAGGGGCACCGCGCATGTGAGCATGCTCACTGGTGCGGTCGGGCGGCTAGCGCGCGTGCGAGCTAGGGAAAGAGGAGGGAGAAGGAGGAGGGGGACATGGGTTTAGCATGTCGTAGACGCCGAGGCACCTCGTTGGGCGTGCTGGGGAGGTCAAAGGTGGCCGGAGGTGCTTGGCAGGGGGCGGCTACAGTGCGGGAGCGCACTATAGCGGGCTCGAGAGAGCCCAAATGGCCGGCATGGCCATTTCTATGCAATGTGGGTGCGGCCAAAGGTGTCCGGTAGCTCTAGGGGGAAGTAGAGATTTTGGGGGAGGTCTTGAATGCCTTGGATGGCACTAGAGTGAGGAGGGAGGTGAGAAACAGAGGGAAGATGCTGTCAAGGGGGGGTAAATGGGGTTGTTCACCCTTCAATCATAGAGCAAAGGATAGGGGAGAGCTACTGGAGGTAGAATAGGTCTAGGAGGGGTTGTAGTAAAAAGTTGAACTCATGGAGATTAATGGCAGAGGTCAAAGTGGTGTTTTTAGAAAAAAGGCAAAAGGTGTTTGTTGCTGGTTTGGGCAAGAAGATGAAATCATCTTGTCATGAGGCTTGACAGGGTCAAATGACATGATAAAATAAGAGGTTCCACCAAGATTGAGTTCATTTGGGCAAAGTTGCCAATGCAACTTTTATAAACCCTAGAAATCAACAGAAATGAGTTTTCCAAGATCTAGTCATGAAAAACTATTCTCCTTGACGCACCACTTGGTGTACTTTTATCATTTAGGGTTTAGAGCATTCCCACAAAGTTTGAGAGCAAAAGAAGAAAGTTGACAATGTAAAGTTGTTCAAATTTGATTCTGGACAGAGAGGGTTTTGAGGCACTTTCATCAAGATACCATTTTCTCCAACTTGTGCCATTTGGTCTAGATGCATAATTACACCATTGGAGTATCTGCACCAAGTTTGAGTACATTTCAACATGTTTGGCAATGTAAAGTTGCTCAAACTTCAAAATGGACTGAAATGGGTTTTAGGGGATTTGGTGATGTTATCTTCTTCTCCAAGACATGAAGCTTGGCAAGATCATCCAATATGTCATATGTGACAATCTAGAATTTTCTTGGAATTTTTAGATAATATTTTCTTTGTAAATATTTCAACAACTTGAAATATCCAGAAAGGGGTTTTTGAGGTGTTTGACCAATATTTTGAACATGATCATGTGTTGAAACTCTTATATATGGACAATATATGTCCATGGAGTTTCCCTGAATTTTCACAAATATTTTTAAAGCATTAAAATAATTTTAACCTATTAAAGACCATTTCTAGCCTAAAGAAAAAGCCTTTAAATAAAATAGCAAAATAACCTTTAAAATTATAATTTTGTGCTTTATGGGAGTCCTATACCTAATAGGAGTCAAACATACTCTTTCAATGATTTTTCGTGGACAAAATTAAGTACTTGTAGTGCAAATCTCAATTCAGGGGTTTTTGGAAAACTAAATTTAGAAAATACTTTTTGGCAAAACTATTTTTGTAAGAAAACTCTATACTGTACTATACACATGGTATGATCATTGGGCAAGGTTTCCGCTGCGATGACATACTCAAGACTTGACCATAATGGTCACAATTTGTGTGAAGTGGTATGTATGGATGTAAGACTCTTGTTATTCAGCTTCTGTGTGTTCAGTGAGCATTGATCTCTGGGATCACTGTACACGTGCATTCGGTGATCACGACTTATGAGTCGGGGTCCCCACATAGCTGGTATCAGAGCCATGCTGACTGTAGGAAGCCTTATTAGCATGATCTTTAGTTAGGGTAAAACTAATTTTCATAACAATCACTAATTTTCAAGACTATCTGTACTTCTCTTTCCTTCTGAAGTTTTCCAAAACTAAGATATATCTTCCTTATTGATCTCTTCCCACTTAAAAGCCTTTTTCAAATGGTCGCTAGTACCCTTATGCCCCTGACCACTAGATTCCTTGTAATCCCCGTGGATAACCTAGAAGGAAGACATCTTGCCAAACATTCACTCACATCTTCTGAACACAAGTTTGGTGACACCACGACAAGACAAAAGAGGCCTTCTCAAGGATTGAGGAAACCAAGACTTGGAAGGTGGTGACACACTTGACACTACCCCGGGATGATGGAGCCTTGTCCTACGACGATCAAGGTGTAAGATATGCAAGATCATGATATACGTCGCGAATAGAGCAACTGTGTCCTTACCATTGTTGTATCGGCAACCACTAGTGGATGAGAAGCTCGCCATTTGGCCCGCCTCACTATAGTGAGCAGGAAAACAGTTCTCTTCATCCCCCGCTCTTGGTGTCGATGTTTTCGTCAGCATAACCGACATGTTGGACCTCTACTATGCCTTGTTAATATCATTGCATAAAGGATTACCTACCTGATACCATCGACGCCTTAGAAGTCAAAATGGATCGTCATGATTAAGAAGACAACATAAGACCAAGTCAATGCCAGCTATGAGGAGTCACCTTCACCCCATCACTTCAACATGCGAAAAGTTGTTGAACCTCTTCAGGCTCAACCCGGATCGTTTCATCGAACTACTACAAGAGACGTAGCAACACCTGAGGAAAGCCCCAGAAGATTGCACGAGACACGAAGCAAGCACGACTATTGAGTCCGAGAACCCCTAGGGTAGGATGAGTCGTGTACCCCCTATGCGTAGTCGAGTCCGTATGATGGTTCGAATAGAACCATGATTGTGTGTTGCTTGTTTCTATTTGTTTGTGTTTTGATATAAGTCACCCTTTTGCCCTAGGCAACATGTACGCGACTATATCTCCTCCCTTCTCTTAATGCTTGTGTTTGGCCCTTTCGGCACTTGTTTGTTTGCACTTGCACAATAGGCCCCCTTTAGGCGTTCCCCTCCTCTATGCTAATTTTCCCTCTCATCTCTTTCCTCAACTGAAGACCGGCATGGCAAGACACACCAAGGATTCTACTTTGGCAACCAACTAGCATTGAAGACTTTTGCTACAGCCTCCTCGACCTAGTACAACCCCATAGTTTTATGTTTACCCCTCAAGACTGGAAACCCATCCCTAGACCCTTCGAGACTTCCCCATGCGCTTAACCCCCGGAATTGCAAGAGCACATGTTAAGCCTTCGTAACCTTGCACAACACTGGGTTCATTATGGAAGTTATGGACATAGTGAACGAGCACATTGTCATTCTATTATAGCACATGAACTGACATGCCATTGGAAAGGCCAATTTGAGGATATAGGAATGGAGGACAAACGACTTGATGAGTTTATATCAGCGACCTTGAGGAATTATCTGAAACTTTGGTGGATTATGAGGCTTTCATGTTGGTAGATGAACTTGGTGGGATCATGTTAATAAAGTAGCATAACTTTCATTGGCCCTGAGTAAATTTGATTAGTAGGACAATTATGATCGCTAGATGAATTATTTTGGAGGTGTAAGGATTTGACTTAGCCAGGGGATATTGATAGGAGATAGCTGACATTACGATAATGACTTGGGGGAAAATGTAGGAATTCTTGTTGGACATGAGATTTGGATTTAAATAGGTGATCCTAGTGGAGTATAGATGCTAAGGAAGTTTACATGGTTCGGAGTAAATTGGATTTAGACTGATGATCTCAATCATGATACCATGTTTCTCGGTGGATGATAAACTAGGAGATTGGCTTAATTGTCAGAGTTGATTTAGGGAATCTATATAATCTTGAGTTTTGAAATTACTTGACCCCGATAACGGGAATTGGTGGACTGACTATAGTGATGATTGCTGAGGGAGTCCTAGACTAGGGGGTGTCCGGACAGCCGGACTATTATCGTCCGCCAGACTCCAAGGCTACGAAGATACAAGATTTAAGACTCCGTCCCGCGTCCGGATGGGACTTTCCTTGGCGTGGAAGGCAAGCTTGGCGATACGGATATGTAGATCTCCTACCATTGTAACCGACTCTGTGTAACCCTAGCCCTCTCCGGTGTCTATATAAACCGGAGGGCTTTAGTCCGTAGGACATAACATCCATTACAACAATCATACCATAGGCTAGCTTTTAGGGTTTAGCCTCCTTGATCTCGTGGTAGATCCACTCTTGTACTACCCATATCATCAATATTAATCAAGCAGGACATAGGGTTTTACCTCCATCAAGAGGGCCCGAACCTGGGTAAAACATCGTGTCCCTCGTTTCCTGTTACCATCTGCCTAGACGCACAGTTCGGGACCCCCTACCCGAGATCCGCCGGTTTTGACACCGACATTGGTGCTTTCATTGAGAGTTCCTCTATGCCGTCGCCGATAGGAAGGATGCTGTCGGTGTCAAAACCGGCGGATCTCGGGTAGGGGGTCCCGAACTGTGCATCTAGGCGGATGGTAACAGGAGACGAGGGGCACGATGTTTTACCCAGGTTCGGGCCCTCTTGATGGAGGTAAAACCCTACGTCCTGCTTGATTAATATTGATGATATGGGTAGTACAAGAGTGGATCTACCACGAGATCAAGGAGGCTAAACCCTAGAAGCTAGCCTATGGTATGATTGTTGTAATAGAGGTTGTGTCCTACGGACTAAAGCCCTCCGGTTTATATAGACACCCGAGAGGGCTAGGGTTACACAGAGTCGGTTATAATGGTAGGAAATCTACATATCCGTATCGCCAAGCTTGCCTTCCACGCCAAGGAAAGTCCCATCCGGACACGGGACGGAGTCTTCAATCTTGTATCTTCGTAGTCTTGGAGTCCGGCGGACGATGATAGTCCGGCTGTCCGGACACCCCCTAGTCAAGGATTCCCTCAGATGCCTCCACCCGTCTTCAAGGACAGTATTTTCGCCAAAGGGGCCTTGGCCTCCGGCCAAACTATCTGGCTAGGTGGTTTTCTTATGACCGCCTGTCCGGCCGCCTCTTCGACAATGACTTCTCAAGTCATCAAAAGCAATCTTCACGTCAGCTCGGAATTTGCCGAGCGGCTGGATCCGATAGAGCTTTCGTCTGTCAACGAGCTCTTGGATCGCATCGCCGCCCTGGGAGTCACTACGGACTACAATCAGATTGGGCTTAAAACCGATCTGAGAGATTATCTCTCCCCAGGTCACCCACCACGTCGCAGTGGTAGAGGAACAATGCGGCGACACTTCTCCTGTATTGAAAACTAGCCATGTCCGGGCTCCCGAACCCTCCATGCCGGATTCCCACAGAGGGATGGACTTCGATCAAGCACTGAACTTAAAGTCAGGCATCGGACCGGACTCGTTGGACAGCGTCCAACAATCCAAGCTTCCAAATTTGGAAACTTCACGACCTTCAAGCCTTGAGATGGGTAGGGTTCCGGACTACTGGGCCAGATTCCTCCTGGTTATGGACAAGATAAAGGACTGCCGAGAGGAAAACGCAATCTCAATTTTTTGCAATAATTGCATGGACAAGGGAATATTGAACGCCATCAGCCGTCGTGAAATTATACACTTCGCCGATCTAGCATCCATAGTACGAAAGTACTGTGCGATGGAGAGTTCCCGAAAAATCGAAAACCAGTTTTGGGACAATCCGGCCCCGAATACAACCCTAGTCCGCAACAAAAGGGTGCATTACACTCAGGCCCCAGATACAAAAACCAAAAAGCAAAAACCCCATAGAGGGCACGGAACCATACTGGAGGGATGGCTTAGCGGACCCTATAAAATTCACAGTACAGAGGGCGCCATCCCAACACATAGCCTTCGAGCATGTTGGATATTACGGCAGGTGGCCAAAAGTGGCGAGGAGCTTCTAGCCCCGGAAAACCACTCCAACAATACCGGTACGGTATCAACAGTCTTCGAGACCTTCGCATCAAATAATATGCGGAAACGAACAATCCGCGGCCTCGCCGAAGTCTACCAAGTAGCAACAACAAATCCATGGAGCGACACAGCCATCACCTTCAACGCTAGCGACGAACCTAAATTCCGAACAGCCCGAGCACCAGCCGCACTGGTGCTTAGTCCGATAGTGGACGGCTTTCGACTTACAAAAGTCTTCATGGATGGCGGCAGCGGACTAAACCTCATCTATGAGGAAACTCTTCAAAAATTGGAAATAGACTGGAGCCGCATTGAGCGAAGCAGCACAACCTTCAGAGGAATAATCCCTAGCCGGGAAGCGCGCTGCACCAGAAAAATCACACTCGATGTGGTGTTCGGCTCGCCGGACTATTACAGATCCGAAGAAGTCACGTTCCAAGTGGCCCCGTTCAACAGCGGATATCACGCTATATTAGGACGAGAGGCATTCACAATTTTTCAAGCCGTACCCCATTACGGGTACATGAAGCTCAAAATGCCTGGGCCCAGCAGAATAATCACTCTCATTAGTGATCCGGACATAGCACTCCGCACCGAAAACAAGACAGCCGCACTAGCCCTGGAGGCACTATCCGAAGCCCTAGCGGCAGAAGAACTCACTGCGCTACACTCTACGGTGAATAGGGACGATGTGATACTTGATAAGAGATCCAAGTCCACCTCCTTTAAACCAGCAGATGAAATAATAAAATTCCAGGTCCATCCAACGGACCCGACAAAGACGGCTTCCATCGGGGCACAGTTGAACCCCGATGTAGACGCCGCACTGCGAGAATTCCTTCGGGAAAATTGGGACATTTTCGCCTGGCACCCTTCGGATATGCCCGGAATCCCACGCAGATTGGCAGAACACAGCCTTAACATCCTAAAGGATTCAAGCCAGTCAAACAGGCTCTTCGACGATTCTCCGAACCCAAAAGACAGGCAATGGGGGAAGAGCTAGCCAAACTCTTGGAAGTCGGATTCATCAGAGATATCAAACACCCGGATTGGCTAGCAAACCTTGTGATGGTACCAAAGAAGGACAAATCCTGGCGCCTATGTGTCGATTTTAAAGACCTCAACAAGGCCTGCCCAAAGGATCCCTTCCCCCTCCCCCGCATCGACCAAATAATCGATGCTACCGCATGACACGATTCATTGTGTTTCCTCGACGCATACTCCGGCTATCATCAAATCAAGATGGCGGAAGCAGACCAAGCCGCAACGACATTCATAACTCCATATGGACCATTCTGCTTCAACACGATGCCCTTCGGACTTAAAAACGCCGGCGCAACATATCAACGCATGATTCAAACATGTCTGGCCACCCAGATCGGCAAAACAGTAGAGGCATACGTAGACGACGTAGTCGTCAAAACCAAACACGTCAAAACTCTAGTAGACGACTTGAGGCTCACATTCGACAACCTCAGAGCATATGACATCAAGATGAATCCGGAAAAATGCGTTTTCGGCGTACCAGCCGGAAAGCTGCTAGGCTTCGTTGTATCCGGTAGAGGAATTGAAGCGAACCCGGCCAAGATCCGAGCTCTGTCACAGTTGGATATTCCAAAGGACCTCAAACAGATACAAAAACTGACCGGATGCGTGCCGGCTTTAAGCCACTTTATCTCCCGCTTGGGAGAAAAGGCATTGCCCCTATATCGCCTCCTTAGGCACACCGAACACTTCGAGTGGACGGATGCCGCCACTGCCGGACTCGAAGAAATAAAGGCCATATTGGCAACAAATCCGGTCCTGGCTGCGCCCAACCTGGGCGAACCAATGCTGTTATACATCGCGGCAGCACATCAAGTTGTAAGCGTGGTACTCGTCGTTGAACGAGAGATAGAAGGGCATAAATTCCCTCTTCAAAAACCAGTGTACTACGTCTCCACTGTGTTAACACCCTGCAAGTCCCGTTACCCGCACTATCAAAAGATAGCGTATGCGGTGTTCATGGCATCCCGGAAGCTCCGGCACTACTTTCAAGAGTGTTCGATAACGGTGGCCTCCAAAGTACCACTCAACGACATTATAAACAACCGCGACGCGATGGGCAGGATTGCAAAATGGGCCATTGAGCTCTTACCATTCGATATAACTTACAAACCTCGGCGAGCTATAAAGTCTCAAGTCTTGGCTGACTTTGTCGCAGAATGGACCGAAGCCGAACTCCCTAAAGAGTACGACGCATACTCCAATTGGATTATGCACTTTGACGGCTCTAAAATGTTGGCCGGACTGGGGGCTGGCATCGTATTGACGTCCCCGACCGGGGACACAGTCCAATACGTACTTCAAATAATGTACACAGACTCCAGCAACACAGCCGAATACGAGGCCCTTTTACATGGTCTCCGGATGGCAATCTCCATGGGCATTCAACGCCTAGAGGTGCGTGGGGATTCAAACCTTGCAATATCCCAAATAAATGGAGACTTTGACGCAAAGGATCCGAAAATGGCAGCATATCGCAATGCTATCCTAAAAATGTCAGCTCGGTTTGAAGGACTTGAATTCCATCACGTAGCCCGAGACAATAACCAAGCAGCCAACGTACTGGCACGCATCGGTGCAAAACGCGACGCTGTTCCTCCAAACATCTTCCTGGAATGGCTCTTCAAGCCATCCGTACTATGGGAAGAGGAGTCCGGAAACGACAAACCGGAAAAAACCACGCCAACCGGCGATTCAGCCGATGACATAACACCTTCAGCCCACGACATAATGGCAGTAATCGCCCCGTGGACAGAGCCATTCCTAGCCTACTTGCTTAGGCAGGAACTTCCCGAAGACCAAAATGAGGCCTGCTGCATAGTCCGGCGATCTAAAGCCTACAAGGTCCATGAGGGAGAACTTTATAAGGAAAGCACAACCGGAGTCCTTCAAAGGTGTATCTCCGAAGAGGAAGGGCGAAACCTCCTGGCTGAAATTCATGCCGGACTAGGCGGACACCACGCAGCAGCTCGGGCCCTTGTAGGAAAGGCATTCCGTACAGGATTTTATTGGCCAACGGCCCGGGCAGATGCTCAGGACTTAGTCCAAAGATGCGTCGGTTGTCAGCTCTTTGCTAATCAGAGCCATATGCCACCCACCGCCCTCAAAACTATACCCATTACCTGGCCGTTCGCGGTCTGAGGGCTTGACATGGTTGGACCCCTTAAAGGGGGAACCCACAAGCAAAGGTACCTATTGGTCATGGTGGACAAATTCACCAAATGGATAGAGGCCAAACCAGTAAAAATGGCAGAGTCCGGACCAGTGATAGACTTTATCTCCGGGGTAGTACTCCGTTTTGGTGTCCCCCACAGCATCATCACCGATAACGCCACGAATTTTACGGCCGACGAGGTTAAATCATGGTGCAAAAACATGGGCATTAAGCTCGATTATGCTTCAGTCTATCATCCTCAAACCAACGGTCAGGTGGAACGAGCAAATGGTCTAATAATGAGCGGCATTAAACCCAGACTAGTGCGGTCACTTTTGAAATCTGACACGCACTGGGTAGAGGAGCTCGACTCCGTACTCTGGGGGCTACGGACAACGCCCAACCGTACTACCGGATTCACTCCATTTTTTATGGTATACGGCGCAGAGGCAGTTCTGCCCTGCGACATTATTCATGACTTACCTAGAGTGCGCATGTATGAAGAAAGAGAAGCCGAGCTGGATCGGCAGGACAGCTTGGACGCATTGGAGGAAGAACGCGACGTCGCCAAGGCTCGCTCCGCATTCTATCAGCAGCAAGCTCGAAGATATCAAAGCAGAGAAGTACGGGCCTAGACTTAAACGTTGGCGAACTAGTTCTACGCCTGCCGGATAAGAAAAAGGACAAGCTCAAGCCCAAATGGGAGGGGCCCTTCATTATCGATCAAGTCCTGACCGGCGGAGCGTACCGTCTACAAAATGCATCGGACAACCGACTCGAGCCGAACCCATGGAACGCAGCCCGCCTTTGAAGATTCTATGCCTAGCGCTGGACTAAGAGTTCGTCCCCTTCCCCCGTCCAAAGTTTTACACTTCAGCCGTCTTTTGTTTCTCTTTCTTCTCTTAACCCTTCTACTAAAAAGCCCTTAGGGGCCTACTTGCGCATTATCCGCATACACTTGATGTGCCATCCGCACTCATTATACCCGGGGGCTTCTTTACCAGAAGCTTAATAATAAGGGCTTCATGCCCAGCACATGTGTCAAGCTTCCACATGTACCTTTTATTCACCATTATATGCATCGATATGACTTAAGTTTTGGCCAAGATGGGTTGCCTGGCTCCTGTGCTTACCCCTACGTTCCCGATTGTTCGGCTAGGAGGTAAAGGGAGCACCTCTGTGATTGTTACCGCCGGGTCAGCCGGATGTGTACCTCAGACTGGGTGAAGCCGAAAGCTAGCGTTCTTAAGGGAATATTCGGTCGGTGACTTGAAAGATGATTTTTACCTACTTATTTATGTGCCCCCAGATGTTTTTCTGCTTTTTTTTGCAGTCCGGACATGCACTTTAGGGCATGCCTCCCAGGGAAAGGAACCCTTAACGGAACTATTCTCCCTGGAAGATGTTTCTTACTAACCATGTAATATAACATAACTAGTTGGGCACTTTTCTGATAAAGCACTAATGACCCCTACGCCTGGTCTCCATGCATACCCTGGTTGTTTCTTAACCGAGAAGGTATTCGGACACACTCCGGACTCTAGGGTCCCGAGGTTGAAGCGAAAAGGTCGGCAAAGACAAACGATCTACAATCCGGCTAGAAGGCATTTCACATGTCATTTTAAAATACATTGTCAAATCTAATGACTTTATTCCTCCTCAATCCCGTCTAACAGGCTGTCTAATTTACAGTCCCGTTGGGAAAATTTAGCGGCCAACTCTACTTGGCCGTATACTAAACTCACAGGGATCTCCTTCCCATCGGGCCCCACAGGTCCGACCTCGGCCATGTGGTTGGGATCCGCCTTCTTGTACCGCATCTTCACCATGGCCCAAGCCCCCCTGGCACCTTGGCGGCAGGCCGAAATCTTCCACAAACGGAAGCGCTGCCGCACTCCCTGAAGCTTCTCCACAAGCTCCCCAAGGCCTTCGGGTAGGGAGCGGGCTGGCCATAAAGCCTGGACGATGCCTCTCATTGCCTGCCGAACTCGTTCGAGCAGCTGCAACAGTTCGGGAAGTTGATCACCCGTCGATACGGGCATCTCCTCCCCAGGACGACCTGTGAGTATACCTACAAGACATATTTTGTCAATTGACTTCCTCGCCGAACTCTTCTTTTCAAAGGAGTTCTCTTAAGCACTTACTATAGATGCCGCAACGAAGCCGCTGATTCTCCTTAACGGAGCCGGACAGCTCGGCCCGAACACCTTTCAGCTCTTCACCGAGCTGGGCGTGGGCATCCTGGAGCTTGTTCCTTTCTTGCTGAACTCTATTCAGCACCCTCTCGCCGGCTTTCAGCTGGCGCAATAATTCTTGCCTGTCCGGATCTTGTCCGGCAGCACCTGCAATGTCATTATTAGACTTGCGCACACGCCGCACAATGCTTATATTTTTCAAAAAGAATGTGTTACCAGGAGGGGTCTCTGTGTTTCCTCCCGCGGCAGCAAGTGCGGCCTCAAGCTGGGTCTTGCACTCTTGCAGCTCCTGAGACAGTTGGGTATTCTTCTCAGTAAGATCTTGCGTTTCAAATGATCCTTAAATCAGTTAACATAGCTACTTTAAGTCTCGGGGGCTACTGGCATATATAGCTATCAAATTCTCTTACCCGTATGTCTTTTACATTTTGCTCCGTGGCTCTGGTAAAACTATCTTGAGCAGCACGGAGGTGCGCATCCCTCGCGTTAAAGGCATTCAACGCCTCAGGGGAGAAGCATGCGTCACGAAATACTGTCCGGTGGCGCCTATGGTTCATGGAGCTCTCCACCTCAGACTTGGTGGCGGACAGTCTGTCGGCATCTTCCGTTGGAGGAGTGTCCGGCTCGTGCCTTGCGCTCGCCTCCCCCTCCGGACCAGGTGCTGGAGCCCGGCTGGTAGAGGTTGGATTGGCAACCTCCACGCCCGCAGTTCGGCGGGCGCTTTTTCTCCTACAAAAATCGTGAGCACTCAAACGCTTCCTAGGGATGTTGCACCGAATAATGAACTGTGAGCTATACCTTTGCGGCGACGTTTCAGTCCGCGCCGCGCTCCTTTTCCACCTGCTGGTCCGGACTGGCCTTTGTTGGTCAGCCGCCGCGGGCTCGGCTTCCCGCCCCGGAGGCGCTTCCTGCAAAGCACCATTGTATGCGAAGGTTAGAGATGAGCGAGGAAGAAACAATGGTGTCGGAACTTCGGTCACAATCACCTGGGAAGCCGGATATAATCCGGGGTAGTCAGCCGTAATGGCGACTAAAGCATTATCCATGCTGAGCTGGTGGAACACCCCGTCGATTAGCTCCACCTTTATGTCCGGATCCTCTTCGGAGGCCCGATCCTGGGATCACTCTGGATCCTTGGGTTGCGGAGCTGGACATACCATGTCCTCCACTATCCGACGCAGTTCCTGCGTCGAAGACATAATATAAGAAGCTTAAACTTTGAAAACATGGGTCAGGCCCTTAAAGTGTTCGCTTACCCAACGCCGAGGGTTATTCATGGAGAACCCGTTCAATGGGTTCATCTGGAGAAAGTCCTCCTTCTCCCCCTTCTACAGGCCAGACAGGATCGTCGCGAGATCCTCGGCCGAATCCGGTCCTTTGCGGCCATGACGGGTGGCGTCGTCTTCCCCGTTGAAATCCCACATGGGGTGGCCCCTGTATTGCAGTGGCTGCACCCCCCGTGTAATGCATGTTGCCATGACTCCGATCATGGTCAACCCGGAATGGGCCAGTAATCTTATTCGGCCCATCAGATAATGGACGCTCTTGTCTTCCTCCAGTTGGGGGCTCCGCGGGCGCCAACTAAGGCGTTTCTTCAGAGGAGCAGTGCTGAACTCTGGGAGGCCGATCCGAACAGGGTCCGGCAGCGGAGCGTCTTCTATATAAAACCATTCCGAAGGCCAGTCTTCGGACGCCTTCTTAGGGGTTCCGGATGGATATCCGGTCCCGGTAATGCGCCATATTTCGGTGCCGCCCACTTGGTATATGGACCCCTTGTGAGAACGGGGTACGAGGCAGAACAGCCTCTTCCACAATGCAAAATGGGGCTCGATGCCCAGAAATAGCTCGCAAAGAGCTACGTAACCCGCGATATGCAGGATAGAGGCGGGCGTAAGGTGATGGAGCTGGAGTCCATAGAACTCCAGGAGCCCGCGGAGGAACGGATGTATAGGAAATCCGAGTCCCCTTATCAGATAGGGGACGAAGCATACCCGCTCCCCTTTGTTGGGACTTGGGGTAGCCTCCGCCTGCTTCCCACCTTGGTAGGTGGCCAACCCGGCTCGAACCGGGACCATGAAGGCCGGAGGGAGATATCCCTTTGCTTGAAGCGCCACCAGCTTGTTGTGCGGGACGGAACATCTCCTCCAATCTCCTGGCAGAGGGCTGGGAGCGCAAGAAGAGGAGCCGCGTCGACGGTCCATGGTGGAATGGATTTTTGGTCAGAGGCGCTCCGATGAGTACTTGCGGAAGGAAGATGGTGTGATCTGGATCTAGATTCTTGCCTCTCTTATAGGCAGATTATTTGGGCAGCTAGGGGGTAAAACATTAAAGATACCCTGGCTTTTCGCATTCGTGCGACGTGTGGAAGAAAGCCATTGTTGGGCGTGGAAGCCAAGAAGCGCAACATTGATAAGGAAGCCGGACACTGTTCGGCAGGTACATGGAACTTGAAGGAGAACCCGCCTTGCAACGCCAAAGACTATATACGCACTGGATTTATCGTCATTGAAGCCTGGTTCGGGGGCTACTGAGGGAGTCCTGGACTAGGGGGTGTCTGGAGAGCCGGACAATTATCGTCCGCCGGACTCCAAGGCTACGAAGATACAAGATTGAAGACTCCGTCCCGTGTCCGGATGGGACTTTCCTTGGCGTGGAAGGCTAGCTTGGCGATACGGATATGTAGATCTCCTACCATTGTAACCGACTCTGTGTAACCCTAGCCCTCTCCGGTGTCTATATAAACCGGAGGGCTTTAGTCCGTAGGACATAACATCCGTTACAACAATCATACCATAGGCTAGCTTTTAGGGTTTAGCCTCCTTGATCTCGTGGTAGATCCACTCTTGTACTACCCATATCATCAATATTAATCAAGCAGGACGTAGGGTTTTACCTCCATCAAGAGGGCCCGAACCTGGGTAAAACATCGTGTCCCTCGTTTCCTGTTACCATCCGCCTAGACACACAGTTCAGGACCCCCTACCTAAGATCCACCGGTTTTGACACCGACAATTGCCCTTTCAGGTATTTGGGGATTGTAGGGACTTTAGAAGATCATGCGGAACACCATAGATATTGGATTTGTAGAATTGATGGATCATGTAGTGGTTGATGGAAGTTAATGGGCCATTGTAGTTGATACATAGGTAGGAAACAAGATTTTTGGATTTGCATACGACGTGTTTCCTTAGGATAGAGATGCACTATCTAGGACCTTGGTAGAATAAGCTGAGCACTTGGATTGCTATGCTTAATTCAAGCTTAGCAGCTTGTATGTTCTACCCATGGATTTTTGCATAGATGTGGGTTTGGGGATAGTTGACATGTATGATTTTGTTAGACCTCCTCTCGGGAGCCATGAGGATATGAATAACATGAGTGATGATTGGAGTTGACACATACGGGATGATGCTTTTGGTGGTACAAGGTGATTTGTTTGGAGGACTGGATAGAACTATTGGCATCTCAGAAACTGTACTCAAGGATAAGATGATAAACGTTCACTCGCACCCTAGAATCCTTGAAACCCTTAAGTGCTACCAAGCCACAACATGGTCAGATCATGACTGAGGGAGTCCTGGATTAAGGGTTCCTCGGACGGCCGGACTATATACAAGGGCTGGACTGTTGGCTGTGAACATACAAGACAGAAGACTTCTTCCCGTGTCCGAATGGGACTCTCCTTGGCTTGGAAGGCAAGCTTGGCGATTCAGATATGTAGATTCCTTTCTCTGTAACCGACCTTGTACAACCCTAGTGCCCTTCGGTGTCTATATAAACCGGAGGGTTTAGTCCTTAGGGCAGAATCATAATCCCATAGGCTAGACTTCGAGGGTTTAGCCATTATGATCTCGTGGTAGATCAACTCTTGTAATACTCGTATTCATCAAGATCAATCAAACAGGAAGTATGGTATTACCTCCATAGAGAGGGCCCGAACCTGGGTAAACATCGTGTCCCCCGTCTCCTATTACCATCGACCTACCCGAGATCCGCTGGTTCGGGACCCCCTACCCCAGATCCGCCAGTTTTGACACCGACATTGGTGCTTTCATTGAGAGTTCCACTGTGACATCAAAGACACGATTGATGGATCGCCTTGTTATCAAAGACAACATCACCTCCGGAGGAGCCCTGGCCTCAGGCCAAACCCTCCGGCTCGGCGGCTTCACCATGGACTCCCGTTCGGCAGTCGCGCCGACCATGACTTCTCAGGTCGTCGAAAATCGCCTCCGCATCAACTCATAATACTCCAAGCAGATGGATCCGACGGAGTTATCATCTTTAAACGAACTCCTGGATCGCATCGCCGCCTTGGGAGTTGCTACAGACTAAGATTAGATTGGGCTTAAACCCAATCAAAGAGAAATAGAATCTCCACCGATTGCCCATCAGATAGCGGTAGTAGAGGAGCAGCACAAGAACTCTTCCTCTATATTGAGGACAAACTATGTCAGAGTTTCGGAGCTCACAGAGCCGGACACCCGCCCGCGGGAAAACCTGCCTCGTACTCCGAACTTAGGGTCGGTCTGTGGGCCGGAAAAATTGGTTGATGTCCCAGAGCCCGAACTCTTAAGATTGGAAGTTTCTCAAACCACGGATCCAAGATTGGGTCAGGTTTCGGATTTAAAAACACCCACACACCCAGATACAAGCGATCTTATCCACATCAGACAGCAGTCCCAAGAAACGGTCCATCACTTTTGGGCCAAATTCCTCCTTGCAACAGACAAGATCAAAGACTGCCACGATGAAGACACAATCTCATTATTCTGCAAAACTTGCACGGACGAGGGAATCCTCAATGCAATCAACCACCATCAAGTATCACACTTCGATGACTTGGCAACCATAGTACAAAAGTACTGTGAAATGGAAAGCGCCTGGAAAACTCAGGCAGCCTCTTTGGAGCCACTTGTTTCCACTCAACCCCTCGTCCGGACAAAAAGGATGCGCCCTCGTCGGTCGCCTCATCCAATACCAAAAAAATCGAAGCCCAATACGGGGCGCGGAACCATTCTAGAGGGATGGCTCGATAGGCCATGCAAAATACACACAACACCGGATACCGTACCAACCCATAGCATTAGAGCATGTTGGATATTCCGACAAGTGGCCAAGAGCGGCGAGGATCTCCTCACCAAAAATACCGCAGAGCAACATCCCACGGAAGACAACAACCCTAAAGTATTAACGGTCTTCGAGACTCTCTCCTCAAACAATAGGTGCAAAAGGGCACTCCGCGGCCTCGTTGAAGTCTGCCAAGTTAGAGCAATAAACCCCTGGAACGACACGGCCATAACTTTCAATGCCAATGATGAACCAAAATTCAGAACAGTCCGGGCACCAACTGCATTGGTCCTCAGTACAATCATGGAGGGCTTTCGGCTTACCAAAGTTCTCATGGACGACGACAGCGGACTAAACCTCATTTACGAGGAAACTCTCAACAAAATTGAAATAGACAGGAGCCGCATTGAGCAAAGTAACACGACCTTCCGGGGAATCATTCCCAGTCGGGAGGCGCGACGCGCAGGAAAAATCACACTCGATGTGGTATTCGGCACGCCAGAGAATTACCGGTCCGAAGAGATAACCTTTCAAGTGGCCCCATTCAATAGTGGATATCACGCCTTATTAGGGCGAGATGCATTCGCATGCTTCCAAGCTATACCCCATTACGGGTACATGAAGCTCAAGATGCCCGGGCCCAACAATATTATCACTCTTGCCAGTGATCCGGACATAGCACTCCGCTCCGAAAACAAAACCGCAGCCCTGGCCCTTGAGGCATTGTCTGAAGCCCTCACGGCCGAAGAACTAACCACATTTTGCTCCATGGTGGATTGGGACGACATTATCCTGGACAAGCGACCCAAATCCACCTCCTTTAAACCAACAGACGAAATAATCAAATTCCAAGTCCACCCGACGGATCCCAAGAAGACAGCATCCATCGGGGCACAACTGGACCCAACGGTTGACGTCGTACTACGAGTGTTCCTACGCGAAAACTGGGACATATTTTCCTGGCACTCTTCTGATATGCCAGGGATCCCACGCAGGCTGGCCAAACACAACCTCAATATATTGACGGGATATAAGCCAGTCAAGCAAACATTGCGACGCTTTTCAGAACGCAAATGACAAGCTATGGGGGAGGAGCTAGCCAAGTTACTTGAGGCCGGATATCGGAGAAATAAAACACCCGGACTGGCTAGCAAATCTGGTGATGGTACCAAAGAAGGATATATCATGGTGCCTATGTGTCGATTTCAAAGACCTCAACAAGGCCTGTCCTAAAGATCCCTTCCCCCTCCCATGCATCGATCAGATTATCGATGCTACCGTAGGACACGACTCATTGTGTTTCCTCGACGCATACTCCGGATACCATCAAATAAAGATGAAGGAGTCCAATCAAGACACAACGACATTTATCACCCCATACGGGCCTTTCTGCTTCAACACTATGCCCTTCGGGCTCAAAAATGCTGGCGCCACCTACCATCGCATGATTCAAACATGCCTGGAGAAACAAATCGGCAAGACAGTTGAAGCATATGTGGGTTACGTAGTCATCAAAACTGGACACGTCGAGTCATTAATAGATGATCTGTGTCTCACATTTGACAACCTCCGAACATATGACATCAAGCTCAATCCGGAAAAGTTTGTTTTCGGCGTTCCCACTGGAAAACTTCTGGGCTTCATCGTTTCCAATAGAGGAATTGAAGCAAACGCAACTAAAATCTGAGCTTTGTCATAGTTGGCTACGCCAACAGACCTCAAACAAGTCCAAAAATTATCCAGATGTGTGGCAGCTTTAAGACGCTTTATCTACTGACTAGGAAAAAAGGCATTGCCGCTCTATCGCCTTCTCCGACGAACCGATCACTTCGAGTGAACGGACGCGACAACGGCTGGATTTTAAGAAATAAAGGATCTCCTAGCAAGCAACCCCATCCTAGCCACGCCAAACGTCGGCGAACCCATGTTATTATAAATATCGACAACACACCATGTCGTAAGTGCGATGCTCGTCATCGAACGAGAGGAGGACAGACACAAATTCCCGCTTCAGAAGCCGGTATACTACGTATCCACTGTCCTCTCACCATGCAAATCCCGACACCCTCATTGCCAAAAAATAGCATACACGGTCTTCATGGCATCCCGGAAGCTATGACACTACTTTTAAGAATGCTCAATAACAGTGGCCTCCTAGGTACCACTCAATGACATAATAAACAACCGCGACGCCACCGGCCGGATTGCCAAGTGGGCCATTGAGCTCATCCCATTCGGCAGAACATACAAACCGCGCCGGGCCATTAAATCTCAAGTACTGGCTGACTTTGTCACCGAATGGACAGAGGTTGAGCTCCCTAAAGAGTACGGCACATATTCCAACTGGGTCATGCACTTCGACGGCTCCAAAATGTTGGCAGGCCTAGGGGCAGGCATTGTCTTAACATCCCCCACAGAAGATACAGTTCAGTACGTACTCCAAATATTATACACAGACTCCAACAATGCAGCCGAATACGAGGCCTTGTTGCATGGTCTTCGAATGGCTGTCTCCATGGGCATACAACGCCTAGAAGTGTGGGGGGATTCAAACCTTGCAAAATCCCAAATAAATGGAGATTTTTACACTAAATATCCGAAGATAGTGGCTTACCGTAACGCCATTCTCAAAATGTCAGCTCGGTTCGAGGGGCTCGAGTTTCACCATGTGGCTAGAGAAAGTAATCAAGCGGTGGATGTCCTTGCCAAGCGCGACCCCATCCCACCTAACATCTTTTTGGAAAGGCTTTTTAAGCCATACGTGGTGTGGCAAGAGGAGAACGGCAACACAAATTGGCACCTCACTATAACCCTAGATTCCGAACACACTAACATCATCGAGGGCTCAGCCACCGAAATCACAGCGTCGACCCATCTTATTATGGCAGTCATTGCACCATGGACCGAACCCTTCTTGGCCTACCTTAATTGGAGAGAACTCCCTAAGGATCAAAATGAGGCACGCTGCATTGTGCGGCGCTCTAAAGCCTACAAGGTTCACAAGGGAGAACTCTACAAGTAAAGCGCTACCGGAGTGCTTCAAAGATGTATCTCTGAGGAAGAAGGGCGGCAACTCTTGGATGACATTCATGCCGGTCTCGATGGGCACCATGCTGCGGCTCGGGCCCTTGTAAGCAAGGCCTTCCGTATAGGTTTCTATTGGCTGACGGCCCGAGCAGACGCACAGGACCTTGTCCAACATTGCGTCGGATGCTAGCTTTTCGCCAACCAAAGCCATATGCCAGCCACCGCTCTACAAACAATCCCCATCACTTGGCCTTTTGCGGTTTGGGGGCTTGATATGGTTGGACCCATTAAAGGAGGAAGCCATAAGAAAAAATATCTGTTGGTCATGGTGGATAAATTCACTAAGTGGATAGAGGCCAAACCAGTTAAAACAACCGAAGCTGGACCAGTGATAGACTTCATATCCGGTATTGTGCACTGTTACGTTGTTCCACACAGCATCATCACCAATAACGGCTCCAATTTCCCAGCCGATGAGGTGAAAACATGGTGTGCTAATCTGGGCATAAAGCTCAATTACGCCTCCGTCTATCACTCACAAATCAACGGCCAGGTCGAACGAGCCAATGGTCTTATTATGAGCGGCATTAAACCCAGATTAGTGCGGTCTTCGAAAGAATCTGACAATCACTGGGTCAAGGAGCTCGACTCCATACTCTGGAGGCTGCGTACCACACCCAATCGTTCTACCGGATACACACCTTTCTTCATGGTGTACGGTGCAGAGGTTGTGTTACCCTGCGACATTATTCATGACTCACCTCGTGTGCGCATGTATGAAGAGAGAGAGCAGCCGAGCTTGATCGGCAGGACAACTTAGATGCCCTGGAGGAGGAGCGCGATGTCGCAAAATTCCGTTCCGCATTCTATCAACAACAGGCCCGCAGATACCAAAGCAGAGAAGCACGTGCCAAAGCTTACACTGTTGGCGAACTCGTTCTACGCTTGCCGTAGAAGAAAAATGACAAACTCAAGCCCAAGTGGGAGGGTCCCTTCATCATTGATGAAGTCCTCACCGGAGGATCATACCACCTGCGTGATGCATCACACAATCCCCTAGAGTCGAACCCGTGGAATGTGGCCAGACTCCGAAGATTCTATGCCTAGCACCGGACTCTTCCTTCGTTTCCTTTTTCCCTTTTGTTTCCATTAGTTATCTTCCTCTCTTTTCACATTTCCTTTTTAAGCCATAAAGCTCTCGTACGGCTAAGCCATACAACTACGATGCACACATTCTCAAATATGTATGTCAATTATACCTGGGGGCTTCTTGTATTGAAGCTTATCATTATTATTATTTTCCGAGCATCAAGCTTACCACATATGTGTACTTTCCGCGTATGTACCTTTTCTTCGCCATTATATGCATCAATATGTATTTAGTTTTGGCCAAGCTTGGTTGCACTACAAAAAAAAGACACATCCGTGACATTTTGGGCCGAACGAATCTTTTTTTCTGTCATACATATGACACTTCTATGACGATAATTGTGACAAAAACCGGTATCATCATAGATGTGGTGGGATCCTACTTCTATGACAAAAAATCATGATAGAAAATGGGCTTTTCGTACTGGGCGGGCCGGAGACGCCGCTGCATGACATTCTTTGGGCCGTCCATGACGGGAAAAACCGTGGTAGAAGCGAGGGCGAGGAAAATTTCGGGGAGTTCCCGGTTACGGTGGGAGGTCGGGGGCCAAGCGATGCGCGTTTCTCTCGTGCACGTACGCGCGTATGTGCGAGGCATTGGCTCTAACTGAACCCAAGCGAGGCGTTGGGCTCTAAATGAACCCGAGCGATTGCACTGCTACTAACTGAAGCCGATCGATCGATGGCTGTTAACTGAACCCTATCGAGCAATTCCTTCGCTACTGCTACTAACTGAAGCCGATCGATTGGATGAACAGTGAGCGTTGCGGGGGGGGGGGGGGGGTGGATGAACAGTGAGCGGTGGCATTGCCTCTGGATGAACAGGACCCCGTGGTGTGGCAGAGGGCTGGATGAATAGTAGACGGTGGAGGGGTGCCCGTGGAGGGGTGGTTGAACAGGACACCGTGGTGTGGAGGGCTGGATGAACAGTAGATGGTGGAGGGGTGGTTGAACAGTAGCCGATGGAGTAGCGCGCGGTCAAGGCTAGATGAACAGGAGCCCGTGGAGGCTGGAGGAGTTCGACGGTAGCCCGTGGAGGCTGGAGGAGGTCGACGGTGGAGATGAACAGTATCCCGTGTAGTCCCGTTTTGCGGTACGCCACACCCCTCCCTATGAACAGGACCCCCATTTCGATCGTAGCACTCCAACACAAGTCCGTTTCGTCTGTTTTGCGGTACGCCACACCCCTCCCGATAAACAGGACCCCCGTTTCGTCCGTAGGAGGTCCATTTCCTCCGTTTTGCGGTACGCCACACTACTCCCGATCAACAGGACCCCCGTTTCGACCGTAGGAGGTCTGTTTTGCGGTATGCCACACCCCTCCCAATCAACAGGACCCCGTTCCGAACGTAGGATGTCCGTTTCCTCCGTTCTGCGGTACGCCAGGCCTCGTTTTCATCGCCTGTTCCGTCCAAGCCCTCCCGATGAACACGACCATGCATTCCGTTTTGACCCAGCTTGTTGGCTCCCCATGAACACGACGACGATGCTGTTTCTCCGTTCCGACCCAGCCATGTACGTATGCGCGAGTAGGCGTTCGAGACCCTGCCCGTATGTACACATAAGTGGCTGTATTTTCTTTCTTGCACCCTGGCCGCTGTACGTACGTGTACATGCTACGTGCGCGCCTCTACTACGACATGTACGTGCCTCTACTACGACACGTGCGCGCCTCTACTACGATGTGTACGCGCCTCTACTACGACACGTGCGCGCCTCTACATCGACCAGTATATATGTACGTACACGTTCACGACCAGAATGACAACACTACGTATGCTTCGACCAGGTGGGTCCCGACTGTCAGGCACTTCCTTGCCTGCAAAGATGCAGCTGGTGGGTCCCAGCAGTCAGGGGGGCGAATTGTTTTTTTGCCCGGACGCACTTCCTTGCGTGCGCACATGTAGCTGGTGGGTCCCATCAGTCAGGGGGCGAATCATTTTTTTGGCCCTGATGCACTTCCTTGCGTGCGAAGGTGTAGCTAGTGGGTCCCAGCAGTCAGGGGGCGAATCATTTTTTTGCCCGAATGCACTTCCTTGCCTGCGAAGGTGTCGATGGTAGGTCCCAACAGTCAGGGGGCGAATCGTTTTTTGCCCGGACGCACTTCCTTGCGTGGGAAGGAGTAGCTGGTGGGTTCCAGCAGTCAGGGGGCGAATCGTTTTTTTGGCCCGGATGCACTTCCTTGTGTGCGAAGATGTAGCTAGTGGGTCCCAGCAGTCAGGGGGAAACATTTTTTCGCGAAATACAGTGGCCCGTCCGGTGGGTCCCAGCTGTCAGGTGGAGGAATCATTATTTTCCACGTAATAAGGAGGCACTTCCTTGCTGCGATCGTGGACCCTGCTGTTAGCCTCTCCACGTACAGTCCACGTCCTATAGAAGTCGTTCCTTGACCATGTTGACCACACCGCGCCGAGAGCACCAAGGCAGTGGACGACGGCGAGGCCTAGGAAGGGGACGACGGGGAGCCAGGGAAGACGCGGCAGTGGAAGCCCGCGCGGAGAGGAGTACGAGGGTTCACTGGTTCGGCTGCGGTGTAAGGCTGCCGTCGCCGCAGGGCCTGGCCAGCAGTGCGAATAGTAGGGGGTGGTGAGGCCTCCACGGCAGCACAGCCGGCCACAGGAGGCAGGAGCATGCGACACGACCAGCGCTGCTTTGGGCGGCTGGAGCAAGAAGACCAGAGGTTGAAGAAGCACTACGGTCGTTGGATGGACATCGTACGGTCACTGGAGCTAGAATCGTTCATATTGACTAAAGTTGACAAAGTCCCCCGTCCCAGTCAACTTAGTAATCCCACAAGTCAGCCTCCCACCATGGTGGGTCCCAGCTAGCAGGGGGGTATTCATTTTTTTTGTGCGTAATAAGGAGGCACTTCCGGTGGGTCCGAGATGACAGCGGGGGGAACGTTTTTTTCGTGAAATATGCTGGCCCGTCCGGTGGGTCCCAGCAGTCAGGGGGAAACATTTTTTTCACGAAATAAGGTGGCCCGTCTGATGGGTCCCTGCTGTCAGGTAGAGGAATAATTATTTTGCGCGTAATAAGGAGGCACCCAGCTGTCAGCCTCTCCACGTACAGTACTGTTCCGATGGAAGTTGGTCATTGACCACGTTGACCGCGCCGCGCCGAGAGCACCAGGTTGGTGGTCTGGACGATGGTGAGGCCTAGGAAGGGGACGACGTGGAGCCGGGGAAGACGCAGCAGTGGAAGCCCGCGTGGAGAGGAGTACGAGGGTTCACTGGTTTGGTTGCGGTGTGAGGCTGCCATCGCGGCAGAATAACAGGGGGTGTGGGTGAGTAGAGGGATGCCCTGGCCAATGGTGGGAGTAGTACGGGGCGGTGAGGCCTCCGCGACATCACAGCCGGCCACGGGAGGCAGGATCACGCGACACGACCGGCGCTGCTTTGGGCGGCTAGAGCAAGAAGACTAGAGGTTGAAGAAGCACTACAGCCATTGGATGGACATCGTACGATCACTGCAGCTAGAATCGTTTATATTGACTAAGTTGACAAAGCCATTGGTACGCGTCAACTTAGTAGGCCCACAGCTCGGATTTGGCAGAGAAAATATAGCCCATTTGCAATTTGTAAGAATGTACAGCCCATTTTTTAATTCTAATGGAATTTACTACAGCCCATTTACAGTTTGTTAAAAGTACAGCCCAACTTCTAGTTAGGACAATGATTAATAATTTCAAACAACCTCTCAAAACATAATTCAAAAAAATTCCCACATTTTGATGGGATCCGAAATTTCTAGTCAGGTTAAATATAATTTCAAAATAAAGTTGTATTACGTTAAAATCCAATGAAATACTGCGCGCGCAACAAGTAATGAAATTAAAATTTCCAAATTCCAAAAATAATATATTTTTCAAACTAATTACGTGTTTGGTGCATAGTAACTACCCAGTTATTATAATTACATCCCATTTATTACTTCTTAAAGTCCATTTTCTTGTTAAGCCTAATGCATACCTCCTAGGAAACTTTGCAGCCCAGTGGGGCGGAGAATAACAAGTTGACCCGGATATTGTGTACAAGTGTCGGCCCAGTTGCATTGCTGATGTTGAAAAAAGGCCTGTGTAGTACAGTACAACCTAACATGGTTACTCAGCCCACATTCAGCGATGTAGGAAAGGCCCAAACAAGGCTTCTGTACAACTTTTTGAAGTCACTGAGCTCAATTAATAACTTAAGAAAAAAGTTAGATTACAGTGGAACCTAATTAAAAGTTGTCACGAGCAAATAAATAATTCAACGGGTCCCACTTGTGCGTGTGCGCATGTGTGTGTGCGTGTGTGTGTGTGTGTGTGTGTGTGAGAGAGAGAGAGATAGAGAGATAGACCCATCAGTCGATGCTCGTAAATACATCTTTCAGCCATATGCATTGCTGATGCTCAGTAAAAACTTATATAGTTGACACAATCATATAGAACATCATAGCACACTCAACTTGCATACAAAAATTTCACGCAGGCGGCACAATCAGGATGGAAGCAGTGGATCGCTACGGGAAGGGCTATGTTGAAACCAATGAAGTCGTACATAACGGTTCATCGTCTTTATAAATGACGGGGAAATGTCTTGAATGTTGTGCAAAGAAAACAGACAAACAACCCAATAAGTTCTGCTAGCACATTAAGTTGACGTACAACCCTTTCTAAAAAAGTTCAGGTACAAAATTAGAATAGGTAACAATTAAATGTACTGGCATATCAGTGCTTCAGACCCATAGCTCGGATTTAACTATTACTATCTGACAAGATTCAGTTGTTAACTCAAATTAGAGCACATCCAGGCAGCCAGCCCTACCTCTTCTCCCAAAGAAGCAGGCCGCCGCACGATGGAGTAGGCCCTGTGCCATCCATCATTCCGAGTAACACGGGGAAAGTCTGACATTGACTCCTGTAATGGATGTCGTCGATGGACCCTGGCACCAGCGGCGGCGGCAGGACTTCGATTGATGGATTGACCACTTCTTTGACATGCACGAACACTCGATACAGGTACATCCCTAACGTGGTCCGCGGCAGCCTTGGTGGCGACGAATAGTACAACCCTGGTTCCTGCACCGGTATCTCAACACCAATCACCTTCGGTATGGTGGACGGCTTCTTCATCCATGCCATAACCGTTAGAGCCCAGCTGTCTGGAGGAACAAACATACTTACGAGCTCACCTCCAAGGTCGTTGATAAGCTCGTTCATGGACTCGCTGTTCCGAGCATGTCGAGGCATGCCGTGGAAGGTAAGCTTTGTTAAAAACTCAAGCTCAGGGGGCACCAAGCCCCATCCTGGGTGCCACCGATCAAAGCTCACCAGCGCGCCATCGCAGAACAAACGCCAGGAAGATTCAACACACGACTGTAGTCGAAAGTTCTCGGGAACCTGACAAAGAAATCAGCCGGTGGCGGATAGACTTCGACGAGCAAGTCACTTATTTGGATGACGTGCGCAATGCCAAGAGCTTTGACAAGGTCGTCCGGCGAGACGGGAGGCCGGTCGCAGTTGATGGTTACCATCAACACTTTGCCGGCAAACTAGTCGTCAACCACCGCCATGCCACTGTTGAGCGATAGCACGTAGCGACCGAAGGCAGGACGGACCTCAGGATCTTCGGCTCAGAGATCTACGTTGACCGGCGACATGATAGTGTGCTTGAGTACAGGGAGTACAGGAGGGGGATTTGGGGGAGCTGGAGTAGGAATCGAAATTCCAGGGGTGGGTGAGGGGCGGGAGACTGGGCTGAAAAGGTAGCATGAATTTCGAGCACGCGCCAATATGCTCGCTGCGCGCAAGTGCACTAAAACACCGGTGGCGCCCACATGTCGGCCTAAGAGTCCTTATTCTTTATTTTTTGGAGAGCCCGGCCTTTTTTTAGTATCTTTTGGGAGCCCAGCCTGAGAGTCATAATTGACCTGTTTGGCATTGCGTTACTACTTGGCCCATATTCAACGACACCTCACTGGCCCAAACAAGTGTACATCCTTGAAAAGGCAGTGAGCTCAAATTATATAACTTGAAAAAAGGAGATATACTCTAAACACTGGAGAATGGTGATGCCCTCATTTAGCCCACCAGTAGTTCGAGACAATAAAGAGTTCGAAACAACGATATATACAGCATTAAAACACCGACTAGTGACTACTACTGACATAAACAGCAAGACATGATAGTTCATAAGAAGTCTTGCTACACGACCAAAACGTACCCATCTGCAGTGCTCAGACTCTCGTGATCTAGACGAGAATGACATTCTAAACAGAAGCAACTATTACATAGTAAGATTGACATAGACGAGGATGACCAAATGACAAGGAATATGCATAACAAAATAAAGAACTACCCATCCAGAACCAGCAGTAAAGACAACAAAGTCATTCGAAGAGATGATCCAACACCATCATAATTTGCAGCCCCGCTTCAGCGACCAGTGATCCGGAGACACCAGTACTCCACCCTTTTGATGCAACAGCCCAATTACCTATCAACCTGAATGCTTGAACCACATCACTGCCTGTCGTAATTGAGACATCCAAGGATCAAAGTTAATCCGGATGCCTTTGTCATTCTCACCTTCTTTTGGCTGCAGGTTGTATCATTGACAATCAGGGGAGTTTGCTCCCGAACTCCTAGGGCTCGGCATGTAGACATAGTTTTCCATAGCAAACAGAGCCTCTCTGCCATCAAGGTCCTTGCCAACAGTGATATCCTGGTTAATAGGATAATTGAGTCCAAGAAACAGAGTGTGTGAACCAAGGCTGTTTACCCGCCTCCAACGAAAAAATCCTAAAGGCCCCAACAAGCTGGTATCCTGCTCATAGACGTAACAGCCACTGTCGGGATACTCACGTATTACACGGTGCTTGTATACAGTGGGGTTTTTGCAATATAACTTTTTTGGCTCATGTGTCCGAATGATCATCAGTCTTTTGTCATCGTCCGATCGAGCGAGGAACCAGTTGTGCTTCCCTGTTTTTGGCAAAGGTGGTGTGATTACAAAGGGCAGTAACTGTAGGGACACTGCATCATATCAAAAAGGACAGGCATTGTTAATGTAAGATCAATATTGTTCAGAGTATGAGTAGGATAATGCAAGAAACAACATCGATATGTCCCTGTTGGAACTGGGAGGAAAATACAGGGAAATGTATAGTGGGTTCGAAAATATAGAAGTGCCATGCATGGTTATACTCATGTTATCTCGCAATCGATTCTTCACAGGAAACTACCATGTCATGCATGTTATGTAATCATGTTCTGTCCTCACAAACAAATTCTTCAAGGTAACTAACATACCATGCATTGTTATATACTCGTGTTCTGTGGGCAAAAATTTTGTGAGGATATTATTCTAGCCATTGATTGCTGAAGGGCAAATATAGGTATGTACACATGGTAAGCATTGCAGGATTTCACTACTTCCAAATATAGAGTTCTCCATATGCACATTTACTTCCCTAATGTATGGTTAGATGAAACCAACAGTGTGGTACATGTTTCTACATCATCAAAATGAGGAAACTAACATGGCCATTGATACACACTCATATTTAGTAGTAGTATATAGATTACTGTAAAATAAGGATAATATCCATATATTCCTAACCGCTTGATTATTCAGGGTACAAATTGGCTGTAATGACAAGGTCAAAATCACATGAATTAACTCATTCCAAATATAGCTGATTTACGGCGTCTCTAATATATTGCCATAGTTCTACTCAAATTCTGCTCAAACAGGGATATGCCAATCATCACAAAAAGTTCAAACAATGTCATGGCGTCATTATTAACATGAAACGGAAACAACTTACACGCGCCATCCCAGCAATACGTGGTGCCATCTGCTTTGTCGATCGCGTAGATGATGCCATTGTGTTCAATAGCATCACAGAAGTGTGTATTAGCTTTGACGATGATCCATTGCGAGCCGAGTTGTCTCCAGCTAAAGAAGGCACCGGCCTAAAGATAGGCGAGTCCGCGGTCGAACAAGGCAATTAGCTTGAAGTCTACATAATTCGCATGTCGTGTGGGCACTTGGCAGATTACAATCTTCTGCAAAAGAAGGTCCATCCAACTGATGTAGTTATCTAGATGACTTGGACCGCAATGGTAATACTCTATATAATCCAACGGAGGAAGGATAATATCATGGGAGGTTTGGAAGTTCACGAGCACCAACTTTTTACCATCTTCTCTGAAGGCAGCCATCCAGTGGGAGTTCATGCCGACCCAGTACATACCTGCCAAGAAGTTTTGGGCGATGGTGATCGGATCGATGTCAAGGGAAATGATGTACGGCGACACACTACATACCTGCAAAGAAGTTTCGGCTAATGGAGATCAGATTGAAGTCGAGGGGCATCATGCACACCTCCGTATCATGGTTAGCCAATCTCGCAAGACCAGATAGCAACAAGCAGGGTGTCTTGAAAAGCTTAGGCCTCGCTTCGACGATGGCTGTGTGCATGTCCCTCGAGCATGCAGCCAGCCGCAGGGTGGTCAACATATCCATACACGAACAACAGAGGTCGAGGATGTCACTGGGGAGATTGCGCCAATCGCGGCTCATATG
The DNA here is from genome assembly GCA_963921465.1 of Triticum timopheevii. Lineage (NCBI taxonomy): Eukaryota > Viridiplantae > Streptophyta > Magnoliopsida > Poales > Poaceae > Triticum > Triticum timopheevii. The sequence continues at coordinate 300,301,156 of OY997274.1, forward strand.
GATGCTGCGCGGTTCGCGTTCGACCATGGTGGAGTTTGGAAGGGGCTTGATTTACGACGGAGAAGGATGTCGGTGCTGGAGCGGCTAGCGAGGGAATTGTGGTACTGGGGGAGGCGAGTGAGGCGACGGTACACGGGAGCACAGTGAGATGGAGACGGAGATGGAGACGGAGACGGAGAAGGAGATGGAGATGGAGTGGTTCTATGTGAGCGGAGAGGGAGACGAGGCGAGGCGCCAATGTGCTGTACAGCGGCGGTGACAGACTGCACAGTGCATAGGGTGAGGCTGACTTTGGTAATCCGAACACGCCGCCTCGCCTGGACTAGTGTCAGGCGCACGGTGTTGTCACTTCACTGTGAGGACTGGATGAATAGTGTTTTGACCATCAAGTGTACCACAGTTGTACTACTACCACTACTACTACTAGTAGGAGCATGAGTACTCCAGTATCGTATAGCGGAAATAGGTCTCCCGTGCTAGCATGCCTGTTTACTTCATCGTTTAGGTATCATCCATATTGCGAGGAGAACCAAATTCTCGTGCATGCCCAATCAACGCACTGCCGCGATGCATGCAGTGGTCGTTCTGGTGCATCAAGGACGGCATGCAGATCGTTCCACACTTGAGGAGAGGAAAAATGGAAAGGTAGAACGCGGCAGCAGAGAAAGAGAACGCTGGCTAACGAGGCTGGGAGGGGATCAAGCAGGAAGTTAATGCTCCACGCCTAAAGGTTTTGAGAAAACCTGATTTTCATAAGGTGACTTATACTCACCTAAACTGAGGGAGTAGTATTCCTTAACCAGAGAATGTTGTGTCTCCCACTCACGCGCTCCAAGAAAAGCTACAACACATTTTGTTATCTGTTTGCATAGGTCCCACCTATCAGGTAGGATGGGCATGTACACAAACAGGTACGACTCATCCATCAACGCGCATAGCCTTTTCGTTTAGTCTACCTAGCCGTCTAATCAACTGCCTGCATGCCACTTCTCCCATATACTTCTCCATCGGGAACCGATTCTCCTTGGCTTCTTCACCTCCCCTTCGTCTTCATTTACATCCAAACCCCACTGCGTTCACATTGTTTTAACTTCTTTAAATAATCATCTACTACTTCAGTTAGACTAGACATCTAATCCTAATTCTCCAAACCATAGCCCTCCATTCCAGCGGTTCCACATGGCGAAAGAGATCGAGATGCATGTTTTTAGCGTCCAACATGTCCTCGTCGAAGGCTCGATGCGCATAGTTGCCACCGTCACCGTCCACCCAAGGGTTGTTCGGCAGTGGATCAACAATGTATCCAACTCCCTCGAAAAGGTAGAGACGAGGGTCGTCGGTCTCGACGCAGAGTACACGGAGCGTGCCCCTGGGAAGATCCAGCACGCCGCCGTCCTTCAGCTGTGCCTCGAAGATAATGTTTTGGTGTACCACATCATACACTCGCCCTCCATACCAGGTGAGCTTCAAGATTTCTTGTCTAGGGAGGACGTATACTTCTATGGGGCAGCCATCGAAGGGGAAAAACAGAAGCTGGAGCCATACAACCTTGATTTGAAAAGGATCGCTGACCTACAAACCAGAATCAAAATTCCTGTAGAAGATTCTGCTAAACAGACACCATCCCTATTCGACGTAGCAAATTTTGTGCTCGGTACAAATCTTCAGAAGGGTGACGAGACGGTGGCATTAAGGTCGTCTGGATGGGAGAATTATCCCTTGACGTACGAGCGGATAAAATATGTTGCCCTCGATGCCCGTGTGAGTTTCGAGATAGCTGCAAGGTCCAAAGAGCTTGTTGTGAAGCCGTCTCCCACAGAGAATGAGAAGAAGAAGAAGAAGAAGAAGAAGAAGAAGAAGAAGAAGAAGAAGAAGAAGAAGAAGAAGAAGAAGAAGAAGAAGAAGAAGAAGAAGAAGAAGAAGAAGAAGAAGAAGAAGAAGAAGAAGAAGAAGAATAAGAAGAAGAAGAAGAAAACGCTGCACCAGCAGGAGGGCATTATGGATGGATGAACTATTTCCTTTCTTGTAAAAAAAATTATTCCCTCTCGGTGTATATTGATATAGATGGTGTGCATGTCTTTGGAATAGAGTAGTAGCATGGGTCCGCTTGACTATAAGGAACTATTTATCCACATATATAGCTTTCTCTGCTACTCCTTCCAGTGATCGGTATGTAGTGCATGTGTCCGTAGACATGACAATTTGTCCATGGAAGTTCAACTACGGCGACCATCACGTTTCATCTCGCGATTCCCACGACGCCTCTCCAACCCACGGCACCACGCCCCCCGACATGCGCCTCACCCCTCTCAGCCGCACTGCCCCTCTGCCTTTGCGTGCATGACATGTGGCCACCTAAAATGCGGCGAGCATCAAGTTTCTACCACAGCCACCCGCAATTCCCACGACGCTGCTCGAACCCATGAAACCACACGTCCCCCGACCTGCGGCTCACCCCTCTTGGCCCCACTGCCCCTCTGGCTTCGGGAGCATTACATGTGGACCAGTCACCTATCGGGTCCACATGTTATTGACTCAAAGGTAGGTGTAGTAAGGCGTTGAAGCTCAGTCCCGACGGCCCTGAGTGGGAAATGTAACTCCTGCGCCAGGGCTTGTGGTGCTTCCGCAGCACGAACTTGTGCCAAACTCGAGATTTGTTTCTTTACTATACATGCACGCAACGATTTAATGGACATTGTAATCTCAACATGTGATGGGGAGCTCTAAATTTGAATTTGAAACTTATAAAACGGAAAGATTCAAAACAAATAAACTGGGAGAGAGGGAGTATATCGTAGGATGTGTCCCATACAAAATAAGTCCCCTAGTTTGTCACCGCGAAGATGCGGTTAGAAAGGAGCACATCGTCTTCCTACTCGTACGGCAACAAATCGGCCGCAGACAGCATGGTCCGCCTTTGACCGCCATGTGCAAGGTTCGTGCTATCTTATCCAATCTCACCGTGGTTCCATCGTACCAATTCATGCGGTGGCCCGTTGCATGGCTGATCCCAATGTTGGACAAAGGTTCTACGGGAACGGTGTCACCATTGTAAATGTTGTGCAAATTGATGTTGGTACCCTCCCGTACATATGCAAGCCAATCTCCACTCGCACTGAGACTAGCCTATGAAACAGTCGGCAGGGGGAGAATTAGGAAATGGACACGGAAGTAATCTTTAGAATGCATTTACTACGTGATCAAACTCATCTTACCTGCTCATTGGAGGAAATCCGAGTGCCCCTCAACGTCGGCATCTCAAGGGGCGTCAACTTGCAACTACGGCCATGGCACGGTGGAGAGACCCCCAAGGAAACATCCTTGTGCGTTCCACGAAACATCAAGATGCATTGGTATGAGTAGTTAATCTTGTGAGAGAAAAGGATGAACGAGGGAAGGCCTCTAGAGATAGAGATGGACACTACTGCTACCAATGTGCTGGCCCGTGCATTGCAATGGATCCAAACTAGTAGAATAATACTTGTTCACGTGCTTGAAATATAAACACTCTAGTTTTGATATACATGTGTCAGCAGACACGATAGCTTGTCCATGGAGGTTGAACCACGGCGACCATCATGTTTCTTGTTTCTACCACTGCCACACCCACACGCGATTCCCACGACACCGCTCCAACCCATGGCACGACGTCCCCCGACGTCCCTCTGATATGGCTATCACTTCCTTGCCCTGCCTTTCCTTCGCTGACAGGTGGGACCCACGCTTATGGGTCCCACATGTCAATGACAAAATGGTAGGATTGTTCGCGTCAGGGGATCCTCATGCCCCCGACGTGCCCCTCATCCCTCTCGGCCCCACCGCTCCTTTGCCTTTGTGTGCATGACATGCGGGCCAGCTGAACTGTGGCGACCATCAACTTTCTACCACAGACACACCCGATTGGACGCGGTTTTCCTGCTTCGCTGCTATGCTCCGATCCGTACTCCCGCACCATCGAATTTTCATCCAGCAGCTGCGACACATTTCGTCCTGGGCATCAATCCTTAGCTGGAGTACTTATGTACTACATGTAGTACCCGCCGGTGTGGCCATCTACGCCTCGTAATGTCCCGACGCCCAGCTGTGGCACCCTCGCCACGACCACGCCACCACCAGCCGGTTCATCTCGAACGAATGAGTCGCGAACCACACCACCACCATGAGAATGACATGTGGGCCAGCCGCATTTAAGGTCCGCATGTCATTGACTCGTAGGCCGGGCACTAAGCCACTGAAGTTCGGTCCCATGGGCCCCGAGAGGGAAATGTAACTCCTGCGGCAGGCCTTGTGGTGCTCCCGCAGTATGAGCTCGTGCCAAAACTGGAATTTGTTTCTTACTACTACCAACTAATACTAGTAAGGTACACGTGCATTGAACGCATGTGATTCTGGTGGTTTGTGCATTATGCTTCTACATGTGGAGTTTTCTGGATTCTAACATGTGGCAAAATCTGGTGGAATGTAAGGTTAGGCAAGTTTTATTAACTTAGTTGAGTGTTTGGTTCAAGCCACACCTTAGGCAAGCCACACTAAGGCCCCACATGACAAAATCACAAAAAATGTGGCAAGATTCCCTTAGGCTTGCCAACTTGTGGCTCTCATTTTGGATAACTAATAACTTTGCCGAAGCTTAGTTGTGGCAAAGTTAGTCATGAATTAAGTGCTCGGATTTAGTCTTCTAGATTATACATGTGGCAGAATCTGGTGGATGATATCCAACGGCCAGTTGTGCTCGGATTTGCTATCTTTGTACCGTCGGGTTGGCTTCATCCAACGACCAACTTTCAAAGTTTTTCACACACTATATAGGTGTATAGATATAGATGTGCCGGTCCGTTGCAATGGATCCAAAGTATATCTATTTAGTGGAGTGCACTCTAAACACATTATCTATTTATTTTTCTCTAACCTTCCGTAGCCATGCAACCAAGCCACATAAGCTTCATGGGTGCCCCCCACATCATATTATTCATACTACGTTGATTGAAAAAAAAGATAAATCACCCAAAACAAGATCTTCCCGTTTTTTGTTCCTACGATGTTGTGCGGTGCACGTACCTACTAGCTGTATAGTAGTAGTACTAGTAATATAGTATTAAGAGTACAAACTTGGTACTAGTAGGAGTAGTACTAATACGGAATGCTCCTACTCTATCAACGAGCCCCGTCTGACACAAAATTTCTTGGCTTCCGTGCTACAGCTAGATCATCCCCTTGTTTATGTTTTCCAACCCGGCGGCGGGCGGGGTGTCGGTTTGCTCAACGGCAATCCCACATGAAAGTGAAAATGCTAGGCAACACGCCTTCCCTAAGCTATGTGTCGTGCCGGATGGGCCGTGTTGTACTCCCGATTCCCGGGCGTGTGGGGGTGCGACGCGAACGCGGTAGGCCTTTTCCTTTTACTAGCAATGTGCCCGTGCGTTGCGACGGATCAAAAGTAGTAGAATAGTACTATTTGTTCACAAACTTGAAAGAAATCACTATTGTTTTGATATACTCCTACTCCCTCCGTTCGGAATTACTTGTCTCGGAAATGGATGTATTTAGACGTATAATAGTTCTAGATACAACCATTTCCGAGACAAGTAATTCCGAATGGAGGGAGTTACTCCCTGCATACCTAAATACTCCCTCCGTCCAGAAATACTCATCGGAGGAATGGATGTACCTAGATGTATTTTAGTTCTAGATACATTCGTTTTTATGCATTTCTTCCACAAGTATTTTCGGACGGAGGGAGTATTTGTCTTCTTTGAATTTCAAATGGACTATCACATACGGATTATATAGACATATTCTAGTCTTTCTAGCAAGATGCCCGCGCGTTGCACGAAGTTTATGGAAAAGGTAAGCACAACTTATAAATTGATGGATGGAGTACTAGTTACAGTGATGCATATAATTAAGCAAAGGGATCGCACATGTCGGTATTGGTATTGAGAGTTGGTATTGACTGGAACGAGAATGCAACAGCACAATAAGAATTAAGGCCACGATGATGCGATCGCAGTGGTGGTTACAGAAGGCAAGAAGAAAGATGGATCCAAGAACGTACGACCTCCTCCTCCTCAACTTAGTGCGCTGGGCGACCGACCGGTGGCTAAGGAGTGGCGGCTTTTGTGGCGAGGTCGAGGTGCTTCTCAGCAAAGGCATCCAAGGCTTCCAACCGGTTGAGGAAGGCCAACGTTGTAGCGTCCTCACTTGCCTTGTAGATACCTATGTACACGATTTGCTCGTACATGTGATCTGTAGGTTGACGAATTCTTGCAGGGCGAGGCGCCTCGCGGTGAGCGCGACCTCTAGGTGGACATTCTTCATGGCGTCGGCGGGCAGTCGCAGGGCCACCAGTGCTTGAAAGAGGTTCCGGCCATGGAGGCTGATTAGGGTGGCAGGCAATGAGGAGCCCGGCCACGCGGGCTGGAGGAGTACGGCGATGTCGTCTGTGAGCTTCTTGAGGATGGTGAACTTGTTGCTGGTGGCAACGATCATTAGGTCCAACTGAGAGTCGTAGTTGGCGTCGACGGCAGCCATCCACCAGCCAGTCTCCAACACCGTCTGGAGACGATCCTCGGAGCCATGCCGCAGGCCGGCATCGTGGACCATCTGTCGCAGCCGCTGGCCGCTCACGCGCATCGCCACCATGGGTCTGGAGTGAGCTATTTTGCGCTTAGTGTAGGTGCTTAGGGAAATGCTTAGGTGCGTACGATGTGGTAGATGCATTGGAATGGAGGGGCACCTTTATATGAGGGCAATGAGGGAAAACTGCGTTGCATTCACATCGTGCAACCTCTTTTCTCGGACCTCCTCCCATTACTTCCCTCATGCATTACTTGAAGGAGGGTGCATCGGCCGTTCAACATATCGGGAACTGCTACTCCCTCCCTCATCTGCATTAAAGCCGTATCGGGAACTGCGCCGCCCGCTGTCAAATCGAATACTCCCTCCGTCTCGGTGAGTATTAAGTCATCTTACGGAAACCAAATAGTAAACACATAGGCGTGGTGCATTAACTCTCACTTTGTTTCTTATTTTTTGACATAAATAGAGGAATCAACCAAGAAGAGATGTGGGGCTTGTATGCTTTTAATGACTTGAGACTATCAAACATGACATGCAGTGGTCAGTCCGTTGCACAAGAACAGATACAACCCATGTCAGCACCCACGCATCTTATAGCATCACATCCAATGGCTATAAAAGATGAATGAGACCAAATTATATCTCATCTAGATGAGTTCTAGCAAAACTGTATTAATAATACTTAGTACTCCTGCGCCATGTATCATATATTAATATCATGTAGTACATTATTTATTGCCATGTATGACACATAGTTCACGAGTGTTCTCTATATGTACCACCTTTTTTTAATTTCAAGTTTTGCTCCATGGCGCAATCCATCGATACTACTACTGTACAAAAGTGGAGTATATACATCTTTTAAAAGGCTAGAGGGCGGGGCAGCCTAGCTCGGTCAGTTTCACGAGATGCGAGGGCCTTTGTGATTTGATGGCTCATTACTGCTGTCAAATCGAATAGTATTGCACCTCCCGCTGCACGCCCGACACATCCATTAAACCCCTCCATTAAACCCACATGCGAACCTAGAATCCTACTCCGGCCACACGTCCGTTCATGAGAGGGCCGGAATTTAACGCAACACCGTCTGAGCTCCTCCCGTCCGCCCTCAGTTTAAACGAGGCCAGATGCCGGCCAAGCTCCTACCGTCCGCCCTCTATTTACACGAGGCCAGATAGACAGCGGGCAAGAATCGCACCCCTCTGCCGCTCCCCCATCTCCTCCTTCACCATTTTCTCCACTCTTCCAATGGCTTCTGATGAGCCGTTCTCCGGCATATTACCCGGCTAGGTGGCCCGCCGAGCCCTCCTGATACGGGCGAGGCCGCTCGGTGCTTCACCAATCTCGCTTGGCCAATGGAGCTAGTTGCCGCCCCAAGCAAGCGCGTGGTTCAGCAACTCGCTACTCCAGTTCAGCTCGATGAGGAGTGGCGAGTTGCTCAACGCCGGCACGGCGGCGAGCACGCCGGTACGGGCACCATCGCTGCCGCGTCTTACCGCGCCACCAGTGTCTGCGGTGGCCGCGCCTCCCGTGCCTGCGGCAGTGCCATGCAGGCAGAGATAGAACCTGGGTGCGTGGAGAGTGATGAGTCGGTGGCCAGCTTCTCCGTGTCCGCTGCCATCATTGAGGAGAAGTAGAACACGGGAGGCCGCCGCCACTTGGGACCCATGAAGGCCACCGCCGAGGCGACGACCGTGGATTCATGTGGTTTCTTTGCTGCTTCGTCTCCTTCGAGGACCTTCGTCGACCCCGCAAGTGTCTGACAGACATGAGGAAGACAAAGGGATCCACGGGAGGCCATTCAGAACTAAAATAAGTCTAGATATATCCATTTCTAGGACAAGTATTTCCGGACGGAGGGAGTATTAATTATACAAGAGAGCCGGATTGGCACCTCTTGGTTCATGTAAATGCAATGAAATCCATCATGTTTATATAAAGATCCGGCTTTTTTATACGAAATCCTTCATGCTTATATGAAATCAGTCCGTGTTTGCACGAATTTCATCTGGTCGGTTAGAGTTGTAAAAATGTATGCCGATGGCGTTTGATGTCGTCCTCCGCGGAAGGAAGCGGGAGGAAATTTGCCGGCTGCCGTTGGAGATGCTCTTTATGCTGGAAATCCATTTGAGTTAATTGCCTATATGATTGTCCCTCTATAAAAAGTTAATTGCATGTACAGTGTACACGTGACTTGTAGGGTGGCTACAGCTTCATACAGAAAGTTAAAAAGAAACAAGTCCATCCTTAATATTCTAAGTACTCTGTGGGTTCCACTGTCAGTACAGTAGCGAAAGAAGTATATATTAAATAAGTAGAGTAATATATAATATAAAAATCTAAAGTTAAAAGATAGAATTCGAACTCATGTCATCGCCTTGCGAGCATCCGGTGCTAACCAGCCCAGCACATTTTTGTTGTAGACCATGCTGGAGATATATCTCCATGTCTACTCTTATATATAGTCCATTCGTTCCTAAATATTTGTCTTTTTCAGATTTCAAATGGACTACCACATATGGATGTGTATGTAGACATATTTTACAGTGTAGATTCACTGATTTTCCTATGTATGTCTTTTCAGGAAGGGGTCAGATTTGTCCTTGATTTACTTATGAGGTATCCAGATGGCACTGCACCGCCAAGAAAGAGGGTAACATCAAAAATATGGACTACTTTTTTGAATATGTTGGTAAGGTTTGGTCATAGTCACTTGTTGAAATCTCTAAAAAGACAAATACTCCCTCCGTCCAGAAATACTTGTCATCAAAATGGATAAAAGGAAATGTATCTAGACGTATTTTAGTTTTAGATACATCTCTTTTTATCCATTTTGATGACAAGTATTTTCGGATGGAGGGAGTAGAAAACAGAGTTGGTGATGATGGTGTGCGTGCCATCCTGCAATATAGGCCGTCGGATTTATATCTAACAGATAGGAAAGAAACTATGGCAATTTTGCAAAAGTATACCCACACGTCTCTCCACGTTCGCAAATAAGGCCTTCCCTCGTTCAGCCTTTTCTCTCACAAGATAAACTACTCATACAAATGCATCTTGATGTTCCGTGCAACGCACAGGCAGCTAGCTAATTTCTTTTAAAATAGTTGCTGCTATAATTGGGTTGAAGTGATATATTTTATGTCTGCCCCGAATGATTTCAGATTCACTAGTAGTAACAAAGAAAAGGTTGCCTTGTTAATTAACAGAAAACAGTGTGAAAACTATCACATGAGGCCGGTAAAAAGAAGGCAGACTGGGTTCAACATCATCGTCACTACAGCTGTGCGCGCGCGAGAAGTCTACATATCGAGGGGGCTACCGAGCGGGGCACCGAGACACAATATTTGAGAGAGAAACCAATTGACAGATTATAATCAGATTGAGTTGTCACCCTTCTGATGTCATTGTTGGGGGGGGGGGGGGGGAGGGAGAGAAAGAAGTATCGAGAGTGTGCGCGGTGGGCACAGAGGCACAACTAGCGAGTGTGTGTGTGTGTGTGTGTGTGTTTGAAAGAGGAGTAGATAGATTATTATCAAGATCGATGTGCCATCCTACTCCTTCGGTGCCAGGTAGTGTGTGTGTCTGTGTGTGTGTGTGTATGTTTGAGAGAAAATCCAGTCGATAGATTAGTATCAATATCGAGGTGTCACCCTACTCCTTCGGTGCCGGGTAGTGTGTGTGTGTGTGTTTGTTTGAGAGAGAAGCCAGTCGATAGATTAGTATCAAGATCGAGGTGTCACCCTACTCCTTCGGTGTTGGGAAGTGTGGGTGTGTGTGTGGGGGGGGGGGGGGGGCAGTGACACTCACATATCTCTACTCTTATAAAAAAACAGAGTTGGTGTTGATGGTGTTCCTGCCATCCTGCAATATAGGCCATCCGATTTATATCCGACGGACAGGAAGGAAAATATGGCAATTTTGCAAAAAGATACCCACACCTCTCTCCGCATATGCAAATAAGGCATTCCCTCATTCATCCTTTTCTCCCGCAAGATAAACTTCTCATACAAATGCATCTTGTTGTTCCGTGCAACGCATGGGCATCTTGCTAGTAGGGAGAAGGAGTTTGTGTGACACATATCTAGCTATATTAAGGGATAGGTAGATAGCATATGTGTGAGAGACATTATTATACTTTGAGACATTAGTGGCTATGGGTGGGCGGAATTAAAGGGGTGGGCATGTTAGACATAGAGAGTGTGTGTGTGTTTCTGTGTGAGAGACTTGTAGGACGGGGTAGAAAGACGAATTTAACCCTGATGGAGGGAGAGAAATACATGAAGTGTGCGTGTGTGATTCCGATGCCCACAGGGAAATGAGATATGTATGCGTGTGAGAGAGATTGCACAATTCATTCACGTATCACTATCTAGCGATCATGGACATGCATCGCTTGAACATAATTCAATATCTACTTCGTATCATGGCCAAAGGTACAATATCGATTCAACGCTATAAAGATTGGACACTCACATATCACATTTTTTCTATTTAAATAAACCTTCTCAGTTGTGCATGCCAAAGTTACAGTGATGTTTCTTCAAACAACCAATGTAGGTATCATGTACATGCACCGTTGTTACTCTTGCATTCAAATTCATTAGTCTTGGATGATTTAAGTTTCTATTTTGAAGTAATATATGTAATATTCATATATGAATTTAATGGGTACGCAATTTATGAAATGGAGGCTATGCAATCATATGAGGTAACACTTTTAAGTAGCTGACTACAATAGCCATTTCTTTTTGTGCACCTCTACACTAACACGTCAATGCATTATGTTTAAAGTAAATAACGAATGACACTAAATTATCTATTTACACGAGAAATACATAGGCTGACCGTTTGATTCCTTTTTTGTGAACGCGCCACTACACCCGTACGATTAGCCGCGCCCGTGTGAACGTCCAAGTTATCGGCGCATCATCCCGAGTTATTGTCTTTTTTCTGGGGTGGACTTCACACCAGATATTAACTGCCGACGCGTGCCCCGTGTACATAGTCTAGCATGACCTTCCCGCTAGCACGGTCCAAAATTAGTTGAAACCAGATATGAACGATCCCGCGGGTGGCAAAATCTCCCGCCACCTTCTAAAATATCCGCCACCTTAGTGTTTAGCATGTGAAATCCCTCTTTTGTCCTTGGTGCACAGAGACCAACAGTTAGAATCCCGCCCTCATCTACATGATAGGTCGTGGCTGCTTCGGTAACTTCCGGTTCCCCCACTAAACGGCACCCCCATTTCCTCTCCCCCTCCCACAAAAACAACTAACTCCACAACACCAGAGCATCTTACATCACGCCGTTCGTACTTCATAACCCTTTCTCCCCTACCCTCTCGAAACCCTAGACTGCTGATCCACCGGCGTACCATAGCGCATTCACTGCCAACGGCGTCCACGTCACCGGATCTGCTTCTGCGGCCGCATCTACCCCTTCCACCTCCCCTAGAAACAAGTAGACTACACATCCACCACTGTACCACAGCCCATTCAGTGCCGGACTTGTCCACGGCGCCGGATCTACTTCGCCGGTACTCTCGTCAACCGTCGCGCATCTGCAGCGGCTCATTCCTACTCCCCACCAGAGACGCTTCGTCCACACCCCCCGGAGCCGCCCCACCGACGCCCCATCGACGGCCTCTGATCCTTGATAACCCACAAGTATAGGGGATCGCAACAGTTTTCGAGGGTAGAGTAATCAACCCAAATTTGTTGATTCGACACAAGGGGAGCCAAAGAATATTCTCAAGTATTAGCAGCTGAGTTGTCAATTCAACCACACCTGGAAACTTAGTATCTGCAGCAAAGTGTTTAGTAGCAAAGTAATATGATAGTGGTGGTAACGGTAACAAAAGTAAAGACAACAAAAGTAATGTTTTTGGTATTTTGTAGTGATTGTAACAGTAGCAACGGAAAAGTAAATGAGCGAGAACCAGTATATGGAAAACTTGTAGGCACCGGATTAGTGATGGATAATTATGCCGGATGCGGTTCGTCATGTAACAGTTATAACATAGGGTGACACAGAACTAGCTCTAGTTCATCAATGTAATGTAGGCATGTATTCCGTATATAGTCATACGTGCTTATGGAAAAGAACTTGCATGACATCTTTTGTCCTACCCTCCCATGGCAGCGGGGTCCTATTGTAAACTAAGGGATATTAAGGCCTCCTTTTAATAGAGAACCGAAACAAAGCATTAGCACATAGTGAATACATGAACTCCTCAAACTATGGTCATCACCGGGAGTGGTCCCGATTATTGTCACTTCGGGGTTGCCGGATCATAACACATAGTAGGTGACTATAGACTTGCAAGATAGGATCAAGAACACACATATATTCATGAAAACATAATAGGTTCAGATCTGAAATCATGGCACTCGGGCCCTAGTGACAAGCATTAAGCATATCAAAGTCATAGCAACATCAATCTCAGAACATAATGGATACTAAGGATCAAACCCTAACAACACTAACTCGATTACATGATAAATATCATCCAACCCATCACCGTCCAGCAAGCCTACGATGCAATTACTCACACACGGCGGTGAGCATCATGAAATTGGTGATGGAGGATGGTTGATGATGATGACGGCGACGAATCCCCCTCTCCGGAGCCCCGAACAGACTCCAGATCAGCCCTCCCGAGAGAGATTAGGGCTTGGGGGCGGCTCCATATCGTAAAACGCGATGATTTCTTCTCTTTGATTTTTTTCTCCCTGAAAGCCAATATATGGAGTTGGAGTTGGCGTCGGAGGGCCACAAAGGGGCCCACGAGGTAGGGGGGCGCGCCCAGGGGGGGCGCCCCACACCCTCGTGAGCAGGGTGTGGGCCCCCTGGTCTTCATATTTTGTGAGGATTTTTCTTTATTTTTTCTAAGGTGTCTCGTGGAGTTTCAGGACATTTCGAGAATTTTTATTTTCTGCACAAAAAACAACACGATGGCAGTTCTGCTGAAAACAGCGTCAGTCCGGGTTAGTTCCATTCATATCATACAAGTTAGAGTCCAAAACAAGGGCAAAAGTGTTTGGAAAAGTAGATACGACGGAGACGTATCAACTCCCCCAAGCTTAAACCCTTGCTTGTCCTCAAGCAATTCAGTTGACAAACTGAAGGAGAAAAAGAAAAACTTTTACAAACTCTGTTTGCTCTTGTTGTTGTAAACATGAAAAGACAACCTTCAAGTTTCAGCAATTATTATGAACGAACCATACTCACAATGACACGTAGGTCTCACAATTACTCATATCAATAGCATAATCAGCTAGCGAGCCATAATAATAAAACTCGGATGACAACACTTTCTCAAAATAATCATAACATGATATAACAAAATGGTATCTCACTAGCCCTTTCTGAGACCGCAAAACATAAATGCAGAGCACCTTTAAAGATCAAGGACTGACTAAACATTGTAATTCATGGTAAAAGAGATCCAGTCAAGTCATACCCAATATAAACCAATAATAATGAATGCAAACGACAGTGTGCTCTCCAGCGGGTGCTTTTTAATAAGAAGGGTGATGACTCAACATAAAAGTAAATAGATAGGCCCTTCGTAGAGGGAAGCAGGGATTTGTAGAGGTGCCAGAGCTCGGTTTTTAAATAGAGATAAATTATATTTTGAGCGGCATACTTTCACTGTCACATAACAACTAAAAGACGACGATATCTTCCACGCTAAACAGATTATAGGCGGTTCCCAACAGAATGGTAAAGTTTATACTCCCCTTCCTCCACAAGCATCAATCCATGGCTTGCTCGAAACAACGAGTGCCTCCAACATTCAACGGGTCCCAAGGGGAGTTTTGTTTGCAGTTATTTTGATTTAGTTTGCATAAAGCATGGGACTGTGCATCCCGGATACCAGCCATTTTCTCGTGAATGAGGAGCGGAGTCCACTCCTCTTGAGAATAACCCGCCTAACACGGAAGATAAGGGCAGCTCTAGTTGACATATGAGCTATTTGAGCATGCAAAATAGAATGTTTATTTGAAGGTTTAGAGTTTGGCACATACAAATTTACTTGGAACGGTAGGTAAATACCGCATATAGGAAGGTATAGTGGACTCATATGGAATAACTTTGGGGTTTAAGGAGTTTGGATGCACAAGCAGTATTCCCGCTTAGTACAGTTGAAGGCTAGCAAAAGACTGGGAAGCGACCAACTGAGAGAGCGACAACAGTCGTAAACATGCTTTAAAATTAATTCACACCGAGTACAAGCATGAGTAGGATATAATCCACCATGAACATAAATATCATGAAGGCTATGTTGATTGGATTCAACTACATGCGTGAACATGTGCCAAGTCGAGTCACTCAATGCATTTAAAGGAGGATACCATCCCATCATACCACATCATAATCATTCTAGTAGCATGTTGGCACGCAAGGTGAGGGAGTCCTGGATTAGGGGCTGTCCGGATGGCCGGACTATCACCGTTGGCCGGACTCCTAGACTATGAAGATACAAGATTGAAGACTCCGTCCCGTGTCCGGATGGGACTTTCCTTGGCGTGGAAGGCAAGCTTGGCAATACGGATATGTAGATCTCCTACCATTGTAACCGACTCTGTGTAACCCTAGCCCTCTCCGGTGTCTATATAAACCGGAGGGTTTTAGTCTCTTTGATCTCGTGGGTTTAGCCTCTTTGATCTCGTGGTAGATCTACTCTTGTACTACCCATATCATCAATATTAATCAAGCAGGAGTAGGGTTTTACCTCCATCGAGAGGGCCCGAACCTGGGTAAAAACATCGTGTCCCATGTCTCATGTTACCATCCGCCTAGACGCACAGTTCGGGACCCCCTACCCGAGATCCGCCGGTTTTGACACTGACATTGGTGCTTTCATTGAGAGTTCCTCTGTGTCGTCACCTTTAGGCCCGATGGCTCCTTCGATCATCAACAATGACGCGGTCCAGGGTGAGACTTTTCTCCCCGGACAGATCTTTGTATTCGGCGGATTTGCACTGCGGGCCAATTCACTTGGCCATCTGGAGCAGATCGAAAGCTACGCCCCTGGCCATCAGGTCAGATTTGGGAGTTTGAAATTCACGGCTGACATCCGCGGAGACTTGATCTTTGACGGATTCGATCCATAGCAAAGCGCGCCGCACTGTCTCGATGGGTATGATCTAGCTCTGCCGCTGGACAGTACCATGGAGGCCGCACCAGCGTCCGCTCCGACCCCTAGCTCGGAGCCGACTTCGTCGGTCGAGGACGAGTGGCTGGACACCACCTCGGGGGCTACGATCTCTATGGCGATTGAGCCGAACACCATCCCTATCCTTCGCAAAGCCCGTGACTCCGAGGTGCCGTACTCCTCTCCGGACTCCGAATCTCCCGCGCCCCTGCCAATCAAATCCGATTGGGCGCCGGTTATGGAGCTCATTGCCGTAGACATCTTTCAGCACTTGCCCTTTGGCGACATCCTGAACTCAGTAAAGTCTCTCTCTTTATCAGGAGAGCCCTGGCCGGACTATGGTCAGGAAAGTTGGGATGCGGACGACGAAGAAATTCAATGCCCACCCACCACCCACTTTTTAGCCACTGTCAATGATTTAACCGATATGCTCGACTTCGACTGTGAAGACATCGACGGTATGGACGAGATGCAGGAGACAACCAAGAACTAGCGCCTACAGGGCACTGGAAGGCCACCTCGTCATATGACTATACATGGTGGACATCCAAAAAGATGGGAATGGCAATGGAACTGGAGGATGACCCCTCCAAGAAACAGCCGAAGCGCCAGCGTCAGCGGCGCCGCTCTAAATCCCGCCACAACAAAAACGGTGATTCCGGCACGGGAGATAATAACACCCCAGATAGTGCCGAAGACAACCCCCTCCAGCAGGATTCAGCACAGGAGGAGGGAGAAGCCAACCCTCATGATAGAGAGGCAGACAGAGAGGTAGAGGACGATAATTATATGCCTCCCTCCGAAGATGAAGCAAGCCTCGACGACGACGAATTTGTCGTGCCCGAGGATCCCGTCGAACAAGAGCGTTTCAAGCGCAGGCTTATGGCCACAGCAAGCAGCCTCAAGAAAAAGCAGCAGCAGCTTAGAGCTGACCATGACTAGCTAGCTGACAGATGGACCGAAGTCCTTGCAGCCGAAGAGTACAAACTCGATCACCCCTCCAAGAGCTACCCAAAATGCAGGCTGCTACCCCAATTAGAGGAGGAAGCACCCAAACCTACATCAGCAGCGCATGACGTGGCCAACCGGCCACCTCGTGGCCGCGACAGAGAGGCCTCTAGGCCCTCCGCTAAAGCCGCACCCCGGCGTCGCTCGAAAAGTACAAAGCCACGGGGGAATGCGCCAGACTTGCGAGACATATTGGAGGACAAGGCAAGACAAATAAGATCGATCTACGGATTGCGTGAGCGCCCCACGATACGTGATGACAACCGTCACGCCGGATATAGCAATTCCGGCCGGGCCGAACACAGAAGACAAAGCTCATTTGAGCTGCGTCGTGATATAGCCCAATACAGAGGCGCCGCACACCCACTATTCTTCACAGACGAAGTAGTGGATCATCAAATCCCTGAGGGTTTCAAACCCGTAAACATTGAATCATACAATGGCGCAACAGATCCTGCAGTTTGGATCGAGGACTATCTCCTTCACATCCACATGGCCCGCGGAGATGATCTACACGCCATCAAATACGTCCCACTCAAGCTTAATGGACAAGCTCGGCATTGGCTCAACAGCTTGCCAGCAGAATCAATTGGTTGTTGGGAAGATCTAGAAGCCGCATTCCTTGATAACTTCCAGGTCACATATGTGCGACCACCAGACGCTGATGACCTAAGCCACATAATTCAGCAGCCAGATGAATCGGCCAGACAATTCTGGACACGGTTCTTAACCAAGAAAAATCAAATCGTTGACTGTCCGGATGCAAAGGCCCTTGCAGCCTTCAAACATAACATCCGCGACGAGTGGCTTGCCCGGCACCTAGGACAGGAAAAGCCAAAATCCATGGCAGCCCTCACATCACTCATGACCCACTTCTGTGCGGGAGAGGACAACTGGCTAGCTCGCAGTAACAACCTGACCAAAAACCCTGGTAGTTCGGATACCAAGGAGAGCAACGGCAGGTCTCGTCGCAATAAGCACAAGCGCCGCACTAACGGCGATAATACTGGAGATACGGCAGTCAATGCCGGATTCAGAGGCTCTAAACCCGGTCAGCGGAAAAATCCATTCAAAAGAAATACTCAGGGCTCGTCCAATTTAGACAGAATACTCGATTGCTCGTGCTAGATACATGGCACCCCCGAAAAACCAGCCAACCACACCTACAGGGATTGTTGGGTGTTCAAGCAGGCAGGCAAGATAAATGCCGAAAACAACGACAAGGGGCTGCATAGCGATGACGAGGAGGAGCCCCGGCCGCCGAACAATAGAGGATAGAAGGGCTTTCCCCCACAAGTGCGGATGGTGAACATGATATACGCAACCCACATACCCAAAAGGGAGCGGAAGTGTGCACTGAGGGACGTATACGAGATGGAGCCAGTCGCCCCAAAGTTCAACCCATGGTCCTCCTGCCCGATCACTTTTGATCGAAGGGACCACCCCACTAGCATCCGCCACGGCGGATTCGCCGCATTGGTTCTTGACCCAATCTTTGACGGATTTCACCTCACTAGAGTCCTGATGGATGGCGGCAGCAGCCTGAACCTGCTTTACCAGGATACAGTGCGCAGAATGGGCATAAACCCCTCAAGGATCAAACCTACAAAAACGACCTTTAAAGGCGTCATACCAGGTGTAGAGGCCAACTGTACATGCTCAGTTACACTCGAAGTGGTCTCCGGATCCCCGGATAACTTCCGAAGCGAGGAATTAATCTTCGACATAGTCCCGTTTCGCAGCGGCTAGCACGCACTGCTCGGACGAACCGCATTCGCAAAATTCAATGCGGTGCCGCACTATGCATACCTCAAGCAAAATGCTAGGCCCCTGAGGAGTAATCACGGTCAATGGAAACACTGAACGCTCTCTCCGAACGGAGGAGCATACGGCGGCCCTCGCGGCGGAAGTACAAAGCAGCCTCTTAAGGCAATTCTCGAGTCAGAATAGTAAACGTCTGGACATCGTCGAGCGCGCCCGGAGTAACCTACAACAAGAACGCCTGGCACGTTCCGAGCATGCGTAGAAATGCGGCCCCAACCCCAGCCCTCGCGAAATCGTGAGACCAGTACCACGCGTACATAACTACGCTCTGGAGATACCATGGGCATAGGGGCAGGGGCACGACCATGGCATGCCTGGAGAGCGGCTCAACCGCACCAGGGGCTCCCAATTGTGTCATTCTTTTTTTTCTTATTCTCAGGACTTCGTTTTCCAGAAGCCCTGTCCGGCAGTAGAATTGCCGAACTCACGATGCAACAGCCAGGGAATCAGAAAAGCTACGTCGAGTGTCCAGGTGGTCTCTATTACAAGCAGTATACCTGTTTTACATACCATCCCGCAGCCTACCCCTGGAGGGGGACATGTTAAATAGTCCCATCCCTTGCTTATCGCACTATTTGTATCGTTCTGCTTTCGTTGCAGTATTTTTTGAATAAACAATGCATCGCTTTTTGCCTATTATTGCATTCCTTTTTCTATCTATATATGTTCACTTATGACATGTTGCATCCGTACCCTTTGGTACGACCAAATACACCAGGGGCTTAAGTACCCCAAAATATGGTGCGATAAGTCCGAACACTTTAACAAGTGCGGCACCCCGAACTTATAGCATTATATGCATCGGCTCCGTATCATGTCTTGGGTCAATAGTTGGGTTTGCCCGGCTCCCATGTTTTGGTACCTTATGTTCCGTTATATCGGCTAAGGTAGCGCTGGGAGAACCACTGCGATTGTGCCTCGGTTGAGCTGGGTTGAGCACCTCAGTGGAGAAAGCTAAAACTGACCGTCATGATAGGGCGAGGGCCGGTCGCTGTTCGAGAGGTTTTTCCAGTCCCTAAAGACTTATGCCGCTTAGAGCGAGGAGTCGGCTTTGTCCGGCCCAGGCGTGGATAGCGCCCCGAATTCGGTCTTCCGAACACTAGGGGCTTCGCCGAAATTTAAAATTATAGAATTCTATGGCTAAGTGGGAGTGTTCAAGCATTATAGTCCGGTTGCCTGGTTCGTTGTGTTGAGCGCCTCCCTCGAAGGACCCAAGAATGGGAAAAAGAGCGCTCAAGTTTATCCCGAACACCCTAGCACTCGTGGCGTGGGGGCTGAAGCCAAAGACTTGCCATCTCTCAAATTTGATAAACGGCCGCACAGAAGGTAATATTTTAAATTAACCAGCGTTGCTTAGCGCATATGAACAAAGTTTTCAGCGTACATGATAACAAATGCGAGTCTACTCGAAAATTACATCTTTGGAGCACTCACCCGCTATAAGGCGGGCACCCTTCAGGACACCCTTATAGTACATCTCGGGCGTGCAATACTCCTTGCCCGGCGGTGGTGCGTCCGTCACAAGCTTCTCGGCGTCCATCTTGCCCCAGTGCACTTTAGCACGGGCAAGTGCCCGACGGGCACCTTCAATGCAGATGGAACGCTTGATGACTTCAATCCATGGACAAGCGTCCACCAGCCACCGCACTAGACCGAAGTAGCTCCCAGGCATGGCTTCTTTAGGCCACAGCCGAACTTTGAGGCCCTTCATGGCCTGTTCGGCCACCTTGTGGAGCTCGACCAGCTGCTTCAGCTGGTTGCTCAGGGGCACCGGATTTCCGGCCTCAGCATATTGAGACAAGAACACCTTTTCCGTGGAGCTCCCCTCCTCGGCTCGGTAGAGCATGGCGGCATCGGACACACTATGGGGTAGATCTGTGAACGCTCTTGGAGAGCTTCGAATTCGGGTAAGTAATAGATAATTCACTTTTACATGCTTGCTTTGCATGAAGAATGCCTTACCCGCCGCTATCTTTTTTATCGCCTCAATCTCCTGGAGGGCCTCCTGGGCTTCGGCCTTAGCGGCTTTGGCACTCTCAAGAGCCAAGGCGAGCTCGGACTCTCGAGTCTTTGAGTCACGCTCCAAACTCTCGTGTTTTTCCACGAAAGCCTGGAGCTCTTGCCACACCTCTGCCACCCGCGCCTCCTGCTTCTCGCGCTCGGTGCGCTCCGCGGCCGCACTTTTTTCGGCCTTGGACACCACCTCCTTCAGGGTCGCCACCTCGTTCGTGGCCCCTGCAATACTCACGTTATTCCTGTCATTTTTTGCAACCAAATACTTTCTATAAGGTATTATTTTAATAAGGTATTACTTACCTTCCTTGTCCTCGAGCTGGTTCTTGGCACGACCGAGCTCGTTTTCGGACTGCTCGAAGCTCTGCTTCAATGCATTGACCTCCGCAGTCAGTGCGGCAGAGGTCAGCAGCGCAGCCTGCATTCCCATATTGACATGCTCATGTTAGACTCCTGCGTATATCTTTTTAGATCCTCAGTTCGGCTTTTCTTTCCAAACACCAAACTGAGCATCAGGGGCTACTATCTATGCGGTACTATTTTTACATATCTTAATTACATACCTCAAAGCCTGTTAGAAGGCTGGTGCAGGCTTCAGTCAGCCCGCTCTTGGCGGACTGAACTTTTTGGATCACCGCACTCATAATAGTGCGGTGCTCCTCGTCGATGGACGCGCCGTTAAGCGCCTCTAGCAAGTTATCTGGTGCCTCCGGTTGGACGGAGGCCACCGGCATTGCAGTCTTTCCCTTCTTACGAAGGGCCCGCCTGCCGGACTTCGGAATCACTGTAGGTTCCGGTACGGAGTCTAGCACAGGGCCGGACTTAGAGCCCTCTGGGGTTTTGCCCTCTTTCCGCCCGGAGACCGGCAGGTCGCCTTGCGGCGTGTCCAGGACCACCTCCTCCTGGTTGGGCCCCTTTTGGGACTCTACCGCGGCATGCATCACGGGGGGAGGAGGCGGTCGGAAGTGAAGTGCTATTCACATCCGACGAATCCAGGGAGCCGCTCGACGAAGTGGGGAGCTCGTCCTTGGGCGGGCTACATGGTTGTATTCGGCGTTAGAAGACACTACGCGACAAAGGAAAAATCATGGGTTATTCTGGAATCCGGACACTTACGATCTCGCCAGGGGCTTGGCCCTCAAGGGCCAATCCTCTTCGCCATCGTCGGCGTTGGTGGAAAAGTACGGAGGAAGGGTCCTTCCCTTCTTGGACCCTCCGGCCTCCCAAGTTGGGGAGGCCTTCCTATTCTTCTCTCCCCCCGCTGGGGGAGAAGCCTCTTTTTTCTCCTCCTCGTCTTCGCGGGAGGAGTCCGCCTCGGAGTCATCGGACGATGAGTCCGATAACACCTGATGCCAGGAACTCTTTCGGGTTCCCGTGGCCTTCTTCTTGGCCTTCTAGTCCGGCACCACGTGAGGTGCCGGAACCAGCAGCCCCGTCAATCGGGCATCCGCTGGGTCTTCTGGTAAGGGGGCCGGACAGTTAACCTGCCCGGACTTCTTCTGCCAGGCCTATCAAAGGTAAGGGAGTTTAGAACCCGCATAGAGTCAAACTATGAAAAACAAGTGTCCCGTAAAGGGTGAAATAGCCTACCTCGTCGGCTTGACGCTACAAGCTGAAACCGCGATCTTCGGTAGCGGATGCGGGAGCCTCGGCGCCCTTGAACAGCACCTTCCAGGCGTCTTCGTACGTAGTGTCGAAGAGCCTACTCAAGGTCTGGTGCTGTGCCGGATCAAACTCCCACAAGTTGAAAGACCGTTGTTGGCACGGGAGGATCCGACGGATGAGCATGACTTGGACTGCGTTGACGAGCTTGATCTTCTTGTTCACAAGGTTTTGGACGCAGGTTTGGAGTCTGGTCACCTCTTCCAAATCACCCCATGCCAGGCCCTTCTCTTTCCAGGAGGTGAGTCGTGTGGGGATGCCAGATCTAAATTCAGGGGCCGCTGCCCATTCAGGGTCACGCGGCTCAGTGATGTAGAACCACCCCGATTGCCACCCTTTGATGGTTTCCACGAAGGTGCCCTCGAGCCATATGACGTTGGGCATCTTGCCCACCATGGCGCCTCCGCACTCCGCCTGCTGGCCGCCCACTACCTTCAGCTTGACATTGAAGGTCTTCAGCCATAAGCCGAAGTGGGGTTTGATGCGGAGGAAGGCCTCGCACACAATGATAAACGCTGAGTGTTGAGGATGAAATTCGGGGCAGATCGTGTAAATCCAGGCCGTAGTAGAACATGAGCCCCCGGACAAATGGGTGGAGTGGGAAGCCCAGTCCGCCGAGGAAATGGGGGAGGAACACCACCCTCTCATGGGGCCTGGGGGTGGGGACGAGCTGCCCCTCGTCTGGAAGCCGGTGCGCAATGTCATTGTGCAGGTATCCGGCTTTCCTCAACTTTTTGATGTGCCCCTCCATGACGAAGGAGGCCATCCACTTGCCTCCCGCTCCAGACATGGCTGGGGAAGGTTGAGGCGAGATGTGCGGACTTGGGCGCTGGAGCTCAAGTATGCAGAAATGGATAAGCAAAGGAGGAAGAAGGCGTAGGTAAAAAGGTGGATCCTTATCCCCTTATATGGACGGACGAAACTATGCGTCCCCACCAGCCTGGTAAAACTCGCTTATCTCCCAAGCGCCGTAATCGATGGCGCGGTTGGGCTACCCACGCCCGTATTGATGAGAATCTCAGAATAAGGGGACACGATCTCTGCTTTGACAAGGCGTGCCAAGGAAACCGCTTCGCTAAATGCGCTGAGGTGGAACGGTAAAATTGATTCGAATAAAGGCCTGGCCGTGGTGTGATGTCACGCCACAGAATACGTCAGCAGATTGAACTTGTGTAAATGTTATTCTCTCTATGGTGGTATGTGGAACTTATTTCGCAGAGCTGGACACTATCCTTGTGTTCAAAATCTTCTATGAAGTATTCAGAGGAGGAACCCGCCTTGCAATGCCGAAGACAATATGCGCGCCAGACTCGTCATCTTTGAAGCCTGGTTCAAGGGCTACTGAGGGAGTCCTGGATTAGGTGGTGTCCGGATGGCCGGACTATCACCGTTGGCTGGAGTCCTAGACTATGAAGATACAAGATTGAAGACTCCGTCCCGTGTCCGGATGGGACTTTCCTTGGCGTGGAAGGCAAGCTTGGCAATACGGATATGTAGATCTCCTACCATTGTAACCGACTCTGTGTAACCCTAGCCCTCTCCGGTGTCTATATAAACCTGAGGGTTTTAGTCCGTAGGACGAACAACAATCATACCATAGGCTAGCTTCTAGGGTTTAGCCTCTTTGATCTCGTGGTAGATCTACTCTTGTACTACCCATATCATCAATATAAATCAAGCTGGAGTAGGGTTTTACCTCCATCGAGAGGGCCCGAACCTGGGTAAAAACATCGTGTCCCTTGTCTCCTGTTACCATCCGCCTAGACGCACAGTTCGGGACCCCCTACCCGAGATCAGCCGGTTTTGACACCGACATAAGGTAAACCATTATAACTCATAGCTAATCAAGCATGGCACAAGCAACTATAATCTCTAAATGTCATTGCAAATATGTTTACTTCATAATAGCTGAATCAGGAACGATGAATCATCATATTTACAAAAACAAGAGAGGTCGAGTTCATACCATCTTTTCTCTTCTCAATAAGTCCATCATATATCATCATTATTGCCTTTCACTTGCACGACCGAAGGATGTGTATAATAATAAGAGTGCGCATGCATTGGACTAAGCTGGAATCTGCAATCATTCAACTCAAGAGAGAAGACAAGTAATATGGGCTCTAAGTTTAAATAATCAATCATGCATATAAGAGCCACTAAGCATTTTCAATATGGTCTTCTCGACCCCCAAAGAAAGGAAAAGAAAATAAAAAATATTTACACGGGAAAGCTCCCAACAAGTAAAAGAAGAACGGGAAATATTTTTGGGTTTTCTTTTTAATTCTACTACAAGCATGGAAAGTAAACTAACTAATTTTTTTTGTTTTTTCTTAAGGTTTAACAAACACACAAGAAGAAAGCAGGAAAAAGAAATTTAAACTAGCATGGATATTACAGTGAAACAGTATGAGCACCGACATCTAGCAATGAGTGTGTGTGAATCATGAATGTAATGTCGGTGGGAAATACGTACTCCCCCAAGCTTAGGCTTTTGGCCTAAGTTGGTCTATTGCCAGGGGTGGCCTGGCGGATATCTGTAGGCGAAGCTGGGGTGGTACTGTGACGCAGCGACTATCGCCGCCTGAGCTGTAGCGTGGAGTCGAGCAGCCTCCACTCTCCTTTCGTACTCATCTGCCTCCTCTCTGGTAATAATATATCTTCTTTTTGCCTGTGAATCAAAGAAAGGAGGAGCAGGAAGAGCAACATGGACTACACGACGTCTGTCAAAGATTAGTCGATACTGGAGAGGGTGGTTCAGTCCTATCAACAAATTGGTGGGAAACCATAGAATCAAAATCTAAATAAGAAGGGGGTAATTCCATATCACCCTCACGAATGTCTATCTCAAGAAAATTAGCTAAGCGGGTTGCATAAATTCCTCCAAAGAAATCTCCGCTATGTCTATTCTGATGCAACCTGCGAGCTACAATGGCTCCCAAATGATGAGATTGGTCTCCTAACATAGCACTCCTAAGAATACTGAGATCAGGGACACACATGTGACATGCTTCATCCTTAGCATTAATACATCTACCTATGAAGAGAGCAAAATAATGTATAGCAAGAAAGTGAATGCTCCCTATAGTAGCTTGCGTTATATCTCTAGATTCCCCCACAGTTATTCTAGCAAGAAAGTCTCTATATTCAGATTTAGGGGGATCCCTGACATTACCCCAAGATGGTTTGCAAGCAGAAGTAAATCCTCTAAGTCCATGGTATAAGATTTGTCATAAAGATCAAACATGACTGAAGGAGAATTACGAGAAGATGAAAATTCAAACCTCCTCACAAATGAACTTGTGAGATCATAATATTGGGGGCATTTGTCAGCTTCGAAGTCCTCAAGACCGGCGTTACTCAAATATGTGCTAAATTCTTCTTTGATTCCCACTTGATTCATAAAATTTTCCGATGGCCACTCACAAGGCCTCACATGAGCGTCTCTTGGTGGTTCCTCGTCAGCGTCACGTATTGCAAGCCTGGGACCTTGCTTCCTTGAAGGACCACCTTGGAAATCCCTCCTAAGCATATTTTTTTCTCTGAAAAATTTCTGAAATTTTTAGTAACTTCAAATAAAAGTAAACCAACTTCAATAAGATTGATAGCAACAACTCCTACAAGTGCCTAGAGCCTATATAAAGCATTAGAACTACTTGGAACCATATAAATTTGACATGCAAGCTCAAGAACATGGTCACCTATGCAGCACAAATTTGCGACGAGTAAAGCACTAGAACAAAAACTAATTGGACGAATGGAGGAGTCACATACCAAGGAACAATCTCCCCAAGCAGTTTTGTGAGAGGTGCTTTGAGCAAGGAGATCGAAAATCACACCAACGGGGGCTGGAACTCATGCTTGAGTTGGTTTTTCGTGTTTGTGTGAGGCAGAGGAAGAAGATGGGTGCAGGAATAAGTGGAGGAGCGCCACCGTGGGCCCACGAGGAAGGGGGGAGCCCCCAGGGGGGTAGGGCGCGCCCTCCACCCTCGTGGCCAGGTGGCAGCTCCCCCCGTGGTAATTTTTGCACAGTAAATTCTCAAATATTCCCGAAAAAATCATATTAAATTGGCATGGCATTCTGAGGACTTTTATTTTCGGGATATTTGTATATTGCATGGATAAGTCAGGAGACAAACAGAAAAATACTATTTTACTTTATTTCTACTAAATAACAGAAAATATAAAAGGGTACAGAAGGTTGTGCTTCTAGTTTCATCCATCTCGTGATCATCAAAATGAACCCACTAACAAGGTTGATCAAGTCTTGTTAACAAGCTCATTCCGAATAATCCCGGAACCGGAGAAATTTCGAATGACACTAAGTTACCTCAACGGGGATATGAAAATCCCCAACAATAAGAATATCATACTTTTTCTTGACAGTAGGGAGAGGAAATTCAAAACCTCCAAATATAATCGATGGAACTTTTCCAATAGAGTTGATACTATAAACTTGAGGTTGTTTCCTCGGAAAATGTACCGTGTGCTCATTGCCATTAACAAGAAAAGTGACATTGCCTTTGGTGCAATCAATAACAGCCCCTACAGTATTAAGGAAAGGTCTTCCAAGAATAATAGACATACTATCATCCTCGGGAATATCAAGAATAACATAGTCCGTTAAAATAGTAACGTTCGCAACTACAACAGGCACATCCTCACATATACCGACAGGTATAGAAGTTGATTTATCAGCCATTTGCAAAGATATTTCAGTAGGTGTCAACTTATTCAAGTCAAGTCTATGGCATAAAGAGAGAGGCATAACACTAACACCGGCTCCAAGATCACATAAAGCAGTTTTAACATAACTTCTTTTAATGGAGCCTGGTATAGTAGGCACTCCGGGATCTCCAAGTTTCTTTGGTATTCTACCCTTATAAGTGTAATTAGCAAGCATGGTGGAAATTTCAGCTTAAGATATCTTTCTTTTATTTGTAATAATATCCTTCATATACTTATCATAAGGATTTGTTTTGAGTACATCAGTTAATCGCATACGCAAAAAGATGGGTCTAATCATTTCAGCAAAGCACTCAAAATCCTCATCATCCTTTTTCTTGGATGGCTTTGGAGGAAAAGGCATGGGTTTCTGAACCCATGGTTCCCTTTCTTTACCGTGTTTCCTAGCAACAAAGTCTCTTTTATCATAACATTGATTCCTTGATTGTGGGTTATCAAAATCAACAGCAGGTTCAACTTCTACATCATTATCATTACTAGGTTGAGCATCAACATGAACATTATCATTAACATTATCACTAGGTTCATGTTCATCACCTGATTGTGTTTCAGCATCAGAAACAGAGATGTCATTTGGATTCTTAGGTGGTTTAGCAATAGGTTCACTAGAAGTTTGCAAAGTCCTATAATTTTTCTTTTTCTTCCTTTTAGAAGAACTAGGTACATCAATATTATTTCTCTGAGAATCTTGCTCGATTCTCTTAGGGTGGCCTTCAGGATACAAAGGTTCCTGAGTCATTCTACCAGTTCTAGTAGCCACTCTAATAGCATAATCATTTTTCTTACTATTCATTTCATCAAGCGCTTCTTTCTGAGCTTTAAGTACTTGTTCTACTTGAGTGGTAACCATAGAAGCATGTTTGCTAACAAGTTTAAGTTCACCTCTAATATCAGCCATATAATCACCCAAGCGTTTAATCATAAAGGTATTTTGTTTCAATTTTCTACCAAAATAAGCATTAATGTCATCTTGCTTAAACATAAAGTCATCAAACTCATCCAAGCACTGGCTAGCAATTTTAGTAGGAGGGACTTTAGCTTTATCATATCTATAGAGAGAATTTACCTTTACTACCTGTGTCGGGATATCGGGAGGTTCTTCATTAAATAAGTAATTGAGATCATATACTTCTTCGAGAGGTGGTAAATTAAGACCATGTATTTCTTCAATAGGAGGTAAATTCTTAACATCTTCAGCTTTAATACCTTTTTATTTCATAAATTTCTTTTCCTCTTGCATATCTTCGGGACTGAGAAATAGAACACCTCTCTTCTTCGGAGTTGGTTTAGGAATAGGCTCAGTAATTGGCTCAGGAACTGGCTCAGGAGGTCGCTTGGGAGGTGCCCAATTATTTTCATTAGCCAACATATTATTCAATAGAATTTCAGCGTTATCCGGTGTTCTTTCCCTGAAAAGAGAACCAACACAACTATCCAGGTAATCTTTGGATGCATCAGTTAGTCGATTATAAAAGATATCAAATATTTCAGGTTTCTTAAGAGGATGATCAGGCAAAGCATTAAGTAACTTGAGAAGCCTCCCCCAATCTTGTGGGAGACTCTCTTCTTCAATTCGCACAAAATTGTATATTTCCCTCAAAGCAGCTTATTTCTTATGAGCGGGGAAATATTTAGCAGAGAATTAATAAATCATATCCTGGGGACTTTGCACACAACCAGGATCAAGAGAATTATACCATATCTTAGCATCACCCTTTAATGAGAACGGAAATATCTTAAGTAAATAAAGGTAGCGCGATCTCTCATTATTTGTAAACAGGGCAGCTATATCATTTAACTTAGTAAGATGTGCCACAACAGTTTCAGATTCATAGCCATAAAAAGGGTCAGATTCAACCAAAGTAATTATATCTGGATCAACAGAAAAATCATAATAATCCTGATCAGGCACACAGATAGGTGAAGTAGGAAAAGCAGGGCTGGGTCTCATTCTACCTTTAAAATATTCTTTACTCCATTTAACTGGCAACCTCTTAAGTTCTTGTCTATCCTGGCAAGCAAGAATAGCTGCAGAAGATTCAACATCAAAAAGATAACCCTCAGGAATAGCAGGCATAGGTTCATCATCACTAACATCATCGTGTTCAGGTTCAATAATTTCTCATTCTCTAGACCTAGCAATTTGCTCATCAAGAAATTCACCAAGTGGCACAGTAGTATCAAGCATAGAAGTAGTTTCATCATAAGTGTCATGCATAGCAGAAGTGGCATCATCAATAACATGCGACATATTAGAATCAATAGCAGTTGCAGGTTTAGGTGTCACAACCTTACTCATAACAGAAGGAGAATCTAGTGCAAGGCTATATGGCAATCCCTTACCTCCCCTCGTAGTTGAGGGCAAAATAGTAGTTCGATCATCTTTCAAGTTCTTCATAGTGTCCAGCAGATATAAATCCCAAGTTACTCAAAGAATAGAGCTATGATCCCCGGCAACGGCGCCAGAAAATAGTCTTGATAACCCACAAGTATAGGGGATCGCAACAGTTTTCGAGGGTAGAGTATTCAACCCAAATTTGTTGATTCGACACAAGGGGGGCTGTCGTGGATTTGTCACGGCAGATGTCCTAGTGAAAGGACTTAGTCGTGGAGCCATCGCTACGAGTTTACTTGAAGGGGTTAAAGCGGACACAAAGACACGAGGGTTTTATACTAGTTCGGCCCCTTCGATGAAGGTAAAAGCCTACGTCTAGTTGTGATGGAATTGATGTAGTCTCGATGACTAGGGAGCATACAAGCTTCGCCTAGGCTCGAGTTGTCATTGTTCCCCCTTGAACCGCCGCCGGGTCGTCCCCTTATATACACGGGTGACGCCCGTCGGTCCATAGAGTCCCAACCAGTTCATACTCGTATTCCGGTTGGTATCTCTCTATTCCTAACTTACAATACAAGTTATACATCAGGCCAGTTTACGGCTACATGTTCTAAACCGACTACAGGCCTTGGGCCTTCATCTGCTTATACCACTAATGAAGTTAACCCGGCCCAAGTAGGCCGGTTTACGCCTAGTGGTAATATCCCCAACATTAGGCCCCAGATTGATTTGAACTGGTTCATGTCAATCCTTCACAAAATCTTGTGTCTTGGATATCTTCTGGTAATTGGTAAACCGCCATGTCGTCATCATTTTTGGTTGCTGTAAACCGGCATGACGTCATCATTTTTGGTTGCTGTAAACTGGCATGACGTCATCATGAAATTTATAATGCCCTCTTTTAATAATAGCTCCTGGATCCGCGCTCTTGACCTAGCTAGGTTGCCTTATAAATAAGACCAAAGGGTCATTTCTTTTCTTTCCCCTTCGTGCCTTCTTCTTCTTCTTCCTCACGTCGCCAGCTTTGGAGTTCCGCCACCGCCGTCGACCTCTGCCTCGTCTCGGGCCGCTGCATCAACCTGAATGTACCAGAGTATTGCGGCATCTTTCCGCACCTTCTCCGTTCCCGGTAAGCTTTCTCCTCTTCTTGACCTAGATCTGTTCTTAGGGTTCCATGTTCATGTTGTGTTCATCGTGCGCTCATATCTGTTCTCTGACGTTGAATGAATCCGTGAACTCCTGCTGTGTTTAGTAGTGATCTCTAAGCATCCGCTTGTAATTTCACATCTAAGCCCATAGATCTCCCGCACATATCCGCTCAATGGTTCACTTCTGTTTCTGCCTTACTCTTCGAAATATTTTCTGTTTTTGTGAGCTCGCTGTAGATCCGCGGCTGTAACAAGATTTTGTGAAACTTGTTTCTGCATACCTAGTTATCTATAGCTTCAATTGCTTCCGATGCTTAGGTCAGGCGGTTTAACTTTACCATAGAAAAAATTGCTAAACCGGTATATATCATTAGTCCCCTGGTTGAACCGCCAGAATCCATATGACGCCACATTGTAGAAGACCGGTTTATAGGTACTGCCCCCGGTTTATCGTAGTTTAGATCAACACCTTCTTTTATCCAGCGTGTTCTTGAACCGGATCACCTATTTCTTGTAGATCTTGCCATGGCCAAACAAGTGTATGAGTGCAATTGGGTTCCCTCTCGCGTCACAGAATCACAGTTGGACGATCTAGTCCTGATCGGCGCTTTGGATAGTAAAGATACGATGCACTGGAGGGTTCCCGGAGATGAATGTCCTCCCACACCCCAGGAAGGAGAGGTCGTGGTCTTTGCAGATCACTTGGCCCGGGGCTTCAAACCGCCCGGTTCTAAATTTTATCGGGATGTGTTAGCCAACTTTCAGCTCCGCCCACAGGATATTGGCCCCAATTCCGTCACCAATCTATGTCAATTTCAAGTACTTTCTGAGGTATACCTTCAAGAGGAGCCTTCAGTCGAGCTGTTTAGAGATCTCTTCCATTTAAACTGTCGTACTGAATTTACCGATGGCCCCAATACTGAATTGGGCGGTATGGCCATTCAGAAGAGGAAGGAGATCACCTATCCCCATGTCAAACTCCATACTCACCCCAAGGAGTGGAATGCAACTTGGTTTTATTGCAAGGATACCTCCCCTGACAATGAAAATCCCTTGCCTGGCTTCCGTCCGGAACGGCTCAGCAACACTCACCCTTTTCCACAAAGACTAAGCGCCAAGGAGAGAATTAAATATGCTCCTCAACTGTCCAAGCTTCGAGCCTTTATGGCCAACGGTTTAATAGGAATAGACCTTGCACGCTGCTGGATATCATGGAGCATACTGCCTCTGAGCCGGCGCCCCGGTTTGATGTGCAAGTATACTGGTAGTATCGATGACCCACTCCGACACATTAAAATCCAAGTCTCCGACGATGAGGTCACAAATTCGGTAAAGAAGATGTTGAATGAACCGGAGCACCTCTGTGCTCAAACCGGTCTGCTTCCTTACTGCACCACCAACAAACCGCCAGCGGTAAGATTTTAATTGCTCTTTTGTTGAACCTGTTACTGCTTTATCTGTCTGACCTTTAATTACTGCTGATCCAGAGTGATAATCAGTTTTGGAGCAAGAAGCTTCCACAAGATAAAACGGAGAAGGCAGGGCGGTCAATCCGGCCCAAGACCAAGGTTATCAAGAAACCAGCTCATAAGAGAAAAACCACCGCTTCATCTGACCCAGCTATTGATGATGATGTGGGTAACCCGGATCTTGAGGTAGAACTTGATTCACTTGGCTTACTTTTTACACGCCTTATTGATGATGATGCTTGTCAGGATGACGCTGAAGCCAGCAATGCGGGATTCGTTGAGGTAACTATTCTCTCTTCCGATTCAGAAATCTTGCCTTTGCCAAAATTTCGCCAGGCAAACCGAAAAGTTAAATTTTCTCATCCTCTTGCTTATTTGGATCCCAAATTTCTAATGAAGACCCAGCAACATGAAGTTCGCCGCACAACCCGGCACAGCGGCCAGGTAGTTACCTCTGCCGGTTTACCGAACAGTCCGGTTCGAAAACGCCGCTCCGAGGTCTCCGACCTTTTTATTGATTTAAATCCTAAAGCGGGTTTCTTCCGTCAACCTCTTAATCCATCCAACTCCGATTATCAGGTCACTTCTCATTCATCGTCTGGTGAATCGTCGGTCACTCAGCTACCACCATTGAAAATAGTTGTTGGGTAAGCTAAACTGAACATATGCTTCTAGTATACTGTGTAATGGCTTATGCTTTTCCTTGACTCTTTGTTTTTCTTTCAGGGCCAAACCGAAACCAAGCAAGAAGGCCCGCCTGGACAAAGCGGCTGAAGAAGATGTAGCCCTAGAGCATGACCAAGCGTCGGATCTTGAAATGTTTGCTCCTGAGGATATTCCCAATGATCCTCCTTTGCAAGGCGATGTTATTCCTGAAGAAGGGCCTATTAACACTTCAGTCTCTGCTGACCCGCCTGCCAGCTCCGTCCGGATTGAGAAATCCCACACTCCTGCTGACAAACCGACCGCACCAACACAAACCGGCGAATCCAAAGATGATGATGATGTGATTACCGGTGTAGGCCGCTTTGAACCTGGGAATCCTGTCACCTTAACCAAGCATACCGTAAAAGAAGATTTTTCCTCTCTGAACAAAGGGAAATGGGATATTGAACTGGAAACATATGCTGCTCTGAGTGCCCAAGACCTTCATTCCGGCTATTTAAACCGGCTTTACACTAGCCGTGACTGTGAAGCTGGCCTGGTCAAGATGATGAGGGATAAATTTGAGGTAATTTACTTCTTTTCTTGCTGCCATTGTATCCATCCTTCTAGCCCCAAGGGCCGGTTTGTAACCTTGGTCAAACCGGGACTTGATCCTGAACATTTTTGAAATCCATCGGTATAGCCCTCAAGGGCCGGTTTAACTCTGCATAAGTAAACCGGGGCTCCAATAGAAAACTGTCCTTAGAACATAATTTGCTCAAATAGCCATTAGCCCCCAAGTGCCAAGTTGAATACTTGTATTGAGCTTGGGACTTTGCAACCTAGTAATATATAAAAATTGAAGGTGCATTAGCCCCCAAGTATCAGGCATATAACTTTGTTATGTGGTTGATACTTCAATTTCTTGGATCGCTTGTGTAAAGCTTAAATGCTGTCTGTATGCAGGCTGAGGTGAAAATCAAAGAGGACTGGATTGCCGATTTGCAGGAGGCCTTGAAAACCCAGCAGGCTGAAACAGATAAGGCAAAGGAAGAATTAACCAGCGCCTTGAGCACTGCTGAATAGCTGAAAGAAGGCTTCAAGAAAGAGCGGGCTGACTGGGCCACTGAGAAGGCCGCTTTAACCAAAAGAGCGGAAAATGCTGAAGCTGCCCTTATACCGGTGGTGGATGAACTGACGGCCGTAAAGCGGCAAATACACTCCATGACTGCTGCGATCTTTGGTAAACTCCTTTTAACTTCTGTTATAATTTGAACCTGCTGTAGCGTAAATCCGGTTTGAGACCATTCCTATCTTGTTGTAGGCACACGCATTGGGCACTTAGGAAATGATGTGCGGAAGAAACTGAAGGCTGCCTACACCTTGGTGGAACAATTGTATACCGGAGCCCAGCGGATCATCACCATAGCTTCTCATAACAACCCGGCACCCTCTTTAATCCAGGACACTCTTAACAAGTTGTCAATGCTTCCAGCCCGGATTGAGGAGCTGAAAAAATCCGCTGCCCAAACCGGAGCCATTAATGCCTTGATCCGGGCAAAGGCATGGGTGCCAGATTTTGATCCTGTGGAAGCAGCTCAAGGCTACCCCAGCCTGAAGGAAGATGGCTCCAAATTCAACGAAGAGGATTTGAGGGCAATAAACAATGCAGTACGCCCTCTGGCTTGTCAGCTAGCTGAAGAAGCAGACTTGACGCATTATCAAGCACAATACAATGATCAAAACAAGCGAGTGCCTGCCCCAACTCTTGAAGCGGAGAATCTGATCCCTCCAATCCGTAAGCACACTTACGCTCTTGATATTGAACCGTCTTCCCTGATCCATGAAGAGGCTGTTTTCCAAGCTTCAATGGGAATCGACTGGACCACTGTTGATTTCCGGCTAATGGGTAGAGACGAGGAAGCTGAAGCGGCGGAGGATGAGGAGCAAGCTTGAACCGGAAGCCGGTTTGGATAGCTGTCTTTGGCATCTTCCCAAAAGAACAATGATCTTGTTTGGGCACCATGCTGCCTTGTAATAGGATAGTTAATACTTCTGCCTGGAATATGCCTTCGTGCATAAGTACTGAAGCTTTTGTTTGAAAAACTTCAATTCATATTTCCTGCAATTAGAAAATTTTGAACTTCGGTGGCGGTTATACCGCCAGCCGGTTTATGATCTTGATATGTGTATCAGTAATATAACAAATAGGTGATACATAAATACCTGCCATATTTGGGCATGAAGCTGGCTTAGCCAAGCCTGAAGCGGCGGTTTTATAAACCATTACCGTCAAAAGGGGGGAGAAAACAGCTCCCGTATAAACCGTACTGAATCAATACGAGCCCCCTTGTTACTCCATGATGTTAACAAGAAAAGGTAAACCGGGCATACTCCTCCGGATTAAATTGGAATCAAATCCATCGGCTGAACCTGAAAAAGGTGTTTGTTGACATAAAAGAAATCCAACAAAAACAAAGAACAAACAAACCATGAATATAACATGGAAGCAAAGGCAATGATAAAAACCGTTTGCAAAAATATGCTATACTGAGCTGATCAGATGGTGTTACCATGGTCGGACAGGACCAAGCCTCCAATAGGAGTGACAATGATTCAAGTCAGCCAGGTCCCCAAATGATTCGTGGCATATATGCCAGATCAAGAGGCGTGGCAATGGTTCGGGTTCGACCATGCCCCCAAGTGATTTTGTGGCCTTAGGCCGACCAAGAGGCGTGACTCGTTCAGACTTGACCATGTCCCCAAATGATCTGGTGGCTGTCGCCTATCAAAGGGTGTCGCGTTGGTTCGGACACGACCAAGGCCCCCAGTGATATATAAAAAGCAAATGTCAAGGGGTAAACCGGAGGCCGCTTTAAAAACAGAGCCACTCCATGTAACCACGCATGATAAGAAAGACAGAGACCCCGCTTTAGCTGAGGCTCCGGTTTTATATGTCAAAGATAATATATATATTGTCATGATATGTACATAGATAGAACCGATGGCTCAAGTATAGTAAGGCCGAAGATGAGCTATGTTCCACGGCCTGTTGGTCTCCTCCTATGATGTACGTGAGTCTTGATGCTCTCGAATATCAATCAGATAGTACGACCCGTTGTGCAGATTCTTGCTGACCACGAAAGGTCCCTCCCAAGGTGGAGATAACTTGTGCATATCTGTCTGGTCTTGGATGAGTCGAAGCACCAAATCTCCTTCTTGAAAAGTTCTGGTTCTAACCCGGCGACTGTGATAGCGACGAAGATCTTGTTGGTAAATCGCCGAACGGGCAGCCGCTATATCACGCTCCTCGTCCAACAGGTCCAAAGCATCTTGCCATGCTATCTCATTGCCCGCTTCAACATAAGCTGCCACACGAGGCGAATCATGCCAGATATCACTAGGGAGAACTGCCTCTTCTCCATAGACCATAAAAATTGGTGTGTATCCTGTGGACCGGTTTGGCGTAGTATTGATACTCCATAGCACAGATGGTAGCTCTTCAACCCAACATCCTGGTGTTCTTTGCAATGGGACCATAAGCCGGGGTTTGATGCCTCGCAAGATCTCTTGATTAGCTCGTTCTGCCTGTCCATTGGACTGGGGATGTGCTACTGATGATACGTCAAGTCGGATGTGCTCACGTTCACAGAACTCCTTCATAGCGCCCTTGGATAAATAGGTACCGTTGTCAGTAATGATATTGTGTGGAAAGCCAAACCGGAAAATCACCTTTTTGATGAACTGCACCGCTGTTGCTGCATCACACTTGCTGACAGGCTCCGCTTCAACCCACTTGGTAAATTTGTCAACTGCCACCAAAAGGTGGGTTTTTTTATCCTTGGATCTTTTAAAAGGTCCGACCATATCCAGCCCCCAAGTTGCAAACGGCCACGTTATTGGAATCATCCTCAATTCTTGAGCCGGCACATGCGCACGCCTTGCAAATTTCTGACATCCATCACACCGTTTAACCAAGTCCTCCGCATCAGCATGTGCTGTCAACCAGTAAAACCCGTGACGAAACGCCTTTGCCACTAGAGACTTTGAACCGGCGTGGTGTCCACAATTCCCTTCATGGATTTCTCTTAAGATTTCACAGCCTTCCTCAGGAGAAACACAACGTTGAAACGCCCCTGATACACTGCAATGATGCAATTCACCATTGAGAATCGTCATGGACTTGGATCGCCGGACTATCTGCCTTGTTAGAATTTCATCCTCTGGCAACTGCCCCCGGGTCATGTATGCAAGATAAGGAACCGTCCAATCCGGAATAGCATGTAATGCTGCCACCAATTGAGCCTCCGGGTCAGGAATAGCCAAATCCTCTTCACCTGGGAGCTGGACTGACGGATTGTGCAACACGTCCAAAAAGACATTAGGCGGGACTGGTTTGCGCTGAGAACCCAACCGGCTTAAAGCGTCCGCCGCTTCATTCTTCCGACGGTCCACATGATCCACTTGATAACCCTTGAAGCAACCCGCAATATTATCCACTTCCCGACGATATGCAGCCATGAGCGGGTCCTTAGAATCCCAAGTGCCAGACACCTATTGAGCCACAAGGTCCGAGTCACCGAAACACTTAACCCGGCTTAAGTTCATCTCTTTATCCATCTGGAGACCATGGAGCAAGGCTTCGTACTCAGCTGCATTATTAGTACAAGGGAACATTAAGCGGAGAACATAACAGAACTTATCACCTCGTGGGGAAGTTAATACGACTCCAGCCCCCGAGCCTTCCAATTGCCTGGATCCATCAAAATGAATAGTCCAATATGTGTGATCCGGCTTCTCCTCTGGCGCTTGTAACTCCGTCCAGTCATTGATGAAATCAACAAGTGCTTGAGACTTCACCGCCGTCCGAGGTACATACTTCAGTCCGTGTGGCCCAAGATCTATAGCCCACTTGGCAATCCGGCCAGTCGCCTCCCGGTTCTGTATGATACCACCCAATGGAGCTAAACTGACCACTGTGATGGGGTGCCCTTGAAAATACTGCTTCAACTTCCGGCTGGCCATGAAGACACCATAGACCAGCTTCTGCCAATGCGAATACCTTTGCTTGGATTCAATAAGCACCTCGCTGATATAATAAACCGGCCGCTGAACCAGATATTCCATGCCTGCCTCCTTGCGTTCCACCAGAATAGCCACGCTAATTGCCCGAGCATTAGCTGCTACGTATAATAATAGTGGCTCCTTGTCAACCGGAGCTACAAGAACCGGCGGATTGGCTAACTGCCGCTTCAAGTCCTCAAATGCTTCATCAGCAGCCGGACTCCAGACGAAATTGTCTGTCTTCCTCAGCATTTGGTACAAAGGGATGGCCTTCTCTCCGAGGCGGCTGATAAACCGGCTCAGTGCAGCGATTTGGCCCGCCATACACTGAACATCGTTGATACACTTCGGTTTAGCTAGGGAGGTAATAGCCGTAATCTTCTCCGGGTTAGCCTCAATTCCTCTGTTAGACACCAGGAAACCCAGTAACTTGCCTGCCGGAACACCAAAGACACACTTGGCCGGATTAAGCATCATCTTGTAAACTCGCAAGTTGTCAAAGGTCTCCTTCAAATCATCCACCAGCGTCTCCTTCTGCCTTGACTTCACTACAATATCATCCACATAGGCGTGCACATTGCGGCCAATCTGTTTATGCAGGCAATTCTGTAAACACCGTTGATAGGTGACTTTGGCACTCTTGAGCCCGAAGGGCATAGATACATAGCAGAAGGCTCCAAAGGGAGTAATAAATGTTGTTTTCTCCTGGTCCTTAACCGCCATCTTGATCAGATGATATCCAGAGTATGCATCCAAAAAACTCAAACGCTCACAACCTGCCGTGGCATCAATGATCTGGTCAATGCGGGGGAGGGCAAAAGGATCCGCCGGACAGGCCTTGTTAAGATCTGTGTAATCCACACACATACGCCAAGTGCCGTCTTTCTTAAGAACCAGCACCGGCCACTCTGGATGGAACACCTCAACGATAAAACCAGCTGCTAAAAGCCTGGCCACTTCCTCTCCAATGGCTTTGCGCCTTTCTTCGTTAAACCGGCGGAGGAATTGCTTCACCGGTTTATACTTAGGATCCACATTAAGAGTGTGCTCAGCGAGTTCCCTCGGTACACCTGGCATGTCGGACGGTTTCCATGCAAAGATGTCCCGATTCTCACGGATGAACTCGATGAGCGCGCTTTCCTATTTGGGATCCAGGTTGGCACTGATAGTGAACTGCTTGGACGAATCGCCGGGCACGAAGTCAACAAGCTTGGTCTCAGCTGCCGATTTGAACTTCAGATCTGAATCATGCTCTGTAGTTGGCTTCTTCAAAGGGGTCATATCCGCCGGATCAACATTGTCCTTATAATACTTCAACTCTTCCGTGGCACAGACTGACTCTGCATAAGCCGCATCACCTTCCTCACATTCCAGAGAGACCCTACGGCTCCCATGAACCGTTATCGTCCCCTTGTAACCCGACATCTTGAGCTGTAAGTAGATATAACAAGGCTGCGCCATAAACTTGGCATAAGCCGGCCGCCCAAACAAGGCGTGATTTTTCCGACCGAGAATCGTGCTCGTCCCCAAAAGCCACATCTAGGGATATCTTACCAACAGGATATGCAGATTTGCCTGGCACTACACCATGGAACACCGTATTAGACGGTCTGAGATCCTTGTCTGTTAGACCCATGCGCCGGAATGTCTCATAGTATAGTATGTTAATACTGCTTCCTCCATCCATGAGTACCTTGGTGAACTTATAACCCCCACCTGAGGGTCTACCACTAATGCTAGCTGGCCCGGATTATCAACCCGGGGTGGATGATCCTCTCTGCTCCACACGATAGGCTGCTCTGACCAACGTAAGTAACGTGGCAAGGCCGATTCAATAGAATTCACCGCTCGCTTGTGGAGTTTTCGGTCGCGCTTATCCAAGCTAGTTGTGAAAACATGATATTGCCCATTGTTCAAGTGCTTTGGCTGGCTCCGATAACCTGACTGGTGTTGCTGCTGCTGCTGCTGGCCGTTCTGATTATTCTGGTTGTTGTGACCGCCCTGATTGAGACCTGAACCGGATGCTCCATCGTGACCCGGTCCATGGAAACCGGATCCTGAACCGCCACCTGACCCGTGGTCATACCGGAAGGCATTAGAGTTTTTAAACTCCTGCATAATATAACAATCCTTCCAAAGGTGGTTAGCCGGCGATTCCTTCGTCCCGTGCTTTGGGCAAGGCTGATTCAACAAATAGTTCAAACGGCTTGCGTTAGGATTGGGAGCCCCATTACGATTTGCCGCTTTACCTCTGCGCCACTGCCCCCTGTCCTGTGCATTAGTGTTGGCCACAAAATCCATGCTGCTATCCGCCTTGCGCTTGCCTCCGTTTCCATGACCCGCCGGTTTGTACTGCTACTGTT
The DNA here is from genome assembly GCA_963921465.1 of Triticum timopheevii. Lineage (NCBI taxonomy): Eukaryota > Viridiplantae > Streptophyta > Magnoliopsida > Poales > Poaceae > Triticum > Triticum timopheevii. Next base: position 300,341,176 of record OY997274.1, read on the forward strand.
TGGAGTTGCTATTCTTCCTTCCCTTCCCTGCTTCATCATCATCGGTCTCGGGATCCTTGGTACTGTCCGAATCAGCATACTTCACTAAAGCGGCCATGAGGGTTCCCATGTCATTACAGAACCGCTTCATGCGTCCCAATTTCAATTTTAAAGGATCAAACCGGCAGTTGCCTTCCAGAGTTAAGATCGCAGAGTCAGCATTAATCCTGTCAGACGAGTGCAAAATTTCCGAAATGCGGCGCACCCAATGGGTCGTTGATTCTCCTTCCTCCTGGACACAAGCCGCCAGGTCTACTATGGACTTGGGCTGCTTACATGTATCCTTAAAATTCTGTATCAACCGGGCCCGCAACTGGGCCCATGAGCTGATCGAATTGGGCGGTAGGCTCTTCAACCAAGTACGAGCCGTGCCCTCAAGCATCATGGTGAAGTATTTTGCACACGCGGCCTCATCCACGTCTAGCATCTCCATGGCCATCTCATAACTCTCTACCCACGCTTCAGGGGATAAATCCGCGGTGTAATTCGGCACCTTGCGTGGACCCTTGAAATCTTTGGGCAGGCGCACATTGCGTAAAGCGGGGATTAAGCAAGGCACTCCCAAAGCGGATGCGACTCCTGGTCCGGTGAAGGTGGTAGGGCGAACCGGTGTAAGTTGACCCGCATCATCCTGTGCTGCTAACTCGGCCTCCCTTCGTGCCCGGGCCCGGTCCACCACATCCTGAGCATCACGAACACCTCCTGCCGGGTTATTGCCACGGGTCGCTTCACGGCCTCGTGCACTGCTTGATATGGCCGGTTCATCCATGCGCCTGCTATAGCTCCGGCTTGGACGGGGCGTAGAGTGAATCCGATCACGGCTGTACGAATATGCTTCCTGCTGAATCAGCGCGGTCCGGAGAAGCTCCTTAACCCGGCGCGTCTCTATCGCTTGTGGAGAGTCCCCTGCGACCGGGATAGCCTCTAATCGCGCGGCGGCTACAACAAGGTTGTCCATAGGATTCGAATAATGACCCGGGGGCGTCTGGACCGGCGGAGGGGCCACAATGTTCTGTTGAGGAGGTTCCATCAGGCGGGGCTGGACCGTCGCTCCTAGCCCTAGTGCCACAATCCGGTTTGCCTCCAGGTACTACGGCGGATTACCGGGTCCGTCTCCTGGAGTGTGAAAGAGATTTCGGGGGTCAAACCCTAACGGCAGGCGTGATCTGTGCTTCCGCTTTAAGACCTCCTGTGATGCATTCTGGTCAAGCATGAGCTTATAGGCCTGGGCGTCCAAAGAGGCCCGCTCTGCAGCCATCCTGTCCTTCTCTGCTGCCAGATCCGCTTTGGCTTGCATGATCTGCTCTTTCACCTTTGCAATCTCTGCATCATGAGCCTCCTGATCCGCCGGATTGGCTTCTACCATAAGCGCGGCTAGTGCATCAAATAGATCGGATAGGACTTGAACCGGCGAGCGCACAAGGCCTCCTGCCCCTGCTGCCGCTGCCGCTGCTGATCCGGAGAGCATTGCCGCGGCGGTCGAAGAATGATTCGCCGCCTGGGTGCCGGCCATGAATATTCCAACCCGGTTGATCTGGCCTGGGGGGTCCGGAATACTGTCGCCATCGGAACAGCCCCTAACCTGGTCGTCTTGCAACTGGTATAGCGATTCGGTCTTTCCGGTCGAGGACTCGTCGCCGGAATAGACGACGGTCTCGCTACCGTGTTCTGACTCGTCCTCACGCTTTCCTCCGTGGATGACTCCAACGAAGGCACGCTTCATGTCCGGTTTAGCCTGGGTAGATCTCACACGCTGAGCCGTCTCGACGAGATCGGTGCAGATGTCCGGCTCCGGCCCAGGCTCACCGGTCTTGCCAATGAAAACGTGTATGCCGCCGAAGGGGACCCAGTACCCGTACTCGATCGAATCGGCCTCGGGACCCCATCCTGCATCGTCGATGTATATCCTGCTGCGACGACTCTTGGTCATCCGGCCCACAACATAGCCTTCGAGTCCCTTGAGCTTGCCCTCCAAGATCGTCAAACCATCGTGCGATAGCCCCACGGTGGGTGCCAACTGTCGTGGATTTGTCACGGCAAATGTCCTAGTGAAAGGACTTAGTCGTGGAGCCATCGCTACGAGTTTACTTGAAGGGGTTAAAGCGGACACAAAGACACGAGGGTTTTATACTAGTTCGGCCCCTTCGATGAAGGTAAAAGCCTACGTCTAGTTGTGATTGAATTGATGTAGTCTCGATGGCTAGGGAGCAGACAAGCTTCGCCTAGGCTCGAGTTGTCGTTGTTCCCCCTTGAACCGCCGCCGGGTTGTCCCCTTATATACACGGGTGACGCCCGTCGGTCCATAGAGTCCCAACCGGTTCATACTCGTATTCCGGTTGGTATCTCTCTATTCCTAACTTACAATACAAGTTATACATCAGGCCGGTTTACGGCTACATGTTCTAAACCGACTACAGGCCTTGGGCCTTCATCTTCTTATACCACTAATGAAGTTAACCCGGCCCAAGTAGGCCGGTTTACGCCTAGTGGTAATATCCCCAACAGGGGCCAAAGAATATTCTCAAGTATTAGCAGCTGAGTTGTCATTTCAACCACACCTGGAAACTTATTATATGCAGCAAAGTGTTTAGTAGCAAAGTAATATGATAGTGGTGGTAACGGTAACAAAAGTAAAGACATCAAAAGTAATGCTTTTGGTATTTTGTAGTGATTGTAATAGTAGCAACGGAAAAGTAAATGAGCGAGAACCAGTATATGGAAAACTCATAGGCACCGGATTAGTGATGGATAATTATGCCGGATGCGGTTCGTCATGTAACAGTTATAACATAGGCATGTATTCCATATATAGTCATACGTGCTTATGGAAAAGAACTTGCATGACATCTTTTGTCCTACCCTCCCGTGGCAGCGGGATCCTATTGGAAACTAAGGGATATTAAGGCCTCCTTTTAATAGAGAACCAGAACAAAGTATTAGCACATAGTGAATGCATGAACTCCTCAAACTATGGTCATCACCGGGAGTGGTCTCGATTATTGTCACTTCGGGGTTGCCGGATCGTAACACATAGTAGGTGACTATAGACTTGCAAGATAGGATAAAGAACACACACATATATTCATGAAAACATAATAGGTTCAGATCTGAAATCATGGCACTCGGGCCCTAGTGACAAGCATTAAGCATAGCAAAGTCATAACAACATCAATCTCAGAACATAATGGATACTAAGGATCAAACCCTAACAAAACTAACTCGATTACATGATAAATCTCATCCAACCCATCACCGTCCAGCAAGCCTACGATGCAATTACTCACGCACGGCGGTGAGCATGATGAAATTGCTGATGGAGGATGGTTGATGATGACGATGGCGACGAATCCCCCTCTCCGGAGCCCCGAACGGACTCCAGATCAGCCCTCCCGAGAGAGATTAGGGCTTGGCGGTGGCTCTGTATTGTAAAACGCGATGATTTCTTCTCTCTGAATTTTTTTTCTCCCCGAAAGCCAATATATGGAGTTGGAGTTGGCGTCGGAGGGCCACCAGGGGGCCCACGAGGTAAGGGGTGCACCCAGGGGGGGCGCGCCCCCCACCCTCGTGAGCAGGGTGTGGCCCCCCTAGTATTCATCTTTTGCGAGGATTTTTCTTTATTTTTTCTAAGGTGTTCCGTGGAGTTTCAGGACATTCCGAGAATTTTTATTTTCTGCACAAAAAACAACACCATGGCAGTTCTGCTGAAAACAGCGTCAGTCCGGGTTAGTTCCATTCAAATCATACAAGTTAGAGTCCAATACAAGGGCAAAAGTGTTTGGAAAAGTAGATACGACAGAGACATATCAATCCCCTTCGCCGACACCTTCCTCAACCCTACCGAAGCCGCTTCGCCGACACCTTCCTCAACCCTACCGGAGCCGCTTCGCCGACACCATCGTCAACCCTACCGGAGTAGCTTCGCCTATACCATTTTCAACCCTACCGGGGCCGCTTTGCCAACTCACAAGTCCACGGCCTCAGATCCGCATCGTCGACACCACCCTTAACCCAACCACCGGAGCAGCTTCTGACGTCCTGTCCACGGCCGCAGATCCGCATCATTGACACCATCCTTAACCCAACCACCGGAGCAGCTTCTGACGCCCCATCCACGGCCGCAGATCCGCGTCATAGACACCATCCTTAAACCAAACACCGGGGCAGCTTCACCTATGCCCTCGTCCACGGCCACAGATCCGCTTCGCCCACACCGTAGTCCACCCTACCGAAGCCACTCCACAAACACCCTACTCGATGGTTCTAGATCTCCTTACCGGACCCTGACAGCCAGCGCAGCGTCATCACCCTCGACGTTTCTAACCTGATTCCCACCGTCTGGAGAGATGCCAAGCACCCTCCACGGCCTAGGTCCTTGTCGCTGTTACCTGTTATGCAGCTAGCAGAAACTACAAGGACGATGTTTCTTCTGGCTCTAACAGCTTGGCCAACCAAGATCTTGGACTGAGGCATTGCTATGATCTTGTAACCGTGTCTCTCTCTCTTGTATTGTTCTGTGCCTGCCAGCGTGCTTTGCTAGGATTTTCGACCAGTAATCCCTTTGTGCAGACAATGATTTCTACTACTGGCTGCTAAATTAGATATGTAGATGTCATACATGATACTACCTCGTACGTCCGTTCCTAAATATAAGTCTTTCTAGAGATTCCACTATAGGCTACATACGGAGCAAAATGAGTGAATCTACACTCGAAAATGCATCTATATACATCTGTATGTGGTCCATACTGGAACCTCTACAAAGACATATATTTAGGAATAGGGGTAGTACATTACACAAAATCGTAGGTGGCATGTAGGAATTCCAGTGCACTACATTAGGCTCCCTTAGAGTGCTTGCTAGTCAAGCATACAGAGTCATGGCTAGTTTATGGTACGCACACAATCGTTAATTGGTGGTTTAAATATGCGCAAGGGATATGCAATGTAGTATCATGTAGAGATGTCTGAAATTAGCCATTTCAACTTGCAGATAGGGTTACACAATGAAAAAGTACAAGATGTATGTGGCAATTTCATGGAACATCGCAAAAAATGGAGAGGCAGTGGTGAGCCTATACAGTGTGCTATGGTACGTCACTCCTCCATTGCAATCATCGTGACATGTTATTTGTATGCCAGTTCTATTAGCCAAGTTTCTTAGGGACAGTTATGACGGATTTCGGGTTCCGGCAGACCCTTGAGATTCAAACACTGGGGTGCACGCGGAGATTTCGCCCTCTATCTACCTGCTCCTCGCCGAATCGCTAGGATCTAAACTATGAAAGAAACAACACAAGAGACACGGGGTTTATATTGGTTCAGGCCACCATTGTGGTGTAAAACCCTACTCCAGTGTGTGGTGTGGTAGATTGCCTCTTGGGCTGATGATGAACAATACAAGGAGGAATAGCCTCGCGAGGGTCTGTTCTTGGCTAGTGCGACGAACTGCTAGGAGGAGTTCAGTCGCTCTATCTACTAGTTTCTTGGTGAGGATCCCGATGCCTCTACCCTGGGGGTGGCTAGTCCTATTTATAGGCAAAGGCCCTGGGCCTCTCCCCAAATATTGAGCGGGAAGGGCGCCAACAATTGGCCATTTTGAAGGGGAACAACGGGTACACCTATCCTGACTAAAGTTGGTCCTTGCCTGCCAAAGGCTCTGGCGGTGACGCCTGCTCGGGCTCCACAATGACTTCCTCCCTGCCGTTGGGCTGGTCTTGGTCTTGTTGCACCGAAATGGATGCCTTTGCTTGATGCTCTCGCCTGCGCTTGCTCCCTTTGCACCAAAGAGGAAAGGAAGACACTACGCAGGCTGGCGCCCAACTGGCGCCCGACTGGCGCCCTTGGTCGTCATGGCTTGCGTCATGGGCACCTTGCGAGGTACCCTGCCTTGAACTCTCCGCCTCCTCGGGAGCTCGCCTGATGAGGCCGTGCCTGAGGAAGCTCCCTGTCATCCGCCCCGCGAGGCTTGGCCCCTCGCGAGGTTCTTGAGCTTGTGTTCATGAAGATGGGCTGTGATGGGCCCCCTTTGAGCCATGCCGCAGGCCGCAGGCAGTCTAGTCTGGGGACCCCCGTTCCCAGAACGTCGACAGTAGCCCCCAGGCCCACGGCGCGCCCGGACTTGGCCGAGCAAAGAGGCGAAAGGGCAAGTGCGAAGCGTCGCAGGCCCTAATAGCCTACGGCCTTGGGCGCCGCGTGGCGGTTGATTGGACGTGGGCGCCTATGCAACCGCGCGAGTTGATAAAGGAGCGGCATCTGTCCCTTGCCTTCTTTGCTTTCTCCAGTTGCTGCTCAGATCCCCTTTCTTGCGCCTCTGCTCCCCGCCTCCGAAGTCTTCAGATCTACTCCGTCCACGCGCCCTAGCCAGACATGGAGCCTCGCCAAGCCCCGGCCGGAGCTTGGTACTCGTCCGCCTTGGACTCGCCGAACATGTCGGAGGCGAGCCTTGCCCGGGTGCGCCAGATGGCGGCGGTGCAGGGCATCGATGGGGCGAAGGTGTTCAAGGCCGGCTCTGCCCTCCCTGAAGTCCAAGGGAGCACCTTCTATCCGCTCTTCGTGAGCGCCATTGTCGCCGGTCTGGCGCCTCCCTTTTCTGAGTTCTTCTTCTCTGTCCTCCGCCACTATAACCTTCACGCTCTGCACGTCCATCCCAACTCTGTCCTTCTCCTGCCAATCTTTGCCTATATTGTGAGGCTCGCGTAGGGGTGAAGCCCTCAGTGGCCTTGCTGCGCCACTACTTCTCCCTCCGGACCTCTCGTGGTTCCGTCTCTGCATGTGCGAGCTTCGTCGCGTACGGCAGCTCCATCGCCATTTTGAACCCTGGGAAAAGGATCGATGGCTTCAGGAGCAAGTGGGTCTTGGTGGATGCTGGGCGCATCCACCCTCGGCTGATCCTGCCCACGGGGCACCCCACGAGCTCCGACGACTGGTCCCGAGTGGAGCTTGTGGATCCCCGTGCAAAGCCGGTGTTGGAGAAGATGGACGCGGATCTGAGGCCGGCCAGCATGGCGGCGGCGAAGCTGACTGGTGCATCGCTGCTGAGGGAGTTCCTGGAGCACCAGCTGGCTCTGCTTCGTCAATACTCACTTTCGATGTGGAGGACCCACCCGAGCCCCGCAGTCTTGGCCGATGAGGATCTGGCTGCGGTTCTCCAGTCTTTGGTTGGGGGCGACGTGGCGAGGTTGGAGGGCGCTCCTACGCCCCTGTTCCTCCGCGAGGACTGGGAGCAGGTAGTGGGGTCCATGCCCGCCTTCAATGGGGATGGGCCCGTGCCCGTGGAGGCTCCCGAGGACCTGGTGGACGTGTCCTCCGGCGACTCCAGCGAAGAGAAGGAAGGAGGGGAGTGGGAAGAGGGGGCTGACTCCGAGGCAGAGTCAAGGGCTCCCCCCCTCCGGTGCAGGTCCCGCGCTCTCCGCCTCTCTCTGAGTGATGATGACAAGGATGATGGCGAGCAGGGCGGCAGGAGCCTGCCCCCGATCCCGAAGAAGGACCGGACCGGGCTGATCCCCCGCGGGTCTGCCCCAGCCCCGAAGCGATCCGCAGGCGCGCCTCTTCCTCCCGCGCTCCTTGAGGCTGATACTTGCAACCAGCTTTCGGGCTTCAAGTACGGCCGGAGGCTGCTCGAGCCCGCAAGCGACGACCTGTAAGTGCTTGATTCCTATCTTGTTTATTGTTATGTTGCTGAGGCTTGACGCTCGTATCTCCCGGCTAGGCTGGCGCCCGTGGCAAAAAAGTCAAAGAGAGCTCCTAAGGTTCCATCTATGGCAGCGCCTCTGCCCATGAAAGAGGGTCACCATGACGCGCGGGCCTCTCCTGCCAATGCGTCCTCGCGAGACCTGGCTGAGCCGGCTGGGGCGAGCTCAGCCCCCATGGCCCAAGCGACTCCCGAAGTGCCCTTGCCTGATGCCGCCATGACAGCCGTCGTGGCGCTGCAGGCTCCACCTCAGGATACCGTGATCACCCTGCTGTCTTTTCCTCCTACTCCTCCGACTGCTGCTTCCCCGACCACTATTCTGGATCGCGCTGCTGCCGAACTGGACCGTCTGCGGCAGGATCTTCTAGGCGCCGACCATCGTTTAGTGGCCGGGCGCTTGGAGCTAGCTTCTAGCTGGATTCGCTCCGATGCTTCAATTCGAGCGGTGCTGGTCCAGGCCTCGACGGCCTGCGATGAGGAGAAGCAGGCCGTCCTTGGGGCGAAGGTTGCCTGCGACACCGCCTTGGGGGTGGTGGCTAACGTCCAAGGTCGCTACGAGGCACTGGTGAGCAAGCTGAAGGGCCTGCAAGACCAGCTCGCCGAGGAGACCCGCCTTCGCCAAGAGCAGGAGGAAAGCATGAAGGCTCGCGAGGCGGCCGTCAAGGACCGGGACGCCAAGCTCAAGAAGCGCCGTGACTGCCTGGGCGCGCTGGAGCAAGAGCTAGAGGCGAGGAAGGTTGAGCTGGACGACAAGGCATGGGTTCTTGCCGAGGATCGTGTGGCCTTTGTGGAGATGGAGGAGAAGGCTCGCACTTCATTGAAGACGCTTTACGAGAGCGGCCTGGAGAGCCCGCTGGCTGGCGAGGAGGATGGCCCCGCCAAGCTGCTTCCCTTCTTGGTTCGTGCTCTTGAAGATGTCACCCTTGGCCTTGGCCCTACGGCTGAGGCCGACGCGCACGTCTTGTCTTCTGCAGCGCTGACGCGGGTCTTCACCCACATCTATCTTCGCGACCCCAACGTCGACCTCCATAGCCTGCTGGAACCAGCGAGCGGCAAGCTTGCCGCTGCCGCTACTAAGGCCGTGAAGGGTCGTGCGGAGGCTCTGCTGGGGAAGTTCTGGGCCTTCAGCACCAAGCCGAAGCGGAGTGCTGCTGGCCCTGCTGCTACACAAGGCGAACCCGCTCCGCGCAGCTCCACCACCGGCAAGTGACTCCGTCGTGGCTCCCGTCCTGCTTTTAATTCTTGCGCATGTACCATGCCTCGGGGAGGTGTTAAAACTTGCATTTGGTGTTGTGATAACAAAATGGACTGTAATATTTGCTTTTGAATTCCCTGAAATTTGCGCTATTCCTTCCTACTTGCTTACGTTCTATGCCGGCACAGCCCGGCCCCGCGCATACCTCAGCCGCCGTTGGCCCCGACCGGAAACCAGGACGGGACCAAGGGGTGAGGGGCTACGTGACAAGTTAGGCTCCTGAGTCGCGATGCTCAGGAGTCCCCCTTGGTGCTTGAACAGCAAGTAGGGAGGTGAGATGTGGGGGTGACTCCTTAGGGAGGTGAGATGCGGGTGGATCTACCATTCTACGTCTGCAGAGCCCGGCCCCGCGCATACCTCAACCGTCGTTAGCCTTTCGGAACTAAGGAGTGAGGGGCTATGTGACCAGTTAGGCTCCTGAGTCGCGATGCTCAGGAGTCCCCCTTGACGCTCAAATGGCCTTCATACCTTGGCTCTGCTCGGGGAGGGACGTGCGACGAACCAGGCCTGGGGGGCCCGGCTGGATGGCATGCGTCTGGGCGTAACCCAGGCGTAGCCCCCGTGCCCAGCCCCCTCACGCGGCACTCCTGAGGGGAGGCTTTGCGATGAGGCCAGACACTGAGCTCTGGGCTCCCTGAGGTTGATGCGGCCGGGGGGCCACCCTCAGTTGTTCATCACCAGCGCGGAGGATAGCGCTTCCGTATGTGTATGGGCATAGCCGCTCCTCGGCAGTGTCGTCAGCCAGCGCAGAGCATGGTGCTTCCACTGGTGCGTGGGAGGGGGCTCCCCTCCGGGAGGAGCCCCAGGGGCGTATACAGCCCCGCCCTGACACGTGGCTGGCACGGTAGGGCTTGATGAGGTTTATCTGGGCACCCGTGAGCTAGCGCGGGACTCATGGGGCCCTACCTCAAGGCGGGTTGCGCCTGGCTCTAGGCCTTATCTTGGAGTGTGTTCCTGCAAATTTGGCTAGATGTCGGTGCTCTACGTCCTCGGGTCCCAGCCTTCGAGCTGGTCTCAGCTGTCGCTGGCATGCCAGGTCGCGATGCCATGGACAAGACCAAAGGGTGAAGGCTGGAGAGCCGGTAGGAGCCCTAAGTCGCGATGCTCAGGCACCCCCCTTTAATGCGCAAGCTGGGTTAGATGTCAAAACTCTACGTCCTCGGGTCCCGGCCGTCGAGCTGGTCTCAGCCTTCGCTGGCATGCCAGGTCGCGATGCCATGGACAAGACTAGAGGGTGAGGGCTGGAGAGCCGGTAGGAGCCCTTAGTCGCGATGCTCAGGCACCCCCCCTTTAACGCGCAAGCTTGCGACATCCAAGAAGAAAAGGTGCTACGGACAGGCACCGAAAAGCAAGCATGATGGGTCAAAAGCATGGCCCTAAGATAAACGCAAGAGGAGTTCACGCCGTTGGGTCTGACCCGAGCGGCTTGGGGATGATGCAGCCCGAGGGGCGCCCCCAATAAAGTAAGCTAAGAACATGAAATAAAAAAGGGATACACGCCGCAGGGATGGACCCACGCGGCCTAGGAATAATGCGGCCCTGAGGGCGCTCCCAGCTGGAAATGAAACTTGAAAGACATCACCTGATGAGGTTGGGGACGAAGGGGTGTTGGTGTAGCAGACTCGGTGGGCTGCGGGGGCCGATCCTCACGAGCCCCCAGGCCGAGGGGCCTGGGGAGGCTCCGGAGGCGCTGGTGGCCCCTCGCGGACCATCTCCATCTCCACCAGGGCTGCGGAACGCCTGGCCTCTTGGGCCTCCAGGATGGCCCTCGTGAGGCGCTGGTACGCAGCAGCCGCGTTCGGCAAGCCGTAAGGCATGCGAACGTAGTTGTGGGGCGGACCCTCGCAGCGTCCCACTTCTGAGGGCCAGAGGCGCTCCTGAGACGCGGCTTGGTTGAGCCCTAGTATGCCGATGCCGACGCGCAGCCCACCATCCTCGCCTGGATGGGGGGCCACAGCGGGTAAGCGGCGGCCGCCTCTCATGACTCTTGCCTCCTGTAGCTCTTGGATGGCCTTGCTGACGAACCCCTGAGGGGCCTGCCTCTCGAGGGGCCGGGCCGGACGATGTCTTCTTCTTCTTGAGGGCGGCCTCGAGAAGCCTCCTGCTTCCGCGGTCCGGGTCTTCCAGTGATGCGGCCTGAAAGGCTCGCTCCAGGGAGCACACTCCGTCTCTCTCTTCGCAGGGCACCATGATGACCCCGCCACTTCCTGGCATCTTGAGGACATTGTAGCCGTGGTGGGTTATGACCATGAACTTGGCCAGCGCCGGGTACCCGAGGATGGCGTTGTACGGCAGGCGAATGTGGGCAACGTCGAAGTCGATGAGCTCGGTGCGGTAGTTGTCGCGTGCCCCAAATGTGACAGGGAGGCGAACTTGCCCGATCGGGACCGTGGAGCCGTCGGTGACTCCGGAGAAAGGCTTGGTTGGCTGAAGCTAATTGTAGGGCACTTGGAGATTGTTGAACGTTTCCACAGACAGGACATTGAGCCCTGCCCCTCCATCGATGAGGGTCCTGGTGACTAGCATGTTGCTGATGATTGGGGAACAAAGCATCGGGAGGACTCCAGCTGTGGCCGCGCACTTGAGCTGATCCGCTGAGCTAAACGTGATGGCGCATGCCGACCACCTGAGAGGGCGTGTGGCCTCGAGCTTGGGGAGGGCTGCATTTACTTCGCGGGCGAACTGCTTGAAGATTCTCTGAGAGGCTGGGGCTTGAGCTCCACCCAGGATGCAGGCGATCGCGTGTGGTTCCTGGAAGCCCCCAGCCCCCTCGTCCTGATGACGGTCCTCATTTCTTCTTGGCTGTGGCGGCAATGGAGGGAGGCCTGCGTTCCCTTGCGGGCGATCCTCGCAAGGTTGATCCCTCCAGCCTCCCTCGCGAGGTTGGTCGCGCCACCCCTGGCTTGGGCCGTGGTCTTCCCAGCGTCCTGCATTCCTTCCTCCTCCCCGTCCATAGCCCCGATCGCTGCGGTCAGGACGTCGGCCGACCCTTCCTTCACGCACGGCCCGGAGCTCTTGGCATTCATTGGTGTTGTGGGTGTGGAGGTCGTGGTACACGCAGTACCGACTGCCCTTGGAGGGTTCAGGCTGATCTCTGCCCCGCTTGGTGTCTGGCTCTACCGCGAGCACGGCAGCCCCCTTGCGCTTCACGTCCTTGGCCTTCGGCTTCTTCTCTTCTGGGTCTGCGGCAGGCAGCTCGAGGAGGGAGAGGCGCCCCTCCTCAGCCCTGGCGCACTTGGTCGCCAAGTTGAACAGCTCCAAGGAGGTGCACAGGTCTTCATGCATCGCCAGCTCCTCCTTCATCTTGACATCGCGAATGCCGTCGGTGAAGGATGAGATGATGGCCTCCTCGGTCACCTTGGGGATCTTGAGGCGCGCGTTGTTGAAGCGCTGGATGTACTTCTGCAGGGTTTCCCCTGGTTGCTGCTTGATACGGCGCATGTCGCTCACGGCGGGTGGCCGTTCTCGAGTACCCTAGAAGTTGGCGATGAAGCGGGTGCGCATCTCGTCCCAGGAGGGGATCATGCCTGGAGCGAGATTCAAGAGCCGGGTGTAGGCCCCGTCCTTGAGCGCCATGGGAAACCAGTTCGCCATGACCTTCTTGTCTCCGTTGGCGGCCTCGATGCCCAGCTCGTAGACCTGGAGGAACTCTGCAGGGTCAGCCGTGCCGTCGTAGCGGGGAGGCAGGTCTGGCCAGAACTTGCCGGGCCACGCGACGTTGCGTAGCTCGGGGGTGAAGGCGCGGCAGCCCGCTGTGGCCACAGGAGGCCTTGGGCGACGAAGAGCTTGGTCCTGTGGGTCCCCATGCGCTGCAGCTGGGAGTAGCATGGGGTCTTGACGTGCTGGAGCAGGGAGCGCTCGAGCAGCTTCTCGAGGGCGAGGGACTTCTTGGCAGCTCTGCTCCTGCCGCGCTGGCGCCTGACGGAGTGGGTTCCGCTCCGGGGCCGCGCGCCTTGGGGCTATGGCGCCTTCTCGAGGGGGAGGCGGCTGAGGCGCCCCAGGAGCTTCATTGCTCGTGCAGGGCGGGGCGCGGTGCAGCGAGAAGGACGGCGCGGGGGAGCCCCCAACGGCGCGGACGAGCTCGGCGACTCGGTCGAGCCACTCTTCGTAGACGTCGTCGATTGGGCGGTATCGCAGGAGCTCATTTGCCGCGATGAGCGCAGCTCAAGCCTCCATGGCTGCGCGGGGCGCACGAGACGAAGAACCAGCAGGGGTGAGCGAGGGTGTAGCAGTGCGGCCATCTCGCCTCATGGATGGGTGCTGGGACGATGCTTGCTGCTTGTTCCCCGCCGGGCTGGTGGCGGCGTTGACGGCAGGTGACGGGGAACGATGGTGGCTGGCGGCGTTCTGGGAACGGGGGTCCCTAGACTTGCCTGCCTGCGGCCTGCGGCGTGGCTCACAGGAGGCCCAGCGCAGCCCATCTTCATCAACGCAAGCTCAAGACCCTCACGAGGGGCCAAGCCTCGCGGGGTGGACGACAAGGAGCTTCCTCAGGCACAGCCTCGTCGGGCTGGCTCATGAGGAGGTGGAGAGTTCAAGGCGGGGTACCTCGCGAGGTGCCCATGACGCAAGCCATGACGACCAAGGGCGCCAGTCGGGCGCCAGCCCGCGCAGTGTCCTCCATTCCACTTTGCTGCAAAGGGAGCAAGCGCAGGCGAGAGCATCAAGCAAAGGCATCCATTTTGGTGCAACAAGACCAAGACCAGCCCAACGGCCAGAAGGAAGTCATTGTGGAGCCCGAGCCGGCGTCACCACCAGAGCCTTTGACAGGCGAGGACCAACTTTAGTCAGGATAAGTGTACCCGCTGTTCCCCTTCAAAATGGCCAATTGTTGGCGCCCTTCCCGCTCAATATTTGGGGAGAGGCCCAGGGCCTTTGCCTATAAATAGGACTAGCCACCCGCAAGGTAGGGGCATCGAGAGAACGAGGATAGAAAGAGACACACAGAGAGAGAGAAAGAGAGAGGCGACTGAACTCCCCCTAGCAGTTCATCGCGCCAGCCAAGAACAGACCCTCGCGAGGTTGTTCTCCCTTTGTATTGTTCATCATCAAGCCCAAGAGGCAATCCACCACACCACACGCTGGAGTAGGGTATTACACCACAATGGTGGCCTGAACCAGTATAAATCTAGTATCTCTTGTGCTGTTCAGTTTAGTAGTTTAGGTCCTAGCGATTCGGCGAGGAGCGAGCCGGTAGAGGGTTGAATCTCCGCGTGCACCCCAGTTTTCGAACCTCAAGGGTCTGCCAGAACCCGAAATCCGACATTTGGCGCGCCAGGTAGGGGTGTGCCGGGATTTGCCTTCTGCCGCCTCGGGCCCCGTCGCATCGTCATTACAATGTCCGGCGACCAGGCGGGCAACCCAGATCGTTGGGCGGCTTGGCCCGCCCGCGCAGAGCCGCTCCCCCCGGGCGACCCCATGCCCCAGGCAGCTCGCGGTCCGCAGGGCGCTACGGGCCGTGGGCGACGCGGACAGACCTTGACGGCTCTAACACCGCGGCGGACTCGGTCGGCAGCGAGGGCCTCCAACCACGCCGCGGCAACAACGCCGTACACCCGCTGGGAGCAGGCGAACTCAAGGGCCGCGCTCATGGTGGCCCGAGAGCTGCTGCAGTGCAGACTGACGGAAGGCGGCCACGACGTGCAGCTAGAGCGGGTGGCGGAGCTCCTGGGCTTCGCCGCCTCGGGGGCTCACCCCTTCTGCACCCCACTCCCACCTCAAGCCCAGGGCGGCCCGCGCGGGGGCCCCACGTGCAACCGCGGGCTCCAAAGCTACTCCAACACCAGCGAAGACGCCAGCACAGGGCCGGCGGCAGCACCGACTCCGCTCCTCGTCAGTGAGGAAGGACTCGCCGTGACCCACGACCCCCGTGGACCGCCGCGCTACCATCACCAGGCCGTCACGTCAAGCAGAGCTGCATGGCACGTGGAGCCCTACGGCGCAGCCTTTGGGGTGACGGCCACAGAAGAGTACGTGCCCCACATGATGGATCAAGGGCACCCGCGCGAGGGCGAACAAGGCTCGCTCCTCAGCCCAAGCTGGGGGGACGAGGCGCCAGAAGCTGAGCTCTTCCAGGAACCCCGGGACGGCCCCGCCGGCCATGCTGGGAGCGACGATAATCGGGTACCACTAATCCCTCAGGAGCAGGCATACACTAATCATGGGTCGAAGGAGGTGCAGGTCGCCACAGCGAGCAGCTGCCCCGCTCCAGCAGTCTCTTACCCCTCAGGAGGAGGGAGTCGGGGGCTGCAGGAGAGGGGCCGAGATCCGACATCACCACCGCGGCATTCGGAGCAAGGCGTCCCAGGAGGTAGGCCCTCCGCTGGGGAGGTGCCTCAGGGCCTGCCCCTGGCGGAGGACCCGTGGTCGTCGGGGGAACCGCTGGCGACCGCTCTACCCCATCGGCGGCGTCCTGGTTTCCGGTCGTCGTTGATGGCACTAAAGTGTGGCGCAAGGCGGGGCCCTCGTCTGGCGATATGAAGCAAGGCCGGTACCTGTGAAGAAGGCCCAGTGCCTGTGAAGCTCGCCGCCCCGTGACACTCTCACGTAATAATGAGTGGGGCTGTACACGCCCCGGAGTCTTAGGGGTGCCGGCCTCAGGCCCTGGGGCTCCCTCCCACGCCCAGTGGCAGCACTTAGCTCCGTGCTAGTGAGAAGACGTCCAAGACTAGACTAGGTGCCGGACGCGACCTTTTGTTGGCTTTCATTGCTTTTCCCTTGGTTGCTGCTTTCACCCGCTGGATTTAAGTTGAACTCGAATTCGAAATTTGCGTGTGTCGGGGATGGGGTGCTTAGTCTCGTTCGAGCAGTCTCTCGCATTTCGGTTACGACCTCGCCTCAGCTGCCTCCCCTCGCAAGCCACTCGCGAGTCGGGTCTGGCCTAGCTCGCGTGCAGCCCAGACTACCGCCGTCATACCCCCTCAGGAGGTTTTTTTCACTGCAGATCCTACGGATACAATAAGGAGGCGTTCGAGGCACCACTGCCTCCCACAAATTATCTCAGGACCCGCGCAGGATGAAGGTAAACTAACCAGCCGGCTCTTTGCCAAGCCAACCACTTGGCCCGGGCCTATGAGCAATGTAGCATTGACTAGTGCGCTTAAACATTGGCTTTACATGAGGGGCACCCCCTCCCAAAATGCTCTCACAACCATCGGGACAAAAGCCTGAGTTCTATTCGTGCAGGATAAGGAAATAGGAATGGCGTGCTATCAGTCAGATAAATCCCCCAATGCATCCTCAGGAGCGCCGCCCGAGCTGTCGCTGGCGTCGCTGGCCTCGCCATCACCCTCCGCGTTACCGCCAGCAGCGTCAGGGCCATTCACCACACCGCCCTCGTCGGCGGCCACAATCACGCCGTCATTATCTGAAGCGAAGGCCCTCACAAGGGCGTCCACGTTGTCTTCCACCCAGTACGCCAGGTTGTCTCGGACGACCTGGGGGACTGGGCGATGGCGGCGTCGAAGTCGAAATGAGGATCCATATTTCGGAGATGGCTGAAGACGCGGGAAAAGGCGTGCCCGAGCAGGGCTCGGCTCCTCTCCTCCACCAACCTGTTGGCACGAACCGACCGTGCCTCCAGCTGCGTCACGATGTCAGTGAAGAACTGATGGTTGCCGGCATAGTTAATAGCACGCGGCTCGCCGATGGCCGCCTCGCAGATGTTACCCAAGGCTATGTTGGCCCTCTCTCGAAGCATAGAGAGCATTGGGGCGTGCTCATGCTCCAAGAGGCGCCGCTGACGCATCTCGTCCACATTTTGGCGAGCGACAGCCTCAGCCTCAACCACTTGTTGGCGAAGAAGAAGCACCTCGGCATGGGAAGTAGCTGACTCCCCCTGCGCCGCCTCAAGTGCGACCCGCAAGGCATCGGCCTGCCACGTTGCTTCCTCTAGTTTGGCCCTGAGGGCGTTGGTCCTACCCTCGGCCTCGGTCAGGACCAACTCCAGCCTCTCCTTGAACTCGCGCTCGAGGTTGAGGCGCGATGTCGCCACCCGACGTCCGACCTCCTCCGAGACACGGGCTTCCCGCGCAACGATGTCGTCCTCCGCCCGTGTCACCCAGCGCTCCCTCGTCTCCAGGCGCTCGTGCTCGCGTGCGTATTCGGCGGCTTCTAGTGTCAACGCCTCCTCGCGCTTCTGGAGCTCCGCTGGCTTGCCAGAGGCCACCTTCATCGATGCGAGGGCCGCCTCACGCAGCTCCACCAGCTCCTCTAGTGAGCGGCACTGGGCCAAGAGTTCCTGTGCCCGCCCCTCCGTGGCCTCTCGCCGCCGGTCAGCTTCCCGGGCTTCTTAGACAGTCTGGGAACGGGCCTCCAGAGAGGCCGCCAGCGACGCCTTGGCCTCCTCATCATCAAGATCGCGCCGATGGTGCGCAAGGGCGGCAGCCGCCTCCAGCTCGCGCCTCTCCGCAACCAGCCGAAGGCCCTCAGCCTCAAGGCGCGCGTCCTCATCAGCAAGTTCCTCACCAAGCAGGTTCACCGCGTCACCCGCCCTCCGGAGGAACCCTTGGCGAAGAGCGCGACGCTCCCGGGGGCACTCGAGTACGTCCTCCACACCATCATCCACCCCAAGCGAGCGCCATGGGGCGCGGATCAGCACTCCCCTCCTGGGCAGGGGGCTGGGGGCTGGCGCCCTCGTGATGACCGGGCGTGCCCTGCCGAAGGCCCGACCTAAAGCCAGTCCATCTCCAAGTAAAGAGCGCCGGGAGTACCCCAGCCAATCGCGGTCCACGGCCAGACGAGAAGCCTACGGCAGGCTGGCTATGCCACGGGAAGGCCCGCGAAGGAAGGCTGCGGGGAGCGCAGGGCCAAGTTGCATTTCGGGATGACTCGTCTTGGCAACCGGCCTCACCACGAGGGCCCGGCTGCTCGGGATGATCGAAGACGATGGAAGAGGTGGAGGCGAAGGGGATGGCTCCTCATCCACCCCCGTGAGCTCGGAAGGAAGGGCCCTGCAGGGCAAGGATCAGAACAAGCAATGAAAGAGTCAGGAGCAGGAAAGGGAGAAGGCTTACTTGTCGATGGCATAGTACTTCCTACGCTTCAGCAGGCGACAAGGGTAGTCGTCGCCCAGGGCCTCCCTCCTCTTTCGTAGGGCCTCAAAGTCCACGCGGAAGCGACCCAAGAGTTGAGCGTAGGGGTCAGCTTGCGATGAGGAGGAAGCATCGAGGCGACTCGCGTCGGGGGCGTCCGCCTGATGCGCGCTGCAGGTCACCTCACCAAGAAGAGCGGCTGGGGCCTCGGGGGCCTCAGCCTCAGGCACTGCGAGCGGCCTCTCGGCACCTTCAACTGCGGCAGCACGGGCCTCAGGAGCCGCTCCCTCATGAGCGCCGCCCAGTGCTGTCGCCTCGGCGAGGGCACCCTCGGCCTCCGGAGGCTCATGCCTCCCTGCACCACCACTTGAGGAAGAGTCGCCCCGGGCGGCTGCGACAGCAACCACCACCCCTGGGTTCTCGCAAGGCCCCTGGAGGCCAGCGGGGCGCGGCCCCCATTCGTCGAAAATGGGCATCTAGCTCACAAAGTCGCCTCTGTTCGAGCAGAGGTACAGCAGGGCCCCCCGTTGACGAATCTCGCCGGGGGAAGGATCCCCAGTCAAGACCAAGAGCACCTTCCTCAGAGCTTCAGGCGTCAGGTCCCTTCCTGGAGAGTGGCGCTGGAGAGGGGCGACGCGGCGAAGCAAGAACTCCTTCACCACCTTGGGCGCCGTCACGCCAAGCTTCCTCAAGAACTCGAAGTGGTGCCAGACGAAGGCGAGCCGGGGGCTCACGAGCGTCACTTGGCCCCAGCCTGAGTTAGGGACAGCAGGCGAAGATATCTCCATCAGCAGGGGGCTGGGCACCTCTACGTCCACATAAAGCCACCGCTCGCGAAACCCAGGCGCTGGCGGAGGAAGACCGAAGTCACTCCAGAAGCCGCTGTCTCAGGCGCAGCAATGAAGCTCGCGCACCCCGAGCATTGGGTGGGGTCGACAAGGCGCAGAGAGAAGAAGTGGCGCAGCAAGGCAACCGAAGGAAGGATGCCCGTCATTGCCTCGCAAACGAAGGCGAATACCGCGAGAAGGGTGATGGATTCAGGACCCAGATGCATCATATGGATCTGATAATGGGAAAGCACGGCGTTGAAGAAATCAGAGAAGGGGGGAACCAGTCCCGCCCACAGGGCATCAGCGAAATACCGGACCTCGTTGGGAATCCTGTCAACGGAGAAGCGAGACGCGGGCCAGGCCGCCGTCCTCCCGCACTCATTGAAGATGGTGGCCAGGGCCGAGCGGACCTTGCCCAGGCCTTCTTGATTGATTATGGCCGACCAATCGACGGCGGGGGCCGCCGTCGACGATGAGCGAGGCGGCGGCACGGGCTTCTTCCCTTTTCCCTTCCTCGGCGGGGTGGCGCCCGACTGGCGCCCTTGGTCATCATGGCTTGCGTCATGGGAACCTCGCGAGGTACCCTGCCTTGAACTCTCCGCCTCCCCCTGAGCCCGCCTGATGAGGTCGTGCGTGAGGAAGCTCCCTGTCGTCCGCCCCGCGAGGCTTGGCCCCTCGCGAGGGTCTTGAGCTTGTGTTGATGAAGATGGGCTGTGATGGGCCCCCTTTGAGCCACGCCGCAGGCCGCAGGTAGGCAAGTCTGGGGACCCTCGTTCCTAGAACGCCGACAAGTTATTACGAGTTATCCTAAGAAAATAAGCACCTGTGAATATAAGCTCCATGTTATAAGCCAACCGGTTCTTTTCATTGCGTTTTCAGCTTATCTTTGGTATGATCAGTGGGAAGTCTAGATTGTATTTTTCATTTTGCTGCCCATATGGAAATTAATTTGACTTGCAAACATCACAAATTGAACCCAGTGCAGTAATTAATATGATAGGAAAACAGACCATCACTATTTGCTCAAAATGCAAATACAAAGATACCATCTACTTGGCACAATCTACTTTGGTCAATGTTTTCCATAGAGATCCCACTGCCTAATTTAAACAAAGAACGCATGACCCACATTTAAATGAAGAAAAATTATTTATTGAAATTCGATGGTCCAAGTGGCTGGTTATTATCATATAGTAGCACCACCTGAAAGCATCATATAGCGGCAGCAGCAGCTCATAGCAACTCATCATACAGCAGCATCAGTCTGCAATTCATCATATACCAGCAGCAGCTCATAGCAATTCATCATATAGCAGCAGCAGGAGCAGCTCATAGCAATTCATCATATAGCAGCAGCAGGAGCAGCTCATAGCAATTCATCATATAGCAGCAGCAGGAGTAGCTTGTAGCAACTCATCATATAGCAGCAGTAGTAGCTCATAGCAATTCATCATATAGCAGCAGTAGCAGCTCATAGCAATTTATCATACAGCAGCAGCAGCTCATAGCAATTCATCATATAGCAGCAGCAGGAGCAGCTCATAGCAATGCAACATATAGCACTAGTAGAAGCAGCTCATAGCAATGCATCGTATAGTGGATCAGAATGAAAATTTGGCAAAAAATCAGAGGAGATCCTTACCTTGTTGGATGAGCACATCCTTCAATAGCACCTCAAGGCCATGGCCTGGGAGGAGGGGAGGGGGAATAAGGTGCCTTCTGCCGCAGTGTGGCATCAGCCATAGTTGTGTTGCGCCCACAGAAGTAGTGCGTTGGACGAAGCACAGTGGAGCAGCTGCTGGAGACCATGAGAATGAGGGGCGGCGCCAGAGGGAGGAGCAGCCAGGGAGATTTGCCCCTACCCGCCGGCCATGTAGACTAGCTGGACATAGCATCGTCGAGGACCAGGCCAGATGGGACCAGTGGCGACGGCTTGCTGGAGGAACCCTAGTGCTGTAGGCAGGGGATCGAGGTAGAGGGAAAGGGGAGAGGAGATGCAAGCGGGCAAGGCAATGAATGCTTGCGTGTTTGTTTTTACTTGAGGGTCCGGTGTGACACGGGCGTCATCAGTTGCATTTTGAGTGTAATATAGGCAGACAACAGAGTGATTTCACTATTCCCCTTCCCTTCAATTTTTAGTGAGGTTCTACCCGAAACACCCCCCTCCAAAGCGAATTAGTTAAGCCCAAGCCCATAACTCAAAAATGACTTATTTACATCTTTTATGGCTTATTTTGACAATATGCCCTGAAAAGGAGGAATCGAACTGGCCCTTAACCTGTAATTCAATTGTGCGTGCAATGATGAATCACTCATGCCTGCTATCTGTACATTTAGGCATCATCATACATGGCATAACCTAATACATGTGCATTCCATTGTAGAATCTGGAATATGCAATGTTTATGTTAGTTCATAAGTTGCACATGATGTTTAAATGCCCCTTAAATCTGGTCAGTCAAGTGATGGTCTTTAAGACTCCTTCTTTGCTTCTTTTCTTGATATGCAAGATTTGCTCACACATCTGTTCAATTGTTTGTTTGCATCAGCCAGCCATACTAGGATTGTTTGCTTTGATTACTTGTTGTTCTTGACCTAACACTCTAACAGAGCTTGTCAACGATTTAAACACTAAGAGCTGCTATAGTGGGGTCTTGTCTAACTCATAGGTGACATAAAGGTTTGGCTATACACTACAGTAGGCTCTCCAAGAGTACCTGGAGATCTAGTTCGAAGGTATGCCTAGTTTTTACATAGTGCAGACATAGTAAATGCTCATTTCATTGTGTGCAAGTGCAAGAGATGCGGCATGTTTCATTATGTGGTGTTGTTTTGTTATAATCTCATCCTTTTGTGTTCATAGACTGGAAAGTATGCATATTTATCTTCCAAGGAGACGAGTAACTAGTTTGTGTCACCTTGCAGAGGGGGTGCAATGAAGATAAGATTGAGGATTTCCAAGTACAAGATGTTAGGAAGGAGCCTTGCAAAAGAAGTAGGAGCTGCGCTGAGCCTCATCAACCTGCTAAGGTAAGTCACTGTATGCAACTCCACAGTTCAATTCCTTGTTTGTTTCAGGCATAGTTAATTTTCTCTTTTCAATTGCTTTATTTGTCCTCAGTTAATGAGATGCCCAAATAATCATGCCTGATGTTCGGTACTTGTATCACTATTAGTTGACATAATTAAAGGCCTTACCATTTAATTACTCTGCCGAAGTGTGCCTGAAGCTTTGAAGTCTATTAACCAACTATTATTGCATGAGGCTCACAATCTAGTTTATACTACGCTAATGATTGCATAGTTTTGCCTGCTGTAGTATGTTTGTATGAAACCCTCTGCTGTTCATTATGCTCCCTAACACTTTAATTGAGGTACAGAATGGCCAACTGCTTGCTTACTGATACGCAACTTGCTGTCTAAATTTGTAACTTGTCTGTGTTTTCGATTGAGCCCCAACATCATGCTCCTCTAGTGAGCTAAGAGGGATTTCTGTATGCAGGCTGCACAGACTATCTTTTTTATAATTTTTAAAATATCACATTTTTTTGTAAAACTGACGTGTAACATTATTGTTAGTCCTGTTTTGTCATGCAGTACAAAATAGTGTCTTGTTCGCTTCACTGTTGTAACTATATTTTTGCCCTAGTCATGTGTACTTACAGAAACATTTCAGGATGAAGTGACATCAACACACAAATCTGCGAGCAGTGCGGCATGGCCATTACCGAATGATTTTGGATTGGAATTGGAATGTGCTGATGTTCTCGAGCATCAACTAGAGGTGGCAAGACAACGTGTTCATGATTGTCAATGTATAATCAACAAGTTGAGACTGGACATGCAGGTATTAGATGCAGGAGTCAAAAAAATGAAACAAGACACCGAGGTAAACATGAAGGAATTGGAGATTTTGCAGACTGAAATTTGTGCTATCTGAATCTGGCCATATTTTCTGGAGTTAAGTTGATGCGCGTCCATGATGTATGAGTTGTATTTGCCTAGTGTATGTAATTTGTTGTTTGTGTATGCTTTTTTATCACCTGTGCTGAACCATAATGCCCAGTGGGTATAATCAGCTGTAATTTCTTTATTGTATAGTGTAGGATTATTCTACCTTTCTATGCCTTGATCTCTTTGTTGTATAGTGTATGCTTTTTAGAGGTGATAGTATTGAGTAGGATAATTCTTCGAATATGCTATATCGTTCAAACGGGGGCCAACTCACCCGACCATGGCCCTTCACGGGCCGTCGGATCCATGGGCCATGTACGGGCCGTCGGATCCATGGGCCTTCTACGTCTCGTAGGATCCATGGGCCTTCTATGTCTCGTAGGATCCATGGGCCTTCTACGTCTCGTAGGATCCATGGGCCGCCGACTCATTTATGGGTCTTGTACGAGCCTTTAATGGGCAGTAGACGGGCCTTTAATGGAAATCGTACGTTTTATGGGCTGACCATAATGGGCCATTAATAGGTTGTGTTTGGTGATGCTATGAAAATGGCCCAACAGACTAACGGTCCACAAATGGGCCAACTGTAACGACGGGCTGAATTTGGACCACAAGCAGAAAACGACAGTAATGGGCCGTAAGTAACCGAATGCTGCAAATGAGCCCAAGAATAAATGGGCCCTCAGAAGGCCGAAAGTTAACTTGGGCTGGAAACGGCCCAACCGAATAACTGCCCGTTAATGGGTATAAAGTGTTACACTGTTCATTACGGGCCAGTTTCACCGCAGGCCGTTAATGGGTGTAAAGTAACACACTGTTCATTACGGGCCAGTTTCAGCACGGGCCGCTAATGGGCCAAGAGTTACAAAGGGCCTCATATGGGCCGAAATACGTCATGGGCTATACATGGGCCAGAAGTGAAAATGGCCTGGAATCATATTGGATGGCCCAGATGACGCTAATGGGCCTAATTCGCATAGGGCGTAACGGGACTTGGGTTAGCGGGCTGTAAATGGGCTATATGCTAACAGGCCGTTAACAGGCTTTCCATGGGCCGGCCCGCCAGCTTTTTACAAAGTCAAACGGGCCGGCCTTTTCACAGGAATGGGCCACTGTTGGGTCGTGCCACGCGTCGATGTATCATAGGCGCCTTCTGTCCAGTGAGTGGATGACATCTGTCCCAATGATGAGCCGACACGTGTTTCCTCCAGCCAATGATGATTTTACACGTGGAAAATCCCCATTGGTCGGGGCTGTTAACGGGTTATCGGATCCAATACCTGACCCGATAGCTTAACGGCATTCCGTTACGGTGGATGCCACGTGTCAGTCACCCTTGACGAAAGCACTTCTATGAAGCGCAATTTATCGTCATGGAAGTGGACACTTCCGTGATGATAATTTTGGTAATGTCATGGAACACTTCTACGACAGCGCAAGTATGACTATCTTGATTCTGTCATAAAATCATCATGGATGTACATGCATGACAAAAAACGCGACCTACTGTGACAAACACGTATCATCATGGAAGTGTATTTTTTTAGTGTTGCCTAGCTCCTGTGCTTATGCCCTACATTCCCGTTAGTTCGGCTAGGGCATAAAGGGAGCACCTCTGTGGTTGTTACTGCCGGGTAATCCGGATGTGTACCACAGACTGGGTGAAGCCGAAAGCTAGCGTTCTTAAGGGAATATCGGGTCGGTGGACTAAAGATGTCCTTTATTCGTTACACTATGAACCCCCAGATGTTACATATGCTGTGATTTTTTCAATCACAGTCCGGACGTGCACGTTAAGGCATGTTGACCCAGGGAAAGGAACCCTTAACGGAACTATTCTCTCTGGAAGATATTAATTACGATCAAAATGTAATATAACATAGCTAGCCGGATACTTTTCTGTTCAAGCAACTATGACCCCTACGCCTGGTTTCCATGCATACCCCGGCATACATTACCGAGCGGGTATTCGGAAGCACTCCGCACCTTCGGGTCCAGAGGTCAATGCGAGAAGGTTCGCCATGACAATCATTTTACAATCCATCTAGAGACATAGTTTTTCAATTGAAGTACATAGTCACTTAGACTCAAAAACTTCTTCCTCTATGCCATCTAACAGGCTATCTAGCCTACAATCCTGTTGGGAATATTTGGCAGCTACTTGTACCTGGTCGTATACCAAACTAATGGGAATTTCTTCTCCATCTGACCCTAAAGGTCCGACCCAGGCCATGTCATTCTGATCGAGCTTGGTATAACGTGTTTTCACCATGGCCCAGGCCTCTCGCGCACCTTCCCGACAGGCAGATATCTTCCATAATCGGAAGCGCCGCTGCGCTCCTTTCAATAGTTGTACCAGCTCCTCCATACTTCCTGGAGTGGAGTCGGATGGCCACATTGCCTTGGCAATACTCAGCATCACCTCCCGAGCTCGGTCTTGCATTTGCGACAGCTCTTGTAGAAGATCGCTCGAAGATCCGGACACCTCCTCTTTGGGACGGCCCGTCAGCATACCTACAGACATAATTCTGTCAGTTCCTTCCCCAGCCGACTTACGCAGGGGTAAGTTTAAACAAATACTAAATATGCCGCCTCGCGGCTTCTTATTCTCCTTCACGGAGTAAGCCAGCTGGGCCCGCACATCTTTTAGCTCCTCGCCCAGCTTGGTGTGGGAATCTGGGAGTTTGTTTTTATCCTCCCTAACTAGTGTCAGTATACGTTCGCCCGTGGCCAGTTGCCTTTGAGCTCCTGGACCTCCCGCTGGTGCGACATCCGGTGCCGCTCCTGGATGATCTGATGACTCTGCCATAGGATATGCACCTGTATTAGTACTCCTGGTATATGCTTATGTTTTCTTGGTAGAGGGGAACATTACTAGACACTGCCTCCTTTGATTTGTCCAGTTCGGCGGTAGCAGCAGCTAGCTGGGCCTGACACTTTTTCAGCTCTTGAGACAATAGGCTGTTCTTCTCTGTGAGCACCTGGTTGAACAACTCTCCTTAAATCAGTTGTACCAACAGTTTCAAGTCTCAGGGGATACTGGTATATGATTATCAATTTGGCACAAATGTGTACTTACCCGCATATCTTTCAAATACTGGTCTGTGGCTCTGGTAAGACCATATCAAGCAGCTCGGATGTATGCATCACCCGAGTTGAAGGCGTTGAGAGCCTCTTCTGAAAAAACCAGAGTCACAAAGAGTGGCCCGCCGGCGCCGATTATTCATGGCGCTCTCCACTTCAGAGTTTGTGACGGATACATCATCCGACTCATCTGCAGAAGCACTATCCGGTGTCACTCCTGCATCAGCCCCAGTCCTTGAGACAGGGCCCGGAATCTAGCTAGTGGAAGCATGCTCGGCAGGATCCCCGGACATAGTCCGACAAATGTTTTTCCTGATAATACACAACTGATAGCATCACACTTCAAATGTGACAGCCGAGGAGCATATTTAAAAAACCATACCTCTTTGATGAATGCTCGGCTGTGCCTCTATTTTCCTTCCTCTTCAAAGGCCTGCCCTGCGTGGGCGCAACATTCTTGCGGGTCGCCTCAGGTGCAGCATGGCGCGCCGATCGCCTCCCCTTTAGAGCATAAGATAGTGCGGTGGGTGAGGCGGAAAGAGGAAATTCTTTCGAAGGATAAGTCTCCTGATTACTTACATGTGAGGCAGCGAGAAGGTCGGGATAGTCAGCAGTGATGGCCACTTCTGTGCCGCCATGGCTCGCCTGGTAGAACACCCCATCCCCGAGCTCCACGAATATATCTGGATCTTCTATGAATCCGGGGTCAAGGTCCCGGTTGTGGTCCTCTGGCTGAGGTGCGGGACTGTGGAACTCCTTGGTAATCTTTCACCATTCCTGTTTAAAATGGACGGATTGATATTTGCAGAAACTGACTTAGGGAGTAAATTGAGTAGGGGGACGGAAACTCACCCAGCTGGGAGGGTTGTACATCAAAAATCCATCTCTAGGATTAATACAGATGAACTCTTCTTCCTCCCCTTTGTATAATCCGGACAGTATTTTCGCCAAAGTGGAGGGGGTGTCCGGACCCTTCCGAGCATAGCGGGTGGTGTCATCTTCTCCGTTGAAGTGCCACATAGGACGCCCTTGGTATTGGAGTGGTTGGACCCCTCGTATTATGGATATCTCCATAACCTCGACTACTAACAAACCGGACTGAGCGAGTGTCTTTATCTTGCTCATCAACTGACAAACTTCTGTGCAATCTTCCTCCCTGAGGCTCCGGGGACGCCAGCTGAGGCGTTTCTTCAATGAAGCTCTTGAAAATTCAGGAAGACATAATGTCGATCAAACTGTTTGCCTAGTTAGTCATAATGGACAGGGTTAATACCAAAGGAACGATCCAACAGAGGCATTGGAAGATCAATGATGGGCCTGAATGTGTTCTCTGTCCAACTGGGATACTTGAGGACAAAAACCATATCTTTTCCAATGCAATTTTAGTGTGCGTGTGTGGAATTATCTGCAAATTGTTTGGTAGGATTCTGATGACATGGTTGAAATTGCTAGGCACGCCAGAAAGGATTTCAACAAATCTTTCTTTGGGGAAGTGGTCTTCATTGCTTGGTGGAATATTTGGAAAGTCAGGAATGATAGAGCTTTCAGAAACATTCGACCTTCTTTCAGGGCTTGGAGGAATGGCTTCATTCATGACCTATCTCTTCTTTCCCATAGAATCAAAAGGAAATTTAGAGATGCATTGCTTAAGTGGATTGATTTCCTACCTCCTTGAGGAGGTTCTTTATGTATAAGGCTGTAATTATTAGGTATAGTATCCTCCCCTCCCTTTTTATAGCTCTCTTTAGCTTTTCGTAGCTTTCTTTTCTGGTTTCTTTCTTTCTTTCCTCATCTTGAGGAAACCTTGTACTGCTGCTCTTTTAATTAATAAATTGTTGTGGGGGGCAAGCCCTACAGTCTTCAAGGTCAAAAAAATTTCGGGAAGATCCATTCGTCCTGGGTCGGGAAGGGAGACGTCCTCGATATAGAACCATTCAGAAGGCCATTCTTCGGATGCCTTCTTCGGTGTGCCGGACAGACATCCGGTCCCGGCAATGCGCCATATTTCGGCGCCGCGCACTTGAAAGATTGACCACTCTTGATTATGAGGGACGAGGCAGAATAGCTTCTTCCATAACTCAAAATGGGCCTCGCAACCCAGGAATAGCTCGCAAAGAGCAACGTAACCCGCAATATGCAGGATGGAGGCAGGAGTGAAATTGTGCAGTTGGAGGCCATAATACTCTAGTAGACCTTGGAGGAATGGATGGATTGGAAATCCGACACCTCTCAACAAGTAGGGAACAAAGCATACCCGTTCCCCCCAGGATGGGTTGGGGAAATTCTCCGCCTGCTCCCCACCATCGAAGGAAGCCAATCCGGCTCAAACGTGGACTAGATCTGCGGGGGGAAGAAATCCCTATGTCTGCAGCTTCACCAGTTGGTTATGGGATACGGAGCACTTTTCCCAATCGCCCTTTTTGGGCCCGTGGGGTGGGAGGTAGAGCTGGGAGCGCTAGTCATTTTGGGGTGGCTTCTGCTGGCAGGCTCCGAGGATTCCTCGTTTGGTGGGGATGGTGTGGATTGGATCAGAAGATCCCCGTCTCTTTAAATAGACAATTTTCTCACATGGTCAGGGTGGTATGTGCAAAAATGCCCCAACCTATCATATTCGCTCGATATGTGGAAGCTGAAATCATGAAGGTGCAGAAGCTGATGAGCGCGACATTAAATGAAAAGCCGGATACTGCTCTTTAAGTCAAGTACTTTGAAGTGATCAGAGAAGGAACCCAACTTTCAATGCCGAAGACAATCTACATGTCAAACACCTCATCATTGAAGCCTGGATCGGGGGCTACTGAGGGAGTCCTGGATTAAGGGGTCCTCGGGCCGCCGGACTATATACATGGGCCGGACTGTTGGGCTGTGAAGATACAAGACAGAAGACTTCTTCCCATATCCGGATGGGACTCTCCTTGGCGTAGAAGGCAAGCTTGGCGATTCGGATATGTAGATTCCTTTCTATGTAACCGACCTTGTACAACCCTACTCCACTCCGGTGTCTATATAAACCGGAGGCTTTAGTCCATAGGGCACAATCATAATCCCATAGGCTAGACTTCTAGGGTTTAGCCATTACGATCTCGTGGTAGATCAACTCTTGTAATACTCGTATTCATCAAGATCAATCAAGCAGGAAGTAGGGTATTACCTCCATAGAGAGGGCCCGAACCTGGGTAAACTTCGTGTCCCCCGCCTCCTGTTACCATCGACCTTAGACGCACAGTTTGTGGCCCCCTACCCGAGATCCAACGGTTTTGACACCGACAATGACCACAGGCTTTGGCTCTGGATCTAGAAGACCTTGGCCAATACTCAACCATGACCACCACCAATACCTCAGCCTACTTTATGTACCTCATGAACAACTCATCATGGAGTACTTGGACAAGTTGGGTGTCATCATTATATGATGACATACTTGTCTACCCGAAGACAGAAGAAGAGCCATTCAGCTGGTTAAGGAACATCTGAAGACCGCCATGTCAAGGGGGAAGAACTATACCAACGACCATTGTCAAGAAGTGAACTTCCTCGTCGAAGACCGTGCGTATCTGCAAACCACTCCTCTTGAAGGATCAAGGCATCTCCATGCCAAAAGAAAGGTCACACCAGGATTTACTGGCCCCCTCCGAGAATAATAACAAGGATATCGATCACCAAGCCATCGACCCCCAGCCCAACCTCACCTGCGCAAGAAACACATTAGCAACCTGGATTAAGTGGAACACTATACACGAAGCCACACCATCAAGTACTTTAAGGTTCGATGGGGCACCACATAGAAGCAGAAGCAGTATGAGGAAGTGAAGACCACCCCACATCAATGTTTCCGTATTCCTTTCCGCGCCTAATATGGGAATCTCGGGGACGAGATTCTTGTAAGGGGGGTAGGTCTGTCACACCCTGATTTTCATGTCACAACACTTAAGCTAATAAATCATGATAAAATATGGTTTGACAAAAACTTTTGAGTGTTTTGGTCCTTGCTTGATTTGATTTTGTGTGTTGGTTGCAAGTGCTCTAAAAATCAAATAAATCCTCCAACTCTTATACTCCTTCTCCTTGATCCAAAACTTCTGCCCAATGATCATGCCGTATGTATAGTACAATATAGAATTTTCTTATAAAAATAATTTGGCCAAAAAGTATTTTCTAAATTTAGTTTTCCAAAAACCCCTAAATTGAGGTTTGCACTGCAAGTACTTGATTTGGGGTATGAAAAATCTTTCAAAAGTTATTTTTCTATTTTATTTAAAGACTTTTTCTTTAGGCCAGAAATGGTCTTTAATAGGTTAAAATTATTTTAATGCTTTAAAAATATTTGTGAAAATTTAGGGAAACCTAGTGGACATATATTGTCCATATATAAGAGTTTCAACACATGGTCATGTTCAAAATATTGGTCAACTCCCTCAAAAACCCTTTCTGGATATTTCAAGCTTATGAAATATTTACAAAGGAAATTTTCTCTAAAAATTCCAAGAAAATTCTATCATGTCACAATTGCCCTACTTGGTGATCTTGCCAAGTCTCATGTCTTGGAGAACAAGATAACATCATCAAATCCCCTCAAAATCATTTCTGTGCATTTTGAAGCTTGAGCAACTTTGCATTGCCAAACATGTCCAAATGATCTCAGACTTGGTGCACATGCTCATATGGTATAACTATTCATCTGGACCAAATGGCAGAAGCTTTTGATCAAGATAACTTGACCAAAGTGCCTCAAAACCCTCTCTGACCAGATCCAAATTTTAACAACTTTACATTGCCAAGTGTCTCCTTTTGATTTGAATTTTTGTGGACATGTTCAAATCCTCAAATGATGAGACTACTCAAAGTGGTGCATTAAGGAGAAAAGATTTGCATGACTAAATCTTGGAAAATCCATTTCTGTTGATTTCTAGGGTTAACCAAAGTTACATTGGCAACTTTCTTCAAATAGACTAAAAATGGGTGAAAACCCTCAATTCTATATTACATTTGATCCTGTTAATTCTCATGGCAATTGGAATTCATTTGCTTGACCAAATTAACATCAAACACCTTTTGTCATTTTGCCAAAACCATCATTTTGCCCCCTTTCACTATTCACCTTTGCTTCCACTTTTTACCACAGATCATCATAAACCTCTTCTACCTCCAGTAGCATCCACTCCTTCCCATCTCAGTAATTGAGGGGTGAAACCCCCCACTTTTCACCTCTGGAAAGCAACAATTCTTCTCTTTCTCATCCTCCTTCTCACTTCAAAGCAACTCTAGGGCATCCAGTGCCCCTCCCCACATTATTTACTTCCTTCTAGACCTAATGGACACAAGTGGCCACGACCAGGGCACTTAACCAATGCCCTGGCATGCCATGTGCGCACTCTAGAGCACGCTACAATGCGCTGAGGCACTGTAGCCGCTCTCTGCCCAACGCCTCAGACGACCTCGGCTCTCCCCCACGTGTCAGCAGGACCACCCCGGCGTCCGCAACACGGCATGCTACCGGGCCGCTCCTTCCTCTCTCCCCCTACCCGTCCCTCGTGTGGACAAAGCGCCGCCCAGCTCCAGCACTCTCTGCTCGAGCACGGGTCCCGCCCGAGCTCGCTCTGCTCCTCCTCTACCGCCCAACACCGTGCACCATCCCCACGAGCGCCGTAGAGCCCTCCTCGCTCGCTCCCTTGGACACTAGAGCCATCTCTGCGGCCGCCCATGCGCCCCGTCCATGGTTCACCATCACCCCTCCATATAAAGCGACCCCCGAGCTCCCTCTGGCCTCTCCTGGATCCTCCTCTCTCCCGTTCACCTCCCCGACCTACCCACTCCTCCTCCCATGCCCTGCTTGCACCTCCATCACCAGAGTGCCGCCGATGGCCTCCAGCTAAATTTGCGGCCCCGAGAGCCCCTCCTCTCCACCACTTAGGTCCGGATCATCACTACGACCACCACGGAGCTACCCTGCCGCCACGCCCAACGTCTCTCCCCTTCCCGAGATCCTTCACAGGTGTAGAGCACATGGGCTGGTGCGGCTCGCCGCGCTGAACACTCAGGTGTGAAGAACGCAATCGGGGACCGCCTGGGTCGCCGGCACGGTCGACGGCCAATCCCCTCTGCTTCTGCTTCGATCGCAGGCGGGAGGAGGAAGACGACCGCCCCGCTAGCTGGCAGGGGCCCCACTTGCTAGCGACAAATCTCCCGGGCCTGCGCTGTTTAAGTGGAGACGGCTCCGGCCATAACCGGCTCCCCTGTGCAAAGACGTATTCCGTCGAAGCAGCCTTCGGCGTGGCCTCCCAGCGGGCGCGCGCAAGAGGCTAGGCCAGGCCCAGTGCGCTGCCCCGCTAAGTCTCGCTCAATGCACGCTGCTGCCTCCCTAGATCCAGCCCATTTAGGTAAAAACCTTTTCTTTTTATTTTTCTGTAAGCTTGTAAAATCCATAATCAATTCATTAGACCTCCAAATTTGATGATTCAAATTTCAAGTGGTTCCTAAATTCATGGTCTATCACATGGTGCAAATTGCACATATTTCCTGAAACTTTTTCTTCACAAATAATTATCAAATCTCATTTTTCATTTTTGTGATAAAGTTTAGAAAATCACAGAGAGCTCCTATTTTATCCAAATGCCATGATTGAAATTTTGAGACACTTATGAGTTCAGAACTTAGTTGTTGAACATTTTTCCCAATACTTTCTATGCTACATGAAATGTTGGTCCATTTCTCCATATATTTCCAACCTTGCAAATTCATAGGTAAATCATTTCAACTCCAAATCGAGTGGAACCAACTCCTAGATGCTTCTAAAATCAGTCCTTGTTAAATGGGTGACTTTGCTTATTTTTCA
Source organism: Triticum timopheevii (assembly GCA_963921465.1). Lineage (NCBI taxonomy): Eukaryota > Viridiplantae > Streptophyta > Magnoliopsida > Poales > Poaceae > Triticum > Triticum timopheevii. The sequence continues at coordinate 300,373,892 of OY997274.1, forward strand.
AAATGATTCTTCTATGCACTTCTTGCAAATCAACAAATCCCTTGATTCCATCATATTGAAATGCTCAGAGATATCCATAGATCAAATCCCAGTGAAACCACTTTGGTCAGTCCTCATATGACCAAAGGTATCCTAGAAAAGTCCAACTCACATTTTTTAGAGCACTTTTATTTTTGCCTTGTTGTGTTGCTTATTGATTGTTTCCGGCGTTAGTTGACGAAGTAGACGGAGAAGGACCAGAAGATTTCAAGCTTCTGGTGCACCAGGCAAGCAGCCCCTTTGACCATGATACACCTATCTTGTTCATCGATAAGTTTTCCATATGCATGCTGATGTTGTTGATTATGAGCTTGATATGATCGTTGCATTGATCCATGCCCGTTGGAACTTGCATGTCCATATCTCTACCATGTGCTAGAGATACGATAAAAAACACTTGGTATTGACACATAATTTTGCGTGATCACCTTGGGGTTGCATTCCTTCAAAAAACCGACCGAGTGCCCCTAATGCCCATGGGTGATGTTGAACTAGGTCACCACTTGAGTAAGAAGTGGTGCACTGAAGCAGGCATTTGTGTGAGTAAAATGATGGATTAGATTTAACGTATGATTACCGTCTCAACCAAACATGTGCAACCACTCTACCCCTTATGGGACAGGGCATTGTTAATTACCTAGTTCGATACTAGCATGGTGCCCACATTACTAGTGACGGGGGTGACATGAGGTCACTCTCTGGACGGGATCGTGCTTGGATAGGCGGCCATGACTGTTTTCACAGGGCACTGGACACACCGTTGGTCCCTGCGTGTATGTGTGATAATGAAAAAGGGCAGAGGCCCAAGATCTTGATGGTTATACACAAAGGCTGTGTACCAGCGAGTGGACACTATGTTAGTGTCGCCTATGGAAAGATGGTGATCGGGTGCTTCCCCCGAGTACTTGAGGTACTGCGGGATCGTAGGTGTCAAGAAAGCTTCCCGGTTCTTGTGGGTAAAGTGCACAACCTCTATAGGGTGTCAAACTATTCGAATAGCCGTGTCTGCGGTCAAGGACAGTTGGGTGGTGCTACTTAAACTATGTCCAGAACATTACAAACTTGGTATATGTAAGATGCATGGGTCAAGTAAAGACTTGGCGTGTTGATTAAGCTAGAGTTGTTCTAAACTCTATTTATGTTGATATCTGTAACCTGTTCACATGGTTACCAGAGTCCATTGATGCATGTTTCACAAGTTGAAAGGACATATTGTTAAATTTCCAACTAGCTTGATGCTAGGTTGCCTACTTGTCGTTACATCATGCATTGTTACCTTGTTTCAAAACATGGGTTGCTTGCGAGTACATTCAAAGTACTCATTGGCTTGCCACTGGTTATTTTATTGGCCAGGCATGAGAGAACAGGATATAATGAATAGCTTGGTGACGAACATGCGAGCTAGGATGCTTCCCAGTCAGAATGCATGTAGGGTTAAGGCGGATGGCATGGGTTCAAGTTATCGATGAAGATTTCCGCTGTGATGACATAATCAAGACTTGACCATAATGGTCACAATTTGTGTAAAACAGTATGTATGGATGTAAGACTCTTGTCATTCAGCTTCTATGTGTTCAGTGAGCATTGATCTCCGGGATCACTTTACACGTGCATTCGGTGATCACGACTAATGAGTCGGGGTCCCCACAGAGTATGAAAAATGTTTCAGAAGGTATGTTTGAATCCTATTAGGAATATGACGGCCAAAAATGGTCTTTAATAGGTTAAAATTATTTAACTCTTTCAAAAATATTTGACAAAATTTAGGGAAACTCAGTGGACATATATTGTCCATATATATGGGTTTAAACACATGGTCATGTTTAAAATATTGGTCAAATACCTCAAAAACCCTTTGTGGATATTTCAAGCTTTTGAAATATTTACAAAGGAAATATTCTCCAAAAAGCTTTGTTGTTTTTATTGTTCCTATTACAAAAATCAATATCTGCTATTATTACTACACTTTCATTACCATCTCTTCGCCGAACTAGTGCACCTATACAAATTACCATTGTATTTGGTGTGTTGGGGATACAAGAGACTTTTTGTTATTTGGTTGCAGGGTTGTTTGAGAGAGACCATCTTCATCCTACGCCTCCCACGGATTGATAAACCTTAGCTCATCCACTTGAGGGAAATTGCTATTGCCATACAAAACTCTGCGCTTGGAGGCCCAACACGAGTCCACAAGAACAACTTGTGTAGTAGACATACATGCATGGGCACGGGCATGGGTCCTAGCGCTGGCATGTACACGAGCTAGCACGGATCGGCGGGGATCTCGCTGACGCCTGCGGCTTCCAGCACTGCGATAGTGCTCGGCGACCAGCCCGTCAATGCTATGGGGATGGTAGCTGGCGCGGGCGCGGGGATGGGAGCTGGGACGGGCGTGTGGCAGCAACCGCCCCGACCAGCTCCTTCAGGGCTATGTCCAGGATGCCCCATTCCTCCTTATTTTCTATCTCATCCGGCTCGGAGTCGACTTAAACAAGCTAGAATACTTGTGACAGATGATCCTTCTGCGCCATGGCATTGGTGGAGGTCTATGAGAAGGGAATGGGAGGCGAACAGTAAGGCCACCCATATTAAACAGCGGCTCGAGCGCCATTAATGGAGAGGATGCGAGCGAGGCGGGAGTCCATGGAAGTCAAAGGGCTCGCTTTCCAGTGAGCCTGCACAGTGTACAACTCGCACGCTTCCCGGTGAGCCTACATTAGAGGATAGCTTGCATGCCTCCCGGTCAGCCTGCACAGTCGACTGCGGTCGCACGCCTCCCATCTACTCAAGCAGTCGTCCACACGACACCTCCTAGCCATTAAAAGTGTGACACATGGTGTCACGTGCATGGTTAATAGAACGCCCACGATTTAAATTATACAAACATTTGCGATGATAAGGTGGCCACTATTTGTTTCAAAATACCTTTGTTGGTTCTTGATTCGAGTGCACCTTCTCTCAAATTGGACCTGAAAAATACCACAGCATGTCGGGTGCCATTCCATGAGAGCATGCCAAGTTTCATGAATTTCAGACGAGTTTTGGATTTACTATAATTTTAAAACTAAGTATCTCAATGTTACGACCAAGGCACGATGCCGAGGTGTTTGAAGTTAATTCCCATTTCTTGCATGGGACCTAAGAATGCATGCAAGGACACACATATGATTTTTAACCCAATTTGCTACACTGGAGCATGTGCTTGTGGTTCAAATTTGAATTATGCACATTAAATGCCTAGAAAACTCAGAACGAACCCCGAATAATGCCAAAATTTAACATAACACTCATGTTGATTTATGTTGTATCTAGAAAAAAATCAAGGCGAGAGGAGGCATAAAATGTCGTTTCATCTAGAAAGGTAAAACACGTTCCCTACCGGAACCACGAGGCTTCTTGGGAGAAGCTCTAGTTTGTGAGGAGCGTATACCAAAACCTGCCCCAAATGAGACATTTTTTATCAAAGCATGTTGGTGTCGTTCCATGATAGCATGCCAAGTTTCATGAAATTTAGGCGAGTTTTGGATTTACTAGAATTTAAAAACAAAGTATCTCAACATTTTGCTGGCAAGCAATGGTGCACTGGTGTTTGAAATTCATTCCCATTTCTTGCATGGGACCTAAGCATGCACCCAAGGACACACATTTGATTTTTCAACCCATTTTTCTGCACTGGAGCATGTGCCTGTAGTTCAATTTTCAATTATGCACATAAAATGCCTAGAAAACTCAGTTAATGTATAAAAATGTCCAAACGAACCCTGAAAAATTCCAAATTATAACATGACACTCCTGGTGCTCTATGTTGCCACTAGGAAAAAAAATTGAAAGCAAGAAGAGGCAACGAATATCGTTTCATCCACGAAGCAGGCACATTCCCTACTGGAATCATGAGGCTTGTTGTGAGAAGCTCTGGATTGTGAGAAGCTTATACCCAACCCCAAATGGGACAATTTTTTACCACAGCATGTTGATACCGTTCCATGCTAGCGTGCCAAGTTTCATAAATTTCAGACGAGTTTTGGATTTACTAGAATTTTAAAACCATGTATCTCAATGTTTGCAGCCAACCGACGGTGCCGAGGTGTTTGAAATTCATTCCCATTTCTTGCATGGGACCTAAGAATCCAACCAAGGACACACATGTGATTTTTCAACCCATTTATATGCACTGCAACATGTGCCTGTAGTTCAAATTTGAATTATGCACATAAATGCATAGAAAACTCACTTAATGTATAGAAATGTCCAAACGAACCCCAAAAAGTTCCAAAATTTAACACACCACTCCTGTTGTTCTATGTTGATGATACGTCTCTGATGTCTACTACACAACCTTCTTCTTGTAGACATTGTTGGGCCTCAAAATGCAGAGGTTTGTAGGACAGCAGCAAATTTCTCTCAAGTGGATGACCTAAAGTTTATCAATATGTGGGTGGCGTAGGTTGAAGATGGTCTCTCTCAAGCAACCCTGCAACCAAATAATAAATAGTCTCTTGTGTCCCCAACACACCCAATACAATGGTAAATTGTATAGGTGCACTAGTTTGGCGAAGAGATGATGATACAAGTGCAATATGGATGATAGGCAAGGTAACTAATGATAAAAGTGAGCGTAAACGGTATTGCAATGCTAGGAAACAAGGCCTAGGGTTCATACTTTCACTAGTGCAAGTTCTCTCAACAATAATAACATAATTTGATCATATAACTATCCCTCAACATGGAACAAAAAGTCACTCCAAAGTCACTAGTAGTGGAGAACAAACAAAGAGATTATGGTAGGGTACGAAACCACCTCAAAGTTATCCTTCCTGATCGATCTATTCAAGAGTCCGTAGTAAAATAACACGAAGCTATTCTTTCAGTTCGGTCCATCACAGAGTTCGTACTAGAATAACACATTAAGACAGAAATTAATCAAAACCTAATGCCACCTAGATACTCCAATGTCACCTCAAGTATCCGTGGGTATGATTATACGATATGCATCACACAATCTCAGATTCATCTATTCAACCAACACAAAGTACTTCAAAGAGTGCCCCAAAGTTTCTACCAGAGTGTCAAGAAGAAAACGTGTGCCAACCCCTACGCATAAGTTCACAAGGTCACTAAACCCGCAACATGATCACCAAAACATACATCAAGTAGATCACGTGACTATCCCATTGTCACCACAGATAAGCACGGCAAGACATACAACAGGTGTTCTCAAATCCTTAAAGACTCAATCCGATAAGATAACTTCAAGGGGAAAACTCAATTCATCACAAGAGAGTAGAGGGGGAGAAACACCATAAGATCCAACTATAATAGCAAAGCTCGCGATACATCAAGATCGTGCCAAATCAAGAACAAGAGAGAGAGAGAGATCAAACACATAGCTACTGGTACATATCCTCAGCCCCGAGGGTGAACTACTCCCTCCTCATCATGGAGAGCGCCGGGATGATGAAGATGGCCACCGGTGAGGGATCCCCCTCCGGCAGGGTGCCGGAATAGGGTCCCGATTGGTTTTTGGTGGCTACAGAGGCTTGCAGCGGCGGAACTCCCGATCTATTGTGCTCCTCGATGTTTTTAGGGTATATGGATATATATATATATAGGCGAAAGAAGTCATTCATTGATCCACGAGGGGCCCACGAGGGTGGGGGGGCACTCCCAGGGGGTTATGGAGCACCTTCCTACCTTGTGGCTTCCTCGTTGCTTCCCTAACGTCTACTCCAAGTCTCTTGGATTGCTTCCGTTCCAAAAATAACTCTCCCAAAGGTTTCATTCCGTTTGGACTCCGTTTGATATTCTATTTCTTCGGAACACTGAAATAGGCAAGAAAACTCAATTTGGGCTGGGCCTCCGGTTAATAGGTTAGTCTCTAAAATAATATAAAAGTGTATAGCAAAGCCCAGTAAACATCCAAAACAAGTAATATAATTGCATGGAACAATCAAAAATTATAGATACGTTGGAGGCGTATCAAGCATCCCCAAGCTTAATTCCTGCTCGTCCTCGAGTAGGTAAATGATAAAAACATAATTTTTGATGTGGAATGCTACCTAGCATATTTCTCAGTGTAATTTTCTTTATTGTGGCATGAATTTTCAGATCCAAATGATTCAAGATAAAAGTTCATATTGACATGAAAACAATAATACTTCAAGCATACTAACAAAGCAAAATTGTCGTCTCAAAATAACATGGCTAAAGAAAGCTCTCCCTACAAAATCATATAGTCTGGCTATGCTCTATCTTCATCACACAAAGTATTTAATCATGCACAACCCCGATGACAAGCCAAGCAATTGTTTCATACTTTTTTATTCTCAAACTTTTTCAACTTTCACGCAATACATGAGCGCGAGCCATGGACATAGAACTATATGTGGAATAGAATGGTGGTTGTGGAAAAGACAAAAAAGGAGAAGATTGTCTCACATCAACTAGGCGTATCAATGGGCTATAGAGATGCCCATTAATAGATATCAATGTGAGTGAGTAGGGATTGCCATGCAACGGATGCACTAGAGCTATAAATGTATGAAAGCTCAACAAAAGAAACTAAGTGGGCGTGCATCCAACTTGCTTGCTCATGAAGACCTAGGGCATTTTGAGGAAGCCCATCATTGGAATATACAAGCCAAGTTCTATAATCAAAAAATTCCCACTAGTATATGAAAGTGACAACATAGGAGACTCCCTATCATGAAGATCATGGTCCTACTTTGAAGCAGAAGTGTGGCAAAAGGATAGTAACATTGTCCCTTCTCTCTTTTTCTCTCAATTTTTTATTTGGCCTTTCTCTTTGTTTTATTTTGCCTTTCTCTTTTTTTCTCATTTTTTTAAAGTCCGGAGTCTCATCCCGACTTGTGGGGGAATCGTAGTCTCCATCATCCTTTCCTCACTTGCGACAATGCTATAATAATGAAGATCATCACACTTTTATTTACTTACAACTCAAGAATGACAACTCGATACTTAAAAAAATATGACTCTATATGAATGCCTCTGGCAGTGTACCGGGATATGCAATGAATCAAAAGTGACATGTATGAAAGAATTATGAAGGTGGCCTTGCCACCAATACGATGTCAACTACATGATCATGCAAAAGCAATATGACAATGATGGAGTGTGTCATAATAAACGGAACGGTAGAAAGTTGCATGGCAATATATCTCGGAATGGCTATGAAACTGCCATGATAGGTAGGTATGGTGGCTGTTTTGAGGAAGGTATATGGTGGGTGTATGGTACCGGCGAAAGTTGCGCGGCACAAGAGAGGCTAGCAATGGTGGGAGGATGAGAGTGCGTACAATCCATGGACTCAACATTAGTCATAAAGAACTCATATACTTATTGCAAAAATCTATAAGTTATTGAAACAAAGTACTAAGCACATGGTCCTAGGGGGATAGATTGGTAGGTAAAGACCATCGCTCGTCCCCGACCGCCACTCATAAGGAAGACAATCAATAAATAAATCATGCTCCAACTTCATCACAAAGCGGCTCACCATACATGCATGCTACGGGAATCACAAACTTTATCAAAATTATTCCTCAAATTCACAACTACCCAACTAGCATGACTCTAATATTACCATCCTCATATCTCAAAACAATCATCAAGCGTCAAACTTCTCATAGTATTCAATGCACTTTCTATGATAGTTTTTATTATACCCAACTTGGATGCCCATCATTCTAGGACCAATTTTATAACCATAGCAAATACCATTCTGTTAAAGACTCTCAAAATAATATAAGTTAAGAATGAGAGTTCATGTATTTCTTAAAAATAAAACCACAGCCATGCTCTAAAAGGATATAAGTGAGGCACTAGAGGAAATGACAAACTACTCCAAAAGGTATAAGTGAAGATCAATGACTAGTCGAATAATTATGCAACTCTGTGAAGACTCTCTAAAATTTAATAATTTCATATCTTGATATTTTATTCAAATAGCAATCAAAACAAAATAAAATGATGGTCCAAGCAAAACACATATCATGTGGTGAATAAAAATATAGCTCCAAATAAAGTTACCGATGAGCGAAGACGAAAAAGGGATGCCATCTGGGGCATCCCCAAGATTAGGCTCTTTGTTGTCCATGAATATTACCTTGGGATGCCTTGGGAATCCCCAATCTTAGGCTCTTTCCACTCCTTATTCCATAGTCCATCGAATCTTTATCCAAAACTTGAAAACTTCACAACACAAAACTCAACAGAAAACTTGTAAGCTCCGTTAGTATAAGAAAATAAATCACGACTTAGGTACTGTAATGAACTTATTCTAAATTCACATTGGTGTAATATCTACTGTATTCCAACTTCTCTATGGTTCATATCCTCCGATACTACTCATAGATTCATCAAAATAAGCAAACAACACAATGAAAACAGAACCTGTCAAAAATAGAACAGTCTGTAGTAATATGTATCAAACGTATAATTATCAAACTCCAAAAATTCTTAAATACACTTGTGGACATGCGGAATTTGTCTATTAATCATCTTCAAAAAGAATCAACCTAAAATCAGTCTCCAGTAAAAAATAGCGGCTAATCTCGTGAGCGGAAAAGTTTCTGTTTTTTACACCAAGATCGCAAAGACTTCACCCAAGTCTTCCCAAAGGTTCTACTTGGCACAAACACTAATTAAAACATAAAACCACATCTAAACAGAGGCTAAATGAATTATTTATTACTAAACAGGAGCAAAAGCAAAGGACAAAAATAAAATTAGGTTGCCTCACAACGAGCGCTATCGTTTAACGCCCCTAGCTAGGCATGATAATGACAATGATGCTCACATAAAAGATAAGAATTGAAACAGAACAGGTGCTTCATTAAGCATATGACTAGCACATTTAAGCCTAACCCACTTCCTATGCATAGGGATTTTGTGAGCAAACAACTTATGGCAACAATAATTAACTATCATAGGAAGGCTAAGCAAGCATAACTTCAAGATTTTCAACACATAGAGAGGAAACTTGATATTATTGCAATTCCTACAAGCATATATTCCTCCCTAAAGCATTCTTTGCACGATCATGAATGAATTCAACAGTATAACCAGCACCTAAAGCATTCTTTTTACGATCTACTTCAATAGAAATTTTACTACTCTCCACATAAGCAAAATTCTTCTCATCTGGAATAGTGGGACTATCATAAGAGACTCGAATACTATAAATTGTTTCCACATTAAAAGAGTAATGTTCAGAAAAAGGATAATCATAATCATGACAAATTTTATAAATATAATCATCACTGCATTTTATAGAATAAGTTTCATCACAATAATCATCATAAGTAGCAACTTTGTTCTCATCATAATCAATTGAAACCTCTTCCAAAATAGTGGATTCATCACTAAATAAAGTCATGACCTCTCCAAATCCACTTTCATAAATATTGTAAGATTCAACACCCTCCAAAATAGTGGGATCATTACTTCCTAAAGTTGACACTCTTCCAAACCCACTTTCATCAATGTAACCATCATAAATAGGAGGCATGCTATCATCATAATAAATTTTCTCATCAAAACTTGAGAGGCTAAAAATATCATCTTCATTAAACGTAGGATCCCCAAGCTTGAGCCTTTTCATATCATAAGCATAATCCCTCTCATCATTAATAGTATGGATAGCACCAATAGTATAGCAATCATCATCATCACAATGAGTAATAGGAGCAACATCATTTGAGAGGGATACCTTTCTACCTTTGCTTCTCCGTCTTCTCTTTTTCTTCTTCACATCATGTGTATGTTTAACCCTCGTTTTAATGAGATTGGTTGAATAGAAAGCTCCTCCTCGTTACATGATTCATTATAAGAAATAATAGGAGGATATTGGGAAGTCTCTTCCCTTTCATTAGTATTATCTTCATCTTCTATTTGCTTTCTTTTCTTTAGGTAATTGGCAATACAAGGATTTTCAATGCAATTTACAGCACAATACATAAAAAATTCTTCTCGATCAAAATCAAGAAATCTATCAAGATTAAATTTTGGAATACCCTCAGTTATACGTTTCATTTCTTCATACCCCAAAACAACACTAAGCTCTTTATGATGCTCAAGGGTAATCAAGTTATCAAAAAATTTGGACATGGTTCAATCATGAAACAATTTGCATCGGAGATTTAAATGACCATGTTCATTGCAAAGTTCACAAGGATGGTGATAAATATTGACTCTTTCAGCACAATCATCTAGCCTCTCTTGCAACCATTTAGTTTCTAAATACTTATGCCTCTTGCAAAATATATCTTCCCAATTTGGTGTGTACTTGCAAACTCTATGCACTCAACAAAAGTTGACATGCTTATAAGAGACATTTTCATCATGACTAGTGCAATCATCATTAGTACTATGGATATTCAAAGAGTTCATACTAACAACATTGTAATCATGCTCATTATTCAAAAATTTAGTGCCAAACATTTTATAGACTTCTTCTTCGAGCACTTGAGCACACTTTTCCTTTCCATCATTCTCACGAAAGATATTAAAAAGATGAAGAGTATGAGGCAAACCTAACTCCATTTTTTGTAGTTTTCTTTTATAGAATAAACTAGTGACAAAACAAGAAACAAAAAGATTCGATTGCAATATCTAAAGATATACCTTCAAGCACTCACATCCCTGACAACGACGCTAGAAAAGAGCTTGATGTCTACTACACAACCTTCTTCTTGTAGATGTTGTTGGGCCTCCAAGTGCAGAGGTTTGTAGGACAGCAGCAAATTTCCCTCTAGTGGATGACCTAAGGTTTATCAATCCGTGGGAGGCGTAGGCTGAAGATGGTCTCTCTCAAGCAACTCTGCAACCAAATAACAAAAAGTCTCTTGTGTCCCCAACACACCTAATACAATGGTAAATTGTATAGGTGCACTAGTTTGGCAAAGAGATGGTGATACAAGTGCAATATGGATGATAGATATAGGTTTTCATAATCTGAAAATATAAAAAAGCAAGGTAACTAATGATAAAAGTGAGCGTAAACGGTATTGCAACGCTAGTAAACAAGGCCTATGGTTCATACTTTCACTAGTGCAAGTTCTCTCAACAATAATAACATAATTGGATCATATAACTATCCCTCAACATGCAACAAAGAGTCACTCCAAAGTAACTAATAGTGGAGAGTGAACAAAGAGATTATGGTAGGGTACAAAACCACCTCAAAGTTATCCTTTCTGATCGATCTATTCAAGAGTCCGTAGTAAAATAACACGAAGCTATTCTTTCCATTCAATCTATCATAGAGTTTGTACTAGAATAACACCTTAAGACACAAATCAACCAAAACCCTAATGTCACCTAGATACTCCAATGTCACCTCAAGTATCCGTGGGTATGATTATACGATATGCATCACAAAATCTCAGATTCATCTATTCAACCAACACAAAGTACTTCAAAGAATGCCCCAAAGTTTCTACCGGAGAGTCAAGACGAAAACGTGTGCCAACCCCTATGCATGTGTTCACAAGGTCACTGAACCCGCAAGTTGATCACCAAAACATACATCAAGTAGATCACGTGAATATCCCATTGTCACCACATATAAGCACGGCAAGACATACATCAAGTGTTCTCAAATCCTTAAAGACTCAATCCGACAAGATAACTTCAAGGGGGAAACTCAATTCATCACAAGAGAGTAGAGGGGGAGAAACATCATAAGATCCAACTATAATAGCAAAGCTCGCGATACATCAAGATCGTGCCAAAATAAGAACACGAGAGAGAGAGAGAGAGAGAGAGAGAGCGAGAGAGAGAGAGAGAGATCAAACACATAACTACTGGTACATACCCTCATCCCCAAGGGTGAACTACTCCCTCCTCGTCATGGAGAGTGCTGGGATGATGAATATGTCCACCGGTGAGGGATCCCCCCATCCGGCAGGGTGCCGGAACATGGCCCGACTGGTTTTTGGTGGCTACAGAGGCTTGCGGCGGCGAAACTCCCGATCTATTGTGCTCCTCGATGTTTTTAGGGTATATGGATATATATATGCGAATGAAGTCGGTCAGGGGAGCCACGAGGGTGGGGGCATGCCCAGGGGGGTAGGGTGCGCCTCCCTGCTTCGTGGCTTCCTCGTTGCTTCCCTGACGTCTACTCCAAGTCTCGTGGATTGCTTCCGTTCCAAAAATAACTCTCCCGAAGGTTTCATTCCGTTTGGACTCCGTTTGATATTCCTTTTCTTCGGAACACTGAAATAGGCAAGAAAAAAACAATTTAGGCTGGGCCCCTGGTTAATAGGTTAGTCCCAAAAATAATATAAAAGTGTATAGTAAAGCCCATAAACATCCAAAACAAGTAATATAATAGCATGGAACAATAAAAAATTATAGATACGTTGGGGACTTATCAGTCTCCAGCATATTTATAATTTTTGATTGTTCCATGCTATTAAAGTATCAATCTTGGATGTCTTAATCTCATTTACTAGCAACCTTATATTATTTTTTGGGACTAACCTATTGACATAGTGCCCTGTGCTAGTTGTTATTTTCTCCTTGTTTTTTACTTCGCAGAAAATCAATACCAAACGGAGTACAAATGCCACAAAACTTTTTGGAGATTTTTTTCTTCCCAAAAGACACCCAGGAGGCCAAGGAAGTGCACCAGAGGAGGCCCATGGGGCCCACTAGGCACCAAGGTGCGCCAGAGGCCCCAAGCGCGTGCTAGATGGTAGTGGGGCCCACGGGAAGCTTCTCCACCGACCTTCAGCTCTATAAATATTCTAAAATCCCCGAAACCCTAGGGGAGTCGATGAAAGACTTTTCCAGCAGCGCAAGTTCCAGAACCACGAGATCCAATCTAAAAGGCCTTTTTCGGCACTCTCCCGGAGGGGTCAACGATCACGCAGGGGTTCTTCATCGTCCTTCTTGCCCCTTCGACGATGCGTGAGTAGTTTTTACTACAGACCTACGGGTCGGTATGTAGTAGCTAGATGGCTTCTTCTCTATTTTGATCTTCAATACAATGTTCTCCTCCATGTTCTTAGAGATGTATTTGATGTAATGACTTTTTGCGATGTGTTTGTTGGGATCCGATGAATTGTGAGTTTATGATCAGATCTATCCATTAATATTATTTGAGTCTTTGATGAACTCTTTTATGCATGATCTTTATAGCCTCGTATTTCTTCTCCAAAACTTTGCTTTGGTTTGGCCAACTAGATTGATTTTTCTTGTGATGGGTTTGATGTTGCGGTGCTCAATCTCAATGACAGAAAGAGACATGACACACAAGTATCGTTCCTATTAAGGATAAAAGGATGGGATCTATTCCTACATGAATAGATCTTTTCTACATCATGCCATCGTTCTTATTGCATTACTCCATTTTTCCATGAACTTAATACCCTAGATGCATGCTAGATAGCGGTCGATGTGTGGAGTAATAGTAGTAGATATAGGCAGGAGTCGGTCTACTAATCTTGGACGTGATGCCTATATACATGATCATTGCCTCAGATATCGTCATAATTATTTCCTTTTCTGTTAATTTCCTAATAGTAATTCGTTTAACCACCGTATGCTATTTTCTCGAGCGAAATCTCTAGTGAAATCTACTTCCCCCGTGCCTATTTACCAATCATATAAAACCAAAAATACCTTGCTGAATTTTTACTTTATTTATTTTATTTTGTTTTTTAGTTAGATCTATTTATCAAATCTCATACAGTTGACTCTATCTCAATACCGAGGAGGGATTGACAACACCTCTTACACGTTAGGTTGCAAGTTTTTGTGGTTTGTGTGTAGGTGTTGTTTACATAGTATTGCTTGGTTATCCTACTAGATTGATAACATTGGTTTCATAAATGCCTCTGTTGTGCCGCCTCATCCTCTCCTCTTTGGGGAATTACCAATGCAGATACAAGCAACCAGGAAGAATTTCTGTTGCCATTGCCGGGGAGACATCATCAACATCTATTAGGTTCCTACACACAAACTCTCATTCCTTGCAATTTACTTTATTTTCCATTTGCCTCTCATTTTCATCTTTCCCACTTCTAAAACTTCTTTGCAAAAATACAAAAATATTTTTTGTTTACCTTTTTTATTTGGTCATCTCGTCAACATGACTAGCATGACTACCCCTCCTTTGTCACCGGATTTTGAAGTTCTATACTTCAAACAGGAATAAGGAGAAAAATTGAAAGATGCTTGGTATAGACTAATGGAATCTTATCGTATTTGCAATATAAAAGGAGATTGTCGCAAGAAACCATGGCCACCTATGGGACCAGGAGGCCCCTTGCTAGTTCGGTTGGGGGACGTCGCGTTACACAAAGAGCAGAAGGATGCGGGGCAACACGACAGAGATCACACCGACAGTTTTACCCAGGTTCGGGCCGCCACGGGGCGTAAAACCCTACTCTTGCTTTGGTGTATTTATGGTGGAAACATGGTGGTGGAGCATAGTACACTTGCCCGGCAAGGGTTGCCTCAGGGCGGCAGCGACTATGCGCGTATGGGGGTGTGAGTTATCCAACCTTCTAACCCCGTCTATGGTTGCCAAGGGCCTCCTTTTATAGATCAAGGGGTCACCACAATGGCAAAGTAGTCATTATGCATTGATGTGATAGCAAACCGTTCTATCATACCTAACTCTGTGGGCTGATGATAGTGCGCATTTAATGCACCGCACACCCGACGGGAGAAAGCAAACATGAGGGCCCGCTCGCTGTGGCTCGGGAGCTTCTGCGGTGCAGATTGCAGGAGAGCAGCCGAGACGTGTTGATGGAATGCGTTGCCGAGCTCCTAGATGACGCGGCTTCTGGGGCACCACCCTTCTGTGTCCAGCTTCCACCCCAGGCCCCGGTCGGATCACACGGTGGGCCTCTCCGCACCGTCACGCACGCCCTAAGGCTTCATCGGCACTTGCTCAACCATCGGCGCCGGGCGTCAGGCTGCACCAGCACCACCTCCGATGAGAAAGGGCATGAACATCACCGCCTATGGCCCGGGCGGACCACTGCCCTACCATCCTCAAGACGGCGCGATAGGCTAGGCTGCATGGAGCACGGGGCACTACGGCGAAGTCTTTGAGGCGGAGACCTCAGAGGCTCACGTGCCCCACATGGTGGATCATGAGTACGCGCTGGAAGATGACCCTGGCTCGTTCCTCTGGTTAGGCTGGGAGGAAGAGAGGCCAGAAGCCGAGCCTTTTTGGGAGCCTCACCAACCGTGTTGGTAGTACCAGCTACCGGGTACCTCTAATTCCGCAGGAGCAAGCTTATGCTAAGCATGGGTCCTGGGAGATTCAGGTTGCTACAGCAGATGGCTGCCCCAGCTCAGCAGCCTCCCTTTCACAAGGACGGGCGCATTGGGGGCTGCAGGAGAGGGGTCGGGAGCCAGGCCCCTCCCCACGGCGCACGGAGCAAGGCACTCCCCGGAGGTAGGCCCACTGCCGGGGAGGTGCTGCAAAGCCTACCCCCAGCAGAAGAACCGTGGTCGCCTAGGGAACCGCTGGCGTCCCCTTTGCCCCATTGGCGTCGTCCTTGGTCTCCGGCCACCGTCAATGGTGGTCGAGGGTGGCGCAAGGCGGGAACCTCGACTAGCGATATGAAGCAAGGCCCAGTGCCTGTGAAGAAGGCCCAGTGTCTGTGAAGCTCGCCGCCCGTGACACTCTCACGTAATAATGAGTTGGGACTGTACACGCCCCAGAGTCTCCAGAGAGCTGCCCTCGGGCCTCGGGGGCTCCCTCCCATGCCTAGTGGCAGCACCTAGCTCAGCGCTGGTGAGAAGACGTCGAACACTAGACTAGGTGCCGGACGCGGCCTTTTGTTTTTTGCCTCCCTTTCTGTGGTCGAGCTTCCTTGCTTCGGATTTAAGTTGAAGTTGAATTTGCATTTGCGTATGCGGGGAGGGTGTCTTTTCTCACTCGTATGTTTTCTTGTGTTCTGGTATCTGCCCTGGTTTGGAATTCGCACTGTCTGCCTCCCCTACGTGAGCCTCTCGCGGGCAGGGCTAGGCGAAGCACACGTGCGCTGCGTGCATGCTGTACTGCGGCCGGCACTAACACTCGCGAGGCCTACACGACCTGGACAACAGGCCCCTCAGGGGACCCTCGGGGGCTCACGGCCTAGCGAGTCTATTCAAGATTTGTCCTGGCTAAAGGTAAAATAGCAACAAGCTCGCCTCAGGGCCCGTAGGATCAAGGAGGCACATGTTCAACATCATTCCTAAAAGCATACGGATGACAATCTTTTTGCATGAGGGGCTTCCCCTCCCAAAATGCTCTACAACCTTTGGGGCCGCGCCCAAGCTTTTATACGCAGGAGAAACAGCGGAGAAACACGGGATTAGTCGGACATATCACTCACCGCACCCTCCAGGTCGCCTCCAGAAGCGTCGCTGGTGTCGCTGGCCTCACCATCGCCAACATCGCCGCCACCATCACCACCATCGACCACGTCGCCACCATCCACCATGACTAAAGCAAAGGCTCTAACAAGTGCATCCACATTGTCCTCCACCCTCCGTGCCAAGTTGCCTCGGATGGCCTCGGGCACCGGGGCGATGGCGGCGTCGAAGTCAAAATGGGGATCGATGTTCTGAAGATGGATGAAGACATGGGAGAATGCACATCCAAGCAGGTTGCGGCTCCTCTCCTCCATAAGCTGATTAGCTCTTCAGGAGCGGTTCTCCAAGCGCATTACCACGTCAGTGAAGAAGCGGAGATGACCGGCGTAGTTGGTAGCATGGGGATGCGGGGTGTTCTCCTCACAGATCTTGCCCAGGGCCATGTTGGCCCTGTTACTGAGTTCCCGGAGCATGAGGCCGTGCATGTGCTCCGGCGTCTGACGTTAAAGCACTTCCTCTCTATTCTGTCATGCAATGGATTCGACGTCGTCACCCCGCTACTGGAGAGGAAGCAGCTCGGCGCGAGCGGAGGCCAACTCAGGCTGCGCCGAGACCAGGGCGGCTGCGGCGGCCCCCGCACGCCACTCCATTTCGGTCAGCTTTGACCTAAGAGCGGCAGTCCAAGGGCATGAGCGTTCGCCCTCTTAGCTTGTCCATTGCTCCGGGGGTGTGCCACAAAGGAAAATGAGATCTTGCGTCCAAGGGCATGAACATATTGGATGAAGGCGCGGCTCGTGAACTGGGTGCCGTTGTTGGTGATGATCCTTGCCGGAACTCCAAAATGACACAATAGATCTTTCAAGAAGTTGATAGCTGACTGGGGAGTAACCTTTCTGACGGCAGTCACTTCTGGCCACTTTGTAAACTTATCGATGGCAACGAACAAGAATTCAAAGCCCCCGATTGCTTAGGGGAAGGGGCCGAGGATATTGATGCGTCTTCATCGTATCTATAATTTTTGATTGTTCCATGCCAATATTCTACAACTCTTACATACTTTTGGCAACTTTTTATACTATTTTTGGGACTAACATATTGATCCAGTGCCCAGTGCCAGTTCCTATTTGTTGCATGTTTTTTGTTTCATAGAAAACCCATATCAAACGGCGTCCGAACGGGATAAAAACTGACGGAGATTTTTTTTATGGAATATTTATGATTTTTGGGAAGAAGGATCAACACGAGACGATGCTCGAGGGGCCCACGAGGCGGGGGGCACGCCCCAAGGGGTGGGCGCGCCCCTAACCCTTGTGGACACCCAGTAAGGCGGTTGTTACCCTTATTTTTCCGCAAGAAAGCTAATATCCGGATAGAAATCGTGTTAAAATTTCAGCCCAATCGGATTTACGGATCTCCGGGAATATAAGAAACGGTGAAAGGCCAGAATATAGAACGGAGAAAGAGAGATAGACAGAGAGACAGATCCAATCTCGGAGGGGCTCTCGCCCCTCCCACGCCATGGAGACCATGGACCATAGGGGAAACCATTCTCCCATCTTGGGAGAAGGTCAAGGAAGAAGAAGAAGGGGGCTCTCTCCCCCTCTCTCCCGGTGGCGCTGAAACACCGCTAGGGCCATCATCATCAACGTGATGTACACCAACACCTCCGTCATATTCACCAACATCTCCATCACCTTCCCCCATCTATCTACAGCGGTGCTTTATGCTTCATATTATTGATAGGACTATGCGTGCTGTACCCTCTACTTGAACATGGTGTTGTACGCTCTACTTGAACATGGTGCTTTATGCTTCATATTATTATCCAATGATGTGTTGCCATCTCATGATGTCTGAGTAGATTTTCGTTGTCCTATCGGTAATTGGTGAATTGCTATGATTGGTTTAATTTGCTTGTGGTTATGTTGTTGTCCTTTGGTGCCCATCATATGAGCGCGCGCGTGGATCACACTATAGGGTTAGTTGTATGTTGATAGGACTATGTATTGGAGGGCTAGAATGACAGAAGCTTCAACCTAGCATAGAAATTGACGCATACAGGATTGAAGGGGGACCAATATATCTTAATGCTAGGGTTGGGTTTTACCTTAATGAACGTTAGTAGTTGCGGATGCTTGCTAATATTTCCAATCATAAGTGCATAGAATTCCAAGTCAGGGATGACATGCTAGCACTGGCCTCTCCCACATAAAACTTGCTATCGGTCTAGTAAGTAGTCAATTGCTTAGGGACAACTTCACAACTCCTACCACAACTTTTCCACACTCGCTATATTGACTTTATTGCTTCTTTATCTAAACAGCCCCTAACTTTTATTTACATGCTCTTTATAATCTTGCAAACCTATCCAACAACACCTACAAAGTCCTTCTATTTTCATATTTGTTTTAGGTAAAGCAAACGTTAAGTGTGTGGAGAGTTGTATCGGTGGTCGATAGAACCTGAGGGAATATTTGTTCTACCTTTAGCTCCTCGTTGGGTTCGACACTCTTACTTATCGAAAGAGGCTACAACTGATCCCCTATACTTGTGGGTTATCAGATATCGAACCGCCAGACCGAAAATGGACATGATAAAGTGATTGTCTGAAGAGCTTTGGCAGGCAGGTGGGTTTTCTTGGAATGGAACTAGCAGGCTTCACACTTGGTTACTAGCTCAACTGCATCTCGGAGGGTTGTGGGCCAATAGAATCCCGCACATTCCTTTGTGTATTTTAGCCAACAGTTCTCTTCCTTCTTCCCGGCAGACGCACTTCATTTTCACACTGTTGGGCCTCCTTCTGTATAGAGTGTCAGCGACAAACTAATACATACTGGCCCTCCGGGCTAGTTTTTTAGCTTCGTCTCTATTGCCGGGAAGCTCTCCGGTCTGGAGGAAGTGGACAATGTGCCTTGCCCAAGTTGGAGCCTCGGGCTCGACAACGAGGATTAACGGCACCTCCTCTACTGCGAGAGCACATGCCTCGTACGTGGGGTCCATGGGCCCGGCTTGAGGGGTGATCTGGTAGGATGCAAGGAGTTGTTTCTGGGAGTGTCTCTGGCGGGAGCAGACGACTCTACCGGGAGAGGCTTATCGGTGTCCAACTTTCTCCATTTTTGGGCCATTGTTGCTGGAGATATGGAGGGCTCAGTGAGATGGAGAACAAAAGTTCCTAGTTCCATAGGAAGCTTCTGCGCAACACACTCTGACAGATGATCAACTATGCTATTTTCCGCACGGGGTACGTGCTCTGTTTGCAATCCAGTAAAGTGCTCATCTAATCTCCTCACTTCCTTGACGTATGCCTCCATCAATGGACTTTGGTAATCCTTGTTGACTTGTCTCACCATGAGCTGTGAATCTTGAATGATCAACTTCTTAATTCCCAATTCAGCTGCAATCATGAGCCCGGCAAGGAGCCCCTCATACTCTGCTATATTGTCGGTTGCTTCTTCCCGGGAAAAACTACATAAGGCCAACGTACTTCAAGTGCTCCCCGGAGGGGGCAAGAAGAAGCACGCCAGCTCCTGCACCTTGTAGGGAAAAAGCACCATCAAAATACATAATCCATTCTTGGGGTGATTCCTTGCCAGGGATAGCTCTCTCTATCACTTCCTCATCAAGGGTTGGCGTCCATTCTGCAGTAAACTCTGCCAATGACCTGCTTTGAATAGTTGACGTGCTTTCAAACTTCAAACCAAAGCTGGATAACTCCAAAGCCCACTCCACTATTCTGCCGGTAGCCTTAGGGTTTTGGAGTATCCGTTGCAATGGGAAACGAGTGACAGCTGTGATGTCATGGGCTTGGAAGTAGTGGGGCAGTTTCCTTGAGGCCATGATGAGACCAAAAATCAACTTTTGCATGCCAGAGTACCACCATCTAGCCCCCTATAACAAGGAGCTGACAAAGTACACTGGACACTGCACCACTTTCTTCCTCACCACGTCCTTCGGGTTGCCCTCGTTGCAATGCTCAGTGCTGTCCTAATCCTTATCAGACTCCGCCGATCTCTGCTCACTCCCTGCCTCATCCACTTCTCGCTGTGCTACCAAGGCTGCACTGACCACTTGGTTGGTTGCCGCTAAGTACAGCAACAACGGCTCTTGGGATTTGCGAGCAACCAAGGTAGGCAGAGAGGACAAGTAGGCCTTCAACTCTTGCAAAGCTGCATCTGCTTCTGGGGTCCACTTCATAGGACATGCCTTCTTCAATATTTTGAAAAACAGTAGGGCACGCTTGGCAGATTTGGAGATGAATCTGCTTAAAGCAGCAACACATCCCGTTAGGCGCCCACATCCTTAATTCTCCTTGGCACTTGAATCTACTTGATAGCCTTGATCTTGTCGGGATTAGCTTCGACCCCCTGTGGGACACAATGTACCCAAGCAGTTTACCGGAGGGAACGCCAAACACACACTTCTTTGGGATGAGCTTCAAGTTGATCTTGCGCAGATTTACAAATGTCTCCTACAAATCCTGGATAAGAGTTGCTCTATCGTTGGTTTTGACCAAAATGTCATCCATATAAGTTCCAATGTTTCTATGCAGCTGAGGTTCAAAACAAATCTGGACTTCCCTTACAAAAGTAGACCCGACACTCTTTAATCCGAATGGCATGCGGACAAAGCAGTACGTACCACACGGGGTGATGAACGAGGTCTTCTCTTCGTCTTCCTTGGACATGAAGATCTGGTGATATCCAGAAGATGCATCTAGAAATGAGAGCAAATCACAGCCTGAAGTGGAATCCACAATCTGATCAATACGCGGCAAGGGAAACAGGTCCTTCGGGCAAGCCTTGCCGAGATCGATGAAATCAATGCAAGGCCTCCACTTCCCGTTTGCCTTCCGGACCACAACTATTGTTGCTAGCCAAGTGGGATGTAGCACTCCTCTGACCAAACAACAAGGTGGTGCTCTATTACCTCCCTGGGAACACCGGGGATATCAGATGGTTGCCATGCAAAAACATCAATATTCGCCCGCAGGAAGGCAATGAGAGCGTTTTCCTATTTGTCATCGAGGGTGGCGCTGATAGTGAAAGTACCAACAACGCCAACCAGCCCTGTCGGGACCTTTTTCACATGTGGAGCAGCAACCTTGGATCTCTTGCTATTGGAACTCTCCGACACGTCGTCAATGGGTGTCATGCACTCTGTGGGGGCACACTTCCCGGACTCTTTACCGGAGGTCCTACAATCCCTCTTCTTTCCTTTCCTTTCCTTGGCGGGAACTGCTGTTGCCGCAGCCTCTGCCGCGACCGCGTCCTAGTACATCTTATCCACACAAATGATTGCGTCCTTCTCATCTGATGGGATGGTAATAACTCCCAGTGGCCCAAGCATCTTCAGGGTGTTGTAGGCATAGTGGGATGCCGCCATGAACTTAGACAGAGGCGGGCGTCCAAGAATCCCATGGTATGGCAGGGGGAGATCAACCACGTCAAATACAATCTTCTATGTTCGGTAGTTCAGTTCTCCCGCAAATGTTAGCGGCAAAGTAATCTTTCCTTTAGGATGACTCCTGCCGGGATTAACTCCTTGAAACTTGCCGGTAACCTCTAGCCGGGAGTAAGGTTGGGATGTCGTGGCCGGGGAGTCAAAAGATTAGCTCTGTTGCATGGGGGTAAAGATGGTTGGCAGCATCCCCTCTTCATGGATATTTTCTTGCTCACTGCTTGGAGTCTATGGATGGAGAGAAACAACCAACAATTCAGGGGAGTTCCACACTCCTTTGAGGCATGGCTGGCTAGATTCAAACACCTCTTGAGGCTGGTGACCCACAACTGTAAAGATAAACTTCATCCTTTTCTCTCTGAATACATTGTAAGCTTGGGACACTAGTCGTGGTTTGGTAGTTTGTAGGGCCGGGGGGCCTAAGACCCTCTGTAACACACATGTAACTGTCCTATTGTGAGTAATACAAAAGTCAGTGGGAGCCTCTCCCACTATCGTTAACCCTCAAAAAAAAAGATCTCCTCATACTCAATCATCATATAGTCATCAATGATTGCTACTACTCAAAGCATATTCTCAGAACAAATGGCATCCATTGAACACAGAGAAAGATAGGGGCTTAATGTTTCGCCTCCCAACTCATTTATCATAGAGATAATTGTCAACAATAATAAATCATGATAAAATAAATTTGACTGGTCATATGTGCCTAGATCTTTCCCCACCACATGATGCTTGCCAACTAGAGAATAATTGAGGTTGAATGAGGATATATACTTTTGACTCTCTGCATAAAAGTAAATACTGAAAAGTAAAAGGATAGGCCCTTTGCAGAGGGAAGCAGAGGTTATCATGCGCTTTTATTTTTGGATGCCCAAGCTCTTAATGCAAAGGAATGTCACGTTATATTGCCCCTTATGATAGCAACCTTTATTATGCAGTCTGTCGCTTTGCCATCACAATTTTGTGCAATGCTAAATTTTCCCTTACCATAAAAGATCAAACATATTTAGGAGCAATTTTTATTCCTTTATGCATCAATGACAATTTACTTGATGGATCTTATTCAATCCTAGGTAGGTATGGTGGACACTCATGGAAAGAAACATGGTTTAAAGGTTTTTGGATGCACAAGTAGTATCTCTACTTAGTACGAATTTTTGGCTGGCAAAAGATCCTAGGCAAACACAACATGTTGGAGGATCCATGACAATATATCTTCTATGCAAATATACACAACCATAACTTGTTATGTTGTCTTCCTTGTCCAATTTCAACCAATTTGCTCTAAATTGAAAATAATTAATGGGTATTCACAATCATATAAGATTTCAAAGATAATGTATTTGCCTGTGAAAGTTCTCTTCCTTATACTAATCATTCATGAATTGCTTGTATGACCAATATTGTGATTGTCAAGCTTCAAAAGATTTCACTTTCTAAACCCAATGTAAAGCTACTACTAGGCATGATATGAACATATAGTTTCAACTTCATGACATTCAATTCATTCAACAATTTACTCATAGGATATAAGTGAAGCACGAGAGTAAATGACAAACTACTCCAAAAAGATATAAGTGAAGATCAAGCGAGTAGTTAAGTAAATAAGTAGCTATTTGAGGACTCTGTTTTATTTAAAAACTTTTAGATATAATTATTTTGTTAAAAAATCAAAAAAAACAAAGTAAAATTACATTCCAAGAATAGCACACATCATGTGAAGAAGCAAAAACTTAGGCTCAACCGATACTAACCAATAATTGTTGATGCAAAAAGGTGGGATGCCTACTGGGGCATCCCCAAGCTTAGATGCTTGAGACTTCTTGAAATATTAACGTGGGATGCCTTGGGCATCACCAAGCTTGAGCTTTCGTGTCTCCTTAATTTCTTTTATATCACGGTTTCCCTAAGTCTCAAAAACTTCATCCACACAAAACTCAACAAGAACTTGTGAGATAAGTTAGTATAATCAATGCAACACCTTATAATTCTTTACTGTAAAAAATCACTAAAACTATAATTTAACATTGCATACTAAAAGCCTCTGCATATTTAATACTCCTGTCCTCAAGTAGAACCATTAAACAAGCAAAAATGCAAACATAACAGCAATCCGTCTAAACAAAACAGTCTGTAAAGAGTGCAAGAGGATCCTGTCGGCATTCTGGATAGGGGGGTATCCAGCTTTGACATCAACAGATCAAGACCCTCGCGAGGGGCCAAGCCTTGCGAGGCGTATGAAGCCAAGACCCCCGAGGGGATGAGCCTCTTTAGGCTGGCTCCCAATGGGCGGAGAGTTCTATGCAAGGTGCACCTCACGAGGCTCATCTGACGTGAGCCATGATAACCAAGGCCAGGTGGGTGCCAGGTGGGCGCCAGCGTGCGCAGAGCGCCAGTTTCCTCTTTGGTGCAAGGGAGGCAAGCCACAGGCACGGAGTCCCGAGGAATCAGCCAAAGGTTTCCATTCTTGTGCAACAAGACCAAGACCGCCAGGACAGCAGGACGGAGGTCATCACCGAGCCCACCACAGCGTCACGACCAGGGGCTTTTCGCAGGCGAAGACCACTTTTGTTAGGATAAGCTGTAGTACTTGTCCCCTTTCAAATCCGTCCGTTGTGGGAACCCTTCACGCCAAACATTTGGGAAGAGGACCAAGGCCACTATAACTAGGACTTAGCTACCACCATAGGTGGAGATCGGAATTATTCTCACCCGACCACCTCACCAGCTCTCCTGAGCTCAAGAACATGTCACCTCCTGAGGCCATTTCATCCACTGTACTAGTTCATCCTCAGCCCTTCGAGGCAATCCACCAATACACTGGAGTTGGGTATTACACCGCAAGGTCGCCCGAACAAGGATAAACTGTTGTGTCTCTTTCTCTCTTCGAGCTCGACACGCTAGGCTTAGGAGGATCGCGAGTAGGCAGGCTGGGTAGGTTGAGATCTCCGCACGCACCCCAGAGTTTGAACCTTTCAAGGGTTTGCGGAACCCGTAATCCGACATTTGGCGCGCCAGGTAGGGGTGCGTCGGATCTTCTCTGTCGTCGATCAATCCGCCATCACTCCGATAACTCCATGGTCGATCCATGTCGAGATCACGCAGAGCACCGGGCCGCAGTCATCGCTCGGTTGCTCAGACAGCTCCGGCGGGTGATGGTTGTGCTCGTCGCGCTCTGTCTCCGGTGGCCAACGCTGCCACAGGCCCTGCCGGCCATGAGCAGCAGGCTTCTTCGCTGCACCCTCCGGTGCACCGCGACGGGTGCACCGCTACTCTATCACTAACCCCAGCAGCTTCATCCTCCCATGCGCGTCACGGCCCAGCCAACGCGCAGGCCACTCTGCTCATGGCGCTTGAGCTCCTTCGCTACCGCCCGGTCGACAACTTCTATTAGGAGTGGCTCGAGCGGATAGCTGAGCTCGTTAGTGCCACCGGGGGCTCCGCTGCACTAGCCCGCTCACTACCTCAGCAGCCGCCTGCCTTGGGCGACGTGGCTCACGGGGCTCCTCCACCACCTCTGGCCCAAGGCGTTATCATCGAGCCAAGGCGTCTGGCACCGCGGCGCTAACCGCCGCGCTCGGCGCCTGCTCGAGACGAGGTGAGCTGCCAAGTGGTGCAACGGACTCAAGGGGAGGCGCGCATGCTTCCAACGCCCCCATGCCAAGCCCGCGTGCCGCCATAGGAGGTGGCGGCGCACGTGTACCAGGACGAGGCTCCACCTCCTCGACGGGCTCCAGTGGCCACAACAGGATGTCACGCGTTCACCTTGGAGCTCCGCAACGTCATCTGGCCAAGCAAGTTCAAGCTTGACCTGCCCCCACGCTGCGACGGCACCGCCAACCCCGCCGAGTTCCTGTAGCTCTACGAGCTGAGCATCGAGGCGGCCAGCGACGATGAGAAGATCATGGCAAACTGGTTCCCGATGGACCTCAAGGATGGCGCGCGTTCTTGGCTCCTGAACCTCCCCGAGGGATAGGTGTCTTCGTGGGAGGAGATGCGCGGCCGCTTCATCACCAACTTGCAGGGCACTCGCGACCGTCCACCGGCCGCAGCTGACCTGCGTCGCATCAACCAGCAGCTAGGAGAAACCCTGCAGAAGTACATCCAGCGCTTCAACAACGTTCACCTCAAGATCCCCAAGGTATCGGATGAGGCCATCATTTCAATGTTCACTAACGGCGTACGTGATGTCAAGATGAAGGAGGAGCTCACCATCCATGAGGACCTGTGCACAACCCTGGCGATGTTCAACATGGCGAAGAAGTGCGCAAGGGCTGAGGAGGGGCGCCTCTCCCTCCCCGAGCTCCCCGATGCTGACCCTGAAGACAAGAAGGCCAAGGACAAGGATGTAAAGGTCAAGGGGCCGGTCGTGCTCGCGGCAGACCCAGAGACGAAGCGCGTCTGCGACCACCCCGAGTCGTCCAGGAGCAACCGACCATTCTGTGTCTTCCACAACGTCCACAGCCACAACACCAATGACTGCCAGGAGCTCAAGGCCCTCCATGACCGGTGCCTCGGTCGATGCCCCGAGCGCAACGATCGAGGCTACGACCGTGGAGGCGGCTGTGGTGGAGGATGTTGGGATGTGTGCGACCATCGCCAGGAGTGGCGCGACCATCCTCGGGAGGACCGTTGGCAGGGCCAACCTCGCGAGGGCGCTTGGAGGCAGTAGCCTCGCGAGGAGCACCCTTAGAGCAATGCCGGTCTTCCTCCACTACCTCCTCCACCATAAAGGAACGAAGATCATCACCAGGACGAGGGTGCTGGGCGGCTCTCAGGCCCCAGCTTCTCACCATATCTTCAAGCAGTTCGCGTGTGAGGTGAACGCAGCGCTCCCGAAGCCCGAAGCAACTCGCCCTCTCAGGTGGTCCAAATGCGCCATCACCTTCAGCTCCTCAGACCAACTCAAGTGCGCGGCCACTGCCGGCGCGCTTCCCATGCTTTGCTCACCCGTCATCAGCAACGTGGTTGTCACCAAGACTCTCATCGATGGTAGAGCGGGGCTCAATGTCCTGTCTGTTCAGACGTTCGACAGACTCCAAGTGCCGTAATACTAGCTTCAGCCAACCAAGCCATTTTCGGGAGTGACTGTTGGTTCCACACACCCGATAGGGCAGGTCCGCCTCCCAGTCACCTTCGGCGAACGCAACAACTACCACACCAAGCTCACCGACTTTGATGTCGTCGACATTCGCCTGCCCTACAACACCATCCTAGGGTACCCAGTACTGGCCAAGTTCATGGCAGCAAATCACCACGGCTACAACATCCTCAAGATGCCAGGAAGCAGCGGCATCATCACGGTCACATGCCAGGAAAAGGACGCGGTGTGCTCCCTAGAGCGCGCCTTCCAAGTTGTAGCAGTCGAGAGCCTTGAAGATGAGGGCGGCGTCCTCCCTCCTGAGGTTGCCCACAAGACAAAGAAGCTGCAGCTGGGTCAGGGATCTCGTGAGGAAGCATCGCCCAAGGATGCCGCACTGAGCATCCCATCCCCATACGGGGCGCTTTCACCCATCGCATAGGAAGGCGCGCCTGGCGCCCCTCTCAGGCTGGGCTCAGGGGCTCTCTTTGAGAGGGCCTCAGACCTAGCCAGGGTCACGAGGGAGGCGCTCGGGCGGCATGTGGAGGCACGCTTCAGAGCATGCTTCCCAGGAGAAGGCGTTAGGTGGGAGGCGCCATGTGTTCACGAGTTCATCAACAAGGCAGGAGATTCAAGAGGCAAGGGTTCTCCAAGGCGATCGCCGCCAACCGCGAAGCGTGGCTCACTACCCTAGTGAGGGTAAGCAGTTCCTTGTCTACATAGACATCCCAGGGCTCAACAGGGCCGCATCTCGGCAGCTCTTCTGGCCGTCTTGTGTCGGCCAATGCGAGGGTCCACCCCACAGCTATGTGCGCATGCCTTTCGGCCTACCAGGTGTAGCTGTGGTGTTCCAGCGCTGCACAAGGGAAGCCCTGGTGGCTCGCGAGGCCAGGCACCTGGTGATCCTGGCGGAGATGGAGGAGCACTCCCAGGAGCCTTCCGAGCCCTCTGGGCCCCCTGAGGCCCGGGGGCCGGGCTGTTGATGAGGAACGACTCCAGCACCGCGCGTCTTTCGCTACCCCAACACCTCTTCAGCGACGGTACCAGGTGACATCTCTCTAGTTTGTTCAGTTTGGGGGCACCCCATGGGATGCATCATCCCCATGCCGTATGGGTCCATCTCTGTGGCATGTATCATTTTTGCATTCACCAATTTTGTCTAACCATCTTTTGTGAGTTTACCTATGATCATCACTCTGAGGCCTCGAGATTTAACCGCCTAGCGGTCTCCCTACATTCGCTGGCTTGTCCCTCGCTCGCCTAGCTGCATGGCTGCTCACGTCGGCACGTCGCTTGTGCTTGGGTCCGTCCCTACAATACTGACAATCCCGAGGACCGAGCTCTGGCTCGCGACCCGCCTCGCGCACGCCACCTAACCAGGTCCTCGATTCCTTCATCTGGCGCCAGGGGCCCTGGGCGGACAGCCCGCTCCGCAGGGGCTGTCAGATTACGGGTTCCGCAAACCCTTGAAAGGTACAAACTCTAGGGTGTGTGCAGAGATCTCAACTTGCCCAGCCTGCCTACTCGCGATTCTCCTAAGCCTAGCGCGTCGAGCTCGAAGAGACAAAGATACACAACAGTTTATGCTGGTTCAGGCCACCTTGCGGTGTAATACCCTACTCCGGCGTTTTGGTGGATTGCCTCGAAGGGCTGAGGATGAACTAGTATAGTGGATGAACTGGCCTCAGGAGGTGAGGTGTTCTGGTGAGGTGGTTGGGTGAGAATGGATCCGATCCCCCCCTATGGTGGTGGCTAAGTCCTATTTATAATGGCCTTGGTCCTCTTCCCAAATGTTGGCGGGAAGGGATCCCACAACCGCCGGATTTGAAAGGGGACAAGTAGTACAGCTTATCCTGACAAAAGTAGTCTTTGCCTGCGAAAAGCCCTTAGTAGTGACGCTGCGGTGGGCTCGGCGATGACCTCCGTTCTGCCGTCCTGGCGGTTTTGGTCTTGTTGCACCAGAATGGAAACCTTTGGCTGATTCCTCGGGACTCCGCGCCTGTAGCTCGCCTCCCTTGCACGGAAGAGGAAACTGGCGCCTAGTGCCCGCTAGCGCCCGCCTGACCTTGGTCGTCATGGCTCAAGTCAGTTGAGCCTCGTGAGGTGCACCTTACATAGAACTCTCCGCCCCTCGGGAGCCAGTCTAAAGAGGCCGATCCCCTCGGGGGTCTTGAGCTGCTGATGTTGAAGCTGGGCCATACCAGACCGTCGATGGAGCCACATGGTGGGCTGCAGGCAGGCAAGTCTGGATACCCCCATATCCAGAACGCTGACAGTAGCCCCCAGGCCTAAGGCTCGCTCAGATTTGGCTTCCGGGCGAAGCCAAAGGAAAAGTGCGGAGCACCGCGGGCCCTAACCGCCTGCGGCCTTGATGACGCA
The DNA here is from genome assembly GCA_963921465.1 of Triticum timopheevii. NCBI lineage: Eukaryota > Viridiplantae > Streptophyta > Magnoliopsida > Poales > Poaceae > Triticum > Triticum timopheevii. The sequence goes on from OY997274.1 coordinate 300,403,191, forward strand.
TGGCGACTGTTGGGACGTGGGTGTTTCCAATTCCCCACGCTGCCTCGGCAACTGTCTACGTCTGACAAAAGTGTTGCCATCTGCTGCCAAGCTTTCATTGCCTCCTCTTCATCTTGCTCCAGATCCCCTTCTCCCAACACCGGAAGAACTCACCAGATCTGCGGATTTTCTCCTCCAATCTTCTTCCCAATGGCTGCTGAGAAGATCAAGGCCTCAACCTCGGCTGCCGGCTCCGCCTGTTATGAGCCGGTGCTGTTCGCGCCCTTCGTCACCGGGGAGAAGCTCCAGACCGCGTTTCTCCTAACGGCGAGCGGGGACAACAAGTGGAAGAAGATGGCACTCCAGGTCACCGCCGCTGCGCCGGAACCCGCGAACAATACCTTCTACCCTTTCTTCCTGCACAGCGTCTACTCAGGGCTGGTGCCCCCATTCTCCCACTTCTTCTATGCCATTCTTCACCATTATGGCATCCACGCGCTCCATATTCATCCCAACTCCATCCTCCTCCTATCCATCTTCGCCTTCTACTTCAAGGCGTTCGTGGGGGTGATGCCCTCCGTCCCCAGGCTCTGCCACTTGTTATTCCTCCACATGGGAGGCGACCATCCCGTTGGGTGCATCGACTTCGTTGCAGCCCAGGGAGGTAACGTGATTTCCTGCACCGGGAAGAAGGTGGAGGATGCCCTGAAGAGGTGGGTTCTGATGGATTCCAAGTGCTCGCAGGACTTGTTGGAGCTGCCGACCGAGTTCCCTCCTCCGGGAAGGGTTTCTCTCTGAAAAGATCACCAACCCTTCCCTGCGTCCGTTGGTGAAGAAGATGGAGGAGGACCTGAAGAGCGAGAAGCTGACGGGGTCCATGTTCGTCAAGGAGTTCTTAATGCAGCGCCTAGCACCGCTCTAAGATCACTCCCGCCCCTTGTGGAAGCTTGGGGGCGTCGATGAAAAGATTTTCCTGCGTTAGGACGCCCTTCTCGAGTAGGAGCTGAGAAAGGTGTTGCTTTACTTGACTGGGAATGACCCTAGCGGTCCTCCGGAGGATTGGCTCCCACTGTATTGTCGAGTCGACGGGGAGGAGGTTGCTGCTGCCATGCTGGTCTTCGATGAGTTTGGGCTCATGCAGGCGGGGCCTCCCCCACCGCCTACCTCCTTGGTGGACCTATCCTCCGGCGACCAATCCTTCGAGGCCACCGAGGACGAGGTCGTGAAGGAATCCTATGCCCTGAGGCAGAGGGAGCTCCTCCGCTACTTCCCTGATGACGATGCTGATGATGCGCCTCCGGTGGTGGAGCTGGCTCGCCCCTCCGGGGTCACCACGAGATCTGGGGTGGCCTCCTCGAAGCAGCCCAAACGGGCGACCGCGAATAAGGGCAGGACTGCGCTGATCCCCCCGAGAAGCGCTCCACCTTCGCCAGCAGCGTCTCGAGTGGTGCCGATCGCGAGTTCTCCTGCTCCCAAGAGTACAGCTCCGGCTGCCCCGTCTCGACCCCGCTGCTGAGCCTGAAGAGGTGCTATGTTTTCGCCGACCAGTAAGTCTTCTCCCTTGTTCCTATCATTGATTCCTGACGCGATGCTTAGCATCTTCGCCTGTCATTAGGTAGCAATCATCGAAGAATCAGAAGGAGGGCGCGGGAGGTACCGTGGTCGAGCGCGTCGAGGAGGTCGCCGCAGCACTAGCGACAGAGAGCCGCCCAGCCTCCGGAGCACCCAGTCCTTCCTGCTCTTGTGGTTTGTCTAGTCCTGGCGCCAAGGACGTATTCTCTCTTGCCTGGTGTGCAGCCGGGCCATGGCGCCCTTGCCACCTCCGGAGCCCTAGAGGAGGCAAGAGCGACGTTGGACCTTCTCCAAGGTGACCTTCGGGGCCCGGACAGGCGCGTAGCGCTGGGCCGCCTGGGGCTAATCTCTGGATGGCTCTAGTCCGACGCGTGCGTCCGCCCAGCCTGGGGCTATGTGGAGGAGTGTCGGTGTACTAAAGTAGGGGGGGTTCCTTAGTACCCCGAACTTGTGCACGGGCAGTCGCAGCGACCCGCGGCAGGGCTTGCCGGGCGTCCGCCAAGATCCTCCGCAAGTACTTTGATGCCACTCAAGAACAGAGTACTCAAGCTAAAGCCCCGGCAAGAGGAGCTTGCCGGGAAGGCCAACCAAGGCCCCGGCAAGAAGAGCTTACCGGGAAGAAAACAAAGGCCCCGGCAAGAGGAGCTTGCCGGGAAGGCCGACCAAGGCACCTCCAGAGGACTCGCCGCGGCGCCCCGCGCGTCCCGGCAAGGCCCGACGGCCGGCAAGCTTGCCGGCACGACAAGAGGAGGACCGCGGCAAGGCACTTTCCGCGGCAAGATTGCCAACCAAACTCCAGCACATCCGGCGACGTGTCATCACAAGGCCATCCCAAAGGCACGTGGCGAGGCACTACGCAGCCATGCGGGGCGAGGTGGCAAGCGGAGCCGACAGAGACGCCATCGTGGCAACCGGTGGCTCACTTGACGGTCGCTTCTCTTCACTGTTGGGGCGACCGGACGGGCATTAAATGCCCTTGTCCCCTGCCGCCAGAGTTAGGTAGGGGACACTGTTAGTCACTATTACACCAACCTGCATTTTTACCTTTCTACCCCCGCTTCTTACGCTGCCACCTGTTGGTGCCCCCGTTAGACTATAAAAGGGAGGCCCATGCGCACGTAGAAGGGGTTCGGTTCAGCTGGAGACAGAGGGTTCATTCGACATAGGGTTCGGTTGAACACACACACACACACACCACACCACCGTGCGCTCGCATTCGAGCAAGATCAAATAAAAACACAAAGCAGCAGTAGGAGTTTTATCTCTCCGGAGAGCTCCGAAGCTGGGTAAAAATCGCCCGTCGTCCTCCCCGGCGCGCGCCCGGACCTCGATCCGCTCTGCGCGCGGCCTCCGCCCCTTCGCCGAACCAGGAAGGGGCCCCCGTGCCCCATAGGTGACCGGGGCCGATCCAGAGCGCCCCGACATCTTTGGCGCGCCAGGCAGGGGTTGCGTCGAGGTCGTGAGCATCCGATCCGGTCTCCGCACGCGCTGCATCGATGCCTTCATCAACATGTCGCCGAAGAAGAAGCCTTCGGAGGTAGCCGCTCCGTCTACATCGATTCTGCCGCCGCCGCCGGAGCGAACGGGGGGTGGAGTGGACGCCGACGGAGGAGCGGGCGCCGACGGTGGGACTCACGTCGTCACCAGATCCAAAAACAAGGCCCCGCAAGCGTCGGCGACCATGCAGACACCGCACCCTTCCCAGGAAGTGCAAGGCCGACAACGCCCCGGTGCTCCTAGCACCGTGCTCGCGTTGGAACAAGGCCAAGCTGGCGGGTCGCGAGACGCTCGAGGTCAGCATGCACGCCCGCATGCTGGCGCGAGCGAGGTACGGTCGCCAGGGCGGGGTGTTGCACCTCCCAATCCAGTTGGGAGTCCGAGCACATCCCGCTCCTCGCGCCGCTCGTCGCCGCCACCACCCAAGACAGCAGAGGAAGCGCTGGCCCGAGCCCAGCTGCTCCTAGACTACCCTCCGGCGCCGCACAAGATCGACGACTGGAGGATAACCATATACAGTCTCATCGCCTTCGCCAACGGCGACAAGCCCCGGCAACCGAGCGCATCGAGGCCCCGGCAAGGCGTCCAAGCGCAAGCCGACGCCGACAAGCCGCTGGGGGGGCCACCTCCGTGCACTCCCAGCCCCGAAGGCCAAGATCGCCGGCTCGTCGGACCAACCCCGACGGCGACTCCACCGCGTCGTCGGACCCGCGAACCCGACGCGATCAGCACCACTTTCTCCAAGAACGGCAGCACGAAGACGCTCGCACTCGCATCGAGCGCAGAAGGGAAATGCGACGTCAATCTGACCAGCGTGCCAGGCCCGCTGTCGACATGCATGCACTAGGGGAGCCAGGCGACTTGCCATACGCGGCAGGTTGCCCTGCGTTCACCCGTGAGCTGCGGCAATTCCAGTGGCCCAAAACCAAGAACTTCAAGCCAGACGTGCCCGAGAAGTACGATGGCAGGATACATCCATCGGAGTTCCTCAGCATCTACACCATTGCGGTGCAGGCTGCCGGAGGGCGCGATGAGAAGATCCTCGCCAACTACTTCCCGCTGGTGCTCAAGCCCAATGTCAGATCTTGGCTCATGCACTTGCCGGACGGTTCCATCTCTTCATGGGCGGACCTGTGTCATCAGTTTGTCGGCGCCTTCACGGGTGGCCACAAGCCTCATGGCCAGGGGAGTGACCTCCACTTGCTCGTCCAGAAGGAGGGGGAGCCCCTGCGCAAGTACATACAGAGATTCAGCCAGGTGCAACGAAACATCCCAGACGTCCACCCTGCCGCGGTTATCAGCGCCTTTCATCAGAACGTGCGTAACCGCAGGATGAGGGAGGAGATGGCGATGTGCAAGATCAGAGACGTCAGCGAGCTCTACGCTCTGGCCGACAAGTGTGCACGGGCTGAGGAGGGGAGGAAAATTCCTGGAGAGGTTGCAGGAGCAGAAGGATCTGACAGTGAGGATACCGCCCCGGCAAGGAAGAACCGGAGACGGAACAACACGAAGAGAAAGACTAAGGATGTGCTAGCTGTTGAGCATTCCGGCAATGGAGGCGGCTCCGACAAGGCCAAGGCCGATGACTTTGGCGATGCTGTGGTGGCCGCCGACAAGCAGGATGGCTCCGGCAAGCGGTATTGCAAGATCCACCGCACCAAGGGCCACGATCTCCAAACCTGCAAGAAAGTCAAAGAGATGGCAGAGCTGCAGAAAGCCGAGTACGAGCGCCGCGATAAGGAGAGAGCCCAGGGAGGTGGCGGAGGATCCGGCAAGAAGCTTCCCGCCCGGGGAGGACACCGCGGCAAGGCCAAGCCGCGGCAAGGAGATAGGCCTCCCCGCGGCCGCGACAAGGACGAAGATGAGGATGAGATGGAGGAAGATGAGACCGATGACCAAGAGTTTCAGAAGGCGACAGAGGTGCTATGCATCGACGGTGGCGCCTCTCTGCATGCCTCGCACCGCCAACTCGAGCAGTGGGTGCGAGAGGTGAACGCAGCGGAGCCGTCCATCGAGGCGCGCAAGCCTCTGAAATGGTCCGGCACGCCCATCATTTTCGATGTTGAGGACCACCCTGATCGCATCACTGCTGTCGAGTGCTTGCCGATGTTGGTCTCACCAACAATCCGCAACCTCAAGGTCACGAAGATGTTGGTTGACGGCGGGGCCGGCCTGAACCTGATTTCCTCCACAGTGCTCAAGAAGCTCCAGATCCCCGACAGCGAGCTCGAAGAGACCAGTACCTTTCAAGGGATAAATCCGAGAAGAAGCAAGCCCAAGGGGAAGATCACATTGCCAGTGACGTTTGGCAGTGAGCTGAATTTCAGGACAAAGAGGGTCACCTTCGATGTTGCTGATATCCCATTACCCTACAATGGGATACTCGGCCAACCAGCGCTTGCCAAGTTCATGGCAGCCTCTCACTACGCATACAATGTGCTCAAGATGCCTGGCCCGATGAGTGTCATTTCTGTCCAAGGTGACAAGAGGGATGCACTCATCTGCGCCGACAAGATCTACCGGGAAGCAGCAGCCGCAGCAGAGCGCGAGTAACTTGCCGCTGAAGCTCCCCGGGGGAAGGAGGAACTCAAGTCCGGCAAGAGCAGCTCTGATGCCCACTCCGGCAAGCGCACCTCCCCGGAGTGCTGCGCTGCCGTCGAGAGCGCACCATTGAGCTCCACCGGCAAGTTCAAGAAAGCAAAGGCAGATCCGCCAAAGACCAAGCCCAGCAAGAATAGCTCTGGTACCTGCTCCGGCAAGCACGACTCCCCGGAGTGCCGCGCTACCATCGAGGATGCACCATCGAGCTTCACTAGCCAGTAGGGCGAAGAAAGTGTCCAGTTTCAAGCTTTTGGATTGTATTCCCTGAGAATCCGTACCTTGTATGAAGAACCTGTGTGCAGAAGGGTCGAATCGTGGCTAAGTTGCGCCCTTGATCCGTTTCGAGTCCGCTCAACGACGAAAGCGCACCGCAACTAGCCCGGCGAGTTCTTCCTGCCGGAAGCAACACCGCCAGCGGGCTGCTGATGTCCCGCACTCAGCAAGTGTGTTTGCGCCGGCAGGTTCCCTGAAAGCGCGGGAGGGGTGAAAACGTACAAGGGAGGAAGTCAAGGGAGGAGCGCGGCTTCGCCAGACCGTGGAAGACAGAAAAGCTAAGTCACCCGAGCTTGAGTGCATAGCTCTTCTTTTTAGTTTTAAGCGCTTATGTTATGTTCCTCGAGTGTTCGTCCCTTGTACGAAAAGCCCGTGCGCTGCGGAGCCAACTCATGGTTAAGTTGCGCCCTTGCTTTGTTTTCGAGTCCGCTCAACAATACAAGCGCGCTGCAACTGGCCCGAGGAGGTTTCTTGCCGGGTACAACACCGCCAACGGGCTGCTGACGTTCCGCACTCAGCAAGTGTGTTAGCACCGGCAAGTTCCCTAGAAGCGTAGGGCAAAAACGTACAAGGGATGTAATGGAGTCGAGGATGTAACGTAGCAAGCCTTGCCATGGGACGTCCTTTGTATGAGAAACTTGTGCGCAGAGGAGCTAACTCGTGGTTAAGTTGCGCCCTCGCTTTGTTTTCGAGTCCGCTCGACAATGCAAGTGCGCTGCAACTGGCCCGAGGAGGTTTCTTGCCGGGTACAACACCGCCAGCAGGCTGCTGACGTTCCGCACTCAGCAAGTGTGTTAGCACCGGCAAGTTCCCTAGAAGCGTAGAGTGTAAACATACAAAGGGCGAAACATGGCATCGCATTGCCCAACTTGAAGTTACATTGCAAAGAGTAACTTATCACAGCACTGTCTTAGATATTTTTTGTGACTATAATAACAGCGACAAGGAGAAACCAGAAGGGCGCACTGGCGAAGAGGCCCCGGCAAGCCGATTTCACTGGGGGCTGCGATTGCCAAGATCCCTACGCGGCAAGTAAGGGTCCCCGGGGGCTACAACGCTGGCGGCAAGGACAGAGCAAGGCGCACCGGCACCTAGGTCCCGGCAGAGCCAAAGTTGCCGGGGGCTGCGGGGCCAAAGTCGCCGGGGGCTACAAATATCAAGGTTCACCCCCGGCAAGCCAAAGTTGTCGGGGGCTGCAAATATCAAGATTCACCCCCGGCAAGCCAGAGTCGCCGGGGGCCTCGTCATGCATCCTCTTATGGGCTGGGGAAAGCGAGGCCGCGTCTCTGAACGATCATGCCTTGTACAAAAAAAAACCTGTGCGCGGAGGAACCAGTTCGTAGCTAGTCACGCACCGACCATTGTTTCGAGTCCGCTCGACAATATTGGGTGAACTGCGGCTAGCTCAACGACAAGGTTTCTTGTCGGTCGCGGCACCGCCGGCAGAGAACCAACTCGTAGCTAGTTGCCTTACTGTCGTTTCGAGTCCGCTCAACGACTTAAGTAAGCCGCGACTAGCTCCGCGACAAGGATTCCTGTCGGTTGCAGTCCCGTTGCCGATGTTCCGCACTCGGCGCTCACGGCAAGGTGCCCGCGCCGGCAAGTTCCCTAAAAGCGTAGGGTGAAAACGTACAAGGCACACAGTCAAGTAAAGGACTTAATCCGGCAAGCTTTCCCCTCTTTTCATTAAAAAACATCCCAATTTAGTGCAAGTCCATGGAGGATGAAAAACATGATAGAGAGGATTACAAACTTTAAATACAGCTAAGGCCCGAAGGCTTACAAATTAAAAGATAAGATGCCGGTAATCCCTCTCCTGTTTTTCTCTTCAAGAGGTAGGTCAAGGAGGCCCCGGCAAGAGAAGCTTGCCGGGGAGGGCAAAAGAAGCAACTAGGCGAGCTACGGGTGCCAGAAGACACCAAGAGAACTTTCCGGGGACCGGCCAGGAGCTTGGCGGAGACGGAGGCGCCGGAGGCAGAGCTCGAAGACGGGGCGGCAGGACGTCAACACGCTGTCGAGGGCACCTCGCCCTCGTACTCCGACTTGTCGGCCTTGCCGCTACCCCTCTTCCTCTTCCGCCGCCTCCCGACGCCAGCCGCCCAAGGAGACGGCCCCGGGAAGTTCAGAAGGCCGGCGACCCGGATGATGGGGTCGCCGGTGGCGCGCGCGAGGCAGCGTCCGACGCCTAGTCGGACCCGCCGTCCTCGTCATCGCTGTCGCTCCCCTCCTCGTCACTCTCGCTCGAGGAGGGACCTTCGCTATCGGAGGAGCTGTCCACGCAGCATCTCGCCCAGATGCCGGAGTCCCCGAAGACCTTGACGGTGAGAAGGTTGCCCTCCATTAACTTAAAATGGAGGGTAAACCCCGCCGTCAAGCTATGGATGCGGGCGAACGTCTTCCACCCTCGATCGAAGTACATCACGCTGGGGGCTGGGGATACGACACTAACTCGAGTGCCGCTGATCCCGCAGCCCCTCATGCGTAACTCCAGCATCTCGGGCGGGTCCGGTTCCATCGCGCTCGCAAACGGAGCCGGAAGCCGGAGGCATCGACGAGGTGCCCGGCGCAGCTTGACGAAGAACTCCCAGGGGTCGTCCCCAATGTGGACCGCCTCGAGGAGAGGAGCCGCCGGCGGAGACGGGGGTGGCGCACCACCCCGGCCGCCTCTCCCCCGAGCGCCTCGGCCACGCCCTCGAACTCATCCTCGGCCTCGCCCCCTCCCTCTTCCCCTCGCGGCCGGCTCCGCCACCGCAGGGGCGAGAGAGGGAAAGATGCGCTGTCTAGCGGCAACCCTCGCCGCCACCGACGAAGGGCCAGGGTTCCCTTTCTCCATGGCGAGTGGGAGAAGGGGGAGCAGAAGTTAAAAAGAAAAGAAGGAGATGAAGGAGTGTGGGCTTCTGTGCCCCCCTCCCTGCCCTTTATAAAGGAGCAGGGTGGGAGCCCGGCCGCCCCGCTCGACGAATCAAGGCACGGGAGAGCGGGGAATCAGGGCCGACCCGCTGCCTCTGCTCACGCCGGCCCGGATTCCCCAGTCTCACCGTCCGCCACCCCGTGAGCATGGGAGCAGACGCCTCAAAGGCCGCGCACTGGCCCCGTCCAGTAAATGCACTACGCCCCCACGCCTACCTCCGTTTAGGTAGGAGGGCGTGGGCCGTCCCCTTCATCATGGCTTGATGCATGCTAGCGAGGCTCAGCCCCGCACGCGCCGCCCACGTCACCCACGATGCCGCGTTTGACGCGTGCCGTTGCGGGAGGACGCGGTGGACACGGAGTCCGATTTTGTGTGGACCCAGGCCACGCATGCCCGTGCACTGTTTTGGGCCTGGCCCAACAACGCTCGGCACCGTGTATGGCCCAGGCCCGGGGGCTACTGTCCGTGTACTAAAGTAGGGGGGTACCTTAGTACCCCGAACTTGTGCACGGGCAGTCGCAGCGACCCGCGGCAGGGCTTTCCGGGCGTCCACCAAGATCCTCCGCGAGTACTTTGATGCCACTCAAGAACAGAGTACTCAAGCTAAAGCCCCGGCAAGAGGAGCTTGCCGGGAAGGCCAACCAAGGCCCCGGCAAGAAGAGCTTACCGGGAAGAAAACAAAGGCCCCGGCAAGAGGAGCTTGCCAGGAAGGCCGACCAAGGCACCTCCAGAGGACTCGCCGCGGCGCCCCGCGCGTCCCGGCAAGGCCCGACGGCCGGCAAGCTTGCCGGCACGACAAGAGGAGGACCGCGGCAAGGCACTTGCCGCGGCAAGATTGCCAACCAAACTCCAGCACATCCGGCGACGTGTCATCACAAGGCCATCCCAAAGGCACGTGGCGAGGCACTACGCAGCCATGCGGGGCGAGGTGGCAAGCGGAGCCGACAGAGACGCCATCGTGGCAACCGGTGGCTCACTTGACGGTCGCTTCTCTTCACTGTTGGGGCGACCGGACGGGCATTAAATGCCCTTGTCCCCTGCCGCCAGATTTAGGTAGGGGACACTGTTGGTCAATATTACACCAACCTGCGTTTTTACCTTTCTACCCCCTCTTCTTACGCTGCCACCTGTTGGTGCCCCCTTTAGACTATAAAAGGGAGGCCCATGCGCACGTAGAAGGGGTTCGGTTCAGCTGGAGATAGAGGGTTCATTCGACATAGGGTTCGGTTGAACACACAAACACACACACACACACCACACCACCGTGCGCTCGCATTCGAGCAAGATCAAATAAAAACACAAAGCAGCAGTAGGAGTTTTATCTCTCCGGAGAGCTCCGAAGCTGGGTAAAAATCGCCCGTCGTCCTCCCCGGCGCGCGCCCGGACCTCGATCCGCTCTGCGCCCGGCCTCCGCCCCCTCGCCGAACCAGGAAGGGGCCCCCGTGCCCCATAGGTGACCGGGGCCGATCCAGAGCGCCTCGACAAGGAGGCCCAGAAGGTGTTTGGGATGGCTGCCGCCGCGTGCGACCTGGTGCGAAAGGAGGCCGCGGAAGCCGAGAATCAGTGGTGCACGGTGGAGGCTGAACTGAAGGCTCTTCAGGATCAACAGGCCTCCCAGGCCAGCCAGCTCCAGGAAGGCCTAGGAGGCTGCCATTGCCGATCGAGATGCTGAGCTGAAGAAGGCGGCCCTGGAGGAGGCTGCGGGGCACGACCGCCTGTCGAAGCTAAAGGAGGAGGCTGAGGCAGCCCAGGCGGCCCTTGCCGAGGCCAAGAAGGCGGCCACCATTTAGCGCAGCACCCTTGCCTCCCTTCACGCGAAGTTCCACAAGGCTCAGCGGTTGCTCTTCGGGGACGATCCTTTGAAGAAGGCGACAGTGACGGACCCAAGGGAAGGCCCTATGATACGTCTCCGTCGTATCTACTTTTCCAAACACTTTTTCCCTTGTTTTGGACCCTAACTTGTATGAGTTGAATGGAACTAACCTGGACTGACGCTGTTTTCAGCAGAATTGCCATGGTGTTGTTTTATGTGCAGAAAACAAAAGTTCTCGGAATGACCTGAAACTCCACGGAATATCTTAGAATAAATAATAAAAAATCCTCGCCAAAGATGAAGGCCAAGGGGCCCACACCCTGTTCACGAGGGTGGGGGCGCGCCCCTCCCCCCTGGGCGCGCCCCCCTACCTCGTGGGCCCCCTGGTGGCCCTCTGACGCCAACTCCAACTCCATATATTGGCTTTCGGGGAGAAAAAAATTAGAGAGAAAGTTTCATCACGTTTTACGATACAGAGCCGCTGCCAAGCCCTAACCTCTCTCGGGAGGGCTGATCTGGAGTCCGTTCGGGGCTCTGGAGAGGGGGATTCATCGCCATCGTCATCATCAACCATCCTCCATCACCAATTTCATGATGCTCACCGCCGTGCGTGAGTAATTTCATCGTAGGCTTGCTGGACGGTGATGGGTTGGATGAGATTTATCATGTAATTGAGTTAGTTTTGTTAGGGTTTGATCCCTAGTATCCATTATGTTCTGAGATTGATGTTGCTATGACTTTGCTATGCTTAATGCTTGTCACTAGGGCCCGAGTGCCATGATTTCAGATCTGAACCTATTATGTTTTCACGAATATATGTGTGTTCTTGATCCTATCTTGCAAGTCTATAGTCACCTACTATGTGTTATGATCCGGCAACCCCGAAGTGACAATAATCGGGACCACTCCCAGTGATGACCATAGTTTGAGGACTTCATGTATTCACTATGTGCTAATGCTTTGTTCCGGTTCTCTATTAAAAGGAGGCCTTAATATCCCTTAGTTTCCAATAGGACCCCGCTGCCACGGGAGGGTAGGACAAAAGATGTCATGCAAGTTCTTTTCCATAAGCACGTATGACTATATACGGAATACATGCCTACATTACATTGATGAACTCGAGCTAGTTCTGTGTCACCCTATGTTATGACTGTTACATGATGAACCACATCTGATATGATTATCCATCGCTAATCCGGTGCCTACGAGTTTTCCATATACTGGTTTACGATTATTTACTTGTCCGTTGCTACTGTTACAATCACTACAAAATTCCAAAAACATTACTTTTACTATCTTTACTTTTGTTACCGTTACCACCACTATCATATTACTTTGCTACTGAACACTTTGCTGCAGATACTAAGTTTCCAGGTGTGGTTGAATTGACAACTCAGCTGCTAATACTTGAGAATATTCTTTGGCTCCCCTTGTGTCGAATCAATAAATTTGGGTTGAATACTCTACCCTCGAAAACTGTTGCGATCCCCTATACGTGTGGGTTATCAAGACCTTTTTCTGGCGCCGTTGCCGGGGAGCATAGCTCTATTCTTTGAGTCACTTGGGATTTTTATCTGCCCGACACTATGAAGATCTTGAAAGATGATCGACCTACTATTTTGCCCTCAACTACGAGGGGAGGTAAGGAACTGCCGTCTAGCTCTGTACTAGATTCTCCTTCTGTTATGAGTAAGTTTGCGACACCTAAACCTACTACTACTATGGATTCTGATATGTCTCATGTTATTGATGATGCCACTTCTGCTATGCATGATACTTATGATGAAACTACTTCTATGCTTGATACTACTGTGCCACTCGGTGAATTTCTTGATGAGCAAATTGCTAGGTCTAGAGAAATAGAAATTATTGAACCTGAACACGATGATTTTAGTGATGATGAGCCTATGCCTGCTATTCCTGAGGGTTATCTTTTTAGTGCTGAATCTTTTGAAGCTGTTCTTGCTTGCCAGGATAGTCTTGAACGTAAGAGGTTGCTAATTAAGTGGAGTAAACAATGTTTTAGAGGTAGGATGAGACCCGACCCTGCTTTTGCTACTTCACCTATCTGTGTTCCTGATTATGATTATTATGATATTTCTGTCGATCCAGATATAATTACTTTGGTTGAATCTGATCCTTTTTATGGCTATGAATCTGAAATTGTTGTGGCACATCTTCGTCAGTTAGATGATATAGCTGCCCTGTTTACTAATAATCTGAGATCGCGCCACCTTTATTTACTTAAAAAATTTCCGTTCTCATTAAAGGGTGATGCTAAGAAATGGTTTAATTTTCTTGATCCTGGTTGTGTGCAAAGTCCCCAAGATATGATTTATTACTTCTCTGCTAAATATTTCCCTGCTCATAAGAAACAAGCTGCTTTGAGGGAAATATACAATTTTGTGCAAATTGAAGAAGAGAGTCTCCCACAAGCTTGGGGGAGGCTTCTCAAGTTACATAATGCTTTGCCTGATCATCCTCTTAAGAAACCTGAAATATTTGATATCTTTTATAATGGACTAATTGATGCTTCCAGAGATTACCTGGATAGTTGTGCTGGTTCTCTTTTCAGGGAAAGAACACCGGATGACGCTGAAATTTTAATGAGTAATATGTTGGCAAATGAAAATAATTGGGCACCTCCTAAGCCAGCTCCTGTGCCAACTCCTGAGCCAACTCCTGAGCCAATTATTGAGCCTATTCCTAAACCAACTCCGAGGAAGAGAGGTGTTCTATTTATTAGTCCCGAAGATATGCAAGAGGCAGAGAAATCTATGAAAGAAAAAGGTATTAAACCTGAAGATGTTAAGAATTTACCTCCTATTGAAGAAATACATGGTCTTAATTTACCGCCTGTTGAAGAAGTATATGATCTCAATTACTTATTTACTGAAGAACCTCCCGATATCCCAACACAGGTAGTAAAGGTAAATTCTCTCTATAGATATGATAAAGCTGAAGTTCCTCCTACTAAAATTGCTCATCAGTGCTTGGATGAGTTTGATGACTTTATGTTTAAGCAAGATGATTTTAATGCTTATTTTGGTAGACAATTAAAACAAAATACCTTTATGATTAAACGCTTGAGTGATTATATGGCTGATATTAGAGGTGAACTTAAACTTGTTAGCAAACATGCTTCTATGGTTACCACTCAAGTAGAACAAGTACATAAAGCTTAGAAAGAAGTGCTTGATGAAATGAATAGTAAGAAAAATGATTATGCTGTTAGAGTCGCTACTAGAACTGGTAGAATGACTCAGGAACCTTTGTATCCTGAAGGCCACCCTAAGAGAATCGAGCAAGATTCTCAGAGAAATAATATTGATATGCCTAGTTCTTCTAAGAGGAAGAAAAAGAAAAGTGATAGGTCTGTGCAAACTTCTAGTGAACCTATTGCTGAACCACCTGATAATCCAAATGATATCTCTATGTCTGATGCTGAAACACAATCAGCTGATGAACATGAACCTAGTGATAATGTTAATGATAATGTTCATGATGATGCTCAAACTAGTAATGATAATGATGTAGAAGTTGAACCTGCTGTTGATCTTGATAAGCCACAATCAAAGAATCAACGTTATGATAAAAGAGACATTGTTGCTAGGAAACATGGTAAAGAAAGAGAACCATGGGTTCAGAAACCCATGCCTTTTCCTCCAAAACCATCCAAGAAAAAGGATGATGAAGATTTTGAGCGCTTTGCTGAAATGATTAGACCCATCTTTTTGCGTATGCGATTAACTGATGTGCTCAAAACGAATCCTTATGCTAAGTATATGAAGGATATTATTACTAATAAAAGAAAGATACCTGAAGCTGAAATTTCCAACATGCTTCCTAATTATACTTTTAGGGGTGGAATAGCAAAGGAACTTGGAGATCCCGGAGTGCCTACTATACCATGCTCCATTAAAAGAAATTATGTTAAAACTGCTTTATGTGATCTTGGAGCCGGTGTCCGTGTTACGCCTCTCTCTTTATATCGTAGACTTGACTTGAATAAGTTGACACCCACTGAAATATCTTTGCAAATGGCTGATAAATCAACTGCTATACCTGTCGGTATTTGTGAGGATGTGCCTGTTGTGGTTGCAAATGTTACTATTTTAACGGACTTTGTTATTCTTGATATTCCTGAGGATGATTGTATGTCTATTATTCTTGGAAGACCTTTCCTTAATATTGCAGGGTCTGTTATTGATTGCAACAAAGGCAATGTCACTTTTCATGTTAATGGCAATGAGCACACGGTGCATCTTCCGAGGAAACAACCTCAAGTTTATAGTATCAACTCTATTGGAAAAGTTCCATCGATTATATTTGGAGGTTTTGAATTTCCTCTACCTACTGTCAAGAAAAAGTATGATATTCTTATTGTTGGGGATTTTCATATCCCCGTTGAGGTAACTTAGTGTTATTCGAAATTTCTCCGGTTTCGTGATTATTCGGAATGAGTTTGTTAACAAGACTTGATCAACCTTGTTAGTGGGTTCATTTTGATGATCACGAGATGGATGAAACTAGAAGCACAACCTTATGTACCCTCTTTATATTTTCTGTTATTTAGTTGAAATAAAGTAAAACAGTATTTTTTCTGTCTGTCTCCTGACTTATCCGTGCAATATAAAAGTATCCTGAAAATAAAAGTCCTCAGAATGCCATGCCAATTTAACATGATTTTTTCGGGAATATTTAAGAATTTACTGTGCAAAAATTACCACGGGGGGAGCTGCCACCTGGCCACGAGGGTGGAGGGCGCGCCCTACCCCCCTGCGCGTGCCCCACTGCCTCGTGGGCCCACGGTGGCCCTCCTCCACCTATTCCTGCACCCATCTTCTTCCTCTGTCTCACACAAACACGAAAAACCAAATCAAGCACGAGTTCCAGCCCCCGTTGCTGTGATTTTCGATCTCCTTGCTCAAAGCACCTCTCACAAAACTGCTTGGGGAGATTGTTCCTTGGTATGTGAGTCCTCCATTGGTCCAATTAGTTTTTGTTCTAGTGCTTTATTCATTGCAAATTTGTGCTGCATAGGTGACCATGTTCTTGAGCTTGCATGTCAAATTTATATGGTTCAAAGTAGTTTTAATGCTTGATATATTCCCTAGGCACTTGTGGGAGTTGTTGCTATCAATTTTATTTAAGTTGGTTCACTTTTATTTGAAGTTACTAAAAATTCAGATTGTTTCAGAAATAATGAAGAGACTTTTGAGGGGCTCGTCGAGCCGAAGCTCTAAGTAAAAACAAAAGGAAGAAGAGGAGAAGCCCAAATTTAATTTACCTCGCACTGCGGAGGTCCGCCCGTGTGAATGGCCCTCTGATGACTTCTTGAGGAGAGCTGGGATTCATGAAGACTTCTATGTATTGATTGAGAATGCTGGCCTCACTGACTTCCTCCACGACCAACGTCATCAGTATCTCTTACTCACAAATACTTTTGTGCAAAACTTCTACTTTTTCCCTAAGAAATCACCTCCAACAGTAGAGTTTCATTTATATGACATTGTTAAAGAGATGACATTAGCAGAATTCTGCGAGGTCTGCAGAATACCCTTTGACGGCACCTTAGATGAACCCCACCATAACGAAGTAGAAGTTTTTATTAACACTATCACGGTGGGAGAAACCAGGAAGGTTTCTGATGCAAGGATCACTAGCATACATTATCCTGTTTTATGCTACTTTGCCTTATTTGCTAGTCATTGTTTGATTGGACGCGGGAACTATGGGAACCTTAGTATTCCTGATATTATTATTTTGCTCCATGGTTTATACCGCAATAACTCTGTTAGTTTGGGTGGAATTGTTGCTAGACGGTTAAGTCTGAACCGTACTAAGGGCCCCATCTTTGGAGGCATTTATGCTTCGCGCCTAGATGAACATTTTGAAATACCTATTAGGCATGCGGAGAAAGAAGAAACAGCGCTGCCCCGTGCTTATTTAGATTACAAGGGTATGATAGCGCATGATTTTCTTGTTAAAAGTCGCGATAGGGAGCTCAAATATAAATTATACTTTTATGAACATCACCCTAAGGGTATGATAGCGCATGATTTTCTTGTTAAAAGTCGCGATAGGGAGCTCAAATATAAATTATACTTTTATGAACATCACCCTGAGACTATTACTTTGCCTGCTCCTTATTTGTTTAACTTGTTTGCAGAACCTCACATCGTTCCGTGGTCGGCTGTTCAAGCCTATCGGAACCCTGCACCAGCTCCGGAGCTGGAGCCACAGGATGAGCCTCCACGACTATCTGTTTATTCTTGGGATCCAGAGGAGGCCGCCAGCCAGTGGCAGCCGGAGTCTTCTTCATCACAGTACGACCCCAGCTTCACCTACGGATATCCGCCAGGCCATCCCTGGCAATAGACCAACTTAGGCCAAAAGCCTAAACTTGGGGGAGTACGTATTTCTCACCGACATTACATTCATGTTCACACACACTCATTGCTAGATGTCGGTGTTCATACTCTTTCACTGTAATATCCATTCTAATTTATTTTCTTTTTCCTACTTTCTTCTTGTGTGTTTGATAAACCTTAAGAAAAAACCAAAAAAAAAATTAATTAGTTAGTTTACTTTTCATGCTTGTAGTAGAATTAAAAAGAAAATCCAAAAATATTTCCCGTTCTTCTTTTACTTGTTGGGAGCTTTCCCGTGTAAATAGTTTTTATTTCTTATCCTTTCTTTGGGGGTTGAGAAGACTATGTTGAAAATGCTTAGTGGGTCTCATATGCATGATCGTTTATTTAACTTAGAGCCCATATTACTTGTCTTCTCTCTTGAGTTGAATGCTTGCAGATTCCAGCTTAGTCCAATGCACGTGCACTCTTATTATTATACACACCGTTTGGTCATGCAAGTGAAAGGCAATAATGATGATATATGATGGACTTATTTAGAAGAGAAAACCTGGTACGAACTCGATCTCTTTTGTTTTTGTAAATATGATGATTCATCGTTCCTGGTTCAGCTATTATGAAGTAAACATATTTGCAATGACATTTAGAGATTATAGTTGCTTGTGCCATGCTTGATTAGCTATGAGTTATAATGGTTTACCTTGCGTGCCAACATGCTATTAGAATGATTATGATGTGGTATGATGGGATGGTATCCTCCTTTAAATGCATTGAGTGACTCGACTTGGCACATGTTCACGCATGTAGTTGAATCCAATCAACATAGCCTTCATGATATTTATGTTCATGGTGGATTATATCCTACTCATGCTTTTACTCGGTGTGAATTAATTTTAATGCATGTTTGCGAATGTTGTCGCTCTCTCAGTTGGTCGCTTCCCAGTATTTTGCTAGCCTTCACCTGTACTAAGCGGGAATACTGCTTGTGCATCCAAACTCCTTAAACCCCAAAGTTGTTCCATATGAGTCCACCATACCTTCCTATATGCGGTATTTACCTGCCGTTCCAAGTAAATTTGTATGTGCCAAACTCTAAACCTTCAAATAAACATTCTATTTTGCATGCTCGAATAGCTCATGTGTCAACTAGAGCTGCCCTTATCTTCCGTGTTAGGTGGGTTATTCTCAAGAGGAGTGGACTCCGCTCCTCATTCATGAGAAAATGGCTAGTATCCGGGATGCCCAGTCCCATGCTTTATGCAAACTAAATCAAAATAACTACAAACAAAACTCCCCTTGGGACCCGTTGAATGTTGGAGGCACTCATTTTCAAGCAAGCCATGGATTGATGCTTGTGGAGTAAGGGGAGTATAAACTTTACCATTCTTTTTGGGAACCGCCTATAATCTGTTTAGCATGGAAGATATCGTTGTCTTTTAGTTGTTATGTTGACAATGAATGTATGCCGCTCAAAATATAATTTATCTCTATTTCAAAACCGAGCTCTGGCACCTCTACAAATCCCTGCTTCCCTCTGCGAAGGGCCTATCTATTTACTTTTATGTTGAGTCATCACCCTTCTCATTAATAAGCACCTGCTGGAGAGCACACTGTCGTTTGCATTCATTATTATTCGTTTATATTGGGTATGACTTGACTGGATCTCTTTTACCATGAATTACAATGTTTAGTCAGTCCTTGATCTTTAAAGGTTCTCTGCATTTATGTTTTGCGGTCTCAGAAAGGTCTAGCGAGATACCATTTTGTTATATCATGTTATGATTATTTTGAGAAAGTGTTGTCATCTGAGTTTTATTATTATGGCACGCTAGCTGATTATGCTATTGATATGAGTAATTGTGAGACCTATGTGTCATTGTGAGTGGTTAGTTCGTAATAATTGCTGAGACTTGAATGCTGGCTTTTCATGTTTACAACAACAAGAGCAAACAGAGTTTGTAAAAGTTTTTCTTTTTCTCTTTCAGTTTGTCAACTGAATTGCTTGAGGACAAGCAAGGGTTTAAGCTTGGGGGAGTTGATACGTCTCCGTCATATCTACTTTTCCAAACACTTTTGCCCTTGTTTTGGACTCTAACTTGTATGATTTGAATGGAACTAACCTGGACTGACGCTGTTTTCAGGAGAATTGCCATGGTGTTGTTTTATGTGCAGAAAACAAAAATTCTCGGAATGTGCTGAAACTCCACGGAACACCTTAGAAAAAATAAAGAAAAATCCACACAAAAGATGAAGACTAGGGGGCCCACACCCTGCTCACGAGGGTGGGGGGCGCGCCCCTCCCCCTGGGCGTGCCCCCTACCTCGTGGGCCCTTTGGTGGCCCTCCGACGCGACCTCCAACTCCATATATTGGCTTTCGGGGAGAAAAAATCAGAGAGAAAGTTTCATCGCGTTTTACGATACGGAGCCGCCGCCAAGCCCTAATCTCTCTCGGAAGGGCTGATCTGGAGTCCGTTTGGGGCTCTGAAGAGGGGGATTCGTCGCCGTCATCATCATCAACCATCCTCCATCACCAATTTCATGATGCTCACTGCCGTGCGTGAGTAATTGCATCGTAGGCTTGCTGGACGGTGATTGGTTGGATGAGATTTATCATGTAACCGATTTAGTTTTGTTAGGGTATGATCAATAGTATCCATTATGTTCTGAGATTGATGTTGCTATGACTTTGCTATGCTTAATGCTTGTCACTAGTGCCCGAGTGCCATGATTTCAGATCTGAACCTATTATGTTTTCATGAATATATGTGAGTTTTAGATCCTATCTTGCAAGTCTATAGTCACCTACTATGTGTTATGATCCGGCAACCCCGAAGTGACAATAATCGGGACCACTCCCGGTGATGACCGTAGTTTGAGGAGTTCATGTATTCAATATGTGCTAATGCTTTGTTCTGGTTCTCTATTAAAAGGAGGCCTTAATATCCCTTAGTTTCCAATAGGACCCCGCTGCCACGGGAGAGTAGGACAAAAGATGTCATGCAAGTTCTTTTCCATAAGCACGTATGACTATATACGGAATACATGCCTACATTACATTGATGAACTGGAGCTAGTTCTGTGTCACCCTATGTTATGACTGTGACATGATGAACCACATCCGGCTTAATTATCCATCGCTAATCCGGTGCTTACGAGTTTTCCATATACTGGTTCTCGCTTATTTACTTTTCCGTTGCTATTGTTACAATCACTACAAAATACCAAAAACATTACTTTTGCTATCTTTACTTTTGTTACCGTTACCACCACTATCATATTACTTTGCTACTAAACAATTTGCTGTAGATACTAAGTTTCTAGGTGTGGTTGAATTGACAACTCAGCTGCTAATACTTGAGAATATTCTTTGGCTCCCCTTGTGTCGAATCAACAAATTTGGGATGAATACTCTACCCTCAAAAACTGTTGTGATCCCCTATACTTGTGGGTTATCAAGACCTTTTTCAGAAATTCTTCTTGCTACGTCTCGAGCTTTCGTTGGTTTTCCCCGAAGAGGAGAGGATGATGCAGCACAGTAGCGTAAGTATTTCCCTTAGTTTTTGAGAACCAAGGTATCAATCCAGTAGGAGGTCACGCGCAAGTCCCTCGATCCTGCACAACACGATAGCAACTCGCAACCAACGCTTAGGGGTTGTCAATCCCTTCACGGTCACTTACGAGAGTGAGATCTGATAGAGATAATATTTTTGGTATTTTTGATAGATAGATGCAAAGTGAAAAGTAAAGGCAAAGTAAAACAAAGCAAGTAAATAAAGTGATATAGATTGATATGATGAGAATAGACCCGGGAGCCATAGGTTTCACTAGTGGCTTCTCTCAAGAGCATAAGTATTCTACGGTGGGTGAACAAATTACTGTTGAGCAATTGACAGAATTGAGCATAGTTATGAGTATATCTAGGCAATGATCATGTATATAGGCATCACGTCCGTGACAAGTAGATCGAAATGATTCTGCATCTACTACTATTACTCCACTCATCGACCGCTATCCAGCATGCATCTAGTGTATTAAGTTAAAAACAGCGTAATGCTTCAAGCAAGATGACATGATGTAGAGGGATAAATTCACGCAATATGATAAAAACCCCATCCTGTTATCCTCGATGGCAACAATACAATACGTGCCTTGCAACTCTTTATGTCACTGAGTAAGGACACCGCAAGATTGAACCCAAAGCCATGCACTTCTCCCATTGCAAGAACAACCAATCTAGTTGGCCAAATCAAACGGATAATTCGAAGAGACTTGCAAAGATAACTCAATCATTCATAAAAGAATTCAGAGAAGATTCAAATATTTTCCATAGATAAGTTGGATCATAAACCCACAATTCATCTGTCTCAACAAACACACCGCAAAAAGAAGATTACATCGAATAGATCTCCACGAGAGAGGGGGAGAACATTGTATTGAGATCCAAAAAGAGAGAAGAAACCATCTAGCTACTAGCTATGGACCCGAAGGTCTGAAGTAAACTACTCACACTTCATCGGAGGGACTATGGTGATGATGTAGAAGCCCTCCGTGATGGATGCCCCCTCCGGCAGAGCTCCAGAACAGGCCCCAAGATGGGATCTCGTGGATACAAAAGGTTGCGACGGTGGAATTAGGTTTTTGGCTCCTTCTCTGGTCTATTGGGGATACGTAGGTATATATAGGAGGAAGGAGTACGTCGGTGGAGCTCCGAGAGGCCCACGAGGTAGGGGTGCGCGCCCAGGGGGGCGCGCCCTCCACCCTCGTGACCTCCTCGGAAGCTTCTTGGAGTAGGGTCCAAGTCTCCTGGATCACGTTCGGTGAGAGGATCACGTTCCCGAAGGTTTCATTCCGTTTGGACTCCGTTCGATATTTCGTTTCTTCGAAACACTGAAATAGGCAAAAAACAACAATTCTGGGCTGGGTCTCCGGTTAATAGGTTAGTCCCAAAAATAATATAAAAGTGGAAAATAAAGCCCAATATAGTCCAAAATAGTAGATAAAGTAGCATGGAGCAATCAAAAATTATAGATACGTTGGAGACGTATCAAGCATCCCCAAGCTTAATTTGTACTCGTCCTCGAGTAGGTAAATGATAAAAAAGAATTTTTGATGTGGAGTGATACTTTGGCGTAATTTCAATGTAAATCTTCTTAATCATGGTATGAATATTCAGATCCGAAAGATTCAAGATAAAAGTTCATATTGACATAAAAATAATAATACTTCAAGCATACTAATAAAAGCAATCACGTCTTCTCAAAATAACATGGCGAAAGAAAGTTCATCCCTACAAAATCATATAGTTAGGCTATGCTTCATTTTCGTCACACAAAGATGTTCCCAACTTCTATACCCCCGATGACAAGCCAAGGAATTGTTTCATACTCAAATAATCTCAAAATTTTTCAACCTTCACGCAATACATGAGCGTGAGCCATGGATATAGCACTATGGGTGGAATAGAATATGATGATGGAGATTGTGTGGAGAAGACAAAAAAAGGAGAAATTCTCACATTGACGAGGCAAATCAATGGGCTATGGAGATGCCCATCAATTGATGTCAACATGAGGAGTAGGGATTGCCATGCAACGGATGCACTAGAGCTATGAATGCTCAACAAAAGAAAACTAGTGGGTGTGCATCCAACTTGCTTGCTCATGAAGACCTAGGGCATTTGAGGAAGCCCATCGTAGGAATATACAAGCCAAGTTCTATAATGAAAAATTCCCACTAGTATGAACAAGATAATATATGAGACTCACTATATGAAAAACATGGTGCTACTTTGAAGCACAAATATATCAGACTCACTACATGAAGAACAAGGTGCTACTTTGAAGCACAAGTGTGGTAAAAGGATAGTAACATTGTCCCTTCTCTCCTTTTCTCTCATTTTTTTGTATTATTTGGGCCTTTTCTCTTTTTTTATGGTCTCTTTTTTTATTTGGGCTTCCTTGGCCTCTTTTTTTTCTGTCCTGAGTCTCATCCTGACTTGTGGGGGAATCACAATCTCCATCATCCTTTCCTCACTTGGGACAATGCTCTAATAATGATGATCATCACACTTTTATTTTTCTTACAACTCAACAATTACAACTCGAAACTAGAACAAGATATGACTCTATATGAATGCCTCCGGTGGTGTACCGGGATGGTGCAATGAATCAAGAGTGACATGTATGAAAAATTAATGCATGGTGGCTTTGCCACAAATACGATGTCAACTACAAGATGATGCAATGGCAATATGACAAAAGTAAAGTATGTCATGATGAACGGAACGGTGGAAAGTTGCATGGCAATATATCTCGGAATAGCTATGGAAATGCCATAATAGGTAGGTTTGGTGGCTGTTTTGAGGAAGATATAAGGAGGTTTATGTGTGAAAGAGTGTATCATATCACGGGGTTTGGATGCACCGGCGAAGTTTGCACCAACTCTCAATGTGAGAAAGGGCAATGCACGGTACCGAAGAGGCTAGCAAATGCGGAAATGTAAAAGTGCGTATAATCCATGGAGTCAACATTAGTCAAAAGAACTCATATACTTATTGCAAAAATTTAGAAGCCATCAAAAATCAAGTACTACGCACAATGCTCCTAGGGGGATAGATTGGTAGGAAAAGACCATCGCTCGTCCCCGACCGCCACTCATAAGGATGCACAAGCCAGGTACACTTCATGCTTCAAATTTGTTACACAACTTTACCCATACGTGCATGCTACAGGACTTGCAAACTTCAATGCAAGTATTTCTCAAATTCACAACTACTCAACTAGCACGACTTTGATATTATTACCTCCATATCTCAAAACAATTATTAAGCATTAAATTTATCTTAGTATTCAATTCACTCAAAAGAAAGTTTCACATATCTTGAACTCTAAGTATATTAACATTAAGCAAATTACCATGCTATTAATGACTCTCAAAATAATCTAAGTGAAGCATGAGAGATCAAGTTTCTTTAAAACAAATCCACCACCGTGCTCTAAAAGATCTAAGTGAAGCACTAGAGCAAAAACTATCAAGCTCAAAAGATATAAGTGAAGCACATAGAGTATTCTAACAAATTCCAAATCATGTATGGCTCTCTCAAAAGGTGTGTATGGCAAGGATGATTGTGGTAAACTAAAAAGCAAAGAGACAAATAAAACAAGATGCTGCAAGCAAAACACACATCATGGTGGTGAATAAAAATATAGCTCCAAGTAAATTACCGATGGAAGTGGACGAAAGAGGGGATGCCTTCCGGGGCATCCCCAATATTTGAATTTTTGGTGTCCTTGGATTATCTTGGGGGTGCCATGGGCATCCCCAAGCTTAGGATCTTGCCACTCCTTGTTCCATAATCCATCAAAAGAATTCACCCAAAACTTGAAAACTTCACAACACAAAACTCAAAAGAAATCTCATGAGCTCCGTTAGAGAAATAAAACAAAAGACTACTTCAAGGTACTGTAATGAACTCATTATTTATTTATATTGGTGTTAAACCTACTGTATTCCAACTTCTCTATGGTTTATAAACTAATTTAGTAGCCATAGATTCATCAAAATAAGCAAACAACACACGAAAAACAGAATTTGTCAAAAACAGAACAGTCTGTATTAATCTGTAACTAACGCAAACTTCTGGAACTCTAAAAAATTCTACCAAAATGGGAAGTCCTGGAAATTTTGTTTGTTGATCAGCAGCAAAAAGAATCAACGCAAAAGCACTCTCCAATAAAAAATGGCATCTAATCTCGTGAGCGCTAAAGTTTCTGTTTTTCAGCAGAATCAAATCAACTATCATCGTAGGTTATCCTATTGGTCCTACTTGGCACAAACACTAATTAAAACATAAAACCACATCCAAACAGAAGGTAGATGGATTATTTATTCCTAAACATAAGCAAAAACAAAAAACACAAAATAAAATTGGGTTTCCTCCCAACAAGCGCTATCGTTTAATGCCCCTAGCTAGGCATTGAGATTATGATGATGCTCACATGAAAGATAGGAATTTAAGCACAAAGAGAGCATCATAAAACATGTGACAAACACACTTAAGTCTAGCATACTTCCTATGCATAGTCATCTTGTAAGCGAACAAATTATCAAGGCAAGCAAAAACTAGCATATGCAAGGAAGAACAAAGAGATGATAGCAATCTCAACATGAAGAGAGGTAATTTAGTAACATGAAAACTTCTACAACCATATTTTCCTCTCTCATAATAATTACATGTAGGATCATAAACAAATTCAACAATATAGCTATCACAAAACATATTCTTAACACTATCCACATGTATGCAAAGTTGACACTCTTCCAAAATAGTGGGATTAACATTAACTAAAGTCATGACCTCTCCAAACCCACTTTTATCAAAAACTTCATAAGATTGAACACTATCCAAATATGTGGGATCTAAAGTTGACACTCTTCCAAACCCACCTTCAGTATTATTGCAAACACTATTATCAATCTCATATTCATCATGGGGATTAAATAAATTTTCAAGATCATAAGAAGAATCACCCCAATCATGATCATTGCAATGAGTAGAGGACATAGAAAAACTAGCATCCCCAAGCTTAGGGTTTTGCATCTTATTAGCACAATTGACAAAAAAATATTTTATAATAAAATCATTCCAATCATGCTTTTTATTTAAAGATCTATCATGAAGCACTTCATCACAATTTTTAGATCTACGGGTTTTAGGAAAAAGCTTATAAAGATAATCTAGTGCATCCAAATCACTAGGAATTGGTTCATCATAATTGGATCTCTTAAAAAGATCGGCAAGCAGATCAGGATCCATAGACTTTTAGCAAGCAAAGATGCAAGCAACAAGATGGTACATGGAGACACAAGCAAACAAGAACGCAAGCAAAAGAGAGAGGAGATTGGGAAAGAGAGGGCGAATAAAACGGCAAGGGTGAAGTGGGGGAGAGGAAAACGAGAGGCAAATGGCAAATAATGTAATGCGAGAGATAGGGATTGTGATGGGTACTTGGTATGTTGACTTTTGCGTAAGCCTCCCCGGCAACGGCGCCAGAAATTCTTCTTGCTACGTCTCGAGCTTTCTTTGGTTTTCCCCGAAGAGGAGAGGATGATGCAGCACAGTAGCGTAAGTATTTCCCTCAGTTTTTGAGAACCAAGGTATCAATCCAGTAGGAGGTCACGCGCAAGTCCCTCGTACCTGCACAACACGATAGCAACTCGCAACCAACGCTTAGGGGTTGTCAATCCCTTCACGGTCACTTACGAGAGTGAGATCTGATAGAGATAATATTTTTGGTATTTTTGATAGATAGATGCAAAGTGAAAATTAAAGGCAAAGTAAAACAAAGCAAGTAAATAAAGTGATATAGATTGATATGATGAGAATAGACCCGGGGGCCATAGGTTTCACTAGGGGCTTCTCTCAAGAGCATAAGTATTCTACGGTGGGTGAACAAATTACTGTTGAGCAATTGATAGAATTGAGCATAGTTATGAGTATATCTAGGCAATGATCATGTATATAGGCATCACATCCGTGACAAGTAGATCGAAACGATTCTGCATCTACTACTATTACTCCACTCGTCGACCGCTATCCGGCATGCATCTAGAGTATTAAGTTAAAATTAGAGTAACGCTTTAAGCAAGATGACATGATGTAGAGGGATAAATTCATGCAATATGATAAAAACCCCATCTTGTTATCCTCGATGGCAACAATACAATACATGCCTTGCAACTCTTTCTGTCACTGAGTAAGGACACCGCAAGATTGAACTCAAAGACATGCACTTCTCCCATTGCAAGAACTACCAATCTAGTTGGCCAAACCAAACGGATAATTCGAAGAGACTTGCAAAGATAACTCAATCACACATAGAAGAATTCAGAGAAGATTCAAATATTTTCCATAGATAAGTTGGATCATAAACCCACAATTCATCGGTCTCAACAAACACACCGCAAAAAGAAGATTACATCGAATAGATCTCCACGAGAGAGGGGGGAGAACATTGTATTGAGATCCAAAAAGAGAGAAGAAGCCATCTAGCTACTAGCTATGGACCCAAAGGTCTGAAGTAAACTACTCACACTTCATCGGAGGGGCTATGGTGATGATGTAGAAGCCCTCCATGATGGATGCCCCCTCCGGCGAAGCTCCAAAACAGGCCCCAAGATGGGATCTCGTGGATACAAAAGGTTGCGACGGTGGAATTAGGTTTTTGGATCCTTCTCTGGTCTATTGGGATACGTAGGTATATATATATGAGGAAAGAGTACGTCGGTGGAGCTCCGAGAGGCCCACGAGGTAGGGGGCGCGCCCAAGGGGGCGCGCCCTCCACCATCGTGACCTCCTCGGAAGCTTCTTCGAGTAGGGTCCAATTCTCCTGGACCACGTTCGGTGAGAAGATCACGTTCCCGAAGGTTTCATTCCGTTTGGACTCCGTTTGATATTCCGTTTCTTCGAAACACTGAAATAGGCAAAAAAAACAGCAATTCTGGGTTGGGTCTCCGGTTAATAGGTTAGTCCCAAAAATAATATAAAAGTGGAAAATAAAGCCCAATATAGTCCAAAACAGTAGATAAAGTAGCATGGAGCAATCGAAAATTATAGATACATTGGAGACGTATCACCCTGCCGCATTGCTCCCTGAGGTCGTGGCAGCGCTCGAGGATGCTGTCGATGGGTTTGGCTCTTTGGTGGAAGGTGAGGCTCGCTTGCTTTCTTCCTCAGCCCTTATGTGTTTCTTCAGCAATCTCTATCTCCGAGATGCCGGCTTTGACTTCTCCTCCTTCCTCGTTCCCGTGGACTCCAACTCCCATGACGCTGCTGCTGCCGCCGTGAAGGGCTCCGTGGACGCCCTGCTGAGCAAGTTCCATGTCGTTGGCCCTCCGCCCGGGGCCGAGGGGACGGGCAACGTGCCTGGCGATGGGGCTCCGCTGGCGGGTGATGCGGCACCCAGGGCTGAAGATGTGTCTTGGTGACGCTACTCCTTTCTGTTCGTCATGTATCATGTATCATGCCTCGCAGAGGCATTTAAAACTGTTTGCTTGGAACAATATGTTTTGTAATAATTAGATTTTGGTCCTTCGAATTTTTCCATTTGCTTTGTTGTTCTGCGTTTGCAGAGCCTAGCCCCGCGGATACCTTAGCCGCCATTTGGTCGTTCGGATCGCCAGGACGAGCCCAAGGGGAGAGGGGCTACGTGACCAGTTAGGCTCCTGAGACGTGATGCTCAGGAGTCCTCCTTGAAATGCAAACATCTTAGGAAAAAGTGCGAAGGCAAGCCTTGGTGTTCTGCGTCAGCAGGGCCCAGCCCCGTGCATGCCTCAGCTGCCGTTGGGTCATCCGGATCACCAGGATGAGACCAAGGGGTGAGCGGCTACGTGGCCAGTTAGGCTCCTGAGGCGCGATGCTCAGGAGTCCCCCTTGACGTACGAACGGCTTGAAAAGGGTGAAAGTTAGGCCTTGGCGTTCTGCGTCGGCAGGGGCTGGCCCCGCGCATACCTCAGCCGCCGTTGGGTCGTCCGGATCACCAGGACCAGCCCAAGGGGTGAGAGGCTACGTGACCAGTTAGGCTCCTGAGACGCGATGCTCAAGAGTCCTCCTTGACGTACGAACCGACCATCATACCTTTCCTCGCCGAGCTCTCGCTCAGGAGGGGCGCGCGAAGACCAGTCCCATGGGGCCTGGCGAGGTGGTGTACGCCAGGCGTGACCTGAGCGTAGCCCCCGTGCCCAGCCCCCTCGCGCTATCCTCCCAAGGGAGAGCAGCGCGGTGAGGCTGGTCACTGAGCCCAGAAGCTCCCTGAGGTTAATGCAGCCGCGAGGCCACCCCCAGTTGTTTATCACCAGCGCGGAGCATAGCGCTTCCACTCTTGCACGGGCATAGCCGCTCCTCAGCAGTGTCGACGGCCAGCGCGGAGCATGGTGCTTCCACTGGTGCATGGGAGAGGGCTCCCTTTGAGGAGGACCCCTGGGGCGTGTACAGCCCCGCCCTGACACGTGGCTTGCACGGCAGGGCTGGAGGAGGTGTATATGGGCACCCGTGAGCCAGCGCAGGACTCATGAGGCCCTACCTCAAGGCGGGTTGCACCTGTTCTTGATTGGGAATACTTGTATTAGTCCTGCGAGATGGTTAGGCAGCGTGCGCCGAATGAGTCTCCTGAGGCTATTTCATGAGAAGGCCAGACACCAACGACCCCGGGAGGTGACGTGAATGGGGCCGGCCCGCCTGACAGAGCTCAGCCGTTGGGTTTATCGACGCTGCAGGGACGGACCGGAGCACAAACGTTGTGCCCAGTCTTTTCATGCAAAGATCCTGAAGAAAAACAACCGGCGCACGGTTCCTGTGGCCGCGGGGGCACCAGGTCGTGCGCCCTCACTTATCCACCCGCAATTAGCTCATGCGAGAACAAGGCACCAAGGGCCATGGAGGTGACGTACACGGGGACTGGCCCGCGAGCCAGAGCTCAGCCTCTTGGGTTTAGCGACGCTGCAGGGACGGACCCGAGAACAGACGCCGTGCCAGTCCTTAATCATGAGGCGGTCACGGGAGGGCTCGCAAGGGTGCGTGAAGTTCTTGGCGACGAAGCGCCGGTCAGGCAATTGATTATTTAAAGGTAGCTTGCGAAGGAAGGCAAACTAGCTATGATAGATGCAAAACGGATACATGCTGCAGGGACGGACCCATACGGCTTGGGGAATGATGCACGAGGGGCGCCCCCAAACTAAGCGAACTGGAGAGATGTCACCTGGTACCGTTGCTGAAGAGGTGTCGGGGTAGCCAAAAACGTGCGCTGCTGGAGTCGTTCCTCACAAGCCGCCCTGGCCCCGAGCCTCGGGAGGCCTAGAGGGACCGGGAGGCTCCTGGGGTGCTCCTCCATCTCCACCAGGATCGCCTGATGTCTGGCCTTGCGAGCCGCCAGGGCATCCCTTATGCAGTGATGGAACACCACAGCTACGCCCGACAAGCCGAAGGGCATGCAGACATAGTTGTGGGGTCGACCCTCGCATTGGTGACACGAGATGGCCACAACTGCTGCTGCTACATCTTGAGATTGCGTTAGTTTTCCTTGAAGAGGAAAGGGTGATGCAACAATAGTAGCGTAAGTATTTCCCTCAGTTTTTGAGAATCAAGGTATCAATCCAGTAGGAGGCTCCTCAAAAGTCCCACGCACCTACACAAACAAACAAAGAACTCGCAACCAACGCAATAAAGGGGTTGTCAATCCCTTCACGGCCACTTGCGAAAGTGAGATGTAATAGAGATAATATGATAAGATAAATATATTTTTGGTATTTTGTAATATAGATGCAAAAAGTAAAGATGCAAATAAAAGTAAATTGGAAGCAAATATGATAAGAGATAGACCCGGGGGCAATAGGTTTCACTAGTGGCTTCTCTCAAGATAGCATAAGTATTACGGTGGGTGAACAAATTACTGTCGAGCAATTGATAGAAAAGCGAATAATTATGAGATTATCTAGGCATGATCATGTATATAGGCATCACGTCCGTGACAAGTAGACCGACTCCTGCCTGCATCTACTACTATTACTCCACACATCGACCGAATCCTGCCTGCATCTAGGTATTAAGTTCATAATAATAGAGTAACACATTAAGCAAGATGACATGATGTAGAGGGATAAACTCAAGCAATATGATATAAACCCCATCTTTTTATCCTCGATGGCAACAATACAATACGTGCCTTGCTGCCCCTGCTGTCACTGGGAAAGGACACCGCATGATTGAACCCAAAGCTAAGCACTTCTCCCATGGCAAGAAAGATCAATCTAGTAGGCCACACGAAACTGATAATTCGAGGAGACTTGCAAACATAACTCAATCATACATAAAAGAATTCAGAGAAGATTCAAATATTATTCATAGATAAACTTGATCATAAACCCACAATTCATCGGATCTCGACAAACACGCCGCAAAAAGAGTTTACATCGAATAGATCTCCACAAGAGAGGGGGAGAACATTGTATTGAGATCCAAAAAGAGAGAAGAAGCCATCTAGCTAATAACTATGGACCCGTAGGTCTGTGGTAAACTACTCACAACTCATCGGAGGGGCAAGGATGTTGATGTATAAGCCCTCCATGGTCGATTCCCCCTCCGGCAGAGTGCCGGCGAAGGCTCCAAGATGAGATCTTGCGGATACAAAAGGTTATGGCGGTGGAAATTGTGTTTCGTTGGCTCCCCGGATGTTTTCGGAGTACGTAGGCTTATATAGGAGGAAGAAGTACGTCGGTGGACGCACGAGGGGCCCACGAGACAGGGGGCGCGTCCTATAGGGGGGGTGGCGCCCTCCTATCTCGTGGAGGCCTCGGCTGCTTCTTGACTTGCACTCCAAGTCCTCTGGATCACGTTCGTTCCAAAAATCACACTCCCCAAGGTTTCATTCCGTTTGGACTCCGTTTGATATTCCTTTTCTTCGAAATACTGAAATAGGCAAAAGAACAGCAATACGGGCTGGGCCTCCGGTTAGTAGGTTAGTCCCAAAAATGATATAAATGTATAAAATAAAGCCCATAAACATCCAAAAGGGGTAATATAATAGCATGGAACAATCAAAAATTATAGATACGTTGGAGACGTATCAAGCATCCCCAAGCTTAATTCCTGCTCGTCCTCGAGTAGGTAAATGATAGAAAGAGAATTTTTTATGTGGAATGCTACCTAGCATAATTCTTAATGTAATTTTCATTATTGTGGCATGAATGTTCAGATCCAAATGATTCAAAATAAAAGTTCATATTGATAAAAGAAATAGTAACACTTCAAGCATACTAATCAAAGTAATCATGTATTCTCAAAATAACATGGCAAAAAAGGTTCATCCCTAACAAATCATATAGTTTGGCTATGCTTCATTTTCGTCACACAAAGATGTTCCCAACTTCTATACCCCCGATGACAAGCCAAGCAATTGTTTCATACTTAAATAATCTCAAACTTTTTCAACCATCACACAATACATGAGTGTGAGCCATGGATATAGCACTATGGGTGGAATAGAATATGATGATGGGGATTGTGTGGATAAGACAAAAAAGGAGAAAGTCTCACATGGACGAGGATAATCAACGGGCTATGGAGATGCCCATCAATTGATGTCAACATGAGGAGTAGGGATTGCCATGCAACGGATACACTAGGGCTATAAATGAATGCTCAACAAAAGAAAACTAGTGGGTGAGCATCCAACTTGCTTGCTCACGAAGACCTAGGGCATTTGAGGAAGCCCATCGTAGGAATATACAAGCCAAGTTCTATAATGAAAAATTCCCACTAGTATGAAAAAGACAACTTATGAGACTCACTGTATGAAAAACATGGTGCTACCTTGAAGCACAATATATGAGACTCACTACATGAAGAACAAGGTGCTACTTTGAAGCACAAGTGTGGAAAAGGAGATAGTAACATTGCCCTTTTTAATTTTTAATTTTTAATTTTTGTTTTTTAATTTTCTTTTTTCCTTCCTTTTTTTTGGGCCTTTCTTTTTTCTTTTCTTTTTGGGCAATGATCTAATAATGATGATCATCACACTTCTATTGATTACAACATATGAATTACAACTCGAAACTAGAATAAGATATGACTCTATATGAATGCCTCCGGCGGTGTACCGGGATGGTGCGATGAATCAAGAGTGACATCTATGAAAAATAATGCATGGTGGCCTTGCCACAAATACGATGTCAACTACATGATCATGCAATGGCAATATGACAAAAGTAAAATATGTCATGATGATGATAAACGGAACGGTGGAAAGTTGCATGGCAATATATCTCGGAATGGCTATGGAAATGCCATAATAGGTAGGTATGGTGGCTGTTTTGAGGAAGATATAAGGAGGTTTATGTGTGATAGACCGTATCGTATCGCGGGGTTTGGATGCACCGGCGAAGTTTGCACCAACTCTCTAGGTGAGAAAGGGCAATGCATGGTACCGAAGAGGCTAGCAATGGTGGAAAGGTAAAAGTGCGTATAATCCATGGACTCAACATTAGTCAAAAGAACTCATATACTTAGTGCAAAAATTTAGAAGTCATCAAAAATCAAGCACTACGCGCATGCTCCTAGGGGGATAGATTGGTAGGAAAAGACCATCGCTCGCCCCCGACCGCCACTCATAAGGATGCACAGGCCAGGTACACTTCATGTTTCAAATTTGTTACACAACTTTAACCATACGTGCATGCTACGGGACTTGCTAACTTCAACACAAGCATTCTTTAAATTCATGATCACCCAACTAGCATGACTTTAATATCACTATCTCCATATCTCAAAACAATTATGAAGTATCAAATTGATCATAGCATCCAATTCACTTCCTATGATAGTTTTTATTATACCCAACTTGGATGCCTACCATTCTAGGACCAATTTTATAACCATAGCAAATACCATGATGTTCTAAAAGACTCTAAAAAAGATATAAGTGAAGCATGAGAGACTAGCAATTTCTACAAAAATAAGTCACCGCCGTGCTCTAAAAGATATAAGTGAAGCACTAGAGCAAAAACTATCAAGCTCAAAGGATATAAGTGAAGCACATAGAGTGTTCTAGAAAATTCTAATCAAATAGTCTTATCCCAAAAGGTGTGTACAGCAAGGATGATTGTGTTAGACTAAAAATCAAAGACTAATATAATACACGATGCTCCAAGCAAAACACATATCATGTGGCGAATAAAAATATAGCTCCAAGTAAAGTTACCAATGAACGAGGACGAAAAGGGGATGCCTTCCCGGGGCATCCTCAAGATTAGGCTTTTGTCTATTCTTTAATATATTGGGGTGCCTTGGGCATCCCCAAGCTTATGCTCTTGCCACTCCTTATTCCATAGTCCATAAAAGCTTACCCAAAACTTGAAAACTTCACAACACAAAACTCAACAGGAAATCTTATAAGCTCCGTTAGTGAAAGAAAACAAAACCACCACATAAGGTACTGTAATGAACTCATTCTTTATTTATTTTGGTGTTCAACCTACTGTAATCCAACTTCTCTATGGTTTATAAACTAATTTACTAGCCATAGATGCATCAAAATAAGCAAACAACACACGAAAAACAGAATCTATCAAAAACAGAACAGTCTGTAGCAATCTGTAACTAACGCCAACTTCTGGAACTCTACAAATGCTACCAACATAGGAAGTCCTGGACAATTTGTCTATTGATCAGCAGCAAAAAGAATCAACACAAAATCACATTTCTGTGATTTAACAAAACTAAATTCGTGCGTGCAATGTTTCTGTTTTTCAGCAGAATCAAATCAACTATCATCATAGGTTATCCTATAGATTCTACTTGGCACAAACACTAATTAAAAGAAAAACACATCTAAATGGAAGATAGATGCAAGATTTATTACTAAACAGGAACAAAAACAAAAAACAAAAAGAAAATTGGGTTGCCTCCCAACTCGCGCTATCGTTTAACGCCCCTAGCTAGGCATAAAAGCGAAGATAGATCTAAGTAGTGCCATCTTTGGCACTAAATTCATAAGTAGCCCACATGATAGATTCATAAGGTAATTTGACTTTCTTTCTTGGAAAGTGCTCCATGCCTTTCTTTATGGAAATTGGAATCTAATATTCCCTTCCTTCATATCAATAATCGCGCCAATCGTTCTAAGGAAAGGTCTACCAAGAATAATAGTGCAAGAAAGATTGCAATCTATATCAAGAACGATAAAATCCACAGGTACCAAATTTCTATTTGCAACAATGAGAACATCATTGATTCTTCCCATTGGCTTTTTAATGGTGGAATCCGCAAGGTGCAAATTTAAAGAGCAATCATCATGGAAACCTAGAAAATCACATAAAGTTTTCGGAATCGTGGAAACACTAGCACCAAAATCACACAAAGCAAAACACTCAGGATCTTTAATTCTAATATTTATAGTAGGTTCCCACTAATCATTAAGTTTTCTAGGTATAGAAACTTACAAATTAAGTTTTTCATCATAAGATTGCATCAAGGCATCAACGATATGTTTGGTAAAAGCTTTATTTTGACTATAAGCATGAGGAGAATTAACAACGGATTCCAACAAGGAAATACAACCTTATAAAGAACAATTATCATAATCAAATTCCTTGAAATCCGAGATAGTGGGTTCAATGCTATTTAAATTTGTGACCTCTCCAATCCCACTTTTACCAAATTTAGCATCAAGATCTAAAAACTCCGAATTCTTGGGACGCCTTCTAGGTAAAGTTGACTCATCATCAGTCCCATAATTATCAAGATTCATATTGCAAAACATATATCTAATAGGAGACGCATCAATAACTTTAAGATCTTCATCATTATTTTCATGGAAACTAGAAGAACACGCTTTTACAAAGCAATCTTTCTTAGCACGCAATCTAGCGGTTCTTTCTTTGCACTCATCAATGGAAATTCTCATTATTTTGAGACTCATTGATATCATGCTTAGGAGGATAAGATCTAAGTTTAATAGAATCAACATCAAGCAAAAGTCTATCAACGTTCCTAGCCAAAGCATCAACTTTGAGCAATTTTTCTTCAAGCAAAGCATTAAAATTCTTTTGAGAAATCATAAATTCTTTCACACTATTCTCAAAATCAGAGGGCATCTTATTAATATTACCATAAGAATTACTGTAGGAATTTCCATAATTATTAGAGGAATTACTAGGGAACGGTCTAGCATTAAAGTTTCCTCTATTAGCATTGTTTCCAAAACTATTCCTACCAACAAAATTCACATCTATAGATTCATTATTATTCTCAATCAAAGTAGACAAAGGCATATCATTGGGATCAAGAGGAGTATTTTTAGTAGCAAACAATTTCATAAGTTCATCCATCTTTCCACTCAAAACATTGATTTCTTCTATAGCATGCACTATTTTACTAGAAGATCTTTCGGTGTGCCATTGAGAATAATTAGCCATAATATTATCAAGAAGTTTTGTAGCATCTACTAACATGATTTCCATAAACGTGCCTCCCGCAGCCGAATCTAAGAGATTTCTAGAAGCAAAGTTCAAACCGGCATAATATTTTTGTATGATCATCCATAAATTCAAACCATGAGTAGGGCAATTGCGAAGCATCATTTTCATTCTTTCCCAAGATTGGGCAAGATGCTCATGATCAAGTTGTTTAAAATTCATAATATCGTTCCTAAGAGTGATAATCTTAGCGGGAGGAAAATACTTAGAGATAAAAGCATCTTTGCACTTGTTCCAAGAATCAATACTATTTTTAGGCAAAGACGAAAACCAAACTTTAGCACGATCTCTTAGTGAAAACGGAAATAACTTCAATTTGACAATATTGTTATCAGTATCTTTCTTCTTTTGCATATCACACAAATCAACAAAGTTGTTTAGATGAGTAGCGGCATCTTCACTGGGAAGGCTGGCGAATTGATCTTTCATAAGAAGATTCAGCAAAGCAGTATTGATTTCACAAGACTCAACATCATTAAGAGGAGCAATCGGAGTACTAAGGAAGTCATTATTATTGCTATTCGAGAAATCACACAATTTGGTATTATCTTGCGCCATGGCAACAAGTAATCCAACACAGAAGCAAAAAAGGCAAGAGAAAAAGAGAGGAGGAGATTGAGAAAGAGAGGTCGAATAAAACGGCAAGGGTGAAGAGGGGGAGAGGAGAACGAGAGGCAAATGGAAAATAATGTAAATGCGTGGGAGATGAGTTTGTGATGGGTACATGGTATATGTCTTGACTTCAGTGAAGACCTCCTCGGCAACGGCGCCAGAAATCCTTCTTACTGCGTCTTGAGCTTGCGTTGGTTTTCCTTGAAGAGGAAAGGGCGATGCAACAATAGTAGCGTAAGTATTTCCCTCAGTTTTTGAGAACCAAGGTACCAATCCAGTAGGAGGCTCCTCAAAAGTCCCACGCACCTACACAAACAAACAAAGAACTCGCAACCAACGCAATAAAGGGGTTGTCAATCCCTTCACGGCCACTTGCGAAATTGAGATCTAATACAGATAATATGATAAGATAAATATATTTTTGGTATTTTGTAATATAGATGCAAAAAGTAAAGATGCAAATAAAAGTAAATTGGAAGCAAATATGATAAGAGATAGACCCGGGGGCCATAGGTTTCACTAGTGGCTTCTCTCAAGATAGCATAAGTATTACGGTGGGTGAACAAATTACTGTCGAGCAGTTGATAGAAAAGCGAATAATTATGAGATAATCTAGGCATGATCATGTATATAGGTACCACATCCGTGAAAAGTAGACCGACTCCGGCCTGCATCTACTACTATTACTCCACACATCGACCGACTCCTACCTGCATCTAGAGTATTAAGTTCATAAGAATAGAGTAACGCATTAAGCAAGATGACATGATGTAGAGGGATAAACTAAAGCAATATGATATAAACCCCATCTTTTTATCCTCGATGGCAACAATACAATACGTGCCTTGCTGCCCATGCTGTCACTGGGAAAGAACACCGCAAGATTGAAACCAAATCTAAGCACTTCTCCAATGGAAAGAAAGATTAATCTAGTAGGCCAAACCAAATTGATAATTCGAAGAGACTTTCAAAGATAAATAAATCATACATAAAAGAATTCAGAGAAGATTCAAATATTATTCATACATAAACTTGATCATAAACCCACAATTCATCGGATCTCGACAAACACACGGCAAAAAGAGTTTACATCGAATAGATCTCCACAAGAGAGGGGGAGAACATTGTATTGATATCCAAAATGAGAGAAGAAGCCATCTAGATAATAACTATGGACCCATAGGTCTGTGGTAAACTACTCACAACTCATCGGAGGGGCAAGGATGTTGATGTAGAAGCCCTCCGTGGTCGATTCCCCCTCCGGCAGAGTGGCGTCGAAGGCTCCAAAATGAGATCTCGCGGATACAGAAGGTTACGGCGGTGGAAATTGTGTTTCGTTGGCTCCCGGATGTTTTCGGGGTACGTAGGCCTATATAGGAGGAAGAAGTACGTCGGTGGACACCCGAGGGGCCCACGAGATAGGGGAGCGTGCCCTCCTATCTTGTGGAGACCTCAGCTGCTTCTTGACTTGCACTCCAAGTCCTCTGGATCACGTTCGTTCCAAAAATCACGCTCCCAAAGTTTTCATTCCGTTTGGACTCCGTTTGATATTCCTTTTCTTCGAAATACTGAAATAGGCAAAAAAAGGGCAATACGGGGTGGGCCTCCGGTTAGTAGGTTAGTCCCAAAAATGATATAAATGTGCAAAATAAAGCCCATAAACATCCAAAAGGGGTAATATAATAGCATGGAACAATCAAAAATTATAGATATGTTGGAGACATATCAGCTGCCGAGATGCGGCCCTGTTGAGGCCAGGGATGTCGATGCAGACGCGGAACTCCTTACCCTTGCCAGGGCAGTGAGCCGTGCCTCATGGGAGGCGACGACCGCCTTGCTGAACCCTTGGCTCTTGAATCTCCTCGATTTCCTTGCTGATGAACTCCTGAACGCCTGGCGCCTCCCTCCTGATGCCTTCTCCTGGGAAGCGTGCTCTGAAGAGTGCCTCCACATGGTGCCCGAGCGCCTCCCTCATGTCTCTGGCTAGGTCTGAGGCCCTCTAGTGGAGAGCCCCCGAACCCAGCCTGGGGGGGGGGGGCGCCGAGCGCGCCTTCCTATGCGATGGGTGTAGGCGCCCCGTCCTGGGACGTGAGGCTCAGTGAGGAGTCCTCGGGCGATGCCTCCTCACAGGATCCATGACCCAGCTACACCTTCTTCGTCTTGGGGGCGACCTTAGGAGGGAGGGCATCGCTCTCATCTTCAGGGTTCTCGACTGCTTCAGCCTGGAAGGCGCGCTCGAGGGAGCACATCGCGTCCTTCTCTTGACAGTAGACCGTGATGACGCCGCTGCTTCCTGGCATCTTGAGGACTTTGTAGCCGTGGTGCGTTGCTGCCATGAACTTGGCTAGTGCTGGGTACCTTAGGATGGCGTTGTACGGCAAGCGGATGTCGGCAACGTCGAAGTCGATGAGCTCGATGTGGCAGTGGTTATGCTCGCCGAAGGTGATAGGGAGGCGGACCTGCCCTATCGGTTGTGTGGAACCGTCGGTTACTCCTGAAAATGGCTTGGTTGGCTGAAGCTGGTAGTACGGTACTTCGAGTCTGTTGAATGTTTGAACAGACATGACATTGATCCCTGCTCCAATATTGATGAGAGTCTTGGTGACAACCACGTTGCAGATGATGGGAGAGCAGAGCATGGAGAGCGCCCCGGCAGTGGCCGCGCACTTGAGTTGCTTCGGGCTTGGATGCGCTGCATTCACCTCGCACGCGAACTGCTTGAAGACACGGTGATAGGCTGGGGCCTGGGAGCCACCCAGGATGCAGGCGATGGCTCGTGGCTCCTGGAAGCCCCCAGCCCCCTCGTCCTGGTGGTGATCTTCGTTCCTTCTTGGTGGCGGAGGCAGTGGAGGCAGACTGGCATTGCCCTAAGGGTGCTCCTCACGAGGCTGCTCCCTCCAGGCGCCCTCGCTAGGTTGTCCCTGCCAATGGTCCTCCCGACGATGGTCGCACCACTCCTGGCAATGGTCGCGTCCATTCCAGCGTCCTCCTCTTCGGCCACCTCCATGGTCGTAGCCTCGATCGTTGTTCTCGGGGAGTCAACCGAGGCGCCCGTCGCAGAGGGCCCTGAGCTCCTCGCAGTCATTGGTGTTGTGGCTATGTATGTTGTGGAAGACGCAGAATGGTCGGTTGCTGTTGGATGACTCGGGGTGGTCGCAGCCGCGCTTCATCTCTGGCTCAGCCGCGAGCACGGCCGGCCCCTTGCGCTTCACGTTCTTGGCCTTGGCCTTCTTGTCTTCTAGGACAGCATCGGGAAGCTCGAGGAGGGAGAAGCACCCCTCCTCAGCCCTTGCGCACTTGTTCGCCATGTTGAACACCTCCAAGGCTGTGTAGAGATCCTCATGGATGGCGAGATCCTCCTTCATCTTGATATCGTGGACGCCATCACTGAACGCTGAGAATATGGCCTCATCCGGCACCTTGGGGATATTGAGGCAAACGTTGTTGAAGCGCTGGATATACTTCCGCAGGGTCTCTCGAGGCTGCTGCTTGATGCGACTCAAGTCCTGGAAGTTGGCGATGAAGTAGCCACGCCTCTCCTCCCAGGATGAGACCAATCCCTCAGAGAGGTTCAGGAGCCAAGAACGCGTGCCATCCTTGAGGGCCATCGGGAACGAGTTTGCCATGATCTTCTCGTCGTCGCTGGCCGCCTTGATGCTCAGCTCGTAGAGCTGTGCTACCTCTTGAGCACTGCGTTGGTTTTCCCTTGAAGAGGAAACGATGATGCAACAAAGTAGAGTAAGTATTTCCCTTAGTTTTTGAGAACCAAGGTATCAATCTAGTAGGAGGATTCACGCAAGTCGCTCGTACCTACACAAACAAACAAGAACCTCGCAACCAGCGCGATAAAGGGGTTGTCAATCCCTTCTCGGCCAATTGCGAAAGTGAGATCTGATAGAGATAATAAGATAAAATAAATATTTTTGGTATTTTTATGATATAGATTGGAAAGTAAAGATTTCAAAATAAAGTAGATTGGAAACTTATATGATGGAAAATAGACCCGGGGCCATAGGTTTCACTAGTGGCTTCTCTCAAGATAGCATAAGTATTACGGTGGGGGAACAAATTACTGTTGAGCAATTTATAGAGAAGTGCATAGTTATGAGAATATCTAGGCATGATCATGTATATAGGCATCAGTTCGCAACAAGTAGACCGACTCCTGCCTACATATACTGCTATTACTCCACACATCGACCACTATCCAGCATGCATCTAGAGTATTAAGTTCATAAGAACAGAGTAGCGCATTAAGCAAGATGACATGATGTAGACGGATAAACTCAAGCAATATGATATAAACCCCATCTTTTTATCCCGATGGCAACAATACAATACGTGCCTTGCTGCCCCTGCTGTCACTGGGAAAGGACACCGCAAGATTGAACCCAAAGCTAAGCACTTCTCCCATTGCAAGAAAGATCAATCTAGTAGGCCAAACCAAACTGATAATTCGAAGAGACTTGCAAATATAACCAATCATACATAAAAGAATTCAGAGGAGATTGAAATATTTCTCATAGATAAACTTGCTCATAAACCCACAATTCATCGGATCTCGACAAACATACCGCAAAAAGAGTTACATTGAATAGATCTCCAAGAAGATCAAGGAGAACTTTGTATTGAGATTCAAAGAGAGAGAAGAAGCCATCTAGCTAATAACTACGGACCCGAAGGTCTGTGGTAAACTACTCACAACTCATAGGAGAGGCTATGGTGTTGATGTAGAAGCCCTCCGTGATCGATTCCCCCTCCCGGGGAGCACCAGAAAAGGCCCCAAGATGGGATCTCACGAGTACAGAAGGTTGCGGTGGTGGTAATAGGGTTTCGTGTTGCTCCTGGATGTTTTCGGGGTACGTAAGTATATATAGGAGAAGGAAGTCGGTCAGGGGAGCCACGAGGGGCCCATGAGGGTGGGGGCGCGCCCACCCCCCTAGGGTGTGCCCTGCACCCTCCTGGCCGCCTCGGCTACTTCTTGACGTCCACTCCAAGTCTTCTGTATTGCGTTTGTTCCAAAAACATCTCTCCCGAAGGTTTCATTCCGTTTGGACTCCGTTTGATATTCCTTTTCTTCGAAACACTGAAATTGGCAAAACAACAGCAATTCGGGCTGGGCCTCCGGTTAGTAGGTTAGTCCAAAAAATGATATAAAATTGTATAGTAAAGCCCATAAACATCCAACACGGGTAATATAATAGCATGGAACAATAAAAAATTATAGATTTGTTGGAGACGTATCAAGCATCCCCAAGCTCAATTCCTGCTCGTCCTTGAGTAGGTAAATGATAAAAATAGAATTTTTGATGTGGAATGCTACCTAGCATTTTTCTCAATGCAATTTTCTTTATTGCGGCGTGAATGTCCAGATCCAAATGATTCAAGATAAAAGTTCATACTGACATAAGAATAGTAATAGTTCAAGCATATTAACAAGTAATCATGTCTATCAAAATGACATAGCCAAAGAAATCTTATCCCTACAAAATCATATAGTTAGGCTATGTTTCATTTTCTTCACACAAAATACTCCCATCATGCACAACCCCGGTTTCAGCCAAGCAATTGGTTCATACTTTTTAACGCGCTTCAGCTTTTTTAACTCTCACGCAATACATGAGCGTAAGCCATTGATATAGCACTATGGGTGGAATAGAATATGATGATGGAGGTTGTGTGGAGAAGACAAAAAAGGGGAGAAAGTCTCACATTGACTAGGCTAATCAACGGGCTATGTTGATGCCCATCAATTCATGTCAACATGAGGAGTAGGGATTGCCATGCAACGGATGCACTAGAGCTATAAATTTATGAAAGCTCAACAAAAGAAACTAAGTGGGTGTGCATCCAACTTGCTTGCTCACGAAGACCTAGGGCATTTTGAGGAAGCCCATCATTGGAATATACAAGCCAAGTTCTATAATGAAAAATTCACACTAGTATATGAAAGTTACAAAATAAGAGGCTCTCTATCATAAAGATCATGGTGCTACTTTGAAGTACAAGTGTTGAAAAAGATAGTAACATTGTCCTCATTTTTTTGGCCTTTCTCTTTTTATTATTTTGCCTTTATCTTTTTTTGTCTCTCTTTTCAAGGGACAATGCTCTAATAATGATGATCATCACACTTCTATTTACTTACAACTCATGGATTACAACTTGATACTAGAACAAAATATGACTCTATATGAGTGCCTCCGACGGTGTACCGGGATATGCAATGAATCAAGAGTGACATGTATGAAAAATTATGGATGGTGGCTTTGCCACAAATACGATGTCAACTACATGATCATGCAAAAGCAATATGACAATGATGGAGCGTGTCATAATAAATGGAACGGTGGAGAGTTGCATGGCAATATGTCTCGGAATGGCTATGGAAATGCCATAATAGGTAGGTATGGTGGCTGTTTTGATGAATATATAGGGAGGTTTATGTGTGATAGAGCGTATCGTATCATGGGGTTTGGATGCACCAGCGAAGTTTGCACCAACTCTCAAGGTGACAAAGGGCAATGGACGGTACCGTAGAGGCTAGCAATGATGGAAGGGTAAGAGTGCGTACAATCCATGGACTCACATTAGTCATTCAGAACTCATATACTTATTGCAAAAGTTTATTAGCCCTCGAAGAAAAGCACTACTATGCATTCTCCTAGGGGAAGGGTTGGTAGGAGTTAACCATCACGCGATCCCGACCTCCACTCATAAGGAAGGCAATCAAAAGAGCACCCCATGCTACAAATTTGTAACACAACTTTTACCATACGTGCATGCTACGGGACTTGCCAACTTTAACACAAGTATTTATCAATTTCATAATTACCCTATTAGCATGACTCTAACATTACCATCTTTATATCTCAAAACAATTATCAAGCATCAAGTTGATCATAGTATTCAATGCACTTTCTATGATAGTTTTTATTATACCCAACTTGGATGCCCATCATATTAGGACCAATTTTATAGCCCTAAAAAATACCATGATGTTCTAAAAGACTCTCAAAATAATATAAGTGAAGCATGAGAGATCAATAATTTCTACAAAAAAAACCACCGGAGTGCTCTAAAAAGATATAAGTGAAGCACTAGAGCAAAATTGTCTAGCTCAAAAGATATAAGTGAAGCACATAGAGTATTATAATAAATTCCTAATCATGTGTGTCTCCCCCAAAAGGTGTTTACAGCAAGGATGATTGTGTCAAACTAAAAATCAAAGACCCACATTATACAAGACGCTCCAAGCAAAACACATATCATGTGGTGAATAAAAATATAGGTCCAAGTAAAGTTACCGATAGACGAAGACGAAAGAGGGGATGCCTTCCGGGGCAT
Source organism: Triticum timopheevii (assembly GCA_963921465.1). Lineage (NCBI taxonomy): Eukaryota > Viridiplantae > Streptophyta > Magnoliopsida > Poales > Poaceae > Triticum > Triticum timopheevii. The sequence goes on from OY997274.1 coordinate 300,447,194, forward strand.
CCCCAAGCTTAGGACTTTGGTTGTCCTTGAATTATCTTGGGGTGCCATGGGCATCCCCAAGATTAGGCTCTTGCCACTCTTTATTCCATAGTCCATCAAATCTTTACCCAAAACTTGAAAACTTGACAACAACAAAACTCATCAGGAAATCTCATGAGCTCCGTTAGTGCAAGAAAGAAAAACCACCACTTAAGGTACTGTAATGAACTCATTCTTTATTTATATTGGTGTTAAACCTACTGTATTCCAACTTCTCTATGGTTCATACCCCCTGATACTAGCCATAGATTCATCAAAATAAGAAAACAACACACGAAAAACAGAATCTGTCAAAAACAGAACAATCTATAGAAATCTGTAACTTTCGAAGACTTCAGGAACTCTAAAAATCCTACGAAAATAGGAAGTACTATGTAATTTGTCTATTGATCTACTGCAAAGAGAATAAACTCAAAATCACATTTCTGGGATTTATTAAAATTATTCTCATGCACGCAAAAGTTTCTGTTTTTCAGCAAGATCAAATTAACTATCACCCAAGATGATCCTATAGGTTCTACTTCGCACAAACACTAATTAAAACATAAAACCACATCTATAGAGAGTATAGATGAATTATTTATTACTAAACAGGAGCAAAAAGCAAGGAACAAAAATAAAATTGGTTTGCCTCCCAACAAGCGCTATCGTTTGACGCCCCTAGCTAGGCATAAAAGCGAGAATAGATCTAAGTATTGCCATAATAATAAGATAAATCACGAAAACTCATCTCATATTCTCTACATTCCGCAGCAAGTTTTCTTTGTGGCAAGCAAAAGTAATCAGAAGGGCTAAATTTAATGCGACAGAAGTCCCCAAGATCTAGCTCGAGAGGTATGGGTTACTCCTTTGGCCCTTCATATTGCACAACCAATTCATCATTATAAGCATTCTTTTGGCAGAAAGTCATGAGCCTATACTCAAGAGAATATCCTAACTCATTGTTTTGAATTGCAAAATCATTATTAAGTTCGGAAATTCTATCAACTAGAACATTGGTATGAACCTGTTTTCTATGGTTTTCATTAAAAGCAACATAATCTAAAGATTGTAAATGCAATATGTCCTCTTGATTGAAGAGGATTGCCTTTATGGGAGGACGTCCAGCGTCTACCCTATAGTGCGTAAAAATTTCTTTGGCTTCTTTTATTATGAATCTGAGCTCATGTGCCAAAAAGATAGTAGCTGCACGCTTAACAGAAGAATGCTCAATATTGAAAAATTCTAGGAAAATCCTTTGTATGCAAGGATGCATATGCATAAACTGTCTTTCAAGTTCAACTATAAGCAAGGATATAGCATCCGCAAGACTACTAGTTCTATGAAGAATATATCCACCCATAGCGAGCAAAGCACCAACACAAGTAAAGAAATCTTGAATAACCCCTTTTCCAATAATATTACCACTACCGATTCGAAACTTTTTAGTATGTAAGATAGGTGGTTCTTCAACAGGATCATCACAAGCATCAAAGTTTCCCATGTTACTACTATTGTCCTTATCAACAATAACCTCCCCAGTTTTAGACATAGCGGCAGAAAATACGAGAAGCAAGTGAAAAAGAGAGGCGAATAGGAAAGAGAGGCCGAATAAAACGGCAAGGGTGAAGTGGGGGAGAGGAAAACGAGAGGCAAATGGCAAATAATGTAATGCAAAGGAGAAGAGTTTGTGATGGGTACTTCGTATGTCTTGACTTGTGTGAAGACCTCCCCGGCAACGGCGCCATAAATCCTTCTTGCTACCTCTTGAGCACTGCGTTGGTTTTCCCTTGATGAGGAAGGGGTGATGCAACAAAGTAGCATAAGTATTTCCCTCAGTTTTTGAGAACCAAGTAATCAATCCAGTAGGAGGCTCCACGCAAGTCCCTCGTACCTAAACAAACAAATAAGAACCTCGCAACCAATGCGATAAAGGGGTTGTCAATCCCTTCACAGCCACTTGCCAAAGTGAGATCGGATAGAGATAATAAGATAAAATAAATATTTTTGTTACTTTGATGATATAGATTGGAAAGTAAAGATTGCAAAATAAAGTAAATTGGAAACTTATATGATGGAAAATAGACGCGGGGGCAATAGATTTCACTAGTGGCTTCTCTCAAGATAGCATAAGTATTACGGTGGTTGAACAAATTACTGTCGAGCAATTCATAGAAAAGTGCATAGTTATGAGAATATCTAGGCATGATCATGTATATAGGCATCACGTCCGCAACAAGTAGACCGATTCCTGCCTGCATCTACTACTATTACTCCACACATCCACCGCTATCCAGCATGGATCTAGAGTATTAAGTTCATGAGAACAGAGTAACGCATTAGGAAGAATGTCATGATGTAGAGGGATAAACTCAAGCAATATGATACAAAACCCATCTTTTTATCCTCGATGGCAACAATACAATATGTGCCTTTTTTTTCCCTGCTGTCACTGGGAAAGGAAACCGCAAGATTGAACCAAAAGCAAATCACTTCTCCCATTGCAAGAAAGATCAATCTAGTAGGCCAAACAAAATTGATAATTCGAAGAGACTTGGAAAGATAACCAATCATACATAAAAGAATTCAGAGGAGATTCAAATATTTCTCATAGATAAACTTGATCATAAACCCACAGTTGATCGGATCTCGACAAACACACCGCAAAAAGAGTTACATCGAATAGATCTCCAAGAAGATCAAGGAGAACTTTGTATTGAGATTCAAAGAGAGAGAAGAAGCCTTCTAGCTAAAAACTATGGACCCGAAAAGGTCTGTGGTAAACTACTCACAACTCATCAGAGAGGCTATGGTGTTGATGTAGAAGCCCTCTGCGATCGATTCCCCCTCCGGCGGAGCGTCGGAAAAGGCCCCAAGATGGGATCACGGGTACAGAAGGTTGCGGTGGTGGACATAGGGTTTCGTGGTGCTCCTGGATGTTTTCGGTGTATGTAAGTATATATAGGCCTATGAAGTCGGTCAGGGGAGCCACGAGGGGCCCACGAGGGTGCGGGGCGTGCCCACCCCCTTATGGTGCGCCCTGCACCCTCCTGGCCGCCTCGGCTGCTTCTTGACGTCCACTCCAAGTCTTCTGGATTGTGTTTGTTCCAAAAACATATTTCCCGAAGGTATTATTCCACTTGGACTCTGTTTGATATTCCTTTTCTTCGAAACACTGAAATAGGCAAAAAAACAGCAATTTCGGCTGGGCCTCCGGTTAGTATGTTAGTCCCAAAAATGATATAAAATTGTATACCAAAGCCCATAAACATCTAAAACGGGTAATATAATAGCATGGAACAATAAAAAATTATAGGAAGTGAGCGGGCCAGAGTGGCGGAGCCCTCGGCCATGCTGACGAGCTCAGCGATCCGCTCGAGCCACTCCTAGTAGAAGTCGTCGACTGGGCGGTAGTGAAGGAGCTCCCCCGCCATGAGCAGAGCGGCCTGTGCATTCCCCGGACCGTGATTCATGTGGGAGGACGAAGCTGATGGAGTCAGTGACGGAGTGGCGGTGCGCCCGTCGCAGCGCACCGATGGGTGCAGCGAAGAAGTTTGTTGCTCGTGGCCGGCAGGGCCTGTGGCGGCTGAGGGAATCCTGGACTAGGGGGTGTCCCGATAGCTGGACTATCATCATCGGCCGGACAACAAGACTATCTTCGTCCTGTGTCCGGATGGGACTTTCCTTGGCGTGGAAGGCAAGCTTGGCAATATGGATATGTAGATCTCCTACCATTGTAACCGACTCTGTGTAACCCTAGCCCTCTCCGGTGTCTATATAAACCGGAGGGTTTTAGTCCGTAGGACGGATAACCATTACAACAATCATACTATAGGCTAGCTTCTAGGGTTTAGCCTCCTTGATCTCGTGGTAGATCCACTCTTGTACTACCCATATCATCAAAATTGATCAAGCAGGAGTAGGGTTTTACCTCCATCGAGAGGGCCCGAACCTGGGTAAAAACATCGTGTCCCTTGTCTCCTGTTACCATCCGCCTAGACGCACAGTTCGGGACCCCCTACCCGAGATCCGCCGGTTTTGACACCGACTTTGGTGCTTTCATTGAGAGTTCCTCTGTGTCGTCACTGATAGGCTTGATGGCTCCTTCGATCATCAACAACGACGCAGTCAAGGGTGAGACTTTTCTCCCCGAACAGATCTTCGTATTTGGCAGCTTTGCACTACGGGCCAATTCGCTTGGCCATCTGGAGCAGATCGAAAGCTACACCCCTGGCCGTCAGGTCAGATTTAGAAGTCTAAACTTCACGGCTGGCATCCGCGAAGACTTGATCTTCGACGGATTCGAGCCACAGCCGAGCGCGCCGCACTGTCACGATGGGCATGATTTAGCTCTGCTGCCGGACAGTGCCCTGGAGGCCGCACATGAGTCCGCTCCGACCCTTAGTTCGGAGCCGACCACGCAGATCGAGGGCGGGTGGTTAGACACCGCCTCGGGGGCTGCAACCTCTACGACGATCGAGCCGAATACTGATCTTGTCCCTTGTAAATCTCATGACTCCGAGGTGCTAGACTCCTCGCCGGACTCCGAACCTCCTGCGCCCCTACCAATCGAATCCGATTGGGCGCTGATCATGGAGTTCACTACCGTGGACATCTTTCAGCACTCACCCTTTGGTGACATCCTGAATTCACTAAAGTATCTCTCGTTATCAGGAGAGCCCTGGCCGGACTGCGGTCAGGACGGTTGGGATGCGGACGACAAAGAAATTCAAAGCCCACCCACCACCCACATTGTAGCCACTGTCGACGATCTAACCAACATGCTAGATTACGACTCCGAAGACATCGACGGTATGGACGACGATGCCGGAGACGACCAAGAACCAGCACCTACGGGGCACTGGAAGACCACCTCGTCATACGACATATACATGGTGGACATCCCAAAGGATGGGAACGGCGAGGATGCAGCGGAGGAAGGCTCCTCCAAGAAACAGCCCAAGCATCGGCGTCAGAGGCGTCGCTCTAAATCCGGCCACAGCAAGAATGGAGATTCTGGCACCGGAGATAATAACACCCCAGAGAGTGCCGAAGACAACCCCCTCCAGCAAGATTCAGCACAGGAGGATGGAGAAGCCAGCCCTCACGAGAGAGCGGCAGGCGAAGAGGTAGAGGATGATAATTACATGCCTCCCTCCGGAGACGAGGCAAGCCTCAACGACGACGAATTCGTCGTGCCTGAGGATCCCGTTGAACAAGAGCGTTTTAAACGCAGGCTAATGGCCACGGCGAACAGCCTAAACAAAAAGCAGCAACAACTTCGAGCTGATCAAGACCTGGTGGCCGACAGATGGACCGAAGTCCTCCCGGCCGAAGAGCATGAACTCGAACGCCCCTCCAAAAGCTACCCAGAACACAAGTTGCTCCCCCGATTAGAGGAGGAGGCATATAAACCTTCATCACGAGCGCACAATACGGCAGACCGACCACTTCATGGCCACGACAGAGAGGCCTCTAGACCCTCCGCCAGAACCGTACCCCGGCACCGCTCGAAAAGTATGAAGTCACGGGGGAATGCGCCGGACTTGTGAGACATATTGGAGGACAAGGCAAGACAATCAAGATCGATCTACGAATCACGTGGGCTCCCCACGATGCGCGACGACTACCGTCGTGCCGGATACAGCAACTCCGGCCGGGCCGAACACAGTAGACAAAGCTCGCTCGAGCTACGTCGTGATATTGCCCAATATAGAGGCGCCGCACACCCACTATGCTTCCCAGATGAAGTAATGGATCATGAAATCCTTGAAGGGTTTAAAACCGTGAACATTGAATCCTACGATGGCACAACAGACCCCGCGGTTTGGATCGAAGACTATCTCCTTCATATCCACATGGCCCGCGGTGACGATCTTCATGCCATCAAATATCTCCCACTCAAGCTTAAAGGACCAGCTCGGCATTGGCTTAACAGCTAGCCAGCAGAGTCAATTCGGTGTTGGGAGGACCTGGAAGCCGCATTCCTTGACAACTTCCATGGCACATATGTGCGACCACCAGACGCCGATGACCTAAGCCACATAATTCAGCAGCCAGACGAATCGGCCAGATAGTTCTGGACACGGTTCTTAACAAAGAAAAATCAAATCGTCGACTGTCCGGATACGGAGGCCCTCGCAGCCTTCAAACATAACATCCGCGACGAGTGGCTGGCCCGGCACCTAGGACAGGAAAAGCTGAAATCCATGGCAGCCCTCACATCACTCATGACCCGCTTCTGCGCGGGAGAGGACAGCTGGCTAGCCCACAGTAACAACCTCAGCAAAAATTCTGGCAGTCCGGATAACAAGGACCGCAATGGCAGGTCGCGTCGCAACAAAAACAAATGCCGCGTTAACGGCGATAACACTGATGATACGGCAGTTAACACCGGATTCAGAGGCTCCAAACCCGGTCAACGGAAAAAGCCATTCAAAAGAACTACTCTGGGTCCGTCCAATTTGGACCGAATACTCGACCGCTCTTGCTAGATACATGGCACCCCCGAAAAGCCAGCTAATCACACCAACATGGATTGTTGGGTATTTAAGCAGGCAGGCAAGTTAATTGCCGAAAACAATGACAAGGGGCTGCATAGCGATGACGAAGAAGAGACCCGGCCGCCGAACAATAGAGAACAGAAGGGTTTCCCCCCACAAGTGCGGACGGTAAACATGATATACGCAACCCACATACCCAAGAGGGAGCGGAAGCGTGCACTTAGGGACGTATATGCGATGGAGCCAGTCGCCCCGAAGTTCAATCCATGGTCCTCTTGCCCGATCCACTTTTGATCGAAGGGACCACCCCACCAGTATCCGCCATGGAGGATTCGCCGCATTGGTTTTAGACCCAATCGTCGATGGATTTCACCTCACCAGAGTCCTGATGGACGGCGGCAGCAGCCTGAACCTGCTTTATCAGGATACAGTGCGCAAAATGGGCATAGACCCCTCAAGGATTAAACCTACAAAGACGACCTTCAAAGGCGTCATACCAGGTGTAGAGGCCAATTGTACAGGCTTAGTCAGACTAGAAGTGGTCTTCGGATCCCCGGATAACTTCTGAAGCGAGGAGCTAATCTTCGACATAGTCCCGTTCCGCAGCGGCTATCATGCTCTGCTCGGACGGACCGCATTTGCAAAGTTCAACGCGGTGCCACATTACGCATACCTCAAGCTCAAGATGCTAGGCCCTCGAGGAGTCATCACGGTCAACGGAAACACTGAACGCTCCCTCTGAACAAAGGAACACACAGCGGCTCTCGCGACAGAAGTAAAGAGCAGCCTCTTAAGGCAATTTTCAACTCCGGATGTAAAGCGACCGGACACGATCAAACGCGCCCGGAGTAACCTACAACAAGACCACCTGGCACGTGTCGAGCACGCATAGCAATGTGGCCCCAACCCCAGCCCCTGCCAAATTGCAAGACTGGTCCTTTGCGTACATCATTACGCTCTGGAAATACCATGGGCATAGGGGGAGGGGCACGGCCACCACAGGCCCAGAATGCGGCTTAACCGCACCAGGGGCTCCCAAGTGTGTGGCTCTTTTTATTTTTCCTTTTTTCTTACGCACAGGACTCCGTTCACCAGAGGCCCTGTCCGGCAGTAGACCTGCCGAACACACGATGCAACAGCCAGGGGAGAAGAAGGGCTACGGCGAGTATCCAGGTGGTCTGCATTACGAGCATTATATCCGTTTTCATACACCATTCCGCAGCCTACCTCTGGAGGGGGACATGTTTAATAGTCTTACCCCTTGCTTACCGCACTATTTGTATCGTTCTGCATTCATCGTAGAATTCCTTGAATAAATAATGCATTGCTTTTCACTTATAATTGCATTTCTTTCTTATATATATGTTCATTTACGACATCTTGCATCCGTACACTTTGGTACGGCCGAATACACCAGGGGCTTAAAGTTCCTCGCATTATGGTGTGATAAGTCCGAACACTTTCACAAGTGCGGAACCCCGAACTTATAGCATTATATGCATCGGCTCTGAATCATGTCTTGGGTCAATAGTTGGGTTTTCCCGGCTCCCATGTTTTGGTACCTTACGTTCCGTTTTATCGGCTAAGGTAGCACTGGGAGAACCACTGCGATTGCGCCCCGGTTGAGCTGGGCGAGCGCCTTAGTGGAGAAAGCTAAAATTGACCGTCATGATAAGGCCAGAGCTGGTCTCTGTTCAAGAGGTCTTTTCGAGTCCCTAAAGACTTATGCCGCCTAGAGCGAGTAACCGGCTTTGTCCGGCCCAGGTGTGGATAGCGCCCCGAACTCGGTCTTCCGAACACTAGGGGCTTCGCCGAAATTTAAAATTATAGAATTCTATGGCTAAGTGAGAGTGTTCAAGCATTATAAGTCCGGTTGCCTCGTTCGTTGTGTTGAGTGCCTCCCTAGATGGACCCAACAATGGGAACAAGAGCGCTCAAGTTTATCCCGAACACCCCAGCACTCGTGGCATGGGGGCTGAAGCCAATGACTTGCCATCTCTCAGATTTGATAAACGGCCGCACAGAAGGTAATATTTTAAATTAATAAGCGTTGCTTAGCGCATATGAACAAACTTTTCAGCGCACAGGATAACACATTGCGAGTCTACTCAAATATTACATCTTTGGAGCACTCACCCGCGATCATGCGGGCACCCTTCAGGACACTCTTATAATACATTTCGGGCGTGCGATACTCCTTGCCCGCCGGCGGCGCGTCCGTCTGAAACTTCTCAGCGTCCATCCTACTCCAGTGCACTTTTGCACGGGCAAGGGCCCGACGGGCACGTTCAATGCAAGTGGAGTGCTTGACAACTTCCACCCAGGGACATGCATCCACCAGCCGCCGCACCAGGCCGAAGTAGCTCCCAAACATGGCCTCCTTGGGCCACAGCCGAACTATGAGGCCCTTCATGGCCTGTTCGGCTACCTTGTGGAGCTCGACCAGCTGCTTCTGCTGGTCGCTAAGGGGCACCGGATGTCCGGCCTCAGCATACTGAGACCAGAAGACCTTCTCCGTCGAGCTCCCCTCCTCGGCCCGGTAGAAAGCAGCAGCATCGGACACGCTGCGAGGCAGATCTACAAACGCTCCTGGAGAGCTCCGAATTCGGGTAAGTAACAGGTAATTCACATTCACATGCTTGCTTTGCATGAAAAATGCCTTACCCGCCGCTATTTTCTTCACCGCCTCGATTCCCTGGAGGGCCTTGTGGGCCTCGGCCTTAGCGGCCTTGGCACTCTCAAGACCCGATGCAAGCTCGGACTCTCGAGTCTTCGAGTCGCGCTCTAAAATCTCATGCTTTTCCATGAGAGCCTGGAGCTCTTGCTGCACCTCCGCCACCCGTGCCTCCTGCTTCTCGCTCGGCTCGTTCGGCGGCCGCATTGCGTTCGGCTGCGGACACGGCCTCCTTCAGGGTCGCCACCTCGTTCGTGGCCCCTGGATTACCCACATTATCCTTGTTATTTCTCTTGCAACCAAAATCCTTTTCTGTAAGGTACAAATTTAATATGGTGTTACTCAGCTTCCTTGTCCTCGAGTTGCTTCTTGGCACGGCCGAGCTCACCCTCGGACCGCTTGAGGTTCTGCTTCAAAGCATCGACCTCCGCAGTCAGTGCGGTAGAGGTCAGCAGTGCAGCCTGCAATCCCATATTGACATATTTTTCAGACCTCCTGCGTATATCTTTTTAGATCCTCAGTCCGGCTTTTCTTTTCAAACACCGAACCAAGCATCAGGGGCTACTATCTATGTGGTATTATATTACATATTTCAAAATTTCTTACCTCAAAGCCTGTTAGAAGGCTACTGCAGGCTTCGGTCAGCCCGCTCTTGGCGAGCTGAACCTTCTGAATCACCGCACTCATGATAGTGCGGTGTTCTTCCTCGATGGAACCGTTGTTGAGCGCCTCCAACAAGTTATCCGGCGCCTCCGGTTGGACGGAGGCCGCCGGTGTCACAGTCTTGCCCTTCTTACGAAGGGGCCGCCTGCTGGACTCCGGAACCACTGCAGGTTCCGGTGCGGAGTCCGGTGCAAAGTCCGGGAGGTTTCCCTGAGGCACCTCCGAAGCCTCCCCCTCCTAGCGGGTCCCCTCCTGGGATCCCACCACGGCGTCATCAGCATCACGAGGGGTGGAGGCAGTCGGAAGGGAATCCATATCCGACGTAGCCAAGGACCCGCTCGACGAAGCGGGAAGATCATCCTTGGCTGGACTAAAGGTTGTATGCGGCATTAGAAGGAGACCACGTGGCAAAAAGAGAAATTATAAATCATCCAGGAATTCGGACACTTACGATCTTGCCAGGGGCTTGGCCCTTGAGGGCCACTCCTCGTCGCTGTCGTCGGCGTTGGCGGAGCAGTCTGGAGGACGGGCCTGTCCTTTCTTGGACCCTTCGGCTGCCCTCGTTGGGGAGGCCTTCTTCTTCTTCTCTCCCCCCGCTGGGGAGAGGCCTCTTTCTCCTCCTCCTCGGGGGAGGAGTCCACCTCGGAGTCATCGGACGATGAGTCCGATACCACCTGGCGCCGGGAACTCCTTCGGGTTCCCGTGGCCTTTTTCTTGGCCTTCTTCTCTGGCACCACGTAAAGTGCCGGGACCAGCAGCCCCTCAAACGGGTGTCCGCAGGGTCTTCTGGAAGGGGAGCCGGACAGTTAACCTGTCCAAACGTCTTCTGCCAGTCCTGTTAAAGGCATTGGGAGTTTAGATCCCACATAGAGTCAAACTATGAAAGAAATGACTGTGATATAAAGGATAACATAGCTTACCTCGCCGGTCGGGCGCTGCGTGCTGAATCCACGATCTTCAGTTGCGGATGCGGGGGCTTCTCTGCCCTTGAACATCACCCTCCATGCAGCTTCGTACGTCATGTCGAAGAGCCCACTCAAGGTCCGGTGCTGTGCCAGATCAAACTCCCACAAATTGAAGGCCCGTTGCTGGCAGGGGAGAATCCGGCGGACGAGCATGACCTGGATCATGTTGACAAGCTTAAGCTTCTTGTTCACCAGGGTCTATAGACAGGATTGGAGTCCGGTCAGCTCCTCCGAACTATCCCATAGCAAGCCCTTCTCTTTCCAGGAGGTGAGCTGCATGGGGGTACCAGATCTGAACTCGGGGGCTGCTGCCCATTTAGGGTCACGCGGCTCGGTGATGTAGAACCACCCCGATTGCCACCCTTTGATGGATTCCACGAAGGCACCCTCAAGCCAAGTGACGTTGGGCATTTTGCCCACCATGGCGCCTCCGCACTTCGCTTGGACGCCCTTCACCACCTTCGGCTTGTCATTGAAGGTCTTTAGCCACAAGCCGAAGTGGGGCTAGATGCAGAGGAAGGCCTCGCACATGACGATAAATGCAGAGATGTTGAGGATGAAGTTTGGCGCCAGATCGTGGAAGTCCAGGCCGTAGTAGTACATGAGCCCCCAGACGAAGGGGTGAAGTGGGAACCCCAGTCTGCGGAGGAAGTGGGGAAGCTCTCATGGGGCCTGGGGGTGGGGATGAGCTGCCCCTCGTCGGGCAGCCAGTGCGCGATGTCGCCGGAGAGGTATCCGGCGCCGCGCAGCTTGTCGATGTGCCCTTCCATAACGGAGGAGGCCATCCACTTGCCTCCCGCTCCGGACATGGCTGGAGAAGGTTGAGGCGAGATGTGCGGACTTGGGCGCTGGAGCTCGAGTCCGCGGAGATGGATAAGCAAAGGAGGAAGAAGGCGTAGGTAAAAAAGGTGGATCCTTATCCCATTATATATGGGTGGACGAAGACTATGCGTCCTCACCGGCCTGGTAAAACTCGCTTATCTCCCAAGCGCCACAATCTATGGCGCGGTTGTGTTACCCACGTCCGTATTGATGGGAATCCCGAAATAAGGGGAACACGATCTCTGCTTCGAGAAGACGTGCCAAGGAAACCGCTTTGCTAAACGCGCTGAGGTGGTATAATAAAAACGATTCAAATAAAGGCTTGGTAGTGGTGTGACGTCACGCCACAAAATACGTCAGTAGATTGAACTTGTGTACATATTATTCTCTCTACGGTGGTATGTGGAATTTATTTTACAGAGCCGGACACTATCCTGGTGTTCACAATCTTCTATGAATTATTTGGAGGAGGAACCCGCCTTGCAATGCCGAAGACAATATGCGCGCCGGACTCATCGTCATTGAAGCCTGGTTCAGGGGCTACTGAGGGAGTCCTGGACTAGGGGGTGTCCGGATAGCCGGACTATCATCATCGGCCGGACTCCAAGACTATGAAGATACAAGATTGAAGACTCGTCCCGTGTCCGGATGGGACTTTCCTTGGCGTGGAAGGCAAGCTTGGCAATACGGATATGTAGATCTCCTACCATTGTAACCGACTCTTTGTAACCCTAGCCCTCTCCGGTGTCTATATAAACTGGAGGGTTTTAGTCCGTAGGACCAACAACCATTACAACAATCATACCATAGGCTAGCTTCTAGGGTTTAGCGTCCTTGATCTCGTGGTAGATCCACTCTTGTACTACCCATATCATCAATATTAATCAAGCAGGAGTAGGGTTTTACCTCCATCGCGAGGGCCCGAACCTGGGTAAAAACATCGTGTCCCATGTCTCCTGTTACCATCCGCCTAGACGCACAGTTCGGGACCCCCTACCCGAGATCCGCCGGTTTTGACACCGACAGCGGCATTGGCCACTGGAGATGGAGCACGACTAGCACAACCATCTCCCGCCGGAGCCGTCTAAGCAACGTGAGCGGCGACTACGGCCCAGCGCTCATTGCGAGCTCGGCGTGCGTCGGCCATGGAGTTGTCGGAGTGACGGTGGATCGATCGACGGAAGAGAAGATCCGACGCACCCCTACCTGGTGCGCCAAATGTCAGATTACGGGTTCCGCAAACCCTTGAAAGATTCGAACTCTGGGGTGCGTGCAGAGATCTCAACCTGCCTAGACTGCCTACTCGCGATTCTCCTAAGCCTAGCGTGTCAAGCTCAAAGAGACAAAGAGACACAACAGTTTATCCTAGTTCGGGCCACCTTGTGCTATAATACCCAACTCTAGCGTTTTGGTGGATTGACTCAAAGGGCTGAGGAGGAACTAGTACAGTGGATGAACTAACCTCAAGAGGTGAAGTGTTCTTGGGCTCAGGAGAGCTGGTGAGGTGGTCGGGTGAGAATGGATCTAATCTCCCCCTATGGTTGTGGCTAAATCCTATTTATAATGGCCTTGATCCTCTTCCCAAATGTTGGCGGGAAGGGATCCCACAACGATCGGATTTGAAAGGGGACACTGCGGTGGGCTCGGCGGTGGACACTGCGGTGGACACTGCGGTAGTACAGCTTATCCTGAAAAAAGTAGTCTTTGCCTGCAAAAAGCCCCTGGTCGTGACACTGCGGTGGGCTCGGCGATGACCTCCGTCCTGCCGTCCTGGAGGTCTTGGTCTTGTTGCACCAGAATGGAAACCTTGGGATGATTCCTTGAGACTCCGCGCCTGCGGCTCATCTCCCTTGCACCTAAGAGGGAACTGGCGCCCTGCGCCCGCCTGGCGCCCACCTGGCCTTGGTCGTCATGGCTCACGTCATCTTAGCCTCGTGAGGTGCACCTTGCATAGAACTCTCCTCCCCTCGGGAGCTAGCCTGAAGAGGCCGATTCCCTCGGGGGTCTTGGCATGGTCCGCCTCCCGAGGCTTGGCCCCTCGCGAGGTTCTTGAGCTGCTGATGTTGAAGCTGGGCCGTACCAAGACATCGATGGAGCCACGTGGTGGGCCGCAGGCAGGCAAGTCTGGATACGCCCATATCCAGAACGCCGAAAGGGGCTCTCGACCTCTCCTGTCATCTAACCTGCTGGTTCACCTGACGCTGATTCGCGGGCCGGTTCAAACGACTATCGTGTCACCTTACGGGTCGCTTGCACGTTAAAGGGGGAGGTCCCGAGAATCGTGTCACGGGAGCTCTTACTGGCTCTCCAGCCCTTACCCCCTAGCCTTAACCATGGCACCACGACCTAGCATACTAGCGGCGGCTGAGCTCGCTCGAGGGCCGGGACCCAAGGACATAGACCACCTAGGCAAGCAAGGCGAGAGGGTGGTCGTTGTGTGCCATGCCTAACAATACCGCCACAGTCGCAAGAGCAGGAACCCTCCACTCAACGGATCAGGACTACCGAAAGATAAGTCGCATTCGTTGTGGCACCGGTCTTGCTCCCTGCACGCCCCAGCCATGCAGTCCCACTCTGGCAGCTTCACTCCCCTTTTTGATTCTCTGGACGGCTGCTTGCATGCCAAGGGGGACCTCGTGAGCATCGCGTCACATGAGCTCTCACCGGACCTCAGGCCGCTCACCTCCTAGCCTTGACCACGACATCGCGACCTGGCATACTAGCAACGGCTGAAGCCTGCCTGGGGATTGGGTTCCGTCGGCGTAGAGCATCGTGCCGCCCAGGGAAAAGAAAAGGGAGGAATCTTGCCGAACTGGGATACACGAATTCATCACAGAATCAAAGAGAGCAATGATGGTATTAAATACACTCCGATCCTTACAAACCCAACAGGGGATGATTTTCATTCTGCGCAGGGAAAGCAAGGGAAGGAAGGATACTACTATGCCGTTGAGCGTCACCGGCGACGCCTAGCGGCAGCCACTGCTGCGCTCCGACCACTGCGGGAGTTTGGCGGCATGTAGCTATCATCACTAGACTCTGGAGACTTGTTGGGCTCAAAAGAGTCGCTGGATTCCCAGGAGTCGTCGCTGCTGCTGGAAGAGGCGCCAAAGGGGACAGAAGCAAGCCCAGCGCCCACGGCTGCACCCCGCGGGCTGCTTCCTCCGGGACAGCACTCCAGCCGTTCGGCCTCCTCGTTGAAGACCTTGAAGAACAAGGTAGATGCGTCGTCATACTCGAAGCGAATCGCGAGGTCTCCCTTTGTGCGGCAAGCCCGGGCGACCTCGCCCCATCCCGTGTCATGAAGACGTCTCCGGGGAGCACCACCTCGACCTCGCTCCGGTGGCCAAGCTGCAGCATCCGGCATGCTGCAACCACAGCTCAAGCGGCCCCCTTATAGGTAGCTCGCTGACGAAGAACCTCGGGAGCCAGATCCAGGTATCGGGAGGCATCGCCGCCCACACCACAAACTCGCGCGTGCTGCCCTTAGTGTGAGTCTATGGTGCGCACGGCTAGGCAATGGCGGCCCGTCCTCCATCGATGGGGGCCTCTCGTTGGCGCAGAACTTCATCCCGGGCACGAGCGTATAGGGGGAGGGGGAAGCTAGGCGGAGGCCTCGATTTCCAAGGCCTGGTCACCTCCCGCCCCACGCTGGCATCATGAGGAAGGCGGAGTCGCTTCTTCGGTGGGAGAGGATCAAGCCCTTCCCTAGGGGCCTTCTGCGTTTCAGCCGCCGAGAACCTCCTCATCGGTGCCATAGAAGCAAGACGAGAAAGGAGAAAAAGCGGGCGGTAGGAAGACGAAGAAGAGATGAGCGGTGGGGGGGGGGGCTCTGCCCCTCCCCCACATTTATAGCTAAGGAAGGCCAACCGCCATCCTCCATGACCTCGCACCATGATGATCTTCTGGATGCCGCATCATTCCGTCAAACCGAACCGTTATCGAGGCGGCGTGGGGAAGTGGAGATGCCCACGTCCCATCAATCGCGACACGTCATCAAGGCCACATACGGTTAGGGCCCGCGGCGCTCCGCACTTGCCCTCTGGCTTCGCCTGGAAGCCTAGTCCGAGCGTGCTATCACGCCCAATATGCGACCCTATCCTAAAGGAACTCGAAGGTCCCACCAAGGATAGGAGCGCATATTGGAGACGCTTTGCAAGGTGGATATCATTACATCGTACCATTATATAATAGTTGGGGATACATACAAGAGGCATACAATGCCACATGAATACAACAACATCATACATAAGAGGAACATCCGACTACGGATGAAACACAAACAGAAACTCAAATGACATCAACCCTGCTAGCCCATGCTGCCGACCAGGAACACATCCCCTGAACGATGAAGCAGAAGAAGAACTCAAAACAAACAAGCATCACTCTCGCGTCATGATCATCGCATTACCTGTACCTGCAACTGTTTTTGTAGTAAACTGTGAGCCACGAGGACTCAGCAATCCCATTACCATGGGTATCAAGACTAGGAAAGCTTAATGGGCATGGAATGGATAAGTGGTGAGGTTGCAGCAGCGGTTAAGCATGATATGGTGGCTAACTTACGAATACAAGATAAGATGACAAGCTACGCAAATGGTCGCAAACTAGTAATGATCAAGAAGTGATCCTAAAACTACTTACATCCAAACATAACCCAAACCATGTTCACTTCCCGGACTCCGCCGAGAAGAGACCATCACGGCTACACACGCGGTTGATGCGTTTTAGTTAAGTCAAGTGTCAAGTTCTCTACAACCAGATATTAACAAATTCCCATCTGTCACATAACCGCGGCCATGGCTCTCAAAATTTTATACCCTGCAGGGGAGTCCCAACTTAGCCCATTATAAGCTCTCACGACCAACGAAGGATATTCCTTCTCCCAGGAAGACCCGATCAGCCTCAGAATCCCGGTTACAAGACATTTCGGCAATGGCAAAACAAGACCAGCAAGACCGCCTAAATGTGTTGACAAATCCCGATAGGAGCTACACATATCTCGTTCTCAGGGCACACTGGATAAGTCAAGCTACGAGTAAAACCAGCCCTCAAGTTTCCCCGAGGTGGCCCCATAGGTTGCTCGGCTCGGACCAACACTCAGAGGAGCACTGGCACGGGGGGTTTAAAACAAAGATGACCCTCAGGGCTACAGACACCATGGTAGGGTTATAGGTTGTTAGGAAAATGGAAAACAAAAGTTGGGCCTTGCTGGTGGAGTTTTATTCAAAGCAAACTGTCAAGGGGTCCCCATAAACCCGATCGCGTAAGGAACGCAAAATCAAGGAACATACCACCGGTATGATGGAAACTAGGGCGACAAGAGTGGAACCAAACACCAGGCATAAGGTCGAGCCTTCCACCCTTTACCAAGTATATAGAGGCATTAATTAAATAAGAGATATTGTGATATCCCAAAATAATCATGTTCCAACATGGAGCAATCTTCAACTTCACCTGCAACTAACAACGCTATAAGAAGGGCTGAACAAAAGTGGTAACATAGCCAAGCAACGGTTTGCTAGGAAGGGTGAAAAGGTTAGAGGCTGACATGGCAATTTGGGAGGCTTGATAAACAAGTGATAGGTAGTACAACATAGCAATAGAACGAGGCAACTAGCATAGCAATGATAGTAGTGAGATCCAGGATAACAGTCATCTTGCCTGAAATCCTGCTCGGAAGAAGAACAATTCCATGAAGAAGATGAACGGACGAAGACAAACCAAGCGTAGTCGAACGAATCCTCACGGTCGCAACGAAACAGGAACTATCGAGAAGAAACACAATCGGAAAGAAACAAACACCATGGTAAACACACAACACATAAACATGACATGATGCTCAACCAAGTATGATGCATGACAAGGGTATATGATACTACTCATGGCAAGAGATGATGCATACAAGAACAACACACCAAAGCAAGTTTAAATGAGGCCGGAAACAACATATAACAAATCCGGTAAGTCCTCATATGCAAATTCCGAAATTGGTCCAGATCCGAATAAACCTGATGTTCAAGTTGTTAAACAGCAAGTTAAGATGCACCAAGATGATCTACATGAAATTATGGTAAAGTTACATATAAAGTTCATTTAATTTGGAGCTATGACCTAGAAGATATGAGCAAAACAAGTCAAACATGGCATTGATGCAAAATACATTCAAACATCAAGCAAACAGTATCAAAACATGGATTCAACATGACAAGATGAAACTACATGCAAAATCAAGCAAGTTTCATATAGAGCATGCTTAAAATGGAGCAACGGTGCAACTCATACACTAAAAACAAGATATAACAACAATCTGCCCAAAACAGCAAGTAGGCACATTGCAAACATCAAAACAACATGCTACAGGAACTATATGAGCACAAACTTGACATGCAACTTCATGTAAAGGTAACAAGCTTCAAGTTTCATTAAATTTCAGGTTAATAGCCATCAAGATTAAACCAATATGATCCATGAGCAGAGTTAATATGATGGCAAATTGAGAGCAAGAAAGAGACAAGCTACAACAAGTATACCTAGCAACCAAGGGCATGGAATCAAATTGCACATAACAAAGAGCAAATAACATCATCGCATCATATACATATGTCTCATGGATTAGAAGGAGCCAACGAGACAAGATTGAATAATGAAATGGTTTCACCAAGTGTAAAACAGAAACATTATGATAGCATGTTTGCAAGCATGAAACAGAAGCATATGATATCTAAAACTAGAAAACATGGCCCATTAACAAAGTACTCATAGCATAATTCAAAATATGTAATTGGAGCATCTCCATAAGAGGCATGGATCACTCAATAACAAGCTCACAACAAGTTAACAGAAAACAGCAACAACATGTAGGCATACTTGTGGCAATGGAAACATATTCTACAGGACATATATTAAGCATCCAAAGGCATGTCATGATAGAGCATAACATAGTCATCAAAACATTCTAACTAAGCATCTCCAGAATATGAATGGATTAATTGGTAGCATTAAGCAAACATGGCATGATAATATGACAGAATCAGCTTTGACAGAATATTAATAGCGAGTAGCCCACTTCACAAGCTTGAAGAACTCACTACAGGACATATCAAAATACATGGATTGCATCCCTGTAAATATGGCATTATTAAGCTCCTAAACCATGTAGACATCATGCTCATAGGACGCAAACACAAAATGCAACAAAAATGACAAATCAGCAAGTTACAGCAGTTTTCAGCAGTTAACAGCAACATGCTCTTTTGTAACAGAGATTAAGATATCAAGATGCACCTAAACATGAATGAAAAGCACACCAACGTGTAGAGCATGAAGAGCAGAACATGTGCATATCAAGTTCATCATCATAGGAACAACAGTGATAAAGTTATAGCGCTCACAAGATGCATACATGATGTTAACAATCAGCAAATTCCAGCAGTTTATATCACCTAGCAGTTTTGCAACGAAAATTAAGGCATCAATATGAACAGGAACATGCATGCAAACTACTCCATCATGAAGTGCACTCTGATATGAACATTTTAACATATCATACACTCAATTTGAAGCAACATGCATAGATTTATGGCATGGCAAAGTATGCAACATGAGATAAAAACGTGGGACTTAGTGGAAATTATACCCCGCGTACGAAAACTGGACGGAGCCGCGCGGGACGAGGAGATCCAGGGGCACGGGCGCGTTTGGGTCGGTGTGGTGGCGGATCTCATCCACCTTCGGCGGACCCGGACAGAGAGGAGCTCCGGCGAGGGGGCGACGGCCGGCGAGCTCCGGCGAGGCCGGGAAGGCGAGGGAGCGGCCGATCCGGCGGGGGTGCGCGGGATCGGGCGAGTGGACTCTGGCCCGGCGTGGCAGCGACACGGGCCGAGCAGGCCGATCGTGGGCCCGCAGGGCTGCGGTGCCGTGGGGAGGCAGAGGGGGTGAGGTGGCGGCGCCTGGTTGGCTAGAAGCGGCGGCGGAGGTGACGTGGCAGCCTGCAATTGGTCGGGCGACATGGCTGGGCGCCGGTGGACATGTCCGGCGCGGCGCGGACGCGTCCGGAGGCGAGGAGGGGAAATGATCTCAGATTTCATCTGCGAGAATTTTGGGGGGAGGCACATATTTATAGGTAGAGGGAGCTAGGAGAGTCCAAATGAGGTACGGTTTTCGCCCACACGGTCGTGATCGAACGACGGAGAGTGGGGAGGGGAGTTAGATGGGCTAGGGGGCTGTTGTGAAGGGGTGCTGGGCTGCAAAGAGAGAGGGGTTTTGGTTAACTCGGTTAACCATTGGGGCATCAAACGACCTCCAAATGGAACGAAATTTGGCAGGCGGTCTACCGGTGATATACCAAGGCAACTCGGCAAATGTCGGCCCATTCCGAGAACCTTTTTCGGCGGCTCACAAAAGAAGAACTGGGAGCTGCCGCGGGCGTGTGCGAGTGTGGTTGGGCTCAGAATGGACAACAGAGAGAACCGGGGGAACCCGAACAAATGAAAGTTTTGAAAAACATGGAGATGAAATGCAGATCATGACATGGCAAAATGCAACACGCAACCAAATGACATGGAAATGACGGCGAATAACTGGAGGACACCTGGCGCATCAGTCTCGGGGCGTTACAACTCTCCTCCACTAATAAGAGATCTCGTCCCGAGATCTTAGGAACAGACGGAAGATAAAGAGGAAGAGATGAAGTAAGAACGCAAGAGAAAAGATGAATAAGATCAAGAGCACTCGGGTAGAAAAGAGGAACGGCGAATATGACAAGAATAAAAAGCTCAAGGAATAAGATAGACTCTAAAACCACTCTGATTTGACAAGGCAGAAAAATAATAAGCACGAAATAATTCCGGCAACACTCCGGTTGAAAATGGAAGGAATAGAATATGAACTTCACAAGATGGGATGACACTAGATGAGATGAACAATGCAATGCCTCCGGGAGAATTGAAATAATGGACTGAAAAGATTGGATGAGAGAACAACACTTCCACCATGAATGAATTTGATAGCATCCATATAGGAAGGGTAGAACAGAGTTGTTGAGGAAATCGACAACAAAAGACTAAGCTTGTTGTGGACTTACCAAAAACATCTCAAAACTTGAGGTGAAATTATACCACAACCAAATGTCTGAATAGCTGAGAAGAACGAAGAAATGCAAACCTCCAATTGAAAAGAATATGAAGAATTAATTGAACTTCAAGACTCAAGAAGAAAAGATGCTTGAACTCCTCCAACAAAAATCTTGATGAACTCTTGAAGAATGAATTAAATCCTTAATGAACTGCCGTGAAGAACTCCGGTACAAAAGGATGATGAGATAGAATGAAGGATGAAAGTATAAGATTAAGCCTTCCGGTGATTTAGATGGAGGTTCCGACGAAATGGTCGAGGAAATTTGAACTCCGGAAAAAGAAAAGATGAAAACACTTCGAGCTAGAGTTTATTCATCAAGAACAACCTCCAAAGGAAGGGATTAATCACTTGGAGGAAATAACAATAAGATTTATTGTATGCTTTTCCTTCATCAAATGAAATTGATGACAAGCAATGGATTTTTTGCATATAACTTATTCTTGTTGGAAAGGATTGAGGGGTATATGGCGCAACCTTGGGGAAGGTCTCCAATGAACCACCGGTAGGATTGGAAAGAACGAATGAATTGATATGATGACAAATAAAGAGGAATGCTGAAGGAACCACCATAAGAATTCGAAAATGACTAATGAAAGAGAATGAATCACCAGGAAGAATTAGAACAATAAATATGCTTGAGGGGATTTAGATGCAAAAGAGCAAAGAGATAACGAGGTGATTAAAGCATACTTGATAGACGCACCGGAATAAATAGAGAACGATAGCTGGAATGATGGCCTCCGTTGAAAAGAAACAGAAAAACAACTCCTGACATACTTTGGATGGGTAAGAAAAGAATATATGACAAATGGAATAATTCGAGAGGATAACATGAAGCTAGAACCACAAATCTTTGAGAGAACGGACAAGATTTAGAGGAAAAACTCTTCTTTAATCTTCAAATGACAATGAGAAACACCACCAAAATTGTTGAGACACGCCGGAAGAATGAAAAGAGGAAAAGGTTGAGCGACAGATGAAAAGAATTTGAAAGCGATCTTGGAGAAGGCATGTGACTGATGGAATCCATTCTTACGTCAAACTTTGAAAAAAAAATTAGAATAACTCCGGAATAATTACAAGAGTCAGGTAAGATCCTGGGAAAAGACCTATGGGTTAGGGCCCACTAAAAGAAAACACCGTTGAAAAGGATTGTTGAACAGATAGATGATGTACCGGAACAATTGAAATATTTGAATGACGTGACAAACTCGAATTAATTCGAACACAGGCGAATCTCCTGAGATGTCTTGAGCACTCCGGAAGGATAAACTAGCGAGAGGCGAACGAGCAGGGAAAAACAGTTGATCCAAGGAAAATAATTTGATCAACCCGAAAACCTTGAATTAAAACCACCGGAAAGAAAACAAGACGAATCAATGATGAAGTTGACAAGAATTCATCGGTTGAAAAAATTGACGAAACACTGAAGAGGCTCCGCACAAATGAAGTTGATGGTCGAAAGAGACTCGGACTCTGTGAAGAAAAAGAGGTGGGAGGGCGGGAAAAACAAAGGCAAGTTGGAAGGGAGAACGGACGAATAGCTTGAAGAGAAAACACCGGTTGAAAGAATGCAAAGGCTTCAAATGATTAGAATGGATACTCGATTACGAACTCCGGCTCTGAGAAGAAAAAGGGGGGTGGGTGGAAAAAGAAAACAACTAACGATTGAACTTGGCAAAGATGAAGAGGCTCGGGTCAACTTGATGAGAAATGCACCGGATGAAAAGAGCTGAGAACCAACGAACGAAAAACTAAACGCGTGATTCTAAAGAAAAATTTGAAGGGGAAGAGGAGTAAGTCAAAACACCTGCGTCAAGATTCCTCACCAGAGCGACAAAGGGGCTGAGGAGTAAAAAGAATTCCTTCTCTCCGATATAACTAGACTCAGAAAACTGTTTTTTCTAGACTCGACAACGGCCAAACTACAAACAATAAAGGGGGCTCCTATGGTCGGTCGAGGCTCTGATACCAACTTGGCACGCCCAATATGCGACCCTATCCTAAAGGAACTCGAAGGTCCCACCAAGGATAGAAGTGCATATTGGAGATGCTTTTGCAAGGTGGACATCATTACATGGTACCATTACATAATAGTTGGGGACACATACAAGAGGCATATAATGCCACATGAATACAACAACATCATACATAAGAGCAACATCCGACTACGGATGAAACACAAACAGAAACTCAAATGACATCCACCCTGCTAGCCCAAGCTGCCGACCAGGAACCTATCCCCTGAACGACGAAGCAGAAGAAGAACTCAAAACAAACAAGCATCGCTCTCGCGTCATGATCATCGCATTACCTGTACCTGCTACTGTTGTTGTAGTAAACTGTGAGCCATGAGGACTCATCAATCCCATTACCATGGGTATCAAGACTAGCAAAGCTTAATGGGTATGGAATGGATATGTGGTGAGGTTGCAGCAACGGCTAAGCATGATATGGTGGCTAACTTACGAATACAAGAATAAGATGACAAGCTACGCAAACAGTCGTAAACTAGTAATGATCAAGAAGTGATCCTGAAACTACTTACGTCCAAACATAACCCAAACCGTGTTCACTTCTTGGACTCCGCCGAGAAGAGACAATCATGGCTGCACACGCAGTTGATGCGTTTTAGTTAAGTCAAGTGTCAAGTTCTCTACAACCAGATATTAACAAACTCCCATCTGCCACATAACCGCGGGCACGACTCTCGAAAGTTTATACCCTGCTAGGGAGTCCCAACTTAGCCCATATAAGCTCTCACGACCAACGAAGGATATTCCTTCTCCCGGGAAGACCCAATCAGCCTCGGAATCCCGGTTACAAGACATTTCGGCAATGGTAAAACAAGACGAGAAAGACAGCATGAATGTGCTGACAAATCCCGATAGGAGCTACACATATCTTGTTCTCAGGGCACACTAGATAACTCAAGCTACGAGTAAAACCAACCCTCAAGTTTCACCGAGGTGGCCCCGCAGATTGCTCGGTTCGGACCAACACTCAGAGGAGCACTGGCCCGGGGGGGCTTAAAATAAAGATGACCCTAGGGGCTGCAGACCCCAAGGGAGGGTTATAGGTTGTTAAGCAAATGGAAAACCAAAGAAGGGCCATGTTGGAGGAGTTTTATTCAAAGGGAACTGTCAAGGGGTCGCCATGAACCCGGCAGCGTAAGGAATGCAAAATCAAGGAACATAACACCGGTATGATAGAAACTAGGGCGGCAAGAGTGGAACAAAACACCAGGCATAAGTCCGAGCCTTCCACCCTATACCAAGTATATAGATGCATTAATTAAATAAGAGATATTGTGATATCCCAAAATAATCCTGTTCCAACATGGAGCAATCTTCAACTTCACCTACAACTAACAACGCTATAAGAGGGGCTGAGCAAAAGAGGTAACATAGCCAAGCAACGGTTTGCTAGGAAGGGTGAAAAGGTTAGAGGCTGTCATGGCAATTTGGGAGGCTTGATAAACAAGCGATAGGTAGTGCATCATAGCGATAGAACGAGGCAACTAGCATAGCAATGATAGTAGTGAGATCCAGGGTAACAGTCATCTTGCCTGAAATACCGCTTGGAAGAAAAACAAGTCCATGAAGAAGACGAACGTACGAAGACGAAACAAGCATAGTCGAATGATTCCTCACGATTGGAACGAAACAGGAACTATCGAGAAGAAGCACAACCAGAAAGAAGCAAACAACATGGTAAACACACAACACATAAACATGACATGATGCTCAACCAAGTATGATGCATGACAAGACTATATGATGCTACTCATGGCAAGAGATGATGCATTCAAGAACAACATATCAAAGCAAGTTTAAATGAGGCCGGAAATAACATATAACAAAATCCGGTAAGTCCTCATATGCAAATTTAAAAATTGGTCCAGATCTCAATAAACCTTATGTTCAAGTTGTTAAACATAAAGTTAAGATGCAGCAAGATGATATACACAAAATTCTACTCAAGTTACATATAAAGTTCATTTAATTCGGGGCTACGTCCTAGAAGATATGAGCAAAACAAGTCAAACATGGCATTGATGCAAAATACATTCAAACATCATGCAAACACTATCAAAACATGGATTCAACATGACAATATGAAACTACATGCAAAATCAAGCAAGTTTCATATAGAGCATGCTCAAAACGGAGCAACGGTGCAACACATACACTCCAAACAATATATAACAACAATCTGCCAAAAACAGAAAGTAGGCACATTGCAAACATCAAAACAACATGCTACAGGAACCATATGAGCACAAACTTGACATGCACTTCATTTACAGGTAACAAACTTCAATTTCAATAGGGTTCAGGTTAATAGCCATCAAGAATAAACCAATATGATCAATGCAAGAAGCAACTTTGTTACACAGGAACATATGCATGAGTAGAGTTAATATGATGGCAACTTGAGAGCAAGAAAGAGACAATATACAACAAGTATACCTAGCAACCAAGGGCATGGCATCAAAGTGCACATAACAAATAGCAAATAACATCATGGCATCATATACATATTGATAATGGATTAGAAGTAACCAACAAGACAAGATTGAATGTTGAAATAGTTTCAGCAAGTGTAAAACAGCAACATTATGATAGTATGTTTGCAAGCATGAAATAGAGGCATATGACATCCAAAATTAGCAAACATGGCACTTTAACAAATTAATCATAGCATAATTCAAAACATGTAAATGGAGCATCTCCAGAAGAGGCATGGATCACTCAATAACAAGCTCACAACAAGGCATCATGAAGTTAACCGAAAACTAGAACAACATGTAGGCATATTTGTGGCAATGAAACCATGTGCTGCAGGACATATATGAGGAATCCAAAGGCATGGAATGATAAAGCATAACATATCCATCAAAACATGTCAACTAAGCATCTCGATAATATGCATGGATTAATTAGTAGCATCAAACAAACATGGCATCATGATGACAGAATCAGCATTGACAGAACATTAACAGCGAGTAGCCCACTTCACAAGCTTGAAGCGCTCACTACAGGACATACCAAAATAAATGGATTGCACACCTGTAAAGATGGCATTATTAATCTCCTAAACCATGTAGACATCATGCTCAGAGGATGCACACACAAAATGCAACAAAAATGACAAATCAGGAAGTTACAACAGTTTTCAGCAGTTAACAGCAACATGCACTTTTCCAATAGAGATTAAGATGCACCCTAACATGAATGCAAAGCACACCAACATGTAGAGCAGGAAGAGCAGAACATGTGCATATCAAGATCATCATCATAAGATCAACAGTGACAAAGTTATAGCACTCACAAGATGCACACATGATGTTAACAATCAGCAGATTCCAGCAGTTTATATCACTTAGTAGTCTTGCAATGAAGATTAAGGCATCAATATGAATAGGAACATGCCTGTAAACTACTCCACCAGGAAGAGCACTGTGAGATGAACATTTTCACATATAATACACACAATTTGAAGCAACATGCACAAAGTTATGCCATGGCAAAGTATGCAACTTGAGATAAAAATGCGGGACTTAGTGGAAATTATACCCCGCGGACGAAAACTGGACGGAGACACGCGGGATGAGGATATCCAGGGGCACGGGTGCATTTGGTTCGGCGTGGTGGTGGATCTAATCCACCCATCGGTGAATCCGGCCGAAGAGGAGTTCCGGCGAGGGGGCGGCGGCCGGCGAGCTCCGGCGAGGCCGAGAAGGCGAGGGAGCGGCGGATCCGGTGGGGATCGACTCCCCAGGATAGGATCCGGCAACGAAAAGGCGGCGGTGGCTCCGCGGGGCTCGGCAAGCGGCGCGGTGGCACGGGGAGGCGGCGCATGGCGGTGGAGGAGCTCGGCGAGGCCGGCGGGTGGCGGCGCGGCGAGCAGCGCTGGTGCAGGGCGGTGCGGGGTGCGCGTGGTGGGGCGGCGCCGGCATGGAGGCAGGCGAAGGCGGCATCGGTAGACGAGATCCGGCAGGCGGCGAGGCGGCGGCCGTGCTCCGGCGAACGGTGACAGGGTCGAGACGGCGGCGCGCGGGATCGGGTGAGCGCGGGGACAACGACTCGGGCCCGGTGTGGCGGTGACACGGGCCGAGTGGGCCGGCCGTGGGCCCGCAGGGCTGCGGCGGCGCTGGGAGGACATAGGGGGTGAGTTGGCAGCGCCTGGATGGCTAGAAGTGGCGGCGGAGGTGATGTGGCAGCCTGCCATTGGTCGGGCGACGTGGCTGGGCGGCGGTGGACATGTCCGGCACGGAGCGGACGCGTCCGGAGGCGAGGAGGGGAAATGATCTAGGGTTTCATCTACGAGAATTTCGGGGGAGGCACATATTTATAGATAGAGGGAGCTAGGAGAGTCCAAATGAGGTGCGGTTTTAGCCCACATGATCGTTATCGAACGGCGGAGAGTCTGGAGGGGAGTTAGATGGGTTAGCGGGCTGTTGTGAAGGGGTCCTGGGCTGCAAAGAGAGAGGGGTTTCGGTTAACTCGGTGATATACCAAGGCTACTCGGCGTATTTTGGCCCATTCCGAGAAGATTTTTCGGCGGCTCACAAAACAAGAACTGGGAGGTGCCGCAGGCGCGTGCAAGTGTAGTTGGGCTCAAAATGGACAACGGAGAGAACCAGGGAACCCAAAAGGATGCATGTTTTGAAAAACATGCAGATGAAATGCAGATGATGACATGGCAAAATGCAACACGCAAGCAAATGACATGGCAACGACGGCGAATAACTGGAGGACACCTGGAGCATCGGTCTCGGGGCATTACATGTGCCTTGGGCCTGGGGGCTACTGTCGGTGTTCTAGATATAGGGGTATCCAGACTTGCCAGCCTGCGTCCCACCACGTGGCTCCATCAACGGCCCTGTGCGACCCAGCTTCGACATCAACAACTCAAGACCCTCACAAGGGGGCCAAGCCTCGCGAGGCGGATGACGCCAAGACCCCCAAGGGGATCGGCCTCTTCAGGCTGGCTCCTGAGGGGAGGAGAGTTCTATGCAAGGTGCACCTCACGAGCCTCATTTGACGTGATCGATGACGACCAAGGCCAGGCGAGCGCATGGCGGGTGCCAGCGGGCGCAGAGCACCAGTTTCCTCTTTGCTGCAAGGGAGGCAGGCCACAGGCGCGGAGTCCCGAGGAATCAGCCAAAGGTTTCCATTCTAGTGCAACAAGACCAAGACCGCCAGGACGGCAGGATGGAGGTCATCACCGAGCCCACCGCAGCGTCGCGACTAGGGGCTTTTCGCAAGTGAAGACCACTTTTGTCAGGATAAGCTGTACTACTTGTCCCCTTTCAAATCTGACCGTTGTGGGACCCCTTCCCGCCAAACATTTGGGAAGAGGACCAAGGCCACTAGAAATAGGACTTAGCTACCACCATAGGGGGAGATCGGATCCATTCTCACCCGACCACCTCACCAGCACTTTGAGCTCAAGAACACCTCACCTCCCGAGGCCAGTTCATCCACTGTACTAGTCCATCCTCAGCCCTTCGAGGCAATCCACCAAAACACTAGAGTAGGGTATTACACCACAAGCTAGCCCGAACCAGGATAAACTGCCGTGTCTCTTTGTCTCTTCGAGCTCGACGCGCTAGGCTTAGGAGGATCGCGAGTAGGCAGGTTGGGTAGGTTGAGATCTCCACACCAGAGTTCGAACCTTTTAAGGGTTTGGGGAACCCGTAATCCGACAGATCCATGCTTACCTGATTCAAAAAAATCTGAAAAATTACCACACTATAGAAACTTCATCACAGCTTATTGTGCAAAAAGTTTCAAAATTTTGTCACATTCTGACTTTTCTAGAGAATTTTTGCAACAACGATAAACTTTCTGTTTTGAAACAACAACTCATATACTTGCAAAATAATCATGTCAAAGGCTATACTTGACATTTTTATTGAATGAAAAGATGCAAAACATTATTATATATAGTAGAAAGAAAATGAAAAACAAAATACAATGACACTCCAAGCTAAACTCATATCATGTGATGAATGAAAATATAGCCCTAAGTAAGATTACTGATAATGTTGGAGACGAAAGAGGGGATGCCTTCCAGGGCATCCCCAAGCTTAGTTGCTTGGATCTTCCTTGAATATTACCTTTGGGGTGCCTTGGGAAATCCCAAGCTTAGGGTATTTTCACTCCTTATTCTCCTCATATTGATATTTCACCCAAAACTTGAAAACTTCAATCACACAAAACTTAACGGAACTTCGTGAGATAGGTTAGTATGATAAAGACATATCATCCGCTTTGGTGCTGTCAAAGACAAGAATCATAATTGTTCTCACACAGTGCCTACTATACCTCATCATTTACAAAATTTATATTGAGCAATATAAGCCATAGAAACTAGGAAATAAGCAAACTATGCATTGAAAACTGAATATGTGAAAAACTGAATAGTCTGTAATGATCTGGAAAGCAACCATACTTCCGCTACTCCAAAAATTCTGAATATTTAGGAAATGTAGGGAAATATATATATCACCTGTAAAAAAATTAGATCAAAAGCACGTTCCAGTGAAGTTTGAAAATTCTTGGACTGAGCGCAAAAGTTTCTATTTTTACACATATTCAAGTCAACTATCATCCACGCTGTCCCAAATGCTTTAATTGGCACTTTATTGAAACAAAATCTACAAAACATGATTAATACAGTAGCATAATCATGTTAACACACAAAAACAGTAGGTAAAAGTGTTGGGTTGTCTCCCAACAATCGCTTTTCTTTAATGCCTTTTAGCTAGGCATGATGGGTTCAATGATGCTCGCATAAAAGATAGGGATTGAAACATAACAAGAGCATCATGAATCATAAGTTCCTCTCTCATAATAATTTTCAGTAGCATCATGAATAGATTCATCAATATAACCATCACATAAAGCATTATTTTTGGGATCCAAAAGCATAGAAAATTTATTACTCTCCATATAAGCAATTTTACTCTCATTCACAATAGTGGGCATATCATATGAAACTCGAATACTAAAAATTGTTTCCACATTAAGAGAGTAATGTTCAGTAAAAGGATAATCAAAATTATGACAATAATTATCACTACTTTTTATAACATAAGTATCATCACAATAATCATCATAAGTAGCAACTTTGTTCTCATCATAGATAGGAGGCATGCAATCATCGTAACAAATTTGATCATTCAAAGTAGGGAGACTAAAAAGATCATCTTCATTAAGCATATCACCCCCAGGATTGGGGCAAACATTAATTTCAGCAAATAAATTCTCAAACATGTCATTCTCATCAAACATAGCATCCCCAAGCTTGTGGCTTGGCATATCATAAGCATAATCACCCTCATCATTAATAGTATGAATAGCACAAACGGTATGACAATTGCTATCATGATAATTTCCCAAGTTGGTGCCAAAAAGATTTTCAAGATTATAAGAAGTATCACTATCTTCCCAATCATAATCATGACAACAAGCAATATGCATAACAAAATCATCATCAATTGTGCTCTCAGACATTGTGGCATAAGACATAGAAGCAATATCATCATCAAGTACATCATCTTCCACAATTATTTTTGATTCATTTCATCAGGCACAACAAATATAGGAGAAACATTATTTGGGAGAGATACCTTTTTACCTCTATTCTTTCTTCCTTTCTTCTTCTTCACCACATCATGTGTGGGTTTAATTATTTTTTTCAACCTTCTTATTGATGAGATTGGTTGAATAGGGAGGTCCTCCTCGTCACCTATTTCATCATGAGAGACAATAGGAGGGAAAGTGGAAATCTTTTCCATTTAATTAGTATTCATTTTATATTCTATTGGTTTTCCCATCTTTCTATAGTTGGCAATATAAGCATTCTCATTGCAATTTACCATGCAAAACATGTAGATATTTTTTAGATTAGTTTCAATGTCGTCTGTGAGAATGAATACTTCAAACCAAATATTTTTATGTGTCAATTCTTCACTCCCAAAAAATAAACAAAGTTCATTTTAAAGTTAAAGGGTGATCAAGTTATCGCAATATTTGGACATGATTCGATAATGAAAAAGCATGTATTGGAAATTAAGATGGCCATGTTTATTGCAAAGTTCACAAGTAATAGGACAAAGAGAACATAACTTTATAGCAAACTCATCTATCACTTTGAGCAAAAAAGTGGTCCTATCATGCTTATGCTTCTTACAAAATCTCTTCCCTATAAGGCTCGTCTTCACAAAGTCTTTCTGTTGGGCTATAGATGCCCTAAGAATGCCGTTCTTCAAGTTTTGCAGTGGCGGAAAAAAGGAAATTAGAATGGAAAAATAGTGGTGCCGTCAGTTGTACAAATGTCCTCACTCAGACACAAGATATTTACATCACTACATCTTTTTTAATACATCTTACCGTTGCACTGGGATTAGAGCCAAGTTCCAGATCGCGTCCTTGCCCTGCAGCCTGAGCCATCACTTATAAGAAACATTTTTTTCATGACTTGTGCAATCATCATTAGCATTTTGGATATTAAAAGAATTCATACTAACAACATTTCAATCATGCTCATCATTCAGAGATTCTATGCCAAACATTTTATTGAATTCTTATTCTATCAATTGAGCACAATTTTCCTTTCCATCGTTTTTAAGAAAGACATGATAAAGACAAAAAATATAAGACCACCTCAATTCCATTTCTTTGTAGTATTCTTTTCTGAACCAAACTAGTGATAAAACAAGAAACTAAAAGATTCAATTGCAAGATCTAAAGATATACCTTCAAGCACTTACCTCCCCGGCAACAGTGCCAAAAAAGAGCTTGATGTCTACTACGCAACTTTATTCTTGTAGACTCGTGTTGGGCCTCCAAGCGCAAAGTTTTGTAGGACAATAGCAATTTTCCCTCAAGTGGATGCCCTACGGTTTATCAATCCGTGGGAGGTGTAGGATGAATATGGTCTCTCTCAAGAAACCGTGCAACCAAATAACAAAGAGTTTCTTGTGTCCCCAACACACCGAATACAATGGTAATTTGTATAGGTGCACTAGTTCGGTGAAGAGATGGTGGTACAAGTGAAATATGGATAGTAGATATTGGTTTTTGTTGTAGGAACAATAAAAAGCAAGATAGCAATTGATTAAACAGAGCACAAACGGTATTGCAATGCTTGAAAATGAGGCCTAGGGTCCGTACTTTCGCTAGTGCAATTTCTCAACAATGCTAATCTAATTGGATCATATAACCATCCCTCAACGTGTGATGAAGAATCACTCCAAAGTTCCTATCTAGCAGAGAACATAATAAGAAATTGTTTGTAGCTACTCTTTCTGATCGATCTATCCAAGAGTTCATACTAAAATAACACCAAGTTATTATTTCTGTCGATCTATCAAGAGTTCGTACTAAAATAACACGTAGCTATTCTTTTCGATCAATTCTGACCAGCTTTATTGGCTAGGTCACATTGCAAGTCATACGTGTATCCCACGACTGATGTCTCCCTGCCTCTTCGGCGAGGAGGTGCGGGCTGGTGTTCGGCTTGACATGCCGCTTTGTCCCGTCCACGTGGTGGTTGGTCTGGTTGATCTGCCTGATTGTATTTCGACAATATTGGCTCAAGGGCTTCGTTGTTCAATTGAGGCAGCAGCTTGCGCTTACGGTAACTTTTGACAGGTCGCTCTCTACTATATTCCTCAGTGGCCAGGACCTTAGTCCACCTTTCATAAGAGTATCTTGTTCGGCTTTGAGCTGTTGCTGCTTCTTCTTCAGGCTCCGGGCTGTGGCGATGAGATGTCACTTGATGCATTCTTGGTCGAGGGGTTCCTCTGGGACAATAAAGTCTTCGTCACTGAGACTAACCTCCTCTTCGGATTCTGGCATATAGTTGTTGTCCTCCGCATCTTCGTTGTTAGTGTGTTGAGGACTGTATTCACCCTCTTCACGCTCGTCCTATTCGGATGTGGGATCGATAGGGTATTCGAGGTCTTCGACACCATCCAGAGTCTCGTTCTCTCCGGTGCTGGTATTACTATCCTTCACTCGACGTGATCATGAACGGCGCCGCTGATGTGGGTGCTTTGGTGGTTTATCGATGGGTTTCTCCTCATCTAGGCTCGGGTTATCCTCCTTGTTTTCTTATCTGGAGTGTTCACCATGTACACATCGTAGGTTGAGGTGGCCGCCGAACGCCCCGTGACGGGTGGGACTTGGCTTGGTTTGGCATCGGCATCGTCGTCCATGCCGTCGATGTCTTTGGACACATAGTCCAACATGTCGGTTCAGTCCTTGACAGTGGCTATTAAGTGGGTGGTGGGTGGGGCATAAAATTCCCTACTCTCAGCCCCTAGTACAAGCTGGGTAAAGTTTGGAGGTAAGGCCTTCGTGATGGCGAGAGACTGCATCAATCCCAATGCTTTATCTAAGAGCAGAAGTGGGACCAGAAACTGTGGATCTATTCGGCTAAGTTCGACATGGGATGCCTGATCGGACCCGCTAAGTGAAAACCTCGGCAGTTCGGGATGGTTGCCCAGAGCCAAGTCTAAGATTGCATCTGGGTCTTCGGTCGGGAGTTCCACAAGGTGAAGAGGTCCAATGGGGCTTATGCTCCCGTCTTCGGATGATGAGACCTGGCCCGGATCTAAGGCCGAGGTGGGTGTTTACCCCTGGACGGGATCTAACAGGGGATCCGAGGAGTCTTCTCTGCGGGGAAATGGAGTGGTGGCAGAGGCCGCGAACCTGTCAAAGACTAGGTCTCCTGAGATGTCAGCAACGTAGTTCAGTTTTCTAAACCCGATCTAGTGGCCGGGGGCATAACTATCTGTTAGGACCCCGATCCTAAGTCACACTGATCTAGCATGTAACGCATCATATCACTTTGTGGCCTCATGCACGGTATTCCCACGGGTGCCACCTTACCTGGCCCGGGACCGTTCGCGCCTTTAGCCTCATGTATATGATAGTGCCGCTAGCATCCATATGACAAAGAACCCGGGCCGACATGACTAGTCGACCCGGGTGTGGATAGCAAATCTAGTCCTGGTCATACCACTGTGTACAGCGTTACCCCTATATTTCCCTTTTCGACCAAGAGACCAGTTGGATGACCGGTCTGTACTACTTTCACGCCCTTTCCTTCTTGTTTGTACCATGTCCAATGTACATACTAAATTCTCCCACCCCCACTTTATTTCTTGTTTGAACCAAGTACTCCCTCCATCTGGAATTACTTGTCATCAAAATGGATATGTCTAGAACTAAAATACATCTAGATACATCCATTTCAATGACAAGTATTTTCGGACGGAGGGAGTACAAGATTCGATTCCATGAAGTAGGTTTACCTCTAACGATAGAAGAAGAAAATAGGTGACGTTGGACCATCCAATCGAGAGGGGCTGAGGGGTAGAAAATGATGCACATGCAGCGACGTAGCAAGCTGGGGAAGTAGAGCTAAGGCGGTTTCGAACAAAGATATACCTGAAGGTCGTCGAGAAGTGGATAGGTGGGCGGCGGGAGGCCGGATCCGCCCACAGGCAACGACGAAGGGATAGGAGGACCTCCCGCACCGGCGCTCGACCAGAGATAACGGTGAGGCCGGCAGTGGGTCTCCTACCTCGCTGTCGACGACGGTCTAAATGCTGCCCCTGCTCCCCTTCACCGACGGAGGGGGATACGTCCGGATTTGTAACCAGCGTTGAGGATAGAAAGACAGTGTTTTTTGAAGGGAGAAAGACAGTGTTACCACCCCTATCATGTTTAGATCTGGAGAGGATGAGAGTGTGTAAATAGAGCAACCCTAGCAAGCAAGCGCGGAGGCTCTGGCCTATATATACGTAGTGGGGTATTTTTCCTTATACACTCCATCAAAACAATCGTTTAAAATTGTGTACTACATGCCAGGTCACGGTCTTTTTTAGTTGTTGATTGTTTTTTGAGATATCAACCCGCTTGTTCCAAGTGGTGTTACGGTGTGCCAGGTCGCACTTTGTATCGTTCAAGTCTTGTACTACAAGTCCCTCCATTAAATGAACAACCACCCCCTCGTAAAAATTGTGAACAAGCCCACGGCTAAAATTAGCAGAAACGTGGGTTGCCCCAACATGCATTATTATTTATATTTTCTACTCCCTCCGTTCCTAAATATAAGTCTTTTTTATTAGCCACACCTAAGACAAGATTTTTTTATTAGCAGTGAACCCCACATGTCATAGGCACAAAAATTGTGGCAAGATTCAGGCAAGCCAAAGTGTGTCTAACAATTTGAGCAACTCAAGTTAGGCAAGTGTGGCAAGTAAGGAAAAATAATGTGGCAACATAAGACAAACATAGTCACAATCCAAACAGCCCTGTAATTTTTTGTGACATGCATGAAAATTTGGTTAGTTAAATTTATAGTCAAAATTTGGCAAGGTGCATCAAATCAACACATACAAGTATCAAAAGGAAAGTCACGGCATGCATGCATGCATTGTACCCCCTCCATTTCCAAATATAAGTCTTTTTCGAGATTGCAACAAGTGACAACATATGAAGCAAGATATGTCTACATACATTCGTATGTTGTAGTCCATTTGAAATATGTAAAAAGACTTATATCGAGTGCAATGCTTTGATGTGTCGCATCAACTTGTACAAGACCAAGAAATTTGATTACTACAACGCCCTCTCCATCGCGGACTGAGCTCTGGTGCCTTAACTACACCTGCCTTTTGCTGGATGACGGGAGGGCCAACAACCTGTTAGGCCCACCTATCATAGATGCAAAGGCATGAGAAGTAAGTAGAAGCTTTCGCTACACGTTATCCCTTCCGCACGAGGTGGACGGACATGCAGCAGTGGATTCGATACTGTAGAAGTATGAGTAACATCATTGTTCATCTTCTTGAAGAGGCGAAGAGCCAAGCGCAACCCGAATGTGGCAGTTGCGAACGCTCACATGGTGCGGTGCCTTGTAGCACGCATATAGTAGCCAGGTTCTTGCATGAGACAAAATTGCTATTTGAGCCCACTATTGTAGTACAAGTACTTGCTTCCCTCATTGAATTGTTTAACAATTAAACTTCATCATCCATTGGTTGATACTCATTCTGCATAGGTCCACGCGCTTAGCACCGTTTCCTCCTGGGGTCACCAATGTTTATTTGCTAACTAATAGCATTGCATACAATGAACAAGCCACTGCAAGTCATTTAAAGCATGCACACCTCTCATCACTTATTGGTTGATATGTCAAGAAACAAGAAACAAGGTAGAAGTTAATGCACTGCGCCTAAGTGTTTTGGGACTATTTGGCTTTCGTAAGATGACTTACACACCTAGACGGAGGGAGTATTATGGCCCTGTAAACCGGAAAGGAGTATTTGCCTTTCTAGAGATTTCAACAACTGACTAGACTACACTGCGCAGTACTCCCTCCCTTCCGGTTTATAGGGCCCAAATCTCAAATCTCATGAACCAAGGCATTTTGCGATTGGAGGAATGTATCTCGTACTTTACAAAACTACCCTAATTAAACTCATGCATTAGTTACGTAGTTCTCTCATTTTCCTCTCCGCCTTGGTCGCGGTGCACAATATTGAGCACTCCTATATGACTAGCCGCTCTATCTACATGCGGGACATCAGACTAGCCACAGTGGGAGTAACTTCATGTGGGGACCCCGACTCGCAAGTCGTGATCACCGAATGTACGTGTACAGTGATCCCAGAGATCAATGCTCACTGAACACACAGAAGCTGAATAACAAGAGTCTTACATCCATACATACCGTCTTACACAAATAGTGACCAACATGGTCAAGTCTTACATCGTTAAAGCCTTAAGGGCTGAACATCAAATGAAACATAGCAGCGGAAATCGTTGTTGATAAGTAGAACCCATGCCATCTGCCTTAACCCTACAGGCATTCTGACTGGGAAACGTCCTAGTTCGCATGATCGTCTCCAAAGAACTCTTCTTCGAACTCCGGTTCTTCCATGCCTGGTCAATTAAATAACCAGTGGCAAGCCAATGAGTACTTTGAATGTACTCGCAAGCAACCCATGATTTGGTTCAAGGTACAGTAATGCATGACGTAGGTATAGTTTTGCATAAAGCTAGTTTTGAGTGCAAGGACATGTTCAACATCCTATAAAGCATGCATCAAGAGAATACGAGTAACCATAAGAACTGGTCACAGATATCAACATAAATAGAATGGGCACCATCCCATTTATGATAAACAGAGAGGGCACCAACCCATCTCAATCGTGTCAAGTCTTCTGACTTGATCCAAGGCAACACCATCATCTCGCACACACCGGGTTTGAAAACAAGTGGACGTAGCCCAAGAGCGGTTACCCAACTGTCCTTGACCGTGGACACGGCTATTCGAATAGTTTTACACTCTGCAGAGGTTGCACACTTTACCCACTAGATCCGGGGAACTTCCGTGTTATCCACGACCCGCGGTACCTCAAGCACCCGGGGTAAGCACCCGATCACCGCCTTTCCCTAGACGACACTAGCATGGAGTCCACTTGATTGGCAGTAACCCCCGTGCCCAACATTTCACATAACATTTTCGTGGAGCCTTGCTCCCATATTCATCACATACCACTGGCACGGGGTACCAACGGTGTGTCCGGTGCCCTGTGAAAACAGTCATGGCCGCCCTACCTGACACGACCCCGTCCCAAGAGAGAGCACCAACTCTCCCCCGTCACTAGTAATGCGGGCTCCAAGCTAGTATCGGTCTAGGTACTCAACAATGCCCTTTCCCATATAAGGGTAGAGTGGTCGCGCATGTAAGTTTGGAATAACGGTCGCAACTTCGACCAATCCGTTTTGAAATCAACACACCCTTTTGCTTGGCACACCACTTCGTCATCAAGTGGTCACCCATCTCTTCATCTCCCTCGGGCATAAGTGGCACCCGACGGGGTTTTCAAAAGCCTTTGAAAATATTTTGTCTCCATCACCATGCATATCCCCGTCCCTTTGCGTAGCACTACTAGCATCCTATCTACTCCCACCGGCATAACCCTCATAAGAAGGTAGGGCCATGCACAATGCAAGTATCAACGAGGAAGTAATCATGGCAACCAACCCACGTGGTTCACCATCTCATCATGATTCCGATGCATCAATAATAAAGAGCTAAAAATGACATGCATATAGAAAGGGGTATCATAGTCATGGTCAAAGGGCTGCTTGCCTTGGTTGGCTTGATCTTCAAAGTCTTCAGGCCCTGCTCCTCCTTCTTCCTCAGCTACCTCGTCAAACACGGGATCTAACGTCGCAAGAAAACAACGGGAAAATAAGACAATAATAAAAACTGAAAAGTCAAAGTGCTCACAAAAATGTCAACTTATTTTTGTAAAATACTAAGAGGAAGGCTAGGAAGGGGACAACTTTTGGTTTTGGTTTTGGAGCAGCAAAATAGAAGTTATGGATTTTCAAAGGCCTATCTAAATGCTAAAAACCACATTTAAATATTTACAGAGAAGAAAAGGTGGTTGGATTTGAGTGAAAGTTGCACCATTAAATAGGTTGCAATATTCTAGGAATTTAGAAATTAGAATCAATGCATTTGGATTAATATTCTGCCCTGTGGAATATTTGGAAATAATACAAAAAAGGAAAAAGAAAAACGGCGTTGTGCCACTGGGCCAGAGAGGCCACAGCAGTAGCAGGCCCAGGGGGGGGGGAACCCAGCCCACGCGGCCGCCACGTCGAAGGCGTAAAGGCTGAATACGCCTTCGGCCGACGGCGGATCGGTGCGCGCGCGCGCGCACGTTTTAAACCTGACGGGTGGATCCCACCCGTCAGGGCGTGAGGCTGACTGGCCGGCCCCACGGCGGCCGTCGTCTACCTCCGGCCAGAGGCGACGGCGAGCTCGCCGGCGGCGATACAGGGCACGGGAAGGGGCGCGGAGGCTACCGTTGGACTCAGGAGTGAGTCGCGGTTCTGGTGGTGGTGGAGACGGTCGCCGGGGTGGCCTGCTTCGCCGGCGACGAGGTCCCGCGGCGGAGGTGCTTCGGGCGCCGGTGGTTCCGGCCGTTTCCGGCTGCAAAACGAGGGGGAAAGAGAGGGGAAAGCATCAGTGAGGCGAGGGGAGTCCAGTTCGAGAGAGAAAAGGAGCGGAGGAGGCCTGTACCCGCAGATCGACGGCGACCCGAGGCGGCGGAGCTCGAGCTCGATCTCGAGCTCGGGCAGCTCTGGAGAGAAGTGGGTGGTTCCGGGGGTGGATTGGGTGTGTGGAGGGGCGACAGGGAGGAAGAGAAGGGCTCGGGAGCGCCTTATATAGGCTGGCCGCGGTTCACCGTGGGCGTGGCCTACGGGAGCCCGCGGGATCGGCTCTGGAAGCCGTTGGAGAGAGGTTGGAGCTGTCCACGGCGCTCGTGGGGATGGAGTAGGGCGCCAGGGAGGAGGAGAGAGAGCGGGGGAGTGTTCTGGCGCCCGCGCGTGTGAGGCCGGCCATTGGCCGAGCCGGGCGGCGTCGGGCACGCCCTGCAGGAGGGGAGAGAGAGGGGGAGACAATGGGGACTGCACGGCGGCGTGTCGCAGACGTCGAGACACATCAACTGGCGCGATGGGAAGGCACGAGGCGGTCGGGAGGCGCGGTGTCAACGGTCGGCGCTCTGGCAGGCGCTCCAGAGCGCGACTTTGGCCGGCATCCGCGGTTTTTCCGCGTCGCGCGCGCGTCCTTTTCTGTCTGGAGGCTACAGTGGAAGGGGGCAAAACCTGGAAAGAGCCTGGGATGCTCTGGGGTGCAGAGGGGAGAGAGAGAGGCTGTGAGAGAGAAGGGAAACTGTTGTCCAGAGAGGACAAACGTGATTCCCCCCTTCCTCCACATTGCTTCCTCGGGTAGAAAAGTGTCTAAGTGACAGAGGGGAGTGAGGAGGGGTTGTGGCAAAAAGATGAACTCAAGGAGATTAGTGAAAGTGGCAAAAATAGGCCTTTTAGTATTTTGCCAGAAGGTGTTTGATGGAGTTTTGGGTAAGCTAATGACTCCCACTGGCCAAGATACTCCAAGGGGTGAAATGTCACATATATTTAGGGCCTTCCACCCATTTTGAGCTTATTTGGACAAAGTTGCCAATGCAACTCTTGCAAACCCTAGAAATGGGCAGAAATGGATTTGTGTAGATCCAGTGGAGTAAATCATTTCTCCTTGATGTGCCACTTGGTTTGGTAGCCTTATTTGGTCACATGATCAGGCTCACCAAAGTTGGGGTCCTGGAGAAAAAGTTGGTAGTGCAAAGTAGTTCAAACTTGATTCTGGTCAGAGAGGGTTTTGAGGCACTTTGACCAAGACTTCCTATTCTCCAACCTGTGCCATTTGGTCCAGATGCATCATTAGACCAATGAAGCATGTCCACCAAGTTTGAGAACATTTGGACATACTTGGCAATGTAAAGTTGATCAAACTTCAGAATGGACAGAGATAGTTTTGAGGGGTTTTGATGGTGTTATCTTGTTCTCCAAGTCCTGAGGCTTGGCAAGATCATCTAATATGTCATATGTGACATGATGGAATTTTCCTGGAAATTTTGGAGAATATTTCCTTTGTAAATATTTCAAAAGCTTGAAATATCCAGAAAGGATTTTAGAGGGAGTTGACCAATATTTTGAACATGACCAGGTGTTGAAACTCTTATATATGGACAATATATGTCCTAAGAGTTTCCCTAAATTTTGTCAAATATTTTTGAAGCAGTAAAGTAATTTTTTCCTATTAAAGACCATTTCTGGCCTTAAGAAAAAGCCTTTAAATAAAATAGAACAGTAACTTTTAAAATTATATTTTTGTGGTTCCTGGGCATCCTATATCTAATAGGAGTCAAATATATTTTTGGAAAGATTTTTACTGCCCTTAATCAAGTACTTGCAGTGCAAACCTCAATTCAGGGGTTTTTGGAAAACTAATTTTAGAAAATACTTTCTGGCCAAATTATTTTTGTAAGAAAACTCCATATAGCACTATTCACATGGCATGGTCATTGGTCAGGAGCTTGGGGTAAGGAGATGGAATTTAGAGGGTAGAGTAGTTGACTTCAAGAAGCACTTGAAAAGAAACACAGAGAGAAAACCAAGTCCAAATAAAAGCCAAATGATGCAAAAAGTTTTTGTTGGTCCAAATTTTTCATGCTTTAATAATGAAAATGAAATGTTACAAAATGCAGGGTGTGACAGACCTACCCCCCTTACAAGAATCTCGTCCCCGAGATTCCTAAACTAGGCTTAAAAGAGATACGGAAATTCGGATCTAAGGTAGTCTTCACGCTCCCAAGTTGCTTCTGCTTCAGCGTGGTTGCTCCATTGGACCTTGAAGTACTTGATGGTGCGGCTTCGAGTGCGTCGTTCAGCCTCATCCAGAATGCAGATGGGCCGCTCACGATAAGTCAAATCAGGTTGAAGATCAATGGCTTGATGATTGACGTCCTTGTAGAGTTCGGGCTTGTCTGGAACTTGGAGACACTTCCGGAGTTGTGACACGTGGAACACGTTGTGCATATCAGAAAGTTCAGGTGGAAGCTCCAACTGGTAAGCCACTTCTCCTCGCCGCTCAGTGATCTTGAAGGGGCCAATGTATCTCGGAGCGAGCTTTCCTTTGACATGAAAGCGCTGGGCTCCTTTGAGAGGGGTGACCCGGAGATAGACATGGTCTCCAACTCGGAAGTTTATGTCTCTGCGACGTGAGTCCGCATAGCTCTTCTGCCTTGACTTGGCAGACTTTAGACGCTCTCGGACAAGCTGGACTTGCTCTTCTGCTTCACGAAGGATATCAGGCCCAAAGACAAGTCCTTCTCCGGCCTCCGACCAGTTGAGAGGTGTACGGCACTTCCGCCCGTATAACACTTCAAATGGTGCCATCTGAAGGCTGGCCTGATAACTGTTGTTGTAAGAGAACTCGGCGAAAGGGAGGCAATCTTCCCACCTAGCTCCATAAGCTAAGACATAGGCTCGGAGCATGTCTTCGAGTATTTGATTCACTCGCTCGGTCTGACCTCCGGTCTGTGGGTGGAAAGCAGTGTTGAAGGACAACTTGGTCCCCATGGCCTCCTGGAATTTCTTCCAAAACCTTGAGGTGAACTGGGTTCCTCGATCTAACACAATCTCCTTGGGAACACCATGAAGGCTCACGATTCGGTTGATGTAGAGACTGGCTAACTGGTTCCCCTTGTAGGTCGTCTTGACAGGAATGAAGTGGGCCACCTTGGTCAAATGGTCAACGATGACCCATATTGAGTCATGTCCCTTGCTTGACCTGGGTAAACCGGTGATGAAGTCCATCCCGACTCTGTCCCACTTCCATTCAGGCACCTTAAGGGGTTGCAACAATCCAGCGGGTCGCTGATGCTCAGCTTTGACTCTCTGGCATACGTCGCATTTTGCAACATAGGTGGCAATCTCCCTTTTCATCCCGTGCCACCAAAATCCTTCCTTCAGGTCTTGATACATCTTGGTGCCTCCAGGGTGGATGGAATATGGGCTGTCATGAGCTTCTTGCAAGATCAGGTTCTTGAGCTCAACCTTGTTGGGCACGCAGATGCGATTCCCAAACCACACAATTCCTTCCTCATCTTCTGAGAATCCTGAGGCTTTGCCTGCCTTGATCTTCCTCTTGATGCCTTCAATACTCTCATGCCCCTTCTGAGCTTTCTTGACATCATCCATCAAGGTAGGCTTAACTTCGAGGCTGGCCAAGAATCCTGGTGCAACCAGTTCCAACCCGAAGCTTTCAAGTTCTTCATACAAGGCGGGTAGCTTGTGCTTTAGCATAGCATTCAAGGAGCAAGCCTTCCTGCTCAACGCATCTGCTACCACATTAGCCTTTCCAGGGTGGTATTGAACACTGAGGTCATAATCCTTTATCAACTCCAGCCATCTTCTCTGCCTCATGTTCAATTCCCTTTGAGTGAAAATATACTTCAGACTTTTGTGATCCGTGTATACCTCACATCGCTTCCCCAAGAGGTAATGTCGCCAAGTCTTCAGGGCATGAACCACTGCTGCTAGCTCAAGGTCATGAGTAGCGTAGTTCTCTTCGTGAGGTCGTAGCTGCCTTGAAAGGTAGGCCACGACTCTGCCTTCTTGCATCAGAACACCTCCCAGTCCGATTCTTGACGCATCACAATATATCACAACTCCTTGTGTATATCTGGTGTGGCCAGAACTGGAGCGGTGGTTAGCCTCTTCTTCAGCTCCTGGAAGCTTTCTTCGCACTTCGGCGTCCATTCGAACTTCTTGTCCTTCTTCAAGAGCTGAGTCATGGGTCGGGCAATGCTTGAGAATCCTTCAACGAACTTGCGGTAATATCCCGCGAGTCCGAGGAAGCTTCTGACTTCCTTCACATTGCTCGGGGATTGCCATTCAGTCACGGCTTCAATCTTGGCAGGGTCGACTGACAATCCCTCTTCAGTTAGAACATGACCCAGAAATCCAACTTCACGCAGCCAGAACTCACACTTGCTGAACTTGGCATACAGTTGGTGCTCTCGAAGCTTGTCTAGGACCATCCTCAAGTGTTGCTCGTGCTCTTCTTCCGACTTCGAGAAGACAAGGATGTCATCAATGAAGACAACGACAAACTTGTCCAAATATTCCATGAAGACCTTATTCATGAGATACATGAAGTAAGCTGGGGCATTGGTCAATCCAAAGGACATGACCGTGCATTCATACAGGCCATATCTGGTTACGAATGCCATCTTCGGAATATCTTGGGGTCTGATCTTCAGTTGGTAGTACCCAGATCTGAGGTCGATCTTGGAGAACACCTTGGCCCCATTGAGTTGATCAAACAGATCTTCAATCTTGGGAAGTGGGTACTTGTTCTTGATTGTAACCTCGTTGAGGGAGCGGTAGTCAATGCATAAGCGGATGGTACCGTCCTTCTTTGCCACAAACAGAACAGGTGATCCCCAAGGGGAGGCACTAGGGCGGATAAATCCCTTCCTCAACTGCTCTTCCAGCTGCTTCTTCAATTCTGCTAACTCCTCCGATCCCATCCTATAAGGCTTCTTATAGATGGGTCCTGCTCCGGGTATGAGCTCGATGATGAACTCAATGTCTCGGTCAGGAGGCATTCCTGGTAGCTCATCAGGAAAAACATCGGGATACTCGCATACTACCGGCACTCGTTCCAATCCAACTTCAGTCAGACAGTTGGCTTGGTTGGCTTGAGCAGAAGAGGGGCTGGAGGCAAATTTGACTTCGACTCCTTGGTCATTGGTCATAGTGACCGTCCGGTTGGCGCAATCAATCAAACCTTGGTGCTTGCTGAGCCAATCCATTCCCAAGATCACATCCAAGCCTTGTGATTTTAGGATGATAAGGTCTGCTAGGAAGTCTACCCCGTTAATGGTAATCCCGACTCCTTTACATCCTATCTTGGCTCTCATCTCTGCTCCGGGGGTTTGTACCACCATAGGGTTATTCAGGGGTGTAGGGGTCATGCCACTTTTTAATGCAAAACTTTGGGTGACAAAAGAATGCGTGGCTCCAGAATCAAACAAAACAGTTGCGGGTGCTGAATTGACAAGGAACGTACCCAGCACGACGTCCGGGTCTTCCTGGGCTTCTTCCGCGGTGACATGATTCACACGACCCCTGCCATTGTTGGGCAAGTTGCGGGGAGCTTGGTTCCTTGGTGGCATCCCACGGCCTTGTCCTGGGTTCTGCGCATTGGGGCGCGGGGCGTCGGGCTTCTTGTTGGGGCAATTCCTGGAGTAATGCCCTGGCTGTCCACATCCGAAACAAGTGACTTGATTG
This sequence comes from Triticum timopheevii, assembly GCA_963921465.1. Taxonomy (NCBI): domain Eukaryota; kingdom Viridiplantae; phylum Streptophyta; class Magnoliopsida; order Poales; family Poaceae; genus Triticum; species Triticum timopheevii. Next base: position 300,491,730 of record OY997274.1, read on the forward strand.
GGGACGACGCCCTTGCCAGCATTGTTATTGGGGTTGTTGTAAGCTGGCCTGGGGTTGGCATACTGCTGAGGTGGATAGTTGGTGCGAGGTGCAGGACCTCTTGGCTGCTGATAGGTTGGCTTGACCGGGGCTGGCTGCCACGGGCGAGGCTTCTGGTTGCTGGAGCTACCCTTGCTGATCATCTTGCGCTTACGAGTGTCATCCAAGGCACGTCGCTTGTCCTCAAGCATGAGTGCCTTGTTCACCAGATCAGGAAAGGTTGGGCAGTCACACACAACAAGCGAGTACTGCAGAGTCTGGTTAAGGCCTTCCATGAAGCGCTCCCTTTTGGCAGCATCAGTGCTGACATCTTCAGGGGCATACCTTGAGAGAACACTAAACTTCTGCATGTACTCCTTGACAGTGCTACTACTTTGCTTCAGGGCTCGGAACTCACGCTTCTTGATGGCCATGATTCCAGAAGGGATGTGGGCCTTGCGGAATTCCGTCTTGAAGGTGTCCCAAGTGATGTCTTGCTCAACATGCATAGCCTTGAATCCATCCCACCAAGCTTTGGCAGTCCCCCCGAGACAGTGGGTAGCATACGCCACTTTATCACGGTCCTCAGTGCATCCGACTAGTGCCAGCAGATCCTCAATGGTGCGGACCCAGTCGTCTGCATCCAGGGGTTCAGCAGTCTCGATGAAAGTGGGTGGTGCATGCTTCTTGAATTCCACCAGTGTGGAACGTCCATGGCCGTGCCCCGCCGGCTGGCGGTTGACAGCCTGAGCAATCATCTGGAGGGCTGCAGTGTTGGCTTGGCGCTCCTCTCGAAAGGCTTGGAGAAGCTGAGCCATATCCATGCTCGGAGGAGGTGGTGGTGGTGGAGTCTGTCCTTGGGCTTGGTCCTGGCTGGCTCCGGCCTCAGCAGAACCTCCGGCTTCTTACGGCTGGGTAGAGGTACCAGTACGTGTTACAACAGGCATCCTGTTGGAGCGGTCAAGGTCTCATGATTGGGAACAACAATGAGGGAGAGCAGTATAGATGGAATGCCTAGTAAGGGGGTGGTGTGACGCAAAATAAGTTAAACAAAGGCCAGAAGGGCCAAACTCATGCATTAAAACCAAATGGGGAATGTAGTCGTTTACAAGTTCCCGAAGGGAAAGTACGACTTCATCAAAGCAAGTTGAAAGCAAACACAACATAACATGGTTTCATAAGAACCATTACAAGGACTCGACTTCGCAAAAGGGGTACACGACCTATCCTACCATAGGCTACGAGCTAGCCTATCCTAGTCCTGAACGGAGTCTAAGTGGTGGAATGCTCGGTCGGGTATTCTGGCTCCTCTGGATCTTCCTCCTCATCTTCATCTGTCTTGGTCTCTTCATCGCTTGAGGAAGCGGGGGAGTGAAGGAGCTGAACACGGCGCTGCTTTGTTGGTGGCGTCGTGAAGAGGTTGCGGTACTCCTTTGCCGTCATACGGCGTGGCTGAGGTGCTCCCTTGGCAGGTGCGACCTGTGGGGGTCGTCCGCCTCGATAAGCTACTGCGGGCTGTCCAGGGGGTGCTCCATCCTTCTTGATCCTGTCCGCCTTCATCTGAACTATGCGGAGGAGCTCCTTGGTCTCGCGGAGTTCCTTCCGAAGCTCCGTCGACTCCGAGGCCAGGTGCTGTGCCAGACTGTCGGCACACAAGCTGAAGTAGGTCTGGAAGCGGAGAGAAAGTCCCTCGTCCATGGGTGGTGCTGGTGCGCTGCTCTCGTCGTCACCTTCCTTACGATAAGGCAGGTAACGAGTGGCTGGCTCTCTCGCCATCTCTGGCAGGAGATCCCGGAGGCGAGTCAGCGCCTTGAGGGCAGCAGTCTCCACGGCGAGGAGCAGTGTCGCCATCTGGGGTCCCTCAAAGAACCAGCTCGTCGGGGCGTCATTCGCCCTCACGACTACCTCCACGTGATACTCCTTCTTGGTGCTGTCGACCCAGTGCTCGTGGTAGGAGAAGGTGGGGACTCGAGTGAACTGGCACTTCCTGAGGCTATCCTCAAGAAGCACGGGAAACCCAGTGGTCAGGAAGTCCTCGGGTACGGCGGCCATCTACAAAAAGTGGAAGGGGAAGGGTCAATAAAGGAATGTGACCTGTGTTTGGGATGCTAACATAAAACATAGGTATATGGGTAATCTAGAGGATAGTCTCGCTCTAACTAACGTCCATGCTAACTAAGGCTTCCTACAGTCAGGATGGCTCTGGTACCAGCTCTGTGGGGACCCCGACTCGCAAGTCGTGATCACCGAATGTACGTGTACAGTGATCCCAGAGATCAATGCTCACTGAACACACAGAAGCTGAATAACAAGAGTCTTACATCCATACATACCGTCTTACACAAATAGTGACCAACATGGTCAAGTCTTACATCGTTAAAGCCTTAAGGGCTGAACATCAAATGAAACATAGCAGCGGAAATCGTTGTTGATAAGTAGAACCCATGCCATCTGCCTTAACCCTACAGGCATTCTGACTGGGAAACGTCCTAGTTCGCATGATCGTCTCCAAAGAACTCTTCTTCGAACTCCGGTTCTTCCATGCCTGGTCAATTAAATAACCAGTGGCAAGCCAATGAGTACTTTGAATGTACTCGCAAGCAACCCATGATTTGGTTCAAGGTACAGTAATGCATGACGTAGGTATAGTTTTGCATAAAGCTAGTTTTGAGTGCAAGGACATGTTCAACATCCTATAAAGCATGCATCAAGAGAATACGAGTAACCATAAGAACTGGTCACAGATATCAACATAAATAGAATGGGCACCATCCCATTTATGATAAACAGAGAGGGCACCAACCCATCTCAATCGTGTCAAGTCTTCTGACTTGATCCAAGGCAACACCATCATCTCGCACACACCGGGTTTGAAAACAAGTGGACGTAGCCCAAGAGCGGTTACCCAACTGTCCTTGACCGTGGACACGGCTATTCGAATAGTTTTACACTCTGTAGAGGTTGCACACTTTACCCACTAGATCCGGGGAACTTCCGTGTTATCCACGACCCGCGGTACCTCAAGCACCCGGGGTAAGCACCCGATCACTGCCTTTCCCTAGACGACACTAGCATGGAGTCCACTCGATTGGCAGTAACCCCCGTGCCCAACATTTCACATAACATTTTCGTGGAGCCTTGCTCCCATATTCATCACATACCACTGGCACGGGGTACCAACGGTGTGTCCGGTGCCCTGTGAAAACAGTCATGGCCGCCCTACCTGGCACGACCCCGTCCCAAGAGAGAGCACCAACTCTCCCCCGTCACTAGTAATGCGGGCTCCAAGCTAGTATCGGTCTAGGTACTCAACAATGCCCTTTCCCATATAAGGGTAGAGTGGTCGCGCATGTAAGGTTGGAATAACGGTCGCAACTTCGACCAATCCGTTTTGAAATCAACACACCCTTTTGCTTGGCACACCACTTCGTCATCAAGTGGTCACCCATCTCTTCATCTCCCTCGGGCATAAGTGGCACCCGACGGGGTTTTCAAAAGTCTTTGAAAATATTTTGTCTCCATCACCATGCATATCCCCGTCCGTTTGCGTAGCACTACTAGCATCCTATCTACTCCCACCGGCATAACCCTCATAAGAAGGTAGGGCCATGCACAATGCAAGTATCAACGAGGAAGTAATCATGGCAACCAACCCACGTGGTTCACCATCTCATCATGATTCCGATGCATCAATAATAAAGAGCTAAAAATGACATGCATATAGAAAGGGGTATCATAGTCATGGTCAAAGGGCTGCTTGCCTTGGTTGGCTTGATCTTCAAAGTCTTCAGGCCCTGCTCCTCCTTCTTCCTCAACTACCTCGTCAAACACGGGATCTAACGTCGCAAGAAAACAACGGGAAAATAAGACAATAATAAAAACAGAAATGTCAAAGTGCTCACAAAAATGTCAACTTATTTTTGTAAAATACTAAGAGGAAGGCTAGGAAGGGGACAACTTTTGGTTTTGGTTTTGGAGCAGCAAAATAGGAGTTATGGATTTTCAAAGGCCTATTTAAATGCTAAAAACCACATTTAAATATTTACAGAGAAGAAAAGGTGGTTGGATTTGAGTGAAAGTTGCACCATTAAATAGGTTGCAATATTCTAGGAATTTAGAAATTAGAATCAATGCATTTGGATTAATATTCTGCCCTGTGGAATATTTGGAAATAATACAAAAAAGGAAAAAGAAAAACGGCGCTGTGCCACTGGGCCAGAGAGGCCACAGCAGCAGCAGGCCCAGGGGGGGGGGAACCCAGCCCACGCGGCCGCCACGTCGAAGGCGTAAAGGCTGAATACGCCTTCGGCCGACGGCGGATCGGTGCGCGCGCGCGCGCACGTTTTAAACCTGACGGGTGGATCCCACCCATCAGGGCGTGAGGCTGACTGGCCGGCCCCACGGCGGCCGTCGTCTACCTCCGGCCAGAGGCGACGGCGAGCTCGCCGGCGGCGATACAGGGCACGGGAAGGGGCGCGGAGGCTACCGTTGGACTCAGGAGCGAGTCGCGGTTCTGGTGGTGGTGGAGACGGTCGCCGGGGTGGCCTGCTTCGCCCGCGACGAGGTCCCGCGGCGGAGGTGCTTCGGGCGCCGGTGGTTCCGGCTGTTTCCGGCTGCAAAACGAGGGGGAAAGAGAGGGGAAAGCATCAGTGAGGCGAGGGGAGTCCAGTTCGAGAGAGAAAAGGAGCGGAGGAGGCCTGTACCTGCAAATCGACGGCGACCCGAGGCGGCGGAGCTCGAGCTCGATCTCGAGCTCGGGCGGCTCTGGAGAGAAGTGGGTGGTTCCGGGGGTGGATTGGGTGTGTGGAGGGGCGACAGGGAGGAAGAGAAGGGCTCGGGAGCGCCTTATATAGGCTGGCCGCGGTTCACCGTGGGCGTGGCCTACGGGCGCCCGCGGGATCGGCTCTGGAAGCCGTTGGAGAGAGGTTGGAGCTGTCCACGGCGCTCGTGGGGATGGAGTAGGGCGCCAGGGAGGAGGAGAGAGAGCGGGGGAGTGTTCTGGCGCCCGCGCGTGTGAGGCCGGCCATTGGCCGAGCCGGGCGGCGTCGGGCACGCCCTGCAGGAGGGGAGAGAGAGGGGGAGACAATGGGGACTGCACGGCGGCGTGTCGCAGACGTCGAGACACATCAACTGGCGCGATGGGAAGGCACGAGGTGGTCGGGAGGCGCGGTGTCAACGGTCGGCGCTCTGGCAGGCGCTCCAGAGCGCGACTTTGGCCGGCATCCGCGGTTTTTCCGCGTCGCGCGCGCGTCCTTTTCTGTCTGGAGGCTACAGTGGAAGGTGGCAAAACCTGGAAAGAGCCTGGGATGCTCTGGGGTGCAGAGGGGAGAGAGAGAGGCTGTGAGAGAGAAGGGAAACTGTTGTCCAGAGAGGACAAACGTGATTCCCCCCTTCCTCCACATTGCTTCCTCGGGTAGAAAAGTGTCTAAGTGACAGAGGGGAGTGAGGAGGGGTTGTGGCAAAAAGATGAACTCAAGGAGATTAGTGAAAGTGGCAAAAATAGGCCTTTTAGTATTTTGCCAGAAGGTGTTTGATGGAGTTTTGGGTAAGCTAATGACTCCCACTGGCCAAGATACTCCAAGGGGTGAAATGTCACATATATTTAGGGCCTTCCACCCATTTTGAGCTTATTTGGACAAAGTTGCCAATGCAACTCTTGCAAACCCTAGAAATGGGCAGAAATGGATTTGTGTAGATCCAGTGGAGTAAATCATTTCTCCTTGATGTGCCACTTTGTGTGGTAGCCTTATTTGGTCACATGATCAGGCTCACCAAAGTTGGGGTCCTGGAGAAAAAGTTGGTAGTGCAAAGTAGTTCAAACTTGATTCTGGTCAGAGAGGGTTTTGAGGCACTTTGACCAAGACTTCCTATTCTCCAACCTGTGCCATTTGGTCCAGATGCATCATTAGACCAATGAAGCATGTCCACCAAGTTTGAGAACATTTGGACATACTTGGCAATGTAAAGTTGATCAAACTTCAGAATGGACAGAGATAGTTTTGAGGGGTTTTGATGGTGTTATCTTGTTCTCCAAGTCCTGAGGCTTGGCAAGATCATCTAATATGTCATATGTGACATGATGGAATTTTCCTGGAAATTTTGGAGAATATTTCCTTTGTAAATATTTCAAAAGCTTGAAATATCCAGAAAGGATTTTAGAGGGAGTTGACCAATATTTTGAACATGACCAGGTGTTGAAACTCTTATATATGGACAATATATGTCCTAAGAGTTTCCCTAAATTTTGTCAAATATTTTTGAAGCAGTAAAGTAATTTTTTCCTATTAAAGACCATTTCTGGCCTTAAGAAAAAGCCTTTAAATAAAATAGAACAGTAACTTTTAAAATTATATTTTTGTGGTTCCTGGGCATCCTATATCTAATAGGAGTCAAATATATTTTTGGAAAGATTTTTACTGCCCTTAATCAAGTACTTGCAGTGCAAACCTCAATTCAGGGGTTTTTGGAAAACTAATTTTAGAAAATACTTTCTGGCCAAATTATTTTTGTAAGAAAACTCCATATAGCACTATTCACATGGCATGGTCATTGGTCAGGAGCTTGGGGTAAGGAGATGGAATTTAGAGGGTAGAGTAGTTGACTTCAAGAAGCACTTGAAAAGAAACACAAAGAGAAAACCAAGTCCAAATAAAAGCCAAATGATGCAAAAAGTTTTTGTTGGTCCAAATTTTTCATGCTTTAATAATGAAAATGAAATGTTACAAAATGCAGGGTGTGACACTTCAGCAGTAACATCGAGTCCAACTCAACAAATTTGCTTATGTGTCAGTGAGTTAATAAGGAAAGAGGTAGTTTGAGTAACTTAGCTAGTTACTGTAACATCACATGCCCCAATGCAATATGAGTCTATAACCTAATAAATAAAGCTTTGCATGTTACCACACTTATGTTACTACCCACTATGAAGGTAGTAATATAGTCTAGGGATATGTGTATGTTACTAGTGCATGTTACTCCTAACTGTGGCTAGTCTCAGAGTATTCGAGCCCGCGTGGCATCCGCCAAATCACAGTGAGGTGCTACAGTCGAGACTCACCTGTCACCCTGGTGTGGCTGTCATGACCCGTCATATCACAAAACCCACACCTTTACCAGCAGTGGTAAGGTGGCCTCCAAGTTGGACTAGACGAAGCAACCATCATTTCTCTGGAATGCTTGTTGAAGCCCTTTCTTCCCTTTCTTGAAGAAAACCTCACTCCAGGCTACTCACTTCTGCCATTTTTCTTCTGTACTGATGAAGGAAAGGTGGGAGAATCAGTTATGCTGCTATATTTTCATTCCAAGAATCTTCTTTTTGCGAAGCACCGACCGATTCTCACATCCTATTATTTTCCTGTTTTCATTGTGATTGTGGTTTCCTTTCGATTGTTTTTTGTTTGTCAGTTCATTGATGGATCCTGGAGCACTAGGCAAAGAGTTGCCGGCGGACAACCCACTGGAGACAGCAATCTCCAGGAAGCGAGCACCGACCAACTAGTTGACCATGTTGGCGGGCCAACCCATGGAGACGAAGAACTCCAAGAAACAAGCACTGGCCAAAGAGTTGACGACGTTGGCGGACGAACTCCTCAAAGAAAGTTGGAAGAACAGCAAGGGCCCCACCGTGCCTACCCCAAAAACTCTGATGGCCACCTATGCGATGCTCAAGGCCAAGTTTGAGGAGATAGTCACCGTTGAGAAGCAGTATACCCCCGGCAAGGTGATGGCCCCAATCGAAGACGAGGAGATGGCCCCTGGAGGGATGAGATCCCCCGGTGAGCTGCACAAGGTAAAAAATAATGGCTAATTACCATAGTTGTGGTTTTTGATTATTTGCAATGTGCTTGCTAATATGTTAGGGTTGTGAAGGTGCTGGTGGACATCCTTGATGATTCTGATGTGGCGGCCCGTCCTGTTGGCATCGCCCCGAAGATCGGTTCTGATGCCATTGTCCATCCTGTGGACATCGACCCCGAGATCCTTTCCGATATCGCGGTCAGTCCTGTGGACGTCGCCCCAGAGATCGATTCCCATGCCGCTGTCCATGCTGTGGTCATTGCCCGAGAGATCGATGACAAGAAATAGTTGGTCGTGCTAATCCTTCAAGGTAGTTTGCATTGCCCTGTGTTTAACTACCAGAACGATGCGTGTTATCAAACCTTCTTAGGGCTAGTGCACTCTCTTGTGTGGGTGGTACTTGCTACTTTTGTTTGATAGTGAATCATGCGAACCCTCCCCGAGTTGTGGAAACAAATGTATCCTCACCAGCTTTTGATGTAATATATGGCATGCTTAGATGTAATTTTGAACTGTTTATCATATCAGCAGGGCTTGTTTGATGATTCTTGGTGTTAGTAGGCTAGCTACTGTGCAAGGTATAATACTTGCAAAACACTCACTGAGGAGAAACATTGGGGCAGATGAGCTTGTGGTATGCTTATACTTATCCTTCGTCGATCGACCAATAGCCCTAGATCCTAAAATTGTAGGCTTAGCGATCGATCAGACAATAGTTGACACGGATACATTCAGGCCACATTTGGTTCATAGGGTAGGAAAATCGTAGCAAAAGTACAGAGACGTATAAGACAAAATAGATAACCTAGGCGGGCTAGTTTGGCCTAGTGGGTTTCAGTGATATGACGTGGTACAGTGCCGTCCAGTCTTCGCGTGTGGTAGCAGTATTGCGGGTACAGTAAGTTTTGTTGAAGAAGCGGAATTCAACAAAGTCATGATGGTTCCTTCAACCGAACAACTTGCAGTGGGAAAGGTTGGGCCTGCGATATGACCGGGGTACACCAGGATAATTTTCTACATGCCGGGTGGACCAGGATGGTCGACATCCCACATGTCGGCGAATGAAAGTATTCTTTCCGATATAGAGGACGAGCAACGAGTATTCATTGTTTATTTTTGATGAAACTATTGTCTCCACTGTTACGACGGAGTGTGAAACATGGCAGCCCAGTGAACTTGGCATGTGCACCACGCCCTCCTTCCTCATGTAATGCTACCATACTGTTGACTATAAGGTTGGCTATAAGGTTACAACTTTTTCTCGGTTTCTCTCTATCTATTTCCTCTCAAATGTTTTTTACCTTTCTTTTTTTAGACACAATTGTTTTTTATACCTTTTTTAGAATTATTTTTTTATACCTAGGAGCACGTGTAGAGACGGGCTCTTGCAGAGCCCACTCCTTGACTTTGTCAATGCCTCTCTCTCCTCCACATAAGTGGGCTTATAGCCCAGTTTTTTAGTACTTGCTATGCATGCATGCGGCGGGCAGCTGGCGTCTTGAGGGGCCTGGGCGGTCAGAGCAGGCTCCGGAAGCGGTCCGGACTCCAGCATGGCCCACCTCATATTATCACCATATATTTCTTGGAGTCCGTGCACGGCGGGCGGGCGATCTCTTCTCCCTCCCCCGTTTCTCTCTTCTCAGCCGACGCCTGCCGAGCGATTAGATTTCGGCTATCGGCGGTTTATTCAATTACAGTCCCACATGTCAGTGAAATTGCAAGACAACGCGTGTCCCCTCTTGTGAGCGGCGTGCGAGCCAAACTGTTGGGGGTGCGATGCGTATGAGTCATAAGTGTGCCGCCTTTTCCTTTAGAACATGTGAAGCGTAACATTTTCGCATGATCGATCAATAGAAATCCAGAACAAAATGACGAGGGCGGTGCTTTCCCGCTTGTTAGGCGGGCTAGTTTGAGCGATATGACGTGCTACAGTGCCGTCCACTTGCTCCATTTTTATGTAAGCAAGAGTTTACACTCTTACGCGGGAGGAGTGCGAAACACCGCGGATCTGATTTTGATCGAGGGATAACTGTTCCCTGCCAAACAATGGAGGACTGTTAGCGATTATAGCATGATAGTTAGGGCATCTCCAGTGCTGGCCCACCAATTTACACCGGCATCTATCCGATGACACTGATGGATTCGTGCAAACAAAGCAAATCCTGGACGAAATTCGATAACTATATGAACTAACTGGACGAGATTCGTGCAAACAAAGCAAATTTCAAATTAACCGGATGAAATTCATTACATTTCGAGAAAAATTCCTACAAATTGGATGAAATTCATTTCATATTTTGCACAAACTGTACTAAAACCTACTAAACCTAATCTAAACGGTCGCCGGCGCCCGACCACCATGTACGGCCATGAACCCGAGAAAGCCTGCCATTGCCTTTGCCTCCTCCTCATCGATTCTTACCGCACCAAGCTTGGCGTCGACTGAGTGGAGTAGCGGTGGCCTTCCTGGGACCAGAGCGGTGGCGACCTACCGTGTACTACTCTTCCTCGCTGCCGGCTGCACCAGCGCATCTGCGCCGGCTTCGTGGTCGTGGTGGCAGAGGGCGGTTGGGGGGGGGGGTGCCAGTGATCTCCTTCGTTTGCTCCTGCGACAGTACGTCGAAGCGAGCTTTGGAGCGCGCCCTGAACGGAGCCGCCGATGTCCCTCGTCTGCTCCTGCGACAGTACGTCCAAGAGAGCTTCAGAGCACCAGGAGGCCATGGTTGGAGTGGTGCCGACAGAAGGAAGGGACCAGAGGAGAATAAGTGTGGGTCTTTGGCTAAGGCTAGGAGCTGGGGCTCAAGTTAATATAGCGGTCGAATGGCAATGAGCCGCGGCAGACGGATGGACAACTTGTGCCGGAGTAGGTTCATCGGGTGTGAATGCGGACACTGCTTCAGTGACTTAACTACAGATGCATTCGGTTACTAACATGTGGGCCCAATGGGCATCTGGCCTGCATGTCAGTGACACACCAATTGCACCTGCAGTTATGTCTGGTGAATGCGGCATTGACGTTCTGGAGAGACGGTGACCGTTTCAGGCGGGAAGCGCGCGCTAGCAATGGAAGGGGTTTCGGTAGGCCAGGGCGGTCAGACGCTGGCGTGGTGGTAAAGTGTGAACTCATGGATGACAAGCCTTTGAAGCATATGCGGCACGTATTCACAACAGCTCTTGTCGCTAGCTAGCCTTCGACGACCACCATAGAGACCACACAACCATGCATAACTTACGAATAATGGACGAATCGATCAGACACACACTCGTGTGCAGTGACACTAAGATCGATTGCTCAAGATAGTACATACTCCGTACCATACTACCATAGTACCCTATCTAGCTAGGCTGTTTTATAGATTGTCGTTGTGATGGACGATATACATGAGCAAGGCGCTCCGAGTATGACCGTTGGTGTTGAGCCAGGTGAATACATGCTCGGCGTTCGCGTAGGCCTCCATCAAACGTCTAAACAGTAATGTCAGGCACCGCCGGGGCACACAGGTGATGGGCTTGCCATTTGCGTTGTGCCATGAGCAGGACTTTGATTTAGAGGGCGACATGCATGCATTAGCATACTTTGACAACGTGAGCATGAGTGTCTGACGCGAAGTATTTCATTTTCATTTTGCTGACGAGGGTGCGTTGCAGCGATGAGTCCGTAGTTTGATTCCCCACATACGCATAATTTTGGTTTTTACAGAATTTCTTTCTCCATTGACAGGTAGGCCCGCGTAGATAGATAAAGAACACGAGCTGATGAGGCGCATGCGGACTGTTTGACTGGTCAGCCAGACAAATACGGAGCTATACGCTAAGCCAGTGACCGTATAATCACCATATCTCGCATACAATGATCAAAGTGAGCTATCAAGACAAGTTCGATGACCGCCAATGCATTTTACTCGGTAATAAATGACCAGGATTGAAGGGGAATCTGAATTTCCTTCATCTTCTGTCCTTGAGCTGTTGACAAACCAATGCACTATACGGTTGTCCGGCCACTCCACCCAGAGCTCTCACCAAGCGTTGTTTAGGCCACCGCCCCGCACACTAATCGGTAAGGCAGCGATGGCTTCCCGCCACAGCGAGTTCCTCGCCACCGACGACCACACACAAAATGGTAGGGAAGCGATGGCATCCTGCCATGCCGAGTTCATCGCCGCTCGCGGCCTCACAACTATGAGGGAGGAATTTGAAGATGCCAAGGCCGTATGGGCGATAGAGCAAGAGGCGGCCAAAGCTGCATAGAGGGAGCGGAAAAGTCAGAAAGCACTCAAGAAAAGAGAGGCCCGCTGCCGCAAGAAAGAAAAAGGCGCACGCGCTGCTGCGGAGAGGTCAGCGGAGATCCAAGCACGGTGGGGTGTCGCCGACAAAGCCGGGAAAGAGAACGATGGCGTCTGGCCAGCATGTGAAAAGTAGTAGTACTAGTAGTTAGTGTGTGTGTCTGTGTCTGAGTACGAGCATGTACCAGTACTACTAGTTACTATTGTAGTTTTTAGAGCAAATTACCAGTACATTAGCCTAGACTAAATGGAAAAATTCCTATCCTATGCATCAAATGGCATCTCTTTCTCTATAGGAATTGAGATGCATGTCATCTCACTTCCTATGATTTTCATATTCCTATGAAATTCCTATCCTATGAACGAAAGGAGGCCTCTGTTGGAGTAACTACTGTAGCTAGCAGTACTACTAGTACAACAGTTTTCTTCAAGAAGCGGAATTCAACGAAGTCATGATGGTTCCTTCATCCGAGCAACTTCAAAGTGGGAAGTGGGCCTGTGATTTGATGGCTCATTAGTCATTGTTACTGCGGCGCGACGACCGGGGTGACTCTCCCTTGGAGTTCTGCATGCATGGCAAGTGGACCAGGATGGTCAACGTCCCGTGTGTTGGCGAACGGAAGTAGTCTTTCCGATATCGAGGAGCAAGGAAACCGCATGGTATAGTATCACTGCTGATTGGTTCTCAAAAAAATAGTATCACTACTGATTTATAATTATGTTTTATTTCTGATGAATGCTAGCGTTTCAACTCTTACGACGAAGAGTTCCAAACACGGCACATGCGGGATGTCCCACACGTCAGGAAAGGAGTGGGACATGAACAGCGTGGTAGAGCCCAGCACAACAAAAACAGCGTGGTAGAGCGTCTCCACTTCTTCCACTTCTGGGTCGGAGACCACACGTAGTAGTACTTAGTGGTATGAACGATACAAAGTGCGGCCTGGAGAGAAAGACACGTCTAGTTGGAAGGTCACGGGACATACATGTAAACAAATATAAGAGTTAATATGTGCCTCCAACTAATATAGTAGTAGTAGAGTACTTAGGCACGTACTCCATAACATCACCGTGCATTGCACGTACAACATTTAGTGGTAGTATGTAGTAAGAGACAAATGCCGCCCAAGAGTTCCCTTCTCGACCTACTTTTGGGTGTTTGGTATAGTGTATGGAGGGTGCATGAGTCCACACTAGTTTAGCACAAATACACTAGAAGCATGCATGAAGAGAGCATGCATGAAGAGGGGTGTTGAGTTGAGCATGCATCAAGAGGGAACAACTATACTGAGACGAGAACGCAATCAAACACACCCTATATGCCACGCATGTTCATACCATTTGTGCCTTTCTACTTCACTTACTACACTACGTTACTCAGGTTCGTACTGAGGGAGTCCCGGATTAAGGGGTCCTCGGACAGCCGGACTATATACTTTGGCCAGAATGTTGGGTTATGAAGATACAAGATTGAAGACTTTGTCCCGTGTCCAGATGGGACTCTCCTTTGCCTGGAAGGCAAGCTTGGATATTTGGATATTTAGATTTCCTTCTTTGTAACCGACTCTGTGTAACCCTAGCCCTCTCCGGTGTCTATATAAACCAAAGGGTTTGGTCCGTAGGACAACAACAATCATAATCATAGGCTAGCTTCTAGGGTTTAGCCTCTACGATCTCGTGGTAGATCAACTCTTGTAATACTCATATCATCAAGATCAATCAAGTAGGAAGTAGGGTATTACCTCCATCGAGAGGGCCCGAACCTGGGTAAAACATCGTGTCCCCCGCCTCCTGTTACCATTAGCCTTAGACACACAGTTTAGGACCCCCTACCCGAGATCCGCCAATTTTGACATCGACATTGGTGCTTTCATTGAGAGTTCCACTGTGCCGTCCCTATAAGTCTTGATGGCTCGCCTCATTGTCAAGGATAACATCACCTCCGGAGGATCCCTGGCTATAATCCAAACTCCCCGGCTGGGCGGTTTCGTCATGATTGCCCGTTCGGCCGTCGCGCCGACGATGACATCTCAGGTCATCAAAAACAACCTCCGCGTCAGCCCGGAATTCACTGAGCAGATGGATTCAATGGAGCTCTCCTCCTTGAACGAGCTCTTGGATCACATCGCCGCCTTGGGAGTTGTTACGGATTATGATCGGATCGGGCTTAAACCCGACCTAAGGGAGATTAATTCTCCACCGGTCACCCATCAGATAGCGGTGGTGGAGGAACAAAACGGCAATTCTTCCTCTATTTTGAAGACGAACTATGTCCGGATTCCCGAGCTCTCTGAGCCGGATACCCGTCTACGGGAGGACGTAGCCCAGGCTCCGAACTTAGAATCGAGCATCGGGCCACAAATATTGGGCAATATCCTGGAGCCCGAGCTTCCAAGCTCGGGAGCTCCTTCGCTCCTGGGTTCCAGATTGGGTCAGGGCGTGGACTTAATTTCACCCACCCACCCAGACACAAGCGATCTTTCCCACATCAGACAAGAGCCCCAAGAGATAGTACACCACTTCTGGGCCGGATTCCACCTTGTAATGAGCAAGGTTAAGGACTATCACGAGGAAGACGCAATCTTATTCTTTGGCAAAAATTGCACGGACAAGGGAATTCTCAATGCCATAAGTCGCCGTGACATAGCACACTTTGCCGACCTGGCAGCCATAGTACAGAAGTACTACGCGATGGAAAGCGCCTAGAAGACCCAAACAAAATTCTGGGATCCTCCGGTCCTAACTAAACCCCTCGCCCGAACTAAAAGGGTGCGCTCTCGCAAGTCAACCCACACAATTACAAAGAAGCAAAAGCCCTCTACCGGGCGTGGAACCATACTCGAGGGATGGCTCAATAGGCCATGCAAAATTCATAGCACACCGAACACCATACCAACACACAGCCTTAGAGCATGTTGGATACTCCGGCAGGTGGCCAAGAGCGGCGAGGACCTTCTCATCGACAATACCGCAGAGCACCATTCCGCAGAAAATAACAATACAGTACTGACCGTCTTCGAGACTTCCGCCTCAAACAACAGGCGCAAGCGAGCGCTCCGCAGCCTCGCCGAAGTCTTCCACGTCGCAACAATAATCCCGTGGAACAATACGGCCATAACCTTCAACGCCAATGATGAACCTCAATTCCGAACAGTCCGAGCACCAGCCGCTTTGGTCCTTAGTACAATAGTGGACGGATTCCGTCTTACTAAAGTGCTGATGGACGGCGGCAGCGGACTAAACCTCATCTATGAGGAAACTCTTAACAAAATGGTAATAGATAAGAGCCGCATTGAGCAAAGCAGCACGACCCTCAGGGGAATCATCCCTAGTCAGGAGGCACGATGCGCAGGGAAAATCACATTGGATGTGGTATTCGGCACACTGAAGAATTATAGGTCCGAAGAAATCACATTCCAAGTGGCCCCGTTTAGCAGTGGATACCATGCCCTCTTGGGGCGGGACGCATTCACAAGATTCCAAGCTATACCCCATTACGGGTACATGAAGCTCAAGATGCCGGGGCCCAATGGGATCATCACTCTAGCCAGTGATCCGGACATAGCACTCCGTGCCGAAAATAAAACTGCTGCACTAGCCCTGGAGGCAATATCCGAAGCCCTCGCGGCCGAAGAGTTAACTGCGCTGCATTCCACGATGGACAGGGACGACGTGATACTTGACAAACGACCCAAGTCCACCTCTTTCAAACCAGCAGACGAAATAGTCAAATTCCAGGGCCATCCAATGGACCCTACAAAAACAACATCAATTGGGGCACAGCTGAACCCCACAATAGACGCCTCACTACGAGAGTTCTTGCGTGAGAATTGGGACATTTTCGCGTGGCATCCTTCAGACATGCCAGGTATCCCACGCAGGCTGGCCGAACATAGCCTAAACATACTGAAGGGATACAAGCCGGTCAAACAGACTCTCCGGCGCTTTTCAGAACCCAAGCGACAAGTCATGGGAGAAAAGAGCTAGCCAAGCTACTCGGAGCCGGATTCATCGGAGAGATAAAACATACGGACTGGCTAGCAAACCTGGTGATGGTACCAAAGAAGGACAAATCCTGGCGCCTATGCGTCGATTTCAAAGACCTTAATAAGGCTTTCCCTAAGGATCCCTTCCCCCTCCCCCGCATTGATCAAATTATCGACGCTACCGCAGGACACGATTCATTGTGTTTCCTCGACCCATACTGCGGATACCATCAAATCAAGTTGGCGGAGTCCGATCAAGCCGCAACGGCATTTATCACTCCATGCGGTCCCTTCTGTTTTAACACCATGCCTTTCGGGCTCGAAAATGCCGGTGCAAGCTATTAACGCATGATACAGACATGCCTGGAAACACAAATCGACAAAACAGTGGAGTTTTACATAGACGATGTGGTCATTAAAACCAGACATGTCGAATCATTAATAGACGACTTGTGGCTCACGTTCGACAATCTTTGAACATACGACATCAGGCTCAACCCGGAAAAATGCGTTTTCGGCGTACCAGCTGGAAAACTCTCGGGCTTTATTATCTCCAATACAGGAATCGAAGCAAATCTGGCTAAAATCTGAGCTCTGTCACAGTTGGCTACCCCAACATACCTCAACCAAATCCAGAAACTAACTGGATGTGTGGCCGCCCTAAGCTGCTTTACCTCCCGATTAGGAGAAAAGGCGCTACCTGTTTATCGCCTTCTTCGACGCACCGAACACTTCGAGTGGATGGGTGCGGCCATGGCGGGGCTGGAGGAAATAAAAGTCCTCTTGGCCTCTAATCCAATTCTGGCAGTGCCAAATGTCATCGAACCCATGTTGCTATACATAGCTGCAACACACCAGGTCGTAAGCGCAGTGCTCGTCGTCGAATGAGAGATAGATGGACATAAATTCCCATTACAAAAGCTGGTATACTACATATCCACTGTCCTCACCCCATGCAAGTCACGGTACCCACATTATCAAAAGATAGCATACGCGGTCCTCATGGCATCCCGAAAACTACGAGACTACTTTCATGAGTGTTCAATCACGGTGGCCTCCGAAATACCACTCAATGACATAATAAATAACCGCGATGCCACGGGCCGGATTGCAAAATGGCCTATCGATCTCCTCCCGTTTGACATAACATACAAACCACGGTGGGCCATTAAGTCGCAAGTACTGGCTGACTTCGTCGCCGAATGGACAGAAGCCGAACTCCCTAAAGAGTACGGCACGTACTCCAATTGGATCATGCACTTTGACGGTTCTAAGATGCTAGCTAGTCTAGGGGCTGGCATCGTCCTGACGTCCCTCACCGGAGATACAGTCCAATACATACTCCAAATACTTTACACAGATTCCAACAATGCAGCAGAGTATCAGGCACTATTGCACGGTCTTCGAATGGCCGTCTCCATGGGCATTCAACGTCTTGAAGTACGCAGGGATTCAAATCTTGCATTATCTCAAATAAATGGAGACTTTGATGCCAAGGACCCGAAAATGGCGGCTTACCGTAATGCCATTCTCAAAATGTCAGCCCGATTCGAGGGGCTCGAATTCCACCATGTGGTTCGAGAAAACAATCAAGCGGCTGATATCCTTGCCCATATTGGCGCTAAACGTGACCCCGTCCCACCAAATATATTTTTGGAAAGGCTGTTCAAGCCATCCGTGGTATGGGAAGGGGAGTCCGGCAATGCTAGTCTAGATCCGCATACAACCCAGATCCTGAACAATCTGACATACTCAGAGGCTCCGCCACCGAAATCACACCTTCGGCCGATGTGATCATGGCAGTCATCGCCCCGTGGACTGAACCCTTCCTAGCTTACTTAAATAGGCAGGGACTCCCGGAGGACCAAAATGAGGCATGTTGCATTGTGCGTCGCTCTAAAGCGTACAAAGTCCACGAGGGAGAGCTTTATAAGAAAAGCGCAACTGGAGTGCTCCAAAGGTGCATCTCCAAAGAGGAAGGGCGGAAGTTCGTGGCTGAAATCCATGCCGCAGGTCGGGCGCTCGTAAGCAAGGCCTTCCGCATAGGTTTCTACTAGCCGACAGCCCAGGCAGGCGCAGAAGACCTTGTCCAACACTGCGTCGGTTGCTAGCTTTTTGCAAATCAAAGTCATATGCCGCCCACCGCCCTCCAAACAATCCCCATAACTTGGCCCTTTGCGGTCTGGGGGCTCGATATGGTTGGACCCCTTAAAGGAGGAAGCCATAAGAAGAAATACTAGTTGGTCATGGTCGATAAATTCACCAAATGGATAGAAGCCAAACCAGTTAAAACTGACGAATGTGGACCAGTGATAGACTTTATATCCGGGGTCGTACACCGCTACGGTGTCCCCCACAGCATCATCACCGATAACGGCTCGAACTTTATAGCCGATGAGGTGAAAGCTTGGTGTAGCAAAATGGGCATAAACCTTGATTACGCCTCTATCTATCACCCCCAAACAAACGGTCAAGTCGAACGAGCGAACGATCTTATTATGAGCGGCATTAAACCTAGACTAGTGCAATTCTTGAAGGAATCAGATACGCACTAGGTCGAGGAGCTTGACTCCGTATTATGGGGGCTGCGGACCACGCCAAATCGCACAACTGGATACACACCATTTTTTATGGTGTACGGCACAGAGGCAGTGCTACCCTGCGATATCATCCAGGATTCAGCTAGAGTGCGCATGTACGAAGAGAGAGAAGCCAAGCTGGATCGGCAGGATAGCTTAGATGCCCTGGAGGAGGAGCGTGACGTCACGAAGGCCCGTTCCGCATTCTATCTATAGCAGGCTCGAAGGTATCAAAGCATAGAAGTGCGGGCCAAAACTTATAAAATTGGCGAACTCATTCTACGCCTACCAGAGAAGAAAAAGGACAAGCTCAAGCCCAAGTGGGGGGGGGCCTTCATCATTGACAAAGTTCTCACTGGAGGTGCGTACCTTCTGCGTGATGCATCAGACAATCGACTCGAGCCGAACCCATAGAACGCGGCTAGACTCCGAAGATTCTACGCCTAGTGCCGAACTCCGTGTTTTTCTCCTTACCTCCGTCTCCCTTTTTAAATTATATCCTCTCTCTCTCTCTCAACCTTTTACATTTATAGCCTTAAAATCTTCAAGTATGCTTTGACCGCACACTCTGGCCACGCTATGCGTGCTAAATATACCTCGGGGCTTCTTAGACAAAAGCTTAATTGTCTTCTGGGCTTTACGCCCAGCACATACGCGTCACTACTCCATATATGCCTTTTTTCACCACTATATGCATCGATATGAATAAAGTTTTGGCCAAGCTGGGTTGCCTGGCTCTTGTGTTTGTGCCCTACATTCCCGTTAATTCGGTTAGGGCATAAGGGGAGCACCTCTGCGATTGTTACTGCCGGGTCAGCCGGATGTGTACCTCGGACTGGGTGTAGCCGAAAGCTAGCGTTCTTAAGGGAATATTTGGTCGGTGAACAAAAGATGTATTTTACCTATTACAAAACATGCCCCCAGGTGCTTATATCCTGCGTAAATTTTCGCAGTTCAGACATGCACATTGATACGTCTCCAATGTATCTATAATTTATGAAGCATTCATGCTATTTTATTATCTGTTTTGAATGATTATGGGCTTTGTTATACACTTTTATATTACTTTTGGTACTAACCTATTAACCGGAGGCCCAGCCGATATCGCTGTTTTATTGCCTGTTTCAGTATTTCGAAGAAAAGGAATATCAAACAGAGTCCAAATGGAATGAAACCTTTGGTAGCGTGATTTTTTCGAAGAATATGATCCTGGAGACTTGGAGTTCACGTCAGAAGATCCTCGATGCAGCCACGAGATAGGAGGGCGCCCCCCTGTAGGGCGCGCCCCCCTGTCTAGTGGGCCCCTCGAGCACCTCCCGACCGACTTCTTTCGCCTATATAAGCCTACGTACCCTAAAACCATCGAATATGAAGATAGATCGGGAGTTCCGCCGCCGCAAGCCTCTATAGCCACCAAAAACCTCTCGGGAGCCTGTTCTGGCACCCTACCGAAGGGGGAATCCCTCACCGGTGGCCATCTTCATCATCCCGGCGCTATCCATGACGAGGAGGGAGTAGTTCACCCTCGGGGCTGAGGGCTGAGGGTATGTACCCTCGGGGCCATCTTCATCATCTCGTGTTCTCTCTATGGCACGATCTTGATGTATCGCGAGCTTTGCTATTATAGTTGGATCTTATGATGTTTCTCCCCCTCTATTCTCTTGTGATGAACTGAGTTTCCCCTTTGAAGTTATCTTATTGGATTGAGTCTTTGATTTGAGAACACTTGATGTATGTCTTGCCGTGTTTATCTGTGGTGACAATGGGATATCATGTGCCACTTGATGTATGTTTTGGTGACCAACTTGCGGGTTCCGCCCATGAACCTATGCATAGGGGTTGGCACACGTTTTCTTGACTCTCCGATAGAAACTTTGGGGCACTCTTTGCAGTACTTTGTGTTGGTTGGATGAATTTGAGATTGTGTGACGCATATAATCATGCCCACGGATACTTGAGGTGACAATGGAGTATCTAGGTGACATTAGGGTTTTGGTTGATATGTGTCTTAAGGTGTTATTCTAGTACGAACTCTTGAATAGATTGATCAAAAAGAATAATTTTGAGGTGGTTTCATACCCTACCATAATCGCTTCATTTGTTCTCCGCTATTAGTGGCTTTGGAGTGACTCTTTGTTGCATGTTGAGGGATTGTTATATGATCTATCTGTGTTATTATTGTTGAGAGAACTTGCACTAGTGAAAGTATGAACCCTATGCCTTGTTTCCTATCAATGCAATACCGTTTATTGCTCACTTTTATCATTAGTTACCTTGCTGTTTTTGTATTTTCAGATTACAAAAACCTTTATCTACTATCCATATTGCACTTGTATCACCATCTCTTCACCGAACTAGTGCACCTATACAATTTACCATTGTATTGGGAGTGTTGGGGACACAAGAGACTCTTAGTTATTTGGTTGTAGGGTTGCTTGAGAGAGACCATCTTCATCCTACGCCTCCTACGGATTGATAAACCTTAGGTCATCCACTTGAGGGAAATTTGCTACTGTCCTACAAACTTGTGCACTTGTAGGCCCAACAACGTCTACAAGAAGAAGGTTGTGTAGTAGACATCACACAGCAATGCATGCAAACCCAGGGAAAGGGACCCTTAATGGAACTAATCTCCCTGGAAGATGTTTCTTACTATCCATGTAATATAACATAACTAGTTGGGTACTTGCCTGTTCAAGCACTTATGACCCCTACGCCTGGTTTCCACGCGTGCCCCGGTATTCAGGTAACCGAGCGGGTATTCGGATACACTCCGGACTGTCGGGTCCAGAGGTTGAAGCGAAAAGGTCGGCCAAGACAAATGATTTACAATCCAGCTAGGGACAAAATATGTCCTTCAAAGTACAATGTCACTTAGACTGACTAAATTCTTCTTCTATACCATCCAACAGGCTGTCTAGCCTATAGTCCTTTTGGGAATACTTAGTGGCCAATGCTACTTGGTCATACACCAGATGTACAGGGATCTCCTTCCCATCTGACCCTACAGGTCCGACCTCGGCCATGTGGTTCGGGTCAGCCTTGGTGTACTACGTCTTCACCATGGCCCAGGCTTCCCTTGCACCTTATCGGCAGGCTGATATCTTCCATAATCAGAAGCACTACCACGCTCCCTTGAGCATCTCCACAAGCTCCCCCATGCCTCTTGGCAGGGAGGCGGATGGCCACAAGGCCTTAGCAATGCTCTGCATCACCCGCCGAACTTGTTCGTGCAGTTGTGAGAGCTCCAGCAGAAGATCGCCTGCAGATCCGGGCATTTCCTCCTCGGGGCGGCCCGTTAGCATGCCTACAGACATAATTCTATTAGCACGCTTCTTTGCCGAACTTTATAGTGGTTCGCCAGGGCACTTACTGAATATGCCGCGCTGTAGCCTCTTATTCTCCTTTACGGAGTCAGCAAGCTGCGCCCGAACATCCTTCAATTCAACGTCCAGTCGGACGTTCGCATCCTGGAGAGTATTTTTCTCCTTTATAACCTTTGTAAGCACCCGCTAGCCAGCCTTCAGCTGTCGCCGAACATGTTGCTCGTCCTCTGGTACGATCTCTGGATTACCTCCGGGATTGTCCACAGATTCTATTGTTAGAATTGCATTCATGCTGAATACTTAACTGGTACATGCTATTATTTTCGTTTAAAGCAAATATTACCAGATGGGGCCTTCGTAGACTCCTCCATTACGGCAATTGCGGCCCGCGGTTGGGCCTTGCACTCCTCAAGCTCTTTGGATAGCTGGGTATTCTTCTCTGTCAGAATCTATGCACACAAGGATCCTTAAATCAGTTGTGCCAACTGTTTCAAGTCTCAGGGGCTACTCATATACATAGTTATCAAATTTTCTTACCCGTATATTCTTTACGTACTGGTCCATGGCCCTGGCGAGGCCACCTTGAGCAGCCCGGATGTACACGTCCCCTGAGTTGAAGGCATCGAACGCCTCTTCAGAGAAATTAGGGTCGCGGAGTGCGGCCCGTCGGCGCCTATGATTTATGGCGCTCTCCACTTCGGAGTTTGTAGCGGAAAATCTATCCGCATCCTCTGTAGGAGGATCGTCCATGTTGACCTCTGCCCCTGAGTCCGGCTGGTGGAAGCTTGACCGGCAGGCTCTCCGGATACAGTCCGATGAGCGCTCTTTCTGTCAGAAGGCAGTGGACATCGTTATATTTTAACAATGATAAATTTGTGGTAGGTTTTTAAACATACATTTGCAACGGCATCTTGGTCCTGACCGCCTTCCTTTTAAGCCTACCCAACTTCGGTGCCCCTTGTTGGCGAGTCATCGCGGGTTCAGCTTGATGTCCCGATGGCTTTCCCTGTAAGATGCAATACATGTGCGGTGGGTGAAGTGTAAGGAGGGAATCCTTTTTGGAAGTTGGGACTGCGGCTTTACTTACCTGGGATACAGGGAGTAGGCTAGGATAATCGGCTATGATGGCCACCATCACACCATCGCAGCTCAGCTGGTAAAATGTCTTGTCAACAAGCTCCACAAACGTGTTCGGATCTTCTTCGAGTCCGGGGCCGAGAAACCGGTTAGGGTCCTCTGGCTGTGGACACGGGCTGTGGACATCCTTCATAGCCCTTTGCAGTTCCTGCTATGAATTGACGAACTAAACTTCTGTGCTAAAAATGTAGGAAAGATTGGAATAAAAGATAGCGACTCACCCAGCTTGGGGGGTTTTACATGGAGAATCCATCCTGTGGCTTGATATGGATGAACTCCTCCTATTCTCCTTTGTACAAATCGGATAGTATCTTCGCCAGAGCGGCGGGACAGTCCGGACATTTACGGCCGCAGCGGGTGGCATCGTCTTCTACATTGAAGTGCCACATTGGTTTTCCCCGATATTGAAGTGGCTGCACTCCCCGCATTATACATATGGACATGACTTCGATAATTGCCAGTCCTGATTTGGCCAACGTATTTATCCTGTCCAGCAGTGAAAGGATCTCTATGTTATCTTCCTCCTGGGGGCTCCTAGGGCGCCAACTGTGGTGTTTCTTCAATGGGGCATTTACAAACTCGGGAAGGCCCTTCCGAACAGGGTCCGGAAAAGGGACGTCCTCTACGTAGAACCATTCTGAGGGCCTGTCCTCGGATGTCTTCTTCGGGGTGCCGGATAGATATCTGGTCCCGGCGATGCACCATATTTCATCTCCGCCCACTTGAAATACCGACCCCTTCTGGGTACGGGGTACGAGGCAGAATAGCCTCTTCCACAGCTCGAAATGAGCTTCCAGGAAAAGCTCGCAGAAGGCAACGTAGCCTGTGATATGCAATATGGAGGCTAGGGTAAAGCTGTGCAGCTGGAGGCCGTAGAACTCCTGGAGCCTGCGGAGGAAAGGATGGATTGGAAATCCGAGCCCCCTCAGCAAGTAGGGGACAAAGCATACCCGCTCTCCCTTGGATGGGTTTGGAAAGCTCTCCGCTTGCTCCCTGCCATTATAAGTGGCTAGTCCAGCTCGGACGGGGGCCATGTATGCAGGAGGAAGAAACCCCTTGGTCTGCAACTCTACTAATCGGCTGTGGGGAACAGAACATCCCTCCCAATCGCCTGGCCTAGTTCTACGGGAGCGAGAGGAGGAACCGCGACGACCGGCCATGGTGGTGTGGATTTTTTTCGGGCGCGCTCCGATGAATACTCGCTGGGAGGAGATGGTGTGATTTGGATCTGAGAATCCTTGTCTCTTTTATAGATGATTTACTCGCATGGTTGGGGTGGCAAATGTAAAAATGCCTCGACTTCTCACGTTTGCTCGACACGTGGAAACAGCCATTAGTAAAGCACAGAAGCCGAGGAGCGCGACATTGATGACGATCCGGACACTGCTCGTTACAACAATGCTCTGGAGGATTTGGAGAAGAACCCGCCTTGAAATGCCGAAGACAATCTGCGCGCCGGACTCATCGTCATTGAAGCTTGGTTCAGGGGCTACTGAGGGAGTCCCGGTTTAAGGGGTCCTCAGACAGCCGGACAATATACTTTGGCCGGACTGTTGGGCTATGAAGATACAAGATTCAAGACTTCGTCCCATGTCTGGATGGGACTCTCCTTTGCGTGGAAGGCAAGCTTGGATATTCGGATATGTAGATTTCCTTCTCTGTAACCGACTCTGTGTAACCCTAGCCCTCTCCGATGTCTATATAAACCGGAGGGTTTGGTCCGTAGGACAACCACAATCATAATCATAGGCTAGCTTATAGGGTTTAGCCTCTACGATCTTGTGGTAGATCAACTCTTCTAATACTCATATCATCAAGATCAATCAAGCAGGAAGTAGGGTATTACCTCCATCGAGAGGGCCCAAACCTGGGTAAACATCATGTCCCTTGCCTCCAGTTACCATTAGCCTTAGACGCACAGTTCGGGACCCCCTACCCGAGATCCGCCGGTTTTGACACTGACACGTACATCCACTCCTGGGTACATGTCCGTCTCATAGTTCCAGTCCCACGTGTTCTTCATATAGATGGAATGATCCTTGCATAACACGTGCACCTTGATGCTAGATGTCTCACGTGTTGGAAAAAGGATGAACAAAGCTGACGTAAAAAATAGAATGGAAGAACATAGATTCCCGACGACCGAGAAGGAGCAAGGCACCTCGTGGTGGAGTGTCTACACTCATAATATTTAACATTATTCAGGGATATAAAATCAACCAATCATCTCCACGGGGGACTGGAAGAGTACGAAACATGGCAGCCCAGTGTAGTTACATCATACTAGTACATGGCTAACCCACGCTATCACCATATTTCTTGGCTTCCGTGCAACACCTATCTCTAGTAATCCAGCAGCCTGTATCGCTTCTCCCTCCTCATCTATCTCGAAGTGCGGCGGGCTGGCGTTTTTGCCATCTATTGAGGTCGGTTAACTCATCACATGTTAGCGACATGCCAAGAGCATTCTAAAAAAATTCCTTTCACGTTCCGTTTTCAAAAAGAAAAAAATCCTTTCACGTACGAATTTGACTGTATGCTCTGAGCAACTTGCATGTCCTATACTGCTCCTGTTTGATACTCTAACTTATCTAGAGGTTAGACTAACTCATGACTAACCCTAAACTAACTGTAGCCAAAGAGGTGTTTGGGTGACAGGGTTAGATTGACAACTAATGCACTTGATGGAGAGAGAAAAGTGATTTTTCAGTGGTCCCAATGAGAACTATCTCCAGTTAGCACCTCTTGGGTGGGATACTTTAGGGCTATTTGAGCCCCAACTAGCTCAAACTAACTCTAACCCATGGATCCAAATAGGGCCTATGGCCAGTCTTGACGCGGAGTAGTTGCGTGCGCCGGGAAGCAGCGCTCTCTCAGCCCGTCGCGCCACTTCAAAGCCGGCGCCAGTGAGAGGTCACCTCCGCTCTGGACAGGCATTAATGCGGCACTGACGCTCTAGGGCGACGCTGACCGTTTCACGCGGGAAGCGCGCGCTGGCAAGGGAGTATAGGTTTTGACCCATTTTCAGGTGTAGTACTGGTAGTTTGCAAAACTACTCAATTATTGCACTTAGTTTCCTAAGAAATTGTGGTAAAAAACGTTACTCCACAGCCCGCTTCCCTTCTCCTTCCTCTTCCACCGCCTGCGCACGTCCGCGGGAAGCGACTGCCCAACCCTTATATAGGAGTGCTAGCACAAAAAGATGCATACATGACCACTAAAATTTCCATATTAAAGCGCCACTCCGGCGGGAGTATGGCGTATGTTGTTACCTTCGGCCGGGCCATGGATACTGGGCGACGGCGACTAGAGAAGAGGCGGCGGCAGGGGAATGAATGCAGCTACTGTTCTGGTTCGCCTTGCAGCTTAAATAAATGCGTAGCATCACGTGTACCCGCGGGTTCACAAATTGTAACATACGTGTCTGCTTAAGTGGCCGTCACGTAACTAGTGTGTGTGAGAGAGAGATTCTGAGAGACAGAGTGCATGTGTGCGACTCTACTCTTCAGACATGTACTCAACCTTTTGCATCAGGATATAAGTATTATGGTATTTACTTTAGCTAGTGATTCACGTGGCCATGCTAACGTGGCTATATAAAAAAAAATATCACTTCCTGCTCGTGATTTGCGTCATATAATTACAAGCAAGATGCTCGTGCATTGCACGGAACATCAATATGATTTTTTTTACAAAATACCTGTTGTGATTGACCCATGCAGGAGTAATCCCATGTGTAAAAACTAATGATATCTCAAGAATTTTATCGGAAAACTGGTATCTCGAGAATGTCATCAAAAAAATGAAAGATGACAGATAAGGTGAGGAGGAGTGGAGCATGGTGGTGACTGGTGGTCGGAATGGGTGGAGGCATGGGGATGGATGGCACCGGCAGGCGGCAGCGGCCACCATGCTAGATTGTTCCAGAGACTTCCTTTTTTAATTGCTGAGCAATGAGGTTGTGGGAGATAAGGATGTGGAGAGAGGTGCAGGTATCTTTTGTAAAATTATCATAGTTTGCTTTCTATCCGTCAGATCTAGATCAGATGGTCTGTGTTACAAGATGGCAGGCACACCATCATCGCCAACTTGTTTTTTTATAAGGGTACCGATGATAAGTTTGCTAACTACTAAAGTAAAGTGGAATTTGTCCATGTTATGCAAGTAAATTAAGGTGATTGTTTATCATACGGGTAAGGTTGGATGAAGGGTGGTAGGTGTGGCACCCCGGCTCAGAGAAATCGGAACGCCTCGTATTCCAGCCCAGAGACCGAGGAGAAGTCTTCTGGAATACGACACTGCTTAGCACAGAACAAATCAGCTCTTTATTACAATCTATATGGGTACAAGGGGGTTACATCAGCACAACGAAACTATGTGTGCCACGGTTGCTCCATGCAAGCAGCAGAACATCACGAAGCAGCGGAATGACTCTAGCAGTGGAACAACGATGGCGGTGGTGAACTCCACTCCGCAGGGACTCTGGCTGGAACGCTTATCCTAGCTCGCAAACAAGGAATCGACGGCAAACAAGCAATCAAATCTGGCATGACCTGCAAGCTGGCATGACACGCCAGGTCAGTACATTGAATGTACTGGCAAGCTCACAGCAACCAAAGCAATCAAGACAAACAATAGCATGGCAATAACAGATTAATAAGCAATGAGGAACACGATACTATCAGCACAACATAGCCTGAACAACATGATACATCTAGAACAATATGAGCATGGCATAAACATATGAACATGATGATACTAGCATGCAACATGATGAAACTAACATGCACCAACTTACTCTGCTCAGGTTACATCGTCACCATCACCTGCACAAACATACCATCACGGACATCACATGATCATCTCAGGATCTAATCAAGCTTGGTATTAACAATACCATAGTAATCATTTATGACCACAAGGAGCTTGACCGTTACCCTTGACTTTCGCATAACATCCCAAATATCCAACAAGTTGGTACTCACGATACCACGATGATCCTCTCTCGATCACATAAATATCAAGCAACTTCTTTCATCATCGAACCGGGGTTGTTATTAAGCACATCATTATTACTACTATTGACCCATAGTGTGACCAACTACGAACTGGGCCCATATCCGCGGGCGCGGCTATCGATAGATTAAACAAACACACTCTGCAGAGGTTAGCACATTGTACCCACAACACGGAATCCTGGCCTCGCACTCCCAGTCGGGTGGACCAAAGCGTTCCGACAAAACCGTCCTACTGCCATGACGCTCTCCCGGCCACTTCGACCAACTCCCCTTTGGGCTAAGTCCTAGGTGGCCCCGTGCCTACCAAAGGCACCAACGGCCACCGTCGTGGCAAAACGGTCCCAATCGGGGACAAGGATCCTTACAAAAACAGCGGGCACACAAGGCTTATGCTTTCCTACCTGGCCAAGGTAGCGC
This sequence comes from Triticum timopheevii, assembly GCA_963921465.1. NCBI lineage: Eukaryota > Viridiplantae > Streptophyta > Magnoliopsida > Poales > Poaceae > Triticum > Triticum timopheevii. Next base: position 300,520,291 of record OY997274.1, read on the forward strand.
TCGCGCATAACCTTCCCTCGCGGGAGGCACCGGTGAGAGGCATGACAATAGACCCTGTTAGGACCCCCCCCCCATAGGGTAAGCGTGGTTGCACTTGTCAGATCGATATGGTGGCACCATGACTCAGCCAACAATTGTTCAAGTTCAATTTAATCCGATTAAACTTGAATGCAAAAATGTTGAGCCATGATAAAATAACATGATGCAACTACAATGCATGAACATGATATCAACATAAGCATGGTGATGCACCATAATCAATGAGCATAACAACAACATTTAACCATTTATCCTGATGAGCATGACATACTAACGGGCATAATATCACAACTAGCACACTACTCATAACATGACATGATACTAGCATCAAGATAACTACCATGCAATAACATAACGATAAAACTACCATGCAAGTATTTAATCAACTGGATGCAATGAAACATGCATAATGGCGGTATTCGAAACAGATGATAGTCATGCACCGAACATGATCCATAAGAAAGTAATACTAGCATGAAGAGCATAATAACAGAGCACAAGAAAACATAGCAGGACGGTAAACACCGATCCATAAGCATGACTGAAATACCGACATCAGTAGCAAAACAAAGAGATATTTATTAAAGATTCAGGTTGAAAACCAATGCTTCTGCATGGCTATTATGCAAATGGTGGTTGTAGCTTGCCTGGGATGAAGAAGGCTCCGGGAAGAAGTGCGGAATGACCGTGGAAAGAATCGCCGGAAAGGCTTTGCTCTCGGAGGGGGCTGATTAGGGTAAGGGGAAAATGGTCATTTTCAGAATGTTGAAACATAGTGAAAATGGTACCAAAAGTTTAGGCTCGACGATACAAAGAAGTGGGCGTTGGATTCACCTCAATCGGAGTTACTGCTGCGGAATTATGAGGTGAAGAAGACTAGGGACTTTTCTACAAAAAGAATATTCACAGACGGGTCCCTGAGTGGATAAGGCAGAGGCGTAAATTAGAAATACGCTTTTGGAAAAGGAAAACGCATTCGCACGAATGCGCTTCCACTTATCCATGTCAGCGTGGACGGGGTCAACGCGGGGCCGGCTCTTGAGGCTTACGGGTGGGGCCTGCGCACCTCTCTCTCTCCTCCCTCTCCTCCTTCTTCCTCCTGCTCGCCCGTGGACCAAAGGAGTGTCACGGTCGCCGGCGCTTGCCTGGCCGGCTCCGACCACCGTTTGCTGCGCTTCGACCACCAACGTGCTCGTGGGGCCGAGCCGCTCCCATCCCTGCACATAATGGACACAAGGGAAGACCAGAGCGATGGTGGCCTGGAGCAGGGCGGACAGCGGCGTCGGGCGAGGATGGTCACGACGCTACGGGCGCGGAGACGAGGTGCTGCAGTGGTGGGGAGCTTCGCCGGGGTTCAGTGAGTTGAGTGGTGCTGACAAGGGGAGGAGTTGGGCTCCGGTTGCAGCGAATTTTGGAGGAGACCAGAGGCGGCCATGGCGGCGATGGGCAGCGAAGAGAGCTCCTGGAGCTCGAAGAAGAGGTTAGGTAGGGCTCTAGGAAGGAGGTGAGGTCAATAAGGATCTCGGGAGGGGCTCGGAGTGGCTATATATAGCCGTGTCGAGGCGGTTGAGCTCGGGTGCCACCGCGGACGAGTGTCCGGTGCCGTGGACGCGTGTGCTTGCACATGAGCTCGGAGAAGACGATGGGGAGGGAACGGACGAGCACTCATGGTAACGAAGACAAGCGGAGCTCGAGGACAAGGGAGGAAGAAGCCAACAGAGGAGAAGACGATGGTCGGCTACAGCGCGCGCACAGTGCGATGAGGGGGACGGCTCACCAGAGAAGAAGACGGAGGGGGAAAGGGCTCAGGGCGATGCAGTCGATCACGGGGAGGCTACTGGACATGGCTGCGGGTCGAGACGAGGAGAGAACGGACGGGCACCACGCCGAGATGGAGCCAGTGCGCGTTTAATGCATGCCAGGGCGGTGGTCACCGCGTGAGCTGGCACACACAGTGCACTCCGAACGGCCAAATCATGTCCGGGAGACAAGGGACACAGAGATAGATGCCAAAGAAGAGAGTGCAAAGCATAGTGCTTATTGAGGTGACCACAGGAAGCAAGCACACCAGGCAACAACAAGGTGTTTGGAGTTTGCTGTGGCTCACACGTGTGGAGATTAAGGCTAAGCTTTGACTGGGGTTGATCACTCACTAAGGTGATTAGGATGGCAAGGTTTCAGCTCAAGAAGAGGAGTTTTGATAGCACTTCCTGTAGAAATTGCCATACTGGCCAGATTTAGAAATTAGGAAGAAGCACTTACTAGGAGTATCAACTTGATCTCAACTTGGGCAAGGCAGAGTTATTTGGTCATATGAAGATGCTGAAAAAGGTTTCATATCATTTGGATAAACCAAAATGGTACTTCCTTCACAAACAAAATGGCTAAATGGATTGAGCCACAACTTGGTGGAGGGAGTTTATATGGATAAGAGAAGGCCTAGGAAAATTTACAACCATAATGGAGCCAGATAAAATATACTTTCTTCACAAGCTGAAATTTTTACAGAAACAAAGATTGGAAACTTTGCTCACATGGAGGCATTACATGAGCTCAACTTTGGTGGAGAGATACGATTTGATGATATGAAGGACCATGCAAAATTGCAACTCATTTGGATATGCCTAGCTTGTACCTCCTTCACAAAGTTTCTTTCTGGAGAGAAAGTTTGGAAAATCATAATTAAATGACTACCAGGCAAATGAGGTTGCATTTTGGCATGTGGCAATGATATGGACAAGAAAAGATGTCCAAGGAGTTTGAGGTCAATTGGGCAAAGGAAAATAGCACTTGCTTCACAATGTGCCATTTAGGCCAGAATAGGAAATGAATTATTTGAGGATGATGGTAAACTGGCAAATGAAATGTTTTGCCATATTTGAGGAAGATATGACCCAAACAATTTATGAGAATTATTTGGGAATTTTAGGAGTGATGCAAATATAGGTTGCTTCACAACCTAAGGCAAATTGGGTTATTCCTTTAATAGAAAAGGGATATTCCCAATAAAAAGAATATTGGGACTTGGGCTAGGATGAAAATTATAGGGTCTAGGGTTGGATAGGGGATGACAAGCCACTCTGGAAGGGAAGAAGAAGTCACCGTCTTCAGTTTCCAGACCAAAAAGCCACAGAAAAAGAAAACTCAGGCAAAAAACCTCGGAAAAACAAAAGAAAAAGAAAGGGCCAAAAATCAGGTTGTTACAAACCTTACCCCCTTAAAGAAATCTCATCCTCGAGATTTGGTTGCTCAGGGAACAAGTCTGAATATATCTGACCTTAAGGAAACCGTTTCCAACTCGGGTATCCTTTTTCCTTTATTGTTGTTCCCACTAAATTTTATTTGACTGGCTGATTGTCTCTGAGGTTGTACCACATTCTGACAGATCTTACCTCACATATTCACATTTATACTGGCTCCACTTCTTTTCATATCTGCTGGCTTATCTGAAATTACCCTGACCGAAATATATGTGGGGCTCACAAATCCGAGGGTGATTTCTGATGGTTGTGTCTGTACTGGCAATCTTCCATGAATTGGTGACCAGATTTTCCTGATGAACACCCAAGCTCTGACTCCTTGCGTTGGCTTATTCCACTAAAGGCGGGTCCTTGGGTTCCAAACTATGAGTTGAGACATAACCGTTTCCTGACAGATTCTGACTCATCGCAGAAGCTTCTAAATCATCTTAACTGGTTCCACCGTCTTGAGTATCAGATTTGTACCAAATATTTCTCTTGGCCAATATAAAGGGGTATGAACATTTATGATATTATCCACAGACTTGACTGATGGTGGTTCTGACAGATGAGATATTATCCATGCCAAGCTATCCTTTGTTGATTCTCATAATTGAGGGCACATGCTTTGAGACTGTTATTCACATTCTGATTGCTCATTCTATCAGTCAGTCCATGGGGATAGTAGGCTGTGTGGTGCTTCACCATAGTTGCTGGAGTCATACTGTTGAATTGACCTTTGACCTGACAGAATTGAGTAGGCCCCTTAGGTGGATATCCATGGTGATCCATACTAACTCAGCTTGTCCGTGGTATCTGTACCATGCAGGTCTTGCAACAATTTTCAGTCTTGCTCCTTCATTACTTCTTTCTTGCCTGGATCCTTGGGTGAAGGAGCGGGGTCATAGTGTTTCTTTGAGTGACCATAGTTTCAGTCGGGTGCAATATTCTGACAGGCATATTCTTATCCGCATCTTCTGACATGGTAACCCATTAAATGGTAGGTTCAACACATCTCATGTTCTGACCGTAGGAAAATGATCATCCGAACCCTTGCAAGAAATCGGCAAATAAATCAGTAGCCACCAGAACGGTCTTTACAACTCAGATCTAGGACATTACTGAGATAACTCAACCACGGCTTAGGATGGCGGAAAAACAACTCAGTGCATGAGACCAGGTTGATAAGAAGAAACTGGCAGCTCGTTAAAATAGCCAAAAGCAGCTATAGGGCTACTGCCACAAAAAGAAACTCAACAGCTATATGAGACGACCAGAAAGCAGCTCAGAACTCGTGACAGTTGTTGAAGAGAGAAATAAAATTCGGCATCCACCCCAGATAGCAAAAAAACAACTTAGATCATAGGCATGGTGCCGGCACTGAAGAAAAGGAGTCAAGTGCTCATCAGGATCATCTTCCAGGTTCACCGGTACTTGTACAGAGCTCAGTGTTGTCGTCAATCCTCATAGTCCTTTGTCACACTGAGGTGTATATCTGGCTTCCTTCACATATATCTGAGAATCTGATTCCCGAGGCGTACTTGTGTTCTGACTGATTCTGGCTTTTGACCAACTGTTGCGGATCTGATTCTGATATCTGCTGTCAATTCACAATGCACTATCTTGTACCAGCATCGTACTGAGGACAATTGGATGGTTTATGCTGAAAACCATCGAGAGTATCTTGCTGAGGAAGACTAGGCTTCGTGCTAAAACAGGAATTGCTGGGCCATCCTCCTTTCTGAGTATGTGGCACATCCTCGCTTTCTTCGACGCATATCATGTTTCAAAATCATCCTCCACAAAGAATCAAACCTTGTATCTGAACCATACCATTCACTGAAATTGCACTGTTGGTCTTGCACATAGCTTATGTTTTTGCTGATCTGATCATTTCTGCTATGAAATGTGCATACTGAGGCAAACTTGATTATCTGTATCACGATCAGATATCCCCAGATCCCAATGCAGTCGGTGGAGAATTCCATACTGATGCAAACGTGATACTGACAGTCCATCCAGGATTTCTTTTGCTTTCAGCCAAGATATTCCAATTTCACTGCAGTCTGCTGATAATTCCATTCTATTTAGCTGAACTTCCAAATATTTGAATTCCTTGCTGATTCTTCGGGCCTGATGTCGATTGACGAGCAACTTTAATAAGGGGAAAATTTGTAACACCGAAGTTCCAAAGAAAGAAACAAAAGAAACAACGAGAACAAAAGCACAGAAGCACACACATAATATAAAGCAATCAACACATATTACTGCTACTCGCACAATAATATGCATGCACACCTAAACACACAATTGTTGCTGAAGCTCCGGTACTACGGTCTAATATGCTGTGACGGTGTGCACGAAAGTGAAATCCATGTGTGGAAGGAGTTGGCGTAACCAAGGCTACACCAAGCGTTGGCTGAACTCCGGCCGGATCTGGATGGATACGGAGGTGAGGACGGACTTGGTGATCATGGGTCAGAACACAAAAGTCATGACCGCATCATCATGCGTACGGAGGGAACCGTACATGTCCAAGAATGGAATGACAGGACAAGATAGGGGAGTAAAAGCAAGGCTTGATGGCATTGCCCTTTTCTGATAACAAAGATCAGTATGGTTTGCCAAAGGGACGAGATGGATGGCACGATTCAAGGTAGAAACAATTCTATCACCGAAACGATATGGGTGGGTAGCAGAAAGATATCGATGTGATACCTGAGCATAACTCCTGCAAATGGTGTCTGGAACACTCGGTACCAGAGCATCACTCTGCTGGGACAGAGATGACACCGAACACCAAAGGGCAGGCATGCAAAGAAAGAGGGTGCAGGTAGTGGATCAAAACCGATACCACCTACACACGCAAGATAAACCGTTAATGACAAGATAATAATCTATATGCATGCTATGCAACAAACAAATGCAGCAATCAAGTGCAACAAACAAACTGGGCTCTATACTACCATTTTCTAATATTCGCGTGGGCTAGGGCGTCCAACAGCCAGACCTGCTTTGATACCAAGCCTGTGGCACCCTGGCTCACAGAAACCGGAACACCCTATATTCCATCCCAAAGAACAAGGAGAAGTCTTCTGGAATACAGCACTACTTAACATAGAACAAATCAGTGCTTTATTACAATCTATATGGGTACAAGGGGGTTACATCGGCATGGTGAAACTATGTGTGCCACAGTTGCTCCATGCAAGCAGCAGAAAATCACGAAGCAGCGGAATGACTCTAGCAGCGGAACAACGACGGCGGTGGTGAACTCCACTCCGCAGGGACTCTGGCTGGAACGCTTATCCTAGCTCGCAAACAAGGAATCCACGGCAAACAAGCAATCAAATCTGGCATGACCTGCAAGCTGGCATGACACGCCACCTCAGTACATTGAATGTACTTGCAAGCTCACAGCAACCAAAGCAATCAAGACAAACAATAGCATGACAATTACATATTATTAAGCAATGAGGAACACGGTACTATCAGAACAACATAGCATGAACAACATGATACAACTAGAACAATACGAGCATGGCATAAACATATGATCATAATGATACTAGCATGCAACATGATGAAACTAACATGCACCAACTTACACTGCTCGGGTTACATCGTAACCATCACCTGCACAAACTTAACATCACGGACATCACATGATCATCTCAGGATCCAATCAAGCTTGGTATTAACAATACCATAGTAATCATTTATGACCACAAGGAGCTTGACCGTTACCCTTGACTTTCTCATAACATCCCAAATATCCAACAAGTGGGTACTCACGATACCGTAGTGATCCTCTCTCGATCACATAAATATCAACCAAATTCTTTCATCATCGAACCGGGGTTGTTATTAAGCACATCATTATTATTACTGTTGACCCATAATGTGACCAACTGTGAACTGGGGCCATATCCGCGGGCGCGTCTATCGATAGATTAAACACACACACTCTGCAGAGGTTAGCACACTGTACCCACACCATGGAACCCTAGCCTCACACTCCCATTCGGGTGGACCAAAGCGTTCTAACAAAGCCGTCCTACTGCCATGACGCTCTCCCGGCCAATCCGACCAACTCCCCTTTGGGCTAAGTCTTGGGTAGCCCCGTGCCTACAAAAGGCACCAACGGCCACTGAGGGAGTCCTGGACTAGGGGGTGTCCGGATAGCCGAACTATCATCATCGGCCGGACTCCAAGACTTTGAAGATACAAGATTGAAGACTTCATCCCGTGTCCGGATGGGACTTTCCTTGGCGTGGAAGGCAAGCTTGGCAATATGGAAATGTAGATCTCCTACCATTGTAACCGACTCTGTGTAACCCTAGCCCTCTCTGGTGTCTATATAAACCGGAGGGTTTTAGTGCATAGGATGAACAACAATCATACCATAGGCTAGCTTCTAGGTTTAGCCTCCTTGGTCTCGTGGTAGATCCACTCTTGTACTACCCATATCATCAATATCAATCAAGCAGGAGTAGGGTTTTACCTCCATTGAGAGGGCCCGAACCTGGGTAAAAACATCGTGTCCCTTTTCTCCTGTTACCATCCGCCTAGACGCATAGTTCGGGACCCCCTACCCGAGATCCGCTGGTTTTGACACCCACATTGGAGCTTTCATTGAGAGATCCTCTGTGTCGTCACCGATCGGCTTGATGGCTCCTTCGATCATCATCAACAACACAGTCTAGGGTGATACTTTTCTCCCCAGACAGATCTTCGTATTCGGCGGCTTTGCACTGCGGGCCAATTCGCTTGGCCACCTGGAGCAGATCGAAAGCTACGCCCCTGGCCATCAGGTCATACTTTGAAGTCTAAACTTCATTGCTGACATCCGCGGAGACTTGATCTTCGATGGATTCGAGCCACAGCCGAGCGCGCCGCACTGTCTTGATGTGCACGATTTAGCTCTGCTGTCGGACAGTACCCTGGAGGCCGCACATGAGTCCGCTCCGACCCTTAATTCGGAGTCGACCGCGCAGATCGAGGATGGGTGGCTAGACACCGCCTCGGGGGCTGCAACCTCTATGGTGATTGAGCCGAATACTGACCTTGTCCCTCGCGACGCTCGTGACCCCGAGTTGCCGGACTCCTCGCCGGACTCCGAACCTCCTGCGCCCCCTCCAATCGAATCCGATTGGGCGCCGATCATGGAGTTCACCGCCGCGGACATCCTTCAACACTCACCTTTTGGCGACGTCCTGAATTCGCTAAAGTATCTCTCGCTATCAGGAGAGCCCTGGCCGAATTGTGGTCAGGATGGTTGGGATGCGGATGACGAAGAAATTCAAAACCCACCCACCACCCACTTTGTAGCCACTTCGACGATCCAACCGACATGCTAGTCTACGACTCCGAAGACATCGACGGTATGGACGACGATGCCGGAGACGACAAAGAACCAGTGCCTACGGGGCACTGGAAGACCACCTCGTCATATGACATATATATGGTGGACATCCCAAAGGATGGGAATGGCGAGGAAAAAGCGGAGGCAGACTCCTCCAAGAAACAGCCCAAGCGCCGACTGTCGTGGGAAACGAGCACCTATGGGGCAGGGCCCTTTTCGGTCCGGCAGGGAGCGGAGGGCGCACGAAGAGCAGATCGAGGCGATGCACGCGAGGGATTTTACCCAGCTTCAGAGCTCTCCGGAGAGATAAAACTCCTATTGCTGCTTTGTGCTTGTATTCTGTTCTTCCTTGAGAGCGTGAGTGTGTTGTAGTTTCGAATGAGTCGAACCCCTTCTACGTGCGCATGGGCCTCCTTTTTATAGGCTAAAGGGGTCACCGACAGGTGGCAACGCAGAGAGGGGTAAAAAAGTAAAAAGAGAGGTTGGCACAACCGCTATCTACAGTGCCCCCTACCTAACTCTGACAGCAGGGGACAAGGGCATTTAATGCCCGTCCGGTCGCCCAAACAGTGCAGGAAACGACTGTTAGGGGCGCCACCGATCGCCACGATGGCCTTCTCGTCATCTCCACTTGCCACCTCGCACCGCTTGGCTGCACAGCCACCCGACACGTGTGCCAGGAACGATCTTGGAGCGACACGTCGTCGGATGCGCTGGAGCGTGGGCGCAGAGTGGTTGCTTCGCCGCGGCAAACGCCTTGCCACGGTCGTTGTCTTATCGCACCCGGAAGCTTGTCGCTCGCCGGGTCTTGCCGGGATGCGCGGCGCGTCGCGGCAAGTTTCTTGGCTGGCCTTCTCGGCAAGCTCCTCTTGCCGGGGTCTTGTCCTTCCCGGCAAGCTCCTCTTGCCGGGGCCTTGTCTTCTTAGTCAAAACACTTTGTTCTTGAATGGCATCAATAGGAATGACGGAGGATCTTGGTGGACGCCCGGCAAGCCTTCCCGCGGGACGCTGCGACTGCCCATGCACAAGTTCGGGATACTAAGGTACCCCTACTTTAGTACACCGACAGGAGCCCCCGGGCCTGGGCCACACACGGTGCCGAGCGCTGTTGGGCCAGGCCCAAAACAGGGCACGGGCACATGCGGCCTGGGTCCACACCAAATCTAACTCCGTATCCACCGCGCCCTCCCGTAACGGCACGCGTCAAACGCCGCGTCGTGAGAGAGATCGTGGGCAATTCATAAATCAAGAAAGGCGTAACGTTCGCCTCTCCTCTTTATAAGCAGAGGAAACAGGGGTCGTTCCCCCACCTTCGCCACTTGCGGTTTCTTCCTCAGAAAGCTCCGCCGCTCCCCTCCGCTTCCCAAGCCAAAAGAGAGCAGCGCTCCGCCGCCCGTCGCTGCCATCGCCACCAACGCCTCCGCGCTCCCCCACCGCCTCCGCCATGGCTCCGAAGACCGGGAAGAGCGCGAAGTCGACCGAGGCGCTGCGGCTCGAGGCGCTGCGCAAGGAGCGAGCGCTTTTTCCCCCCGAGCTCACCCCGAAGGCGCTGCGGGAGGAGTTCTATCTCTTCTGGTCGACGGAGACGCGGGCGCATCCGCGCATGCCGGTGCTCTGCGCCGAAGCTTCTACCTCGAAGCGGTGCCCAAAAGGGTACCATTTTTTTCCAGTGTTCTTCTACTGCGGGCTCTGCCCGCCCTTTTCTGATTTCTTCTGCGACGTCATGAATACATACGGGCTCCATCTCCTTGACTTCACCCCCAACGCCGTTCCGACAATGGCGGTTTTCGCGCATCTTTGCGAGAACTTCGTCGGAGTCCACCCCAACGTTGCCCTGTTCCGCCATTATTTCATTCCCCGGGTCGAGAAAGGAGAGCCCTTGTCGGGCAGGGTCTCCTGGATCTCAAGGGTCGGCAAGAAGGAGGTGTATCTGGAGGGGGAGCTCCGTAGCAAATGGGACGAGTGCAGGGCAGAATGGTGTTGGATCGCTGACGCAGATCCGCAGCCCTTCACCACTTTGCGCCAGACCCGAGTAGTGCACGGCGGCGACTGGAGCGCTCTAGGGGCGGACGACGCCAAGCTGAAGATCGCCACCACCCGGATTCTGCGGCTCAGGCTTGCCGGGCTCACTGTAGGGGCCGTTGGCATAGACTTTCTTCGTCGCCGCATCGCCCCTCTGCAGGAGAGGGGGAGGCCTGCCTGGCTGTTTGGCGGCCCGACGGATATCACGAGGCTGCGTCCAGGCCTCAACTTCAACTTCACAGTTCTGGAGCTTGACAGGATGCTCAAGGAGCTATTCAAGCACGACGCCAACCATCCGGAGTGGTTCAGGCTGCCGCAGGGCGTCATCCCACTGTGCAACAACTCCCAGCTTGACCGCATCCGTGCAATGATGCCGGAGTGCGACTCGCACGGGATTATCCCAGCTTGGAAGGAGCCCGCCGACGATGTCGTGCGGCAATTCTTCGACAGCCTGGTGGAAGTAGCAGTCCGCGCCGACGAGCAGAGGCTCCTCACCCACGACACCACCGACGACGAGATGCGGTACATCGCCACCAGGGCCGAAGAGGCAGCGGCAGCCGCCGCCGCGGGTGAATTTGGCTTCACGTTGGAGGAGGCAGAGGCGGCCGAGGCGGCAAGCCTTGCCGACCGAGAGGACCTTGGCGGGGAGGTCGCTGGCGAGGAGGAGCCCGAAGCCGAGGCAAGCGAGCCTGCCGGGGGCGCAAGTGGCCAACCATCTTCAAGCAGCTTGCCGCAGACGGGGCCCTCAGCGCAGCCCCCAGCTCAGACAAGGAGGTGCCTTCGCAGGACCGGGGACACAGCAGGGCGGCAGACGGGCCAACAGCCGCAGCGCCGCGGGACACGCTCCACTGCGGCAAGTACCGTTGCCGTGGGAGCATCTCATGCTGCGCCGACAACTGGGGCGGGGTCTTCTCGAGCCGCCACGCCTGATCCCGCCGCAGCTTCCGGCAAGCGTCCAAGGGAGCCTACTCCTCCGCCTCACCGCGCAGAAAGGATACCAGACTTCGACCTCTCCGCGCTGAGCTCCGACGAGGAGGAAGAAGAGGAGGAAGAGTTAGGCTTTCTCCTTATTGTACTTGTATTTCTTCGATTTTTGTTGTTTCTTGTCTTGCATCTGATCTACTTCCCTCTGAACCTCGTTCCATTTCAGGACTCTGGCCGAGAGAGCGGCGAAGAGGGCCAAGGTCCCCGTGGTTGTCATCGAGGACGATCCTGCTGTGATGGCAGAGGACACGTCCGAGACCACCTTGACGGACCCGATACCCTCTCCTCGAAGCAGCCCCCAGCACAGCCCCAAGCGTAAGTACTTGTTCACTTCCTGTTGTGGGGCGTGCGTGAGCGCTCTTTTCTATGATGATATCTTGATTGCTGACTTGCTTGTCTAGGAGCAGAGCAGGCCCATCAGGAGCACCCAGAAGCCACTCCAGAGGTGCTGTCGGCTTCGACTACACCGCCAAGGGGCGATTCTCCGGCAAGGGAGCGCTCTCCGGCAAGGGAGAGATCCCCGGCAAGGGACGGAACCAATGAGCCTTCGGTGGTGGAGCCCATGGTCTCGGAGCCCAGCACAGGTAACCCTCCTTGTCGGGAATTTTCCCTTGGGTTCTTTTGATCTTCTGGACTTCTTTTTGGATCTTTACTTGACTTTTTATTCCTCTTCCTGTCTTCAGATCCCCCTCTCACAGACCCGATGGAGACTGAGGCCACCGGCGAGGAGGACACGCGCGGCAACACCGAAGACGTCACCGCTGACGAGGAAGAGGCCGGCGCTGACGAACCCGCCGGCGAAGAAGCCGCCAAGGCTGCTGGCGCAGGAGCTGGCGAGGGGTCCGGCGGTCGCACCGACGACCCAGAGGGCGCAGGAGCGCAAGGCGCTACACCGACCGCCGACCCCTCCGCCGCTGATGCAGCGCCAGGCTCCGAGGAGCCCCAGCCCGGCGCCTATTTGAAGGCCGGCGAGGGTGTCTACATCAAGCTTCCCTGGGCGTCGAGCTCCAGGGCGCCGGTTGAAGGAGATGAGTTTGACGGGGAAGTACTCGCCTCTGCTGGGCTGGCAGTGGTTGACGCGCCGAGCAGCAGCAGCGGCGAGTCCGAAGAGGAGCAGTTGCTCCAGAAGTTGGTGTCACTCTACCGCGCCCGGCAAGCGAAGCTGGAGTCCCGGGAAGCACTTGTCGCGCGGGCGGGAGTTGACATAGAGAAGAATGCGGAGGAGCTCCAGAGCCGCAACCAAGAGGCCCTCCGGTCTATTGCGGAGGAGAGGGCGCAGCTTGTGGAGGCGAAGAAGGCGTTCATCCTTGAAAAGGCTGAAGCCGAGGAGCAGCAGAGGCTCGCCGCCGAGGAGTTGTCCAGGCGGGAAGGTGAACTGACGCAGAAAAAGGTTAACCTGGAGAGCCACGAGGAGGAGCTCGCCGCACGGGAGCAATCACTTGGCGGGGCGCTCAAGGAAGCGAAGGATGCTGCCGCAGCTGCTAAGGCCGCCAAGAAGGAATTGGAAGTGAAGGTGGCGCAGCTGGAGGCTGACATGAAAGGGAAGAATGAGGAGCTTGCCGCACTCCAGCGCGAACACGAGAAGGATGCCCTTTCTCACGGCGATCTGCAAGTTCAACTCGCCAACAAGACCAAGGAACTGACCGCCGCCAAGGACTCAAGTGCTGATCTGGAGCTGAAGTTGGCCACATTGACGGAGACGCTGGACGCCGCCAAGAGGCGAGAGGATGACTTGAAGAAAGAGATCAAGGGCAACGAGGAGCTGTTGACGAGGGCCGCCGAGACTCAGAACACCTTCAGGGCTACGGTGGAGCTCTGGACGGAGGGCCTCGTCAACATTGCTGCAACCATCAATGAGGAGCTGGCGCAACTGGACTTGGCGGGCTTCGGGTACTCCACTGACGAGAACCTCCAGCCCAGCGCCAAGCTTACTCTGTTCTTCAAGGGCGTGGTGACGGCTCTCCAGCAACTCCGGGAAAGGATCCCAAAGCAGCTGGCTGACGAGTCGCGCGCCATCTGCGCCAGAGTCTTGGAGCAGGTGTTGGTGAAGGTGCTCTTCCGCAATCCGAACCTCAACCTCACCAACATTCTCACGAAGCTGCCGGCGGGTGCTGATCTTGCAGAGCTCAAAGCCCTTGTTGCACCCATTGTGGACAAGGTAAATGAAGTCAGAAGGATCGATGGCGATCATGTGGACTAGACCGCCTTTTTCCTCCTTTTTATTGTCGCTGCTAGACATGTCATAGGAACAATCCATTAGAGTGCGGCAAGTTATTTATTGTAATATAACTTTATTCTGGGTAGTACTTGCTATGTTATTTCCTTTACTTGATTTCATCCCTTGTATGTTTTTACCCTACGCTTTTAGGGAACTTGCCGGCGCAAGCACCTTTGCCTCGAGCGCTGAGTGCGGAACATCAGCAGCCTGCTGGCGGTGTTGCCTCCGGCAAGAAACCTTGTCGGAACTAGTCGCAGCACACTTACGTTGTTGAGCGGACTCGAAACAAAGTAAGGGCGCAACTAGCCACGAGTTGGTTCCTCCACGCACAAGTTTTCCATACAAAGCACGGTCATTCAAGGAAGATAACTTTAAAAAATTTAAAACTGATTGTGCTCAAGCTTTGGCAACTTAGCTTTTCTGTCGTCTGCGTCCCGGCAAGGCTATACTTCTTTGAACGACGCCTGGTCCACACCTTTATCCTCTCCTTCCCCCCCGGTGAACTTGTGGGCGAAGGAATCTTCTTTTTGAGCAAAAGAAAGAAGAGAAAATAAAGATATGGAGCCTTAAGGCTCGTTATAGCTTACCCGGGCAAGTGCTGCACAAAGTGTCAGATAATGCATGCAAAAAGAAAGAAAGCATGAAATTTGACAACATGTGCTGAGCATATAATCTTTATTTATGCACGGGATCTGCGCCCGGCTTTGTACAAAGGGTTACATGCAACAGCGGCAAGGCTTTTACAAAAGGTGGTTGCCGGGACAGCAGGTTCCGGCAACCGTGCCTTAGGGGTAAAACTTACGAAGATGCTCTATGTTCCAGGAGTTGCTCACCAGAAAGCCATCTTCGGTCTCAAGGCGGACAGCGCCGGGCCTAGTGACTCGCTTCACCCGATAAGGTCCTTCCCACTTCGGCGTCAACTTGTTGGAATTCTTGGCGGATTGAACGCGCCGAAGAACAAGGTCGCCTTCCTCGAAACTTCTGGCTTTAACTTTGCGACTGTGGTAGCGGCGCAAAGCTTGCTGGTAGCGAGTAGCTCATACAGCAGCCTGAAGACGATCCTCCTTGAGGAGCAGTGCGTCATCTTGCCGCAGCTGCTCTTGCTCAAGCTCATCGTAAGCGAGCACTCGAGGCGATCTGTATACGAGTTCCGTGGGGAGAACTGCCTCTGCTCCGTAGACGAGAGCAAAAGGTGTCTGGCCAGTGGCTCGATTTGGCGTCGTCCTGATCGACCAAAGAACCACTGGCAGCTCCTCAATCCAGTTTCTTCCGCACTTGTACAGCCTCTCGAAAGTCCTGGTCTTGAGCCCGCGCAGCACTTCAGTGCTTGTCCTCTCCGCTTGACCGTTGCTTCTCGGGTGAGCAACAAAAGCGAAGCAGATCTTGGCGCCAAGATCTTGGACGTACTGCATGAAGGTGCGGCTCGTGAATTGCGTGCCATTGTCAGTGATGATCCTGTTAGGGACTCCGAAACGGCAAACAATTGACCTGAAGAACTTGACTGCAGACTGTGCTGTCACCTTCCTCACTGCTTCCACCTCCGGCCACTTCGTGAACTTGTCGACTGCCACGTACAAGTACTCAAAGCCCCCGACAACTCGGAGAAAGGGGCCGAGGATGTCGAGCCCCCAGACCGAAAATGGCCAGGACAAAGGGATTGTTTGGAGAGCTTGAGCTGGCTGATGTATCTGTTTGGAGTGGAACTGGCACGCTTCATACTTGGTTACTTGTGTAGTTGCATCCTGGAGGGCTGTCGGCCAAAAGAAACCTTGCCGGAAGGCTTTGCCGGCAAGTGCTCTTGCGCCAATGTGGTGACCACATATGCCTCCATGTATCTCCGCCAACAGCTCCTGTCCTTCTTCCCGGGAAATGCACTTCAATTTCACTCTGTTGAATCTTCTTCTGTACAGTATGTCATCGACAAACTGGTACATACTTGATTGCCGGGCTACTCTCTCCGCCTCTTCTTGCTCTTCGGGAAGTTCTCCTGTTTGAAGGAAATGGACGATCTGCTGTGCCCATGCCGGAGCTTGTGGCTCAACGACAAGGACTAAAGGCGCAAATGCTGCTGCGGGAACATCTGCTTCTACGGCAAGAATCTGTGATTCAGCCGAAGCATGATGCTCCCCAGCAAGTGTGTCGGGACACACCTTGTCGGGAGCGTCTGCTTCAACGGAACAAACCCTAGGGCTTGTCGGAGCAGACTGCTCCTCAGCACTCTTTGTGTTGATCTTGGGGACCTTCTTGGCGGCAGCTTCGGGGAGCTCTGCCGGAAAGTAGTCGCCAGTAACCAACTTCCTCTTCTTGCTCTGCCCAGTTGATGGTGTCACAGATGGGTGAGTTAGCTTGAGCACAAAAATCCCTGGTTCCACAAGCAACTTGAGTGCGGTGCATTTTGACAGGCCATCTGCAATGTCGTTCTGAGCTCTCGGAACATGTTCCATCTGCAGGCCGTCAAAATGCTCTTCTAACTTTCTCACTTCATCAATGTAAGCTTCCACAAACGGACTCTGATAATCTTTGTTTACTTGACGGACAACAAGCTGCAAGTCACCCCTAACAATGAGCTTCTTGATCCCAAGGTCTGCAGCGATTCTGAGTCCGGCAAGCAATCCTTCATATTCTGCAGTATTGTTTGTTGCTTGCTCCTTGGGAAAGTGCATCTGGACCACGTACTTGAGGTGCTCTCCAGTGGGTGCGACGAGTAACACACCCGCACCGGCGCCTTGCAGCGAGAAGGCACCGTCAAAGTACATGATCCATTCTTTGCTTGCCTCCTTGACGGGGATGCTCGTCTCTGGAGTTTCTTCATCAGGTGTCGGCGTGCACTCTGCTATAAATTCTGCCAATGCTCAGCTCTGGATAGTTGAAGTACTCTCAAACTTGAGGCCAAAGCTTGACAGTTCCAGTGCCCACTCGACAATCCTACCTGTCGCTTCTGGATTTTGCAATATCCTCTTCAATGGAAAGCGAGTGACAACTGTGATCTCATGTGCTTGAAAGTAATGGCGCAGCTTCCTCGAGGCCATGAGAAGGCCGAAAAGCAACTTCTACACTCCACAGTACCTTGATCTAGCTCCCTGCAGAAGGGAACTGACAAAATAAACTGGGCGCTGCACCATCTTCTTTTGTTTCTCTTCCTGCAGCTGCACAGACCCATCCTTGTCGGGACCAGAGCTTGTCGGGGAAGCCCCCTGCTTGTCGCTGGATTCGCTTGCCGTGGTCGCTGGCTCATCATCCGTCTCCCTCTCTGCTACTAACGCAGCACTAACCACTTGATTGGTTGCCGCTAGATACAGCAGCAACTTTTCTTGTGGTTTAGGTGCGACAAGTATTGGAGTGGAGGATAGGTATCTCTTCAAGTCCTGTAGCGCAGCCTCCACTTCCGGAGTCCATTTCATTGGACCTGCCTTTTTCAAAATTTTGAAAAATGGCAGGGCGCGCTCAGCAGACTTAGAGATGAACCTACTGAGAGCAGCAACGCAGCCGGCAAGCCTTCGCACATCCTTGACGCGCTTTGGTGCTTCGATCTGCTCAATGGCCTTGATCTTGTCGGGATTGGCTTCAATCCCCCTCTGGGACACAAAGAACCCGAGAAGCTTGCCGGAAGGAACTCCAAACACGCACTTCTCGGGGTTCAACTTGAGATTGATCTTGCGCAGATTTGCAAAAGTCTCGTCCAAATCTTGGATCAAAGTTTCTTTGTCCTTGCTCTTGACCACTATATCATCCATGTAAGCTTCTACATTTCTGTGCAGCTGTGGCTCAAAAGCATGACTGACTACTCTTGCAAATGTTGAACCAGCATTCTTTAGTCCGAAAGGCATCCGTACAAAACAGTACGTGCCACATGGAGTAATGAATGCGGTTTTCTCTTCATCCTCTTCTGCCATGAAGATCTGATGATATCCTAAGTATGCATCAAGAAATGAAAGCAAATCACATCCTGCCATGGAGTCGACAATCTGGTCATTGCGCGGCAAGGGAAATGGATCCTTTGGACAAGCTTTATTAACATCAGTGAAGTCAATACAAAGCCTCCACTTCCCGTTCGCCTTGCGCACGACTACTGGATTGGCTAACCACGTTGGATGGAGTACTCCTCGGACAAGGCCTACTGCTTCCAACTTCTTGATTTCTTCTACAATGAACTCTTGGTGTTCCACCGCTTGCTTCCTAACTCTCTGCTTGACGGGCCGCGCGTGAGGATAGACGGCAAGGTGGTGCTCATGTACTTTCCTAGGAACACCGGGGATGTCAGACGGTTGCCATGCAAACACGTCGACATTCGCCCGCAGGAAAGCAACGAGCGCGCTTTCCTATTTAGGGTCAAGCATGGCATTGATGGTGAAGGTACCACCAGTGCCTTCCTCCTTGGCGGCCACTTTCTTGGTTTCTGGTGAAGCTGTCTTCGCCTTCTTGCACTTGCCGGTGGAGCTCGATGTTGCGTCCTCGACGGTAGTGCAGCACTCCGAAGAGGTGCGCTTGCCGGAGTGGGCATCAGAGCTACTCTTGCCGGACTTGGTCTTCTTCTTCCCCCCGGGAGCTTCAGCGGCAAGTGGTTTGCATTCTGCTGCGGCTGCTGCTTCCCGGTAGATCTTGTCGGTACAGATAAGGGCATCTTTCTTGTCGCCGGGGATAGAAATGACACTTATCGGACCGGGCATCTTGAGCACGTTGTAAGCATAATGAGAAGCTACCATGAACTTGGCGAGCGCTGGACGGCCAAGTATCCCATTGTAGGGCAATGGGAAATCAGCAACGTCAAAGGTGACCTTCTCTGTCCTAAAGTTCAGCTCGCTGCCAAATGTCACCGGCAGTGTGATCTTCCCCTTCAGCTTGCTCCTTCCCAGATTGATTCCTTGGAAAGTACCAGTCTCTTCGAGCTCGCTGTCGGGGATCTGGAGTTTCTTGAGCACCGTGGAAGAGATCAGATTCAAGCCGGCCCCGACGTCAACCAGCATCTTTGTGACCTTGAGGTTGCGGATGGTTGGCGAAACCAACATCGGCAAGCACCCGACCGCAGTTATGCGATCAGGGCGATCCTAAACATCAAAGATGATGGGCGTGCTGGACCACTTTAGGGGCTTGCGCGACTCAACGGACGGTTCTGCTGCATTTACTTCCCACACCCACTGTTTGAGCTGGCGGTGCGAGGTATGCAGATAAGCACCGCCTTCTGAAACTCCTACTCGTCGGTCTCATCCTCATCCATCTCATCATCTTCATCTTCGTCTTCGTCCTTGTCGCGGCCGCGGGGAGGCCTGTCTCCTTGCCGCTGCTTGGCCTTGCCGTGGCGCCCTCCCCGGGCGGGACGCTTCTTGCGGGATCCTCCTCCACCTTCTTGGGCCTTCTCCTTGTCGCGGCGCTCGTATTCAGCTTTCTGCAGCTCAACAAGCTGCTCAACTTTCTTGCAGGCCTGGAGATCATGGCCCTTGGTGCGGTGGATCTTGCAGTACTGCTTGTCGGAGCCGTCCTGCTTGTCGGCGGCCACCACAGCCTCGCCGGAGTCACCAGCTTTGGCCTTCTCGGCGCCGCCTCCGTTGCCGGACTGCTCAACAACTACCACATCCTTAGCCTTCCTCTTTCTGTTATTCCGCCTCCGGTTCTTCTTTGCCGGAGGGGCGTCCTCGCTGTCAGATCCTTCTGCTCCTGTGTTCTCTCCGGGGAGTTTCCTCCCCTCTTCAGCACGTGCACACTTGTCGGCCAGAGCATATAGCTCGCTGACATCTCTGATTTTGCACATCGCCATCTCCCCCCTCATCCTGCGGTTACGCATGTTCTGATGGAACGCGCTGATAACAGCAGCAGGGTGGACGTCTGGGATGTTGTGCTGCACCTGGCTGAATCTCTGTATGTACTTGCGCAGGGGTTCTCCTTCTTTCTGGCGAGCAGATGAAGATCGCTCTCCTAGCCATGGGGTTTGTGGCCGCCTGTGAAGGCGCCGACAAACTGATGGCATAGGTCCGCCCACGAAGAGATGGAGTTGTCCGGCAAGTGCATGAGCCAAGATCTGACGTTGGGCTTGAGCACCAGCGGAAGTAGTTGGCGAGGATCTTCTCGTCGCGCCCCCCGGCAGCCTACACCGCGATGGTGTAGACGCTGAGGAACTCTGACGGATGTATCCTGCCATCGTACTTCTCAGGTACGTCTGGTTTGAAGTTCTTGGTACTGGGCCACTGGACCTGCCGCAGCTCACGAGTGAAAGTAGGGCAACCTACCGCGTACGACAAGTCGCCTGGTTCCCCTGGCGCATGCATATCAACAGTGGGCCCAGCGCGCTGGTCTGACTGACGCCGCGCTTCTCTTAGACGCTCGATGTGAGTACGAGTGTCTTCCTGTCGTCGTTCTTGGAGAATTTGGCGCTGATCGCGACGAGCTCGCGGGTCCGACGACGCGGTGGAGTCGGTGTCGAGGTTGGCCCGGTGAGTCGGCGATCTTGGCCTACAGGGTGGGGAGTGCACGGTGGTGGCACCCCCACCAGTCTTGTCGCCATCGGCTTGCACCTGGGCGTCTTGCCGCGGCTTTGACATGCTTGGTTGCCGGGGCTTGTCGCCGTTGGCGAAGCTGATGAGGCTCTGGATGGTGATCCTCCAGTCGTCGATCTTGTCCGGCGCTGGAGGGTAGTCTAGTAGCAGTTGGGCTCGAGCCAATGCTTCTTCTGGTGTTTTCGGTGGCGGGGGTGAACGACGCGAGGAGCGGGATATGCTCAAACTTCTAACAGTGTTAGAAGGAGCAACATCTCGTCGAGGCGACCGTGCCGCGCTCGCGCCAACGTGTTGACGTGCATGTTGGCCTTGAGCGTCCCGCGATCCGCCGGCTTGGCCTTGTTCCAACGCGAGCACGGTGCCAGGAGCACCATGGTGTTGTCGATCCCGCGCCTCCTGAGAGGGGCGCGGCGCATGTACGGACGCCGAAGTTTGCGGGGCCTTGTCCTTGGATCTGGTGACAATGTGAGTCCCCCCGTCGACGCCCGTTCCTCCACCGTCGTCTACCCCACCGCCTGTTTGCTCCGGCGGTGGTGGGATCGATGTGGACGGAGCGGCCACCTCCGAAGCCTTCCTCTTCGGTGGCATGTCGATGACGATGTTGATGTAGCGCGCGCGAAGACCGGATCAGGTTCGCACAACCTCGACGCCCCCTACCTGGCGTGCCATAGATGTCGTGGGAAACGAGCACCTATGGGGCAGGGCCCCTTTTCGGTCCGGCAGGGAGCGGAGGGCGCACGAAGAGCAGATCGAGGCAATGCACGCGGGGGATTTTACCCAGCTTCGGAGCTCTCCGGAGAGATAAGACTCCTACTGCTGCTTTGTGCTTGTATTCTGTTCTTGCTTGAGAGCGTGAGTGTGTTGTAGTTTCGAATGAGTCGAACCCCTTCTACGTGCGCATGGGCCTCCTTTTTATAGGCTAAAGGGGTCACCGACAGGTGGCAACGCAGAGAGGGGTAAAAAAGTAAAAAGAGAGGTTGGCACAACCGCTATCTACAGTGCCCCCTACCTAACTCTAACGGCAGGGGATAAGGGCATGTAATGCCCGTCCGGTCGCCCAAACAGTGCAGGAAACGACCGTTAGGGGCGCCACCGATCGCCACGATGGCCTTCTCGTCATCTCCACTTGCCACCTCGCACTGCTTGGCTGCACAGCCGCCCGACACGTGTGCCAAGAACGATCTTGGAGCGACACGTCGTCGGATGCGTTGGAGCATGGGCGCAGATTGGTGGCTTCGCCACGGCAAACGCCTTGCCGCGGTCATTGTCTTATCGCACCCGGAAGCTTGTCGCTCGCCGGGTCTTGCCAGGACGCGCGGCGCGTCGTGATAAGTTTCTTGGCTGGCCTTCCCGGCAAGCTCCTCTTGCCGGGGTCTTGTCCTTCCCGGCAAGCTCCTTTTGCCGGGGCCTTGTCTTCTTAGTCAAAACACTTTGTTCTTGAATGGCATCAATAGGAATGACGGAGGATCTTGGCGAACGCCCGGCAAGCCTTGCCGCGGGACGCTGCGACTGCCCGTGCACAAGTTCGGGATACTAAGGTACCCCTACTTTAGTACACCGACACCGACATCAGCGGCACCGCTCTAAATCCCGCCACAGCAAGAATGGAGATTCCGGCACCGGAGATAAGAACACCCCAGAGAGTGCCGAAGAGAACCCCCTCCAGCAAGATTCAGCGCAGGAGGACGGAGAAGCCAGCCCTCATGAGAGAGCGGCAAACGAAGAGGTAGAGGATGATAATTACATGCCTCCCTCCGGAGACGAGGCAAGCCTCAACGATGACGAATTTGTCGTGCCCCAGGATCCCGTCGAACAAGAGCATTTCAAACGCAGCCTAATGGCCACGATGAACAGCCTAAAGAAAAAGCAGCAACAGCTTAGAGCCGATCAAGACCTGCTAGTCGACAGATGGACTGAAGTCCTTGCGGCCGAAGAGTATGAACTCGAACGCCCCTCCAAAAGCTACACCAAACACAAGTTGCTCCCTCGATTAGAGGAGGAGGCATACAAACCTGCATCACCAGAGCACAATACGGCTGACTGACCACCTCGTAGCCGCAACAGAGAGGCCTTTAGGCCCTCCATTAGAGCCGTACCCCGGCACCGCTCGGGAAGTACGAAGCCACGGGGGAATGCGCCGGACTTGCGAGACATATTGGAGAATAAGGCCAGACAATCAGGATCGATCTATGGATCGCGTGGGCGCCCCACGATGCGTGACGACGACCGTCGCGCCGGATACGGCACCTCCGGCCGGGCCGAACACAGTAGACAAAGCTCGTTGGAGCTACGTCGTGATATAGCCCAATATAGAGGCGCCGCACACCCACTATGCTTCACAAATGAAGTAATGGATCATCAAATCCCCGAAGGGTTTAAACCCATGAACATTGAATCCTACGATGGCACAATAGACACCGCAGTTTGGATCAAAGACTATCTCCTTCATATCCACATGGCCCGCGGTGACGATCTTCACGCCATCAAATATCTCCCACTCAAGCTCAAAGGACCAGCTCGGCATTGGCTCAACAGCTTGCCAGCAGAGTCAATTGGGTGTTGGGAAGACCTGGAAGCCGCATTCCTTGACAACTTCCAGGGCACATATGTGCGACCACCAGACGCCGATGACCTAAGCCACATAATTCAGCAGCCAGACGAATCGGCTAGACAATTCTGGACACGGTTCTTAACAAAGAAAAATCAAATCGTTGACTGTCCGGATGCGGAGGCTCTTGCAGCCTTTAAACATAACATCCGCGACGAGTGGCTGGCCCGGCACCTAGGACAGGAAAAGCCGAAATTCATGGCAGCCCTCACATCACTTATGACCCGCTTCTGCACGGGAGAGGACAGCTGGCTAGCCCGCAGTAACAACCTCAGCAAAAACTCTGGCAGTCCGGATACCAAGGACCGCAATGGCAGGTCGCGTCGCAATAAAAAAAACTTCATGTTAACGGCGATAACACTGAGCATACGGTAGTCAACGCCGGATTCAGAGGCTCCAAACCCGGTCAGCGGAAAAAGCCATTTAAAAGAACCACTCCGGGTCCGTCCAATTTGGACCGAATACTCGACCGCTCGTGCCAGATACACGGCAGCCCCGAAAAGCCAGCCAATCATACCAACAGGGATTTTTGGATATTCAAGCAGGCAGGCAAGTTAATTACCGAAAACAATGACAAGGGGCTGCATA
This sequence comes from Triticum timopheevii, assembly GCA_963921465.1. Lineage (NCBI taxonomy): Eukaryota > Viridiplantae > Streptophyta > Magnoliopsida > Poales > Poaceae > Triticum > Triticum timopheevii. Next base: position 300,543,842 of record OY997274.1, read on the forward strand.
GCGATGACGAGGAAGAGACCCGGCCGCCTAACAATAGAGGACAGAAGGATTTCCCCCCACAAGTGCGGATGGTGAACATGATATACGCGATGGAGCCAGTCGCCCCAAAGTTCAACCCATGGTCCTCCTTCCCGATCACTTTTGATTGAAGGGACCACCTCACTAGTATCCGCCATGGGGGATTTGCCGCATTGGTTTTAGACCCAATCGTAGATGGATTTCACCTCACTAGAGTCCTGATGGACGGCGGCAGCAGCCTGAACCTGCTTTATCAGGATACAGTGTGCAAGATGGGCATAGACCCCTCAAGGATTAAACCCACAAAGAAGAACTTCAAAGGCGTCATCCCAGGTGTAGAGGCCAATTACACAGGCTCAATCACACTTGAAGTGGTCTTCGGATCCCCGAATAACTTCCGAAGCGAGGAGTTAATCATCGACATAGTTCCGTTCCGCAGCGGCTATCATGGTCTGCTCGGACGAACCGCATTCGCAAAGTTCAACGCGGTGCCGCACTATGCATACCTCAAGCTCAAGATGCCAGGCCCTCGACCAGTCATTACGGTCAACGAAAACATTGAACGCTCCCTCTGAACGGAGGAACACACAGTGACTCTCGCGGCAGAAGTATAGAGCAGCCTCGTAAGGCAATCTTCAAGTCCGGCCATTAAGCGACCGGACACGGCCAAACGCGCCCGGAGTAACCTAGAACAAGACCACCTGGCAGGTTTCGAGCATGCATAGCAACGCGGCCCCAACCCCAGCCCTTGCAAAATTGCAAGACTGGTCGTTCGCGTACATCAGTACGCTCTGGAGATACCATGGGCATAGGGGAGGGGCACGAGCACGACAAGCCCAGAGTGCGGCTCAACCACACCAGGGGCTCCCAAGTGTCACTCTTTTATTTTTCTTCTTTCTTACCCATAGGACTCCATTCACCAGAGGCCCTGTCCGGTAGTAGACCCGGCGGACTCACGATGCAACAGCCAGGGGAGGAGAAAGGCTACGACGAGTATCCAGGTGGTCTCCATTACGAGCATTAAATCTGTTTCATACACCGTTCCGCAGCCTACCCCTGGAGGGGGACATGTTTAATAGTCCTATCCCTTGCTTACCGCACTTTTTGTATCATTCTGAATTCATGGCAGTACTTTTTGAATAAACAATGCATCACTTTTTTGCTTATCATTGCATTTCTTTCTTATATATATGTTCACTTATGACATTTTGCATCCGTACACTTTGGTACGCCAAAGTACACCAAGGGCTTAAGTTCCCCACATTACGGTGTGATAAGTCCGAACACTTTCACAAGTGCGGCACCCCAAACTTATAGCATTATATGCATCGGCTCCAAATCATGTCTTGGGTCAATAGTTGGGTTTGCCTGGCTCCCATGTTTTGGTACCTTACGTTCCGTTGTATCGGCTAAGGTAGCACTGGAAGAACCACTGCGATTGCGCCCCAGTTGAGCTGGGCGAGCGCCTCAGTGGAGAAAGCTAAAACTGACCGTCATGATAAGGCAAGAGCTGGTCGCTGTTCGAGAGGTTTTTTCGAGTCCCTAAAGACTTATGCCGCTTAGAGCGAGGAACCGGCTTCGTCCGACCCAGGCGTGGATAGCGCCCCGAACTCGGTCTTCCGAACACTAGGGGCTTCGCCGAAATTTAAAATTATAGAATTCTATGGCTAAGTGAGAGTGTTCAAGCAATATAAGTCTGGTTGCCTCGTTCGTTGTGTCGAACGCCTCCCTAGATGGACCCAAATATGGGAATAAGAGCGCTCAATTTTATCCCGAACACCCCAGCACTCGTGGCACGGGGGATGAAGCCGACGACTTGCCATCTCTCAGATTTGATGAACGGCCGCACAGAAGGTAATATTTTAAATTAAACAAGCGTTGCTTAGCGCATATGAACAAAGTTTTCAGCGCACAAGATAACAAAATGCGAGCCTACTCAAATATTACATCTTTGGAGCACTCACCCGCAATCATGCGGGCACCCTTCAGGACACTCTTATAATACATTTCGGGCGTACGATAATCCTTGCCCGCCGGCAGCGCGTCCGTCAGAAGCTTCTCAGCGTCCATCCTGCCCCAGTGCACCTTTGCATGGGCAAGGGCCCGACGGGCACCTTCAATGCAGGCGGAGTGCTTGACGACTTCAACCCAGGGACACGCGTTCACCAGCCGCCGCACCAGGCCGAAGTAGCTCCCAGGCGTGGCCTCCTTGGGCCACAGCCGAACTATGAGGCCCTTCATGGCCTGTTTGGCTACCTTGTGGAGCTCGACCAGCTGCTTCAGCTGGTCGCTAAGGGGCACTGGATGTCCTGCCTCAGCATACTGAGACCAGAAGACCTTCTCCGTCGAGCTCCCCTCCTCGGCCCGGTAGAAAGCGGCAGCATCGGACACGCTGCGGGGCAGATCTGCGAACGCTTCTGGAGAGCTCCGAATTCGGGTAAGTAATAGGTAATTCACATTCACATGCTTGCTTTGCATGAAAAATGCCTTACCCGCCGCTATCTTCTTCAACGCCTCGATCTCCTGGAGGGCCTTGTGGGCTTCGGCCTTAGCGGCTTTGGCACTCTCAAGAGCCGAGGCAAGCTCGGACTCTCGAGTCTTTGAGTCGCGCTCCAAACCATCATGTTTTTCCATGAAATCCTGGAACTCTTGCCGCACCTCCGCCACCCGCGCCTCCTGCTTCTCTCGCTCGGCTCGCTCCGCGGCCGCATTGCATTCGGCCGCGGACACCGCCTCCTTCAGGGTCGCCACTTCGTTCGTGGCCCCTGGAGTACCCACGTTATCCTTGTTATTTCTCTTGCAACCAAATCCTTTTCTGTAAGGTACAAATTTACATACGGTGTTGCTCACCTTCCTTGTCCTCGAGCTGCTTCTTGGCACGGCCGAGCTCGTTCTCGGACCGCTCGAGGCTCTGCTTCAAAGTATTGACCTCCGCAGTCAGTGTGGCAGAGGTCAGCAGCGCAGCCTGCAATCCCATATTGACATATTTTTTAGAACTCCTGCGTATATCTTTTTAGATCCTCAGTCCGGCTTTTCTTTCCGAACACTGAACCGAGCATCAGGGGCTACTGTCTATGCGGTATTGTATTACACATCTTAAAATTCTTACCTCAAAGCCTGTTAGAAGGCTGCTGCAGGCTTCGGTCAGCCCGCTCTTGGCGAGCTGAACCTTCTGAATCACAACACTCATGACAGCGCGGTGTTCTTCTTTGATGGAAGCGCCGTTGAGCGCCTCCAGCAAGTTATCCGGCGCCTCCGGTTGGACAGAGGCTGCTGGTGTCACGGTCTTGCCCTTCTTAGAAAGGGGCCGCTCGCCGGACTCCGGAACCACTGCAGGTTCTGGCGCGGAGTCCGGTGCAGAGTCCGGGAGGTTGCCTTGCGGCACCTCCGGGGCCTCCCCCTCCTGGCGGGTCCCTCCCCGGATCCCACCTCGACGTCGTCAGCGTCACGGGGGGTCGAGGCGGTCAGAAGAGAATCCATATCCGACGTATCCAAGGACCCGCTCGACGAAGCGGGAAGATCATCCTTGGCCGGACTACAGGTTGTAGGCGGCATTAGAAAGACATCGTGTGGCAAACACAAAAATTATAAATTATCTAGGAGTACAGATACTTACGATCTCGCCAGGGGCTTGGCCCTTGAGGGCCACTCCTCGTCGTCGTCGCCGACATTGGTGGAGCAGTCTAGCGGAAGGGTCCTTCCCTTCTTGGACCCTTCGGCCACCCTCGTTGGGGAGGCCTTCCTCTTCTTCTCCCCCCCACTGGGGGAGAGGCCTCTTTCTTCTCCTCCTCGTCTTCGGGGGAGGAGTCTGCCTCGGAGTCATCGGACGATGAGTTCGATATCACCTGACGCCGGGAACTCCTTCAGGTTCCCGTGGCCTTCTTCTTGGCCTTCTCCTCCGGCACCACGTAAAGTGCCGGAACCAGCAGCCCTGTCAAACGGGCGTCTACTGGGTCTTCTGGAAGGGGAGCCGGACAGTTAACCTGTCCGGACGTCTTCTGCCAGTCCTGTTAAAGGCATCGGGGGTTTAGATCCCGCATAGAGTCAAACTATGGAAAAAATGAGTGTCCCATAAAGGATAACATAGCTTACCTCGTCGGCCGGGCGCTGCGTGCTAAATCCGTGATCTTTGGTTGCGGACGCGGGAGCTTCGGCACCCTTGAAAAGCACCCTCCAGGCAGCTTCATACGTCGTGTCGAAGAGCCCGCTCAGGGTCCGGTGCTGTGCTTGATCAAACTCCCACAAGTTGAAGGCCCGTTGCTGGCCGAGGAGAATCCGGCGGACGAGCATGACCTGGATCACATTGACAAGCTTAAGCTTCTTGTTCACCAGGGTCTGAAGACAGGACTGTAGTCCGGTCAGCTCCTCCGAACTGCCCCATAGCAAGCCCTTCTCTTTCCAGGAGGTGAGCTGCATGGGGATGCCAGATCTGAACCCGGGGGTCACTGCCCATTTAGGGTCACGCGGCTTGGTGATGTAGAACCACCCCGATTGCCATCCTTTGATGGATTCCACGAAGGCACCCTCAAGCCAAGTAACGTTGGGCATTTTGCCCACCATGGCGCCTCCGCACTCCGCTTGGCTGCCCTTCACAACCTTCGGCTTGACATTGAATGTCTTTAGCCACAAGCCGAAGTGGGGCTGGATGCTGAGGAAAGCCTCGCACACGACGATAAACGCCGAGATGTTGAGGATGAAGTTTGTGGCCAGATCATGGAAGTCCAGGCCGTAGTAGTACATGAGCCCCCGGACAAAGGGGTGAAGTGGGAAGCCCAGTCCGCGCAGGAAGTGGGGAAGAAATACGACCCTCTCATGGGGCCTAGGGTTGGGGATGAGCTGCCCCTCGTCGGGCAGCCGGTGCACGATGTCGCTGGACAGATATCCGGCACTGCGCAGCTTCTCGATGTGCCCCTCCGTAACGGAGGAGGCCATCCACTTGCCTCCCGCTCCGGACATGGCTGGAAAGGGTCGAGGTGAGATGAGCGGACTTGGGTGCTGGAGCTCGAGTGCGCAGAGATGGATAAGAAAAGGAGGAAGAAGGCATAGGTAAAGGAGGTGGATCCTTATCCCCTTATATATGGGCGGATGAAACTATGCGTCCCTACTACCCTGGTAAAACTCGCTTATCTGCCAAGCACCACAATCAATGGCGCGGTTGGGTTACCCACGTCCGTATTGATGGGAATCCCAGAATAAGGGAAACACGATCTCTGCTTCGACAAGACGTGCCAAGGAAACCGCTTCGCTAAACGCGCTGAGGTGGTATAATAAAAACGATTCAAGTAAAGGCTTGGTGGTGGTGTGACGTCACGCCAGTAAATACGTCAGCAGATTGAACTTGTGTAAATATTATTCTCTCTACGGTGGTATGTGGAATTTATTTTGCAGAGCCGGACATTATCCTGGTATTCACAATCTTCTATGAATTATTCGGAGGAGGAACCCGCCTTGCAATGCCGAAGACAGTTGTTGACACCAGATTTTGGCACGGTCAATAACGTATTTAAGATGGCCCCAAATGGAGAAGTGTTCTACATGAAAAAGTTTCGTATTGTCGATACGAACATCTTTGAAGTTTGGGCCATCGCCATCTGATCTCATCTCGAAGGCCGAAGTTGTGTTCGAAATACTGAGATTTTGTATCGAGAATGCTATTCGGCACATTACGCCCCCAAGACTGTCTCGTATGAAAAAATGATCTACATGGATTGTCTTCGTCTCGTCGAAATGATCAATTTTGATATAATAATCGTTCCAATCCGAGTTCGTATGCAAAAGTTAGAGCCATCCGAATACCGCACTATCACGAGCCAAAAGTGGCGCGCCCCACCAGACACCCTGTCTGATGGGTAGCGCGAATAACAGCCTGTGTTGCACGAGCGCTTTGGCCCTCAAGATGAACTCTACTAAAAAAACGTTCAACATAAAAGTTGTTCGTCTCGTCAAAACGGTCAAGATTGCTTTTGGGCTCGTTTCCATCCGAGGTCGTCTACTACCTCAAAAGTTACCTGCAAGGTGCAGCCAGTTTAAATCGAACAGTTTTGGAAAGTTCGGACAAAACCAATCCGAATTTGACTAGGGTTTTGGACATGAATCCAAGACTTTTCCTTGCACAGGAAGTCCAGCCGCCTCTTATATACCTGAGGGGTGATGGCCGATTGAACAACACACAATCGATCAATTCATCTACCACTTTTTATCTTTTATCTTTTCTCCTTAACCCTAGTTCTTTTTCTTCCTCGTTCTTCGTCTGTTCTTCTTGTTGCAGGGCGGCGAACCTTGAGGCCCTAGGGGCTGTCAGGTCGACCTAGGGCAACCCATAGCCGCCGCGCGCCCAGACGGGGTCCCTCCCGGGCGTGTGGGGTTTCGGGTCCTCAAAAGAACCCGCCGGATTGCCTGCGTACCGCGCTTCCGGCCGGGTCTCCTTCAACGTGTGCTGCGGTGCATCACCCTCGGCGTTGGAGGTACACGGTGACGTGTTCGTGTGCGAACACACTTTTTGGCGACTCCGCTGGGGACGAAGCTTTGAACGGTCTCCAGCCCGTTCTTGCTACGAAGAGATCGTCATCAAGTTGCTGCAATCTACAATGGTAATATGAATACCCAATTCCCCTTTGTAGATGTAAATAATCCATATGTTGTTGCTGGATCACCTATTGAGCATAATGTATCGGCTAGCCCTAGTTTTATCAATCATGCATCTAATTATGTGCAAGGGCCGATGTAAAACAATCTTCATGTTTCAAATTCTTATAAATTTAGCAACATGCAACATATGTATCCCAACTCCCATGCATCGGCAACCCCACAAATTCATATGCCGATGAGCAACATGATGAGTTCAATTAATCAATTTGAAACACCCCAAGTTAGAATTTCCAATGCCATACAAGAAAGTGTTTCACCCTTTTATTCATCGACAGCTAATGTGCAATATAGTAATCCAACCATGCCGATGAATGAGAGAATTGGCCATGCTACTAATGGCTATTTGGCCAGTTACTCTCAACCGTCATATGCTACACCTCATGTTAGTAATTCTTTGGCACCATACACAACTGTAGATGCTCATAATTCGGCTTCACACCTTCCTGGTTATAGCCGAATGAATGTAAATTTTACAGGAGCGGTTGTGCCCAACATTGTAGAAGATGAGGTAGTGGTGGCTGCTTTGAAGAGTTTAGCCCAAAATAAGAGAATTAGTGCTCTTTGCCTTGAACAACATGAAAAGGGGCTATTTCCTGATTATGCCGCAATAAAAGCTAGAGTTTTGCAAGAAGATGAATCTTTGCCAATTGATAAAATTGGCGAGCAAAAGTATGGTCTTACAACACTGCATATTCCTTCACCTAGTACTACATCATATTATACACCCCCTACACAATTGCAAAATTTCGGCAACACCCGTGTGTCATTGCCGAAAGAATCTAAAAGCATTGGGGGGCAATCATATCCGGAGTGGGCTGAAATTGAGAAAAAGCTTAAAGCTAATTTTGCCGCTCGCCGTCAGAAACAAATAGAAAAAGAATTGGCTCAGATAAAAGAAGCATTGCCAATTGGTACTATCAATGAAAAGAAGGATGATTCGGAACATGAAAGTGCTTCGGTTGAAAAAGCCGAATCAAGTAGTATACATTCTGAATCCATCAAATCCAACGAGGCAAGCATTATTGAGAAAGGGCATGGCAAGCATAGGAAAACAATGGTGCTTGATTTTTCTAAAGTTAATGGAACCTACTTCCTGCCCTATGAGTTCCGTGCCATAGAAATTGACAAGCTTCAAGGACAAGAACAAGTAGCCGAACAAAGTTTGGCCGACAAAAATCTTCAAAGCAATGATGCACGGATTCAAGAAAAAGATGATGACTAGGTGTTGGGGAGCCATCCAAAGACGGAGCAAGATGTTCTTAAAATGGCACCACTATCATGCTCTCCCAACATATTTGAAGATGTATGCAAAGCGAGTAATTTACCTATTTTCAGATTTGGTCGCAACTTCATTATTGATGCATCTATAAGAAATATTCTCATAAGTAATTTTGAAAGACCAATGAGGAAGGGTAATTTACTTGTTAGCAGTAAAATTGTTATGGAACATATCGGTCAACCCATTGCACCATTTATAAAGACTGATAATGACTTATTGTTACAACCAAAGCTTTTCCCGTTGCTTTCTCTAAAGTTCATATCTAGTTGGGTAGCTTTGCTTATTTCTTACTTGGCTTACACTTGGTCTCAACTGAGACATGTATGTTCTAAATATCTTCCTTTCAGAAATTTAAAGTCAAGGTTAAATTCTATTGAGAAAACCGATGCTAATATAATATCATATCCAAAGACATCGGAGATAGAGTGGAAAACACAATGCATAGCCGAATGGGGAGATTCCAAATCTGAACCATTCGTTTGCTTATCTCTAAAGCCGTTCAAACAGCAAGATCGGCTAGGAAACAAGAATTATACTTTCAATTCAACCATGTGTGATAAAATATTTGATTTGTTGCTGAAAAATAATTACATTACAATTCTTAATCACCATGTTAAGCCATCAATCCAAGGACGAATGTATTGTAAGTTGCATGATTCGTCCAAGCATAATTTTGAGGATTGCAACATGTTTCGTCAAATAGTTAAATCAGCCATTGAAAAAGGACGATTGAAGTTTGTTGAAACACCAAGAGATGACCAGTCTATTCCGATTGGTCCCGATGGCAAAAAGTTTTTACATTGGCTGCTTCAAGCCGATCCATTTAAAAAGAATGTAAAAGCTGCAGGTGATGGAATCAAGATTTATAGTAAAGAAGTTGTTGAAGAGCATAACGAGCATAATCTTGAGGGCGGGAGTTCCATCGAAGCTACAATGGAGACGCCAAGGACTGGGGGGCAGCAAGCAAATCTAATGATCGATGAAAGCAAACCAAAAGAAAACAAAGGCCGGAATAAGCACAAGTGTAAGAGATCAAAAATCACCTTTGCTGAACTATTGGATAAATATCAAAAGAAGAGTGAAGAGAGGAATGCTTATCGGCCAAATCATGCAAAGAAACCAAGGTCACCCCGAAGGCGCAAATATGAGGATCGGTATTGGCAAAGTGATAATTTTAATGCAACATATTCATATCCTTATTTTGGGCCGCCAATGCCAATGCCGTGGATACCTCCCTATGCTCATATAGATACATATTCATCATGGGATAGGCATGATACAAGGGCACATTCTCCATCTTATTCTAGACCATCTCACCAATACTATGCAGGTCCAAGGAGATCAACATTTGAACAATCACGCGTCAAACACCGTTTCAATCATAAGGAATCGGTCCAGAGCTCAAGAAAGAAGAAAGAGGTGGCAAAGCAAGTATACCGCGTGAAAATAGATGGTCGTAAGTGTGCTACTTCAGATTTGATCTCAAATAACAAAGAGCCAATTAAAGTGTTGACATTGGCTACAAAAGGCAAAGAAGTGAAGCAATCAATTGATAAAAATCAGAGTGCCAAATCTGAAGAAAAGAAGTTGAGGGTGCACAAGTCCCAAAAAGAGTTGCCATTGGTTGAAACAAAATCACAGCCGAGATGCCTACTCGGTTTATCATATTGGCAAAAGAAGAAATTACAAAATCTTAGTGCACAAGAGCTGAAAAAGAAGAACATGGCATGGGTTCCCAAGAAGATCAATCAAGACAAAAATGATGTCCATGCTTTTGTTGCAACAAGTAAAATAAAAGTGAAGAATGAAAATAATGAAAGCAACAAACAATTAAGCCGAAGGTGCGCATCACAACATCAAAATCTTCGGTTAGCACATCATCCATTTTCTTCAACCATGCCGTTGATGCCTTTGCCATGGAATTCATCCCTAGGTATGATCAATTACCCTCCACGGATTTATTTTGATCCATGGATGCAACATAATTTTCTATATCATGAGAGGGTATTACCAAATTACCATACATTTGGTTAGTTACATTGTTGCTAATACAAAGGGGCCGAAATATTTTATTCCTATTTTATTTGTTTATTTCGGCTATACATACTTTGGTGGGTGAATTTTACATGAACCTCATGTTAACGGCCGATATTTATCTATCGCCCTAAGAATATGTCAAAGCATGGACGGTGTAGTATCTTAACATCGTCCTTAGTTCAATTGGAGATCAAAACAGACCTCATGCCGCTTAAAATATTTTTGCACAATGATCAAAGCCGAATATGCATTGTCATTCAGATCGGAGCTTTGCCTTGCTATAGGTGCTATACATACTGAGGCTTTCGATGATTCGTTATGAGTAGTGCAACAAATATCTAGGGTTTATCAATGTTTTGACGAATCACTTGTATTTTATCTTGAGGTATGTCTAGATGCAAAATTTAACTTGGGTTGCTTTAAAATTGTTAATATATCTAGGCATGACAATTCGAAAGAGTTGGCACAGCAAGCGTCCGGCTACTATGTTAACCATGATGTATTGCATTTCTATCAATAGCCGATGCTAGTTCTTGTCAACATAGGTAAGGCTGAATCGAAGCCCACCGCTTCGGCCACTAATGAAACTTTTATGTAGGCGAAGTAAGGATTGGAGGAAGTTCTTTCTTGATTATCTGCAAAATCCTAGCGAAAGGGTGAACATTATGGTTTGGAGGATGGTTTTGATCTATGGAACCTTATCACCGGATTGTTATAGAAGCTGAGAAGTTTTCACCCAAGTTTGCATCAAGAGGTTCTAATAAGCAATGGCCGATATATACTTGTCGTCCTAAGAACATGCAAAATGGCCGATGGAGTATTGACATCGTCCTTAGAACAAGCTATGCGGAAGGTATTTTTCGGCACACAAACTTTGCCGAAAAACAGGGGGGCATGTGTTGACACCAGATTTTGGCACGGTCAATAACGTATTTAAGATGGCCTCAAATGGAGAAGTGTTCTACATGAAAAAGTTTCGTATTGTCGATACGAACATCTTTGATGTTTGGGCCATCGCCATCTGATCTCATCTCGAAGGCCGAAGTTGTGTTCGAAATATTGAGATTTTGTATCCAGAACGCTATTCGGCACATTACGCCCCCAAGACTGTCTCGTATGGAAAAATGATCTACATGGATTGTCTTCGTCTCGTCGAAACGATCGATTTTGATATAAGAATCGTTTCAATCCGAGTTCGTATGCCAAAGTTAGAGCCATCCGAATACCGCACTATCACGAGCCAAAAGTGGCGCGCCCCACCAGACACTCTGTCTGATGGGTAGCGCGAATAACAGCCTGTGTTGCACGAGAGATTTGACCCTCAAGATGAACTCTACTAAAAAAACGTTCAACATAAAAGTTGTTCGTCTCGTCGAAACGGTCAAAATTGCTTTTGGGCTCGTTTCCATCCGAGGTCGTCTACTACCTCAAAAGTTACCCGCAAGGTGCAGCCAGTTTAAACTGAACAGTTTTGGAAAGTTCGGACAAAACCAATTCAAATTTGACTAGGGTTTTGGACGTGAATCCAAGCCTTTTCCTTGCACGGGAAGTCCAGCCGCCTCTTATATACCTGAGGGGTGATGGCCGATTGAACAACACACAATCGATCAATTCATCTACCACTTTTTATCTTTTATCTTTTCTCCTTAACCCTAGTTCTTTTTCTTCCTCGTTCTTCGTCTGTTCTTCTTGTTGCAGGGCGGCGAACCTCGAGGCCCTAGGGGCAGTCAGGTCGACCTAGGGCAACCCATAGCCGCCGCGCGCCCAGACGGGGTCCCTCCCGGGCGTGTGGGGTTTCGGGTCCTCAAAAGCACCCGCCGGATTGCCTGCGTACCGCGCTTTCGGCCGGGTCTCCTTCAACGTGAGCTGCGGTGCATCACCCTCGGCGTTGGAGGTACACGGTGACGTGTTCGTGTGCGAACAACAGTATGCGCGCCGGACTCATCGTCATTGAAGCCTGGTTCAGGGCCTACTGAGGGAGTCCTGGACTAGGGGGTGTCCGGATAGCCGAACTATCATCATCAGCCGGACTCCAAGACTTTGAAGATACAAGATTGAAGACTTCGTCCCGTGTCCGGATGGGACTTTCCTAGGCGTCGAAGGCAAGCTTGGCAATACAGAAATGTAGATCTCCTACCATTGTAACCGACTCTGTGTAACCCTAGCCCTCTCCGGTGTCTATATAAACTGGAGGGTTTTAGTCCATAGGACGAACAACAATCATACCATAGGCTAGCTTCTAGGGTTTAGCCTCCTTGATCTCGTGGTAGATCCACTCTAGTACTACCCATATCATCAATATCAATCAAGCAGGAGTAGGGTTTTACCTCCATCGAGAGGGCCCAAACCTGGGTAAAAACATCGTGTCCCTTGTCTCCTGTTACCATCCGCCTAGACGCATAGTTCGGGACCCCCTACCCGAGATCCGTCGGTTTTGACACCGACAGCCACCGTCATGGCAAAACGGTCTCAATCAGGGACAAGGATCCTTACAAAAACAACTAGCACACAAGGCTTATGCCGTCCTACCTGGCCAAGGTAGCGCCCGAGCATAACCTTCCCTCGCGGGAGGCACCGGTGAGAGGCATGACAATAGACCCAGTTAGGACTCCCCATAGGGTAAGCCTGGTTGCACTGGTCAGCCAACAGTTGTTCAAGTTCAATTTAATCCGGTTAAACTTGAATGCAAAAATGCTGAGCCATGATAAAATAACATGATGCAACTACAATGCATGAACATGAAATCAACATAAGCATGGTGATGCACCATAATCAATGAGCATAACAACAACATTTAATCATTTATCCAAATGAGCATGACATACTGACGGGCATAATATCACAACTAGCACACTACTCATAACATGACAGGACACTAGCATCAAAATAACTACCATGTAATAACATAACGATAAAACTACCATGCAAGTATTTTATCAACTGGATGCATTGAAACATGCATAACGGCAGTATTTGGAATAGATGATAGCCATGTACCGAAGACCATCACCAACATGTACTACTACCAAACATGGTCCATAAGAAAGTAATACTAGCATGAAGAGCATAATAACAGAGCACAAGAAAACATAGCAGGACGGTAAACACCAATCCATAAGCATGACTGAAATACCGACAGCAGTAGCAAAACAAAGAGACATTTATTTAAGATTCAAGTTTAAAATCAATGCTTCTGCATGGCTATCATGCAAATGGTGGTTGTGGCTTGCCTGGGGATGAAGAAGGCTCCGGGAAGAAGTGCGGAATGACCGCGGAAGGAATCGCCGGAAAGGTTTCGCTCTCAGAGGGGGCTGATTAGGGCAAGGGCAAAATGGTCATTTTTAGAATGTTGAAACATAGTGAAAATGGTACCACAAGTTCGGGCTCGACGATACGAAGAAGCGGCATTGGATTCACCTCAATCGGAGTTACAGCTGCGGAGTTATGAGGTGAATAAGATCAGGGACTTTTTTGCAAAAAGAATATTCGCAGACGGGTCCCTGAGTGGATAAGGCAGAGGCGTAAATTAGAAATACGCTTTCGGAAAAGGAAAACGCATTTGCATGAATGCGCTTCCACTTATCCACGTCAGCGTGGATGGGGTCAACGCGGGGCCGGCTCCTGAGGCTGACGGGTGGGGCCCGCGCACCTCTCTCTCTCTCCTCCCTCTCCTCCTCCTTCTTCCTCCCGCTCGCCCATGGACCAGAGGAGTGGCGTGGTCGCCGACGCTTGCCTGGCCGGCTCTGGCCACCGTTTGCCGTGCTTCGACCACCGACATGCTCATGGGGCCGAGCCGCTCCCATCCCTGCACCGAACGGACATCGGGGAAGACCAGAGCGATGGTCGCCTTGAGCAGGGCGGACGGCGGCATCGGGCGAGGATGGTCACAATGCTACGGGCGCGGAGACGAGGTGCTGGAGAGGTGGGGAGCTTCGCCGGGGTTCAGTGAGTTGAGTGGTGGCGACAAGGGGAGGAGTTGGTCTCCGGTTGCAGCGAATTTAGGAGGATGCCGGAGGCGGCCATGGCGGCGATGGGCAGCGAAGAGAGCTCCTGGAGCTCGAAGAAGAGGTTAGGGAGGGCTCTAGCAAGGAGGTGAGGTCAATGAGGATCTCGGGAGGGGCTCGGAGTGGCTATATATAGCCGGGCCGAGGCGGTTGAGCTTGGGTGCCACCGCAGACGCGTGTCCAGCGCTGCGGACGCGTGTGCTCGCTCATGAGCTCGGAGAAGACGACGGGGAGGGAACGAACGAGCGCCAAGGGTCACGGAGACAAGCGGAGCTCGAGGACAAGGGAGGAAGAAGCCAACAGAGGAGATGATGACGGTCGGCTACAGCGCGCGCACAGTGCGGCGAGGGGGACGGCTCACCGGAGAAGATGGAGGGGGAAAGGGCTCAGGGCGACGCGATCGATCATGAGGAGGCTACTGGACATGGCCGCGGGTTGAGATGAGGAGAGAACGGATGGGCACAGCGCCTAGATGGAGCCAGAGCGCGTTTAATGCATGCCAGGGCAGTGGTCACCGCGTGAGCTGGCACACACGGTGCATTTTGAACGGCCAAATCATGTCCGGGAGACAAGGGACGCAGAGATAGATGCCAAAGAAGAGAGCGCAAAGCATAGTGCTCATTGAGGTGACCACAGGAAGTAAACACACTAGGCAACATCAAGCTATTTGGAGTTTGCTGTGGCTCACACGTGTGGAGATTAAGGCTGAGCTTTGACTGGGGTTGATCACTCACTAAGGTGATTAGGATGGCAAGGTTTCAGCTCAAGAAAAAGGAGTTTTGATAGCACTTGCTATAGAAATTGCCATACTGGCCAGATTTGGAAATGAGGAAGAACAAGTCACTAGGAGTGTCAACTTGATCTCAACTTGGGCAAGGCAAAGTTATTTGGTCATATGAAGATGCTAAAAAGGTTTCATACCATATGGTGATGTGTATGGCAGAGGCCACCAACGATGGGGTGCGAGAGAGAAAATGCCCATAGAGAGGGAAGAGAAGGTGTGTGCGCGTGAGAGGAGTCGACATCGAGAGAACGTGTTTGTTCGAGAGAGACTGAGGAAGACTACTATATATCGATGGTGCATGTAGGCGGGAATTAAACAAAGGGATGGTCTTATTGGTTTCGGGGACATAGGGGAAGAGTGAGAGGCGGGAGGGGGGCGGGGGTGGGGGGGTGTAGCTAGAAGGAGATTGTTAAGTGTGAGTGTGTGTTTTACCCATCCAGGTGGATGTTATGTGCACACAAGAGGAGAACGATTCGATGTGGCGTTAGGATTGAGGATAATTAACTACGTATGGAGACATAGAGACCTTGAACGTATATGTGTGAGAGGTATACATGTATACGTGGGATGTGTGTGTGTGTGTGCGTGCGTGCATGATCGAGATAAAATAAAGAAGACATAAGTCATAAGATCAATGACATGGGAGAGACGGATCGGTATGACAATATGCATGCATATGAGAATGCAGGGAAGAAGGCCTGACAATTGAGCATGTGTTTTTGTCTTTAAGAGATAGTGGCGTGGGCTGGAGCATGCATCTATGGCGAGCAGAGGGAGTGAGGCACAACGATTGTGCAAAAGAGATCAACCTATAAATGCATATGTATGGAGAGACATATAGTGTGGGTCATAGGAAGCAAGACTCCGTGCGAGAATGAAATGTTGACGGAGAAACTACACATAGATACAGAGATGGAGATGCTAGCTAGAGGGACATCCACTAGTTTGGGTTTTGGAGATGACCGCCGGGTGGTTCAGAGGGTGAAGTTATATATGTGTGTGTGAGAGAAAAATAAAAAGAGCGCACTTGACTGCATGTAGAGAGAAACATATGTAGTGTGCATGATAGGAATCAAGAGTCAGGGCGAGAAAGAAGATTGATGGAGAAACAGATAAATAGAAAGATAAAGATGCTAGCTAGTGTGCATTAGAGATAGGAGTCGAGTGGATCAGAAGGCTGAGTTATGTGTGTGGGTGTGAGAGAGATAGAGAGAGGATGCATGTGAGTCACATACAAACAGATATCAGAGAGAAATGAGATCCCAAGAGTCGAAGTTTTGTGTCAGCGAGTGTCGGTGTCAAAACTGGTGGATCTTGGGTAGGGGGTCCCGATCTATGCGTCTAAGGCTAATGGTCAGAGGAGGCAAGGGACACGATGCTTTGCCCAGGTTCGGGCCCTCTTGATGGAGGTAAAACCCTACTTCCTGCTTGATTGATATTGATGATATGAATGTTACAAGAGTTGATCTACCACGAGATCATAGAGGCTAAATCCTAGAAGCTAGCCTATGATGATTATGATTCCTATCTCTAAGGACTAAACCCTCCGGTTTATATAGACATCGGAGAGGGCTAGGGTTTACATGGAGTCGGTTACAAAGAAGGAAATGTAATATCCGGATCGCCAAGCTTGTCTTCCACGCAAAGGAGAGTCCCATCCGGACACGGGATGAAGTCTTGAGTCTTGTATCTTCACGGTCCAACAGTCCGGCCAAATTATATAGTCCGGCTGTCCGGATACCCCCTAATCCAGGACTCCCTCAGTAGCCCCTGAACCAGGCTTCAATGACGATGAGTCCGGTGCGCAGTTTGGCTTCTGTGTTGCAAGGCAGGTTCCATCTCCAAATACTCAAAAGTAATTACCGAACACTTAGATCGTGTCCGGATCTGCAAGATGATCTTCACATACTACCGTAGAGAGAATGATATTTCACAAATGTAATCTGCTGACAACTTTAAACAACGTGACACGACACTACGGTTGGGTCATTATTCGAACCGTTTTTCCACAAACAGCCATAGCGCATATTGCGACGCGGTTTCCTCGGCACGTCTTGTCAAAGCAGTGATCATGTCCCCTTATCACGGGATTCCCATCAATACGGGTATGGTTAACCCAACTGCGCCATCAATCGTGGCGCTTGGTAAATAAGTGATTCTCAATGGGAAAGTGGGGAGGCGCACCGTTCTCGTCGCCTCTATAAAGGGATAAGGATTCCCCATTTTCTCCCATGCCTTCTTCCTCCTTTGCTTATCCATTCTTGCCTCCTCGAGCTCCAGCGCCCTAGGCCACGCCTTCTCCGCACAGCCAAACATGTCCGGGGCAGGAGGCAAGTGGGTGGCTCTACCGTGAAGGAGGAGCATATTGCGAAGCTCCGGGCGGCCGGATACTTGTCCGCAGACATCACGCACCGGCTACCGGACGCAGAGCAGATCATTCCAACTCCGGAACCCCACGAGAGGGTCGTGTTTCTCGCCCACTTCGTCCGTGGACTGGGATTTCCACTTCATCCCTTTGTTCGCGGGCTCATGTTCAACTACGGGCTAGATTTCCATGATCTAGCCCCTAATTTCGTCCTGAACATCTCGGCGTTTATCGTCGTGTGCGAGGCCTTCCTCCGCATCAAGCCTCACCTCGGCTTGTGGCTACGAATCTTCTGCATGAAGCCAAATATCGTGAGCGGCCAGCAAGCGGAGTGCGGAGGCGCCATGGTGGGAAGGATGCCCAATGTTACCTGGCTCGACGGCTCCTTCGCGCAGACCGTGGAAGGTGGCAATCGGTGCGGTTCTATATCACCGAGCCACCACTACAAATAAAGACATATCTGTGACATTTTGGGCCGAACGAATTTTTTTTGTCATACATATGACACTTCTATGACTATAATTGTGACAAAACCCGGTATCATCATAGATGTGTTGGGCTCCTACTTCTATGACAAAAAATCATGACAGAAAATGGGCTTTTCATCCTGGGTGGGCCGGAGATGTAGCTGCATGACATTCTTTGGGCCGTCCATGACGGGAAAAACCGTGGTAGAAGGGAGGGGGAGGAAAATTTCGGGAAGTTCCCGGTTACGGTGGGAGGTCGAGGGCCGAGCGATGCGCGTTTCTCTTGTACACGTGCGAGGCGTTGGCTCTAACTGAACCCGAGCGAGGCGTTCAGCTCTAACTGAACCCGAGCGATTGCACTTCAGGCTACACGTTACTGAACCCGAGCGATCGA
Source organism: Triticum timopheevii (assembly GCA_963921465.1). NCBI lineage: Eukaryota > Viridiplantae > Streptophyta > Magnoliopsida > Poales > Poaceae > Triticum > Triticum timopheevii. The sequence continues at coordinate 300,561,838 of OY997274.1, forward strand.
TCGATGGCTATTAACTGAACCCGATCAAGGTATTCCTTCGTTACTGCTGCTACCTGAAGCCGATCGATTGGATGAACAGTGAGCGCTGCGGGGGGGGGGGGTTGTTGTCAGGACCCCGACTCAATGCCACATCGATCTAGCATGTAACACCTCATATCACTTTGCGGCCGCACGCATGGTATTCCCACGGGTGTCGCCTTACCTTTTCCTGGGACCGTTTGCGCCTTTTGGCACACATATATGATAGTGTCGCTAGCATCCATATGATAAGGAGCCCGGGCTGACATGGCTAGTCGTAAACCCAAAGTGGCACAGACTTACAGGGACAGGCATCCATAACCCAGCATCGAACGTGTCGGTCATCAGCGAGTGAATTCGGGCTGTAGCACTGGGCTAGCAGGACTCTAGTAAACCGGGCTGTAGCGGGCTAACAGGACTCCGGTATTCATCGCATGACATTTCCCTGAAGGGACAGACACATGAATGAAGAAGGACACATGCCGGCCAGCCTAAGTGTTCCGGAGAGGTTGCAAGCTACCATGGCTCAGTGGAAGCACTAGTAGACATTTCCCGGTAAGAGAGGCTACTAAGGATAAAAAACTAGATAGTCAGATCCCACACATACAAAGCATTTCAATCATACACACAATATGCTCGATATGTGCAAATACAACAAGGCATCACAACATGACTCTACAACACAAGTACTTTATTTAAAGGCTCAGAGATCCATACATATCATACACACAAGTACGGGTCACACGACCCAGCATTCAAGTCATACAAGCATACAAGCCAACAGCGGAAGTAACTTGTCTGAGTACAGACAACTAGGAAAGTAAAAGAGGCTTGGTAAGCCTGACTACACTACATGGTCCTTCATGAGCGCAGGATCACCACCTGGGCTTCAGCCTACTCATCGATATCGACGTCTACGAAGAACCTGTCAGAAGGGGTTGCAGCGTCTTCTGTAAAACGTAAATTAAGCAACATGAGTACAAAGGTACTCAGCAAGACTTACATCAGATCCTACATACGTGCACATTATCAAGAAGGGTTGGTGGGGTTATTGCAGTAAGCCAGCTTTGATTCTATGCTAAGCTATCCTACGAGACTCCAAATTGAAATGGTTCTGCGCACTCAAGTCCACTACTCACCACTTCAATACACTACCGAGGATCCACCTCCGTCATCCTACGGAAGAGCCATCCCCGGCACTCACGCTTATCTTGAGGCTTTTAGTAGTTTCCATTTACTTGTCTATGAACTGTATAGGCAACCAAGTAGTCCTTTACCGCGGACGCGGCTATTCGAATAGATGATTTTAACCCTACAGGGGTGTACTTCTTCATACATGTTTCCACCACTTAGCATCTGCACACGACATGTGCTCGGCAGACTTCAAGCGAAAGTCGACGTGGGTGTAGACCACAACCTACCTAAACACCTAAGTCTCTAGTCCAGGTGTATCGCCTATTCAGGTTCCATCTGCAGGGAGTCCGGCTGAGGTTTCCACATACGGCCCCCAACGATGTGTACAGGGTTCCGAGACACCTAACGGGCGCCCGATATACCCGGGCACATACCTACCGCATAACAGCCCACCCCACGGGTCAGTGCTGCCCACGGCCTCCAGTAAGCTACAAACACCAGAAACTACTTGCAACTCCTGGACAAAGGACTAGAGTGGATAAGAAGTCGAGCGGGGTCATATTTCAGGGCCCAATGTATGGTAGTAGCTGAATCTCAGTGCTTAAGGACGGTTCCAATGAAATAACCCACCATGTAATCCTACATGGCCTCTCATCGATACCTTTACCAAATCATGTTCAACACATCACCCACATTACCGACATGATCATTTCACTCTAGCCCGTCACCCAGATGAACCAGACCTAACACAACTCCAAGCATAGCAGGCATAGCAAGGTAGGAACAACACATACATATGGCTCAATCAACTCCAACACATGCTAGTGGGTTTCATCTAGTTACTGTGGCAATGACAGGTCATGCAGAGGAAATGGGTTCAACTACCGTGGCACACAGCAGTTTGAGTCGCGTTGTCTTAATGCAGTAAAAGAGAGCAGAGGCGAGAACATGGGATTGTATCGATATGATCAAATGGTTGGTCGCTTGCCTGATGGGTCCGTGCACTGGTATTGATCTTTGTTAGGGTATTCACGATACTCCTCGGGGGCAGAACCTGCCGCAGAGTGCACCGATACACAATCATCACCAAACAATATGCAACAATATGATGTATGCTTGAGACATGGCAAAATGAGTGAATTGGCCTAATGCAACTAAGACCAGATGGGTTTGAACCAATTTGAACCAAAGATTCAAGTTCCAAACTCATAAATGGCCCTTAATAGTGGTTTATCTTATTATGCACTAAACAGTAGGTTAACTTGTTTAAACATGCATGAAACCAGTACATATGGATAGATTGGATTTTTCTGATCATTTTTCATATATAACACTTTGCATTTGGAGCTACAGATTAATTTCTATGATATTTTGAAATTTGTGGTATTTTCTGGAATTTCCTATGTAAAAATAATTCCAGTAAATAACTTACTGCGTCAACATTATGCCAGGATGACGTTAGTGGTCAATGGGACAGTCCAGGTCAAACCTGACAGTGGGTCCCGCATGTCAGTGTAAGTAGTTTAATTGAATATTAGTTAATACTAATCCTAATTAGTTAACAAGGCTGGGCCCCACCTGTCATTGACCCAGGGGGGTCAAACTGGGCTCACCCGTGGTCAAACGAGGGTCAGCGGGGTCAACTCGCAGGCGTTTAGCCGCCGGCGAGGCCAAACGCGGCGGTGCAGGTGCGGGTTTCGCCTACAGGGCACCATTCGGGGCGCCCTTGGGCTCTATGGATAGCTGGGAGCGAGCCGCAGCGGGTGATGCAGGTAGTTGGGCTCGGGGTCGCCGGAAACGTCGCCGGCGACGAGTTTGGCGGTGGCCGGAGCTCGGGTGAGCTTAGACCCGTCGCTAGAGAGCACGACGGGGCGCGTGAGTTAGTGCGTTGAGCTCCTGGAGTGTGGTGAGGCTAGTGGACAGGGTGGCGCGGCCGTTGGGTGGCCGGAGCCTCGTCGGCGACGAGATCCATGGCGGCGCGTGCGGGTGAGCTCGGTGTGCTCGCTGTTGTGCGCGAGAAGGAGAGCGGAGAGGATAGGGAGGTGGCCTAGCTCACGGTGGTTGCAACGGGGCGGACGGCGAGGTAGGAGACGAACTAGAGCGAGCGGGGCGGTGGAGGCGAGCTGGCCGGCAGGAGGTTGAAGGCGAGCTCGGTGGAGACGCTCGGGGGCCTCCAGCGGGGCGTGGCTTGATGGAACGGTCGAGGAGGGAGTGGCGGATCTTCTGGACACGGTGGAGCGATGCAGTGACGATGATGGCTACGGTTACGGCAGCTGGACAGCGACGGATGCGTCGGCCATGGCGGAGGGGAGCGAGGGAGAGAGGCAGGGGGAGAATGGGCATGTCCAGCGGGGTCGTGGCGCGACGTGGAGGTCGTCCACGCCAGCAGAGCGGCAAGGGGAGGAAGCAGGGCGGCAGGCAGCTGCGTGGCGCGCGCTGGTGCCGGCGTCGAGCACCTGCCTGCCTGCCCTGGCCAAGTCAAGCAGCTCGCTGGAGCGGTTGCTGGGATGGTCCGGCTAGGTCGGCCTGGTGTTGAGCTGCCAGGTAAGTTTCCCTCTCTCTCTTTTTATTTCAGTTTTTTATTTCTTCTGTAAGTTTGTGGATTTTCTAGAAATACCTAGGCACTTTCAAAAATCTCCAAACTTCTCATGCCCACTGTTTAGTATATAACCAACATGGAACATTTCAGTATAGGATTATTTGGACATTTTAAAATATTTTATAGAATTTAAATGTCCAAATTCAAATACTTATGATTTTATTCACAGACCTTAGGATGACCTAGAAAATTGTGCACCACTTTTTGCAGAGGTTCTGAACCAAGACAAAAATGATGGACATTTTAGAAGGGCATTTCAGGTTCATTGAAAATGTTTTTAGTAAACCCTAGTTGGTTTCAGAGGTGGCTGGGGGGTCTGTCATCCCCATTTCAAGTTTCTGATGAAAGTAATAAACATGATGCAACACTCTAATGCATGAGCTAGCTAGGGTGTGACAACTCACCCCCACTCGTAAAAATCGCATCCCGAGATTTAGGTTCCTCTGGGAAGAAGGCGGGATACTCGAGTCGAAGACGATCCTCCCTTTCCCAGGTTGCTTCTTTCTTAGAATGGTGCGACCATTGAACCTTGAGAAACTTGATCTTATAACATCGAGTGGTACGCTCTGCTTGATTGAGGATACGAACGGGGTACTCCCGATACATGAGGTTATCTTGAAGATCAAGTGTTTCGTGGTCCACTCCACAGATAAGATCCGAGAAGCAACGCCTGAGTTGAGAAACGTGGAAGACATCATGGACTCTGGAGAGATGTGGAGGTAGTTTCAATTGGTAGGCAACTTCTCCTCGTTTAGCGAGAATGCGAAAGGGTCCAATGTAGCGAGGAGCCAATTTTCCTTTGATACCGAAACAATGGGTTCCCTTCAAAGGAGTAACCCGAAGGTAAGCCTTCTCGTCAACCTCAGAAGTCATAGCCTTATGTTTTCGGTCATATTGACTCTTTTGACGAGATTGGGATGTTTTCAACTTTTCACGAATGATGCGAACTTGCTCTTCTGCTTCCTGGATCATATCCGGGCCAAAGAATTGTCTTTCCCCGGTTTCTGACCAGTTAAGAGGCGTTCGACACCTTCGTCCATAGAGAACTTCAAAAGGGGCTTTACCCAAACTAGATTGATAGCTGTTGTTATAAGCAAATTCGGCAAATGGAAGGCATTTCTCCCGATCCATTCCGAATGAGATAATAGAAGCTCGAAGCATGTCTTCTAGAATCTGGTTGACGCGTTCTACCTGACCACTTGATTGAGGGTGAAAAGAGGTGCTAAAGTAAAGGCGGGTTCCGATAGCATTTTGGAAACTTTCCCAAAATCGAGAGGTGTAGAGACTTCCTTGATCCGAGTTGATTTCCAGTGGAACACCATGGAGAGACACAACTCGGGAGATATACAATTCTGCTAGCTGACTAGCGGTTATACTCTCGCGAACAGGCAAGAAATGGGCCACTTTGGAAAGACGATCAATAACGACGAAGATAGCATTATTCCCTCTCTTGGTCCTGGGAAAACCGGTGATGAAGTCCATACCAATTTTATCCCATTTCCATTCAGGAATAGCTAGAGGTTAAAGGGTGCCAGCAGGCCGTTGATGCTCTGCTTTTACATGACAACAGACGTCGCAATTAGCAACAAACTGAGCAATGTCTCTCTTCATCCTAGTCCACCAGAACCTCTGGCGTAGGTCCTGATACATCTTAGTGCTACCGGGATGAATGGTGAGAGGAGATTCATGAGCCTCCTTAAGGATCAACTGCCCTAGATGTTGGTTCTTGGGAACCGCTAGATGGTTCTCGAAGTACACAACACCATGATCATTTGTAGAGAAACATTTAGCATCTCCGCTAACAATGTTCTCCTTGATCCGGGATATCCCTTTATCTCGCTTTTGGGAAGCGATGATCTGATCCGTAAGAGTAGGTTTCGCCACCAAGGTGGAAAGGAATCCTTGAGGAACGATGTGAAGGTTAAGCTTCCGAAATTCCTCATGGAGAAGTGGTTGACTTTGTTGCAACATTAGATTGTTGCAATAAGATTTACGACTTAGTGCGTCAGCCATGACATTGGCTTTTCCTGGGGTGTAAGTTATCCCTAAGTTGAAATCTGTGATCAACTCAACCCAACGTCTTTGCCTGACATTAAAATCCAGTTGGGTGAATATATAGTTCAGACTTTGATTATCGGTGAAGATTTCGCAATGATTACCGAGGAGGTAATGTCGCCAGGTTTTGAGTGCATGGACTACAACTGCAAGCTCTAGATCATGAGTAGGATAATTTTCCTCATGTGGGTGCAATTGCCGTGAAGCATAAGCAATTACGTGACGATCTTGCATGAGAATGCAACCTAGTCCTTGTCGCGAGGCATCGCAATAGATAACAAAGTCCTTGGAGAAGTCTGGTGGTACCAGTACGACAGCAGAAGTCAGGTGTCTTTTTAGTTCCTGAAAACTGTGCTCACATTGTGGAGTCCACACGAACTATTTATCTTTCTTGAGGAGTTCAGTTAGAGGTTTAGCAACTTTGGAGAAGTTCTCGACAAAGCGGCGACAATAGCTCACTAAGCCAAGAAAACTCCGAACTTGCTTGACCGATTCAGGTGGAGTCCAATTAAGGACGTCTTGAACTCGCTCGGGATTGACAACAATACCCTTACCAGATATTACATGTCCTAGATAGGTCACTTCTAGCAACCAAAATTCGCATTTAGAAAATTTGGCATAAAGGCGATGCTTTCGAAGTTTCATCAACACTAGCCTTAGTTGCTCGTTCTTGGAGTAGATGAGTATATCATCGAGGTAAACCACGACGAATTTATCCAAATACTCCATGAAGATTGAGTTCATTAACCGAGAGAAGGTGGCTGGGGCGTTGGTTAAACCGAAGGACACGACGGTGTACTCGTATTGGCCATAACGAGTAACAAAGGCCGTTTTAGGAATGTCCCTGTCGGTGTCAAAACCGACGGATCTCAGGTAGGGGGTCCCGATCTGTGCGTCAAGGCTGATGATAATAGGAAGCAAGGGACACAGATGTTTACCCAGGTCCAGGCCCTCTCGATGGAGGTAAAACCCTACTTCCTGCTTGATTAATATTGATGATATGGTTAGTACAAGAGTAGATCTACCACGAGATCGTAGAGGCTAAACCCTAAGAGCTGGCCTATGATGGTATGAATGTAATTGTGATCGGCCTTCTAAGGACCAACCTCTTCGGTTTATATAGACACCGGAGAGGGCTAGGGTTGACATGGAGTCGGTTACAAGGAAGGAAATATAATATCCAGATCGCCAGGCTTGCCTCCCACGCAAAGGAGAGTGCCATCCGGACACGAGCCAAAGTCTTGAGTCTTGTATCTTCATGCTTCAATAGTCCGGACGTTTGTACACAGTCTAGCTGTCCGGATACCCCCTAATCCAGGACTCCCTCAGTAGCCCCTGAACCAGGCTTCAATGACGATCAGGCCGGCGCGCAGTATTGTCTTCGGCATTGCAGGGCGGGTTCCTCCTCCGAATACTCCAAAGTGGTTATCGAACACGTAGACCGTGTCCGGATCTGCAAGATGATCTTCATATGCCACCATAGAGAGAATGATATTTCACAAACGCAATCTGCTGACAACTTTTTCTGATGACGTGGCATGTTATTACGGTCGGATCATTATTCGATCCGTTTTCCCACAACCAGCTACAGCCCATATTCTGAGGCGGTTTCTTTGACACGTCTTGTCAAAATAGAGATTGTGTCCCTTTATCATGGGATTCTCATCAATACGGGTATGGGTAATCTAACCGTGCCGCTAAGCGCAGCGAGTGGGAGGCAGACTGGTTCCACCAGGCAAGTGGGGAAGCACAAAAATCCTTTATCGCCTTTATAAGGAGGTCAGGTTCCTTTCTCTTTTACCCACGCCTTCTTCTCCCGCTAGCTCATTGCCCTCCGTGCGAGCCCTAACGCCCAAGCACTCTTCTTCCCCACCAAAGGGAAGTTTTCTGAAGTTTTCTTCCCCACAGGAGGCAGATGGATGGTGAGGGAGTCCTGGATTAGGGGGCGTCCGGATGGCTAGACTATCACCGTTGGCCGAACTCCTAGACTATGAAGATACAAGATTGAAGACTTCGTCCCGTGTCTGGATGGGACTTTCCTTGGCGTGGAAGGAAAGCTTGGCGATACGGATATGTAGATCTCCTACTATTGTAAACGACTCTGTGTAACCCTAGCCCTCTCCGATGTCTATATAAACCAGAGGGTTTTAGTCCAGAGGATGAACAACAATCATACCATAGGCTAGCTTCTAGGGTTTAGCCTCTTTGATCTCGTGGTAGATCTACTCTTGTACTACCCATATCATCAAAATTAATCAAGCAGGAGTAGGGTTTTACCTCCATCGACAGGGCCCGAACCTGGGTAAAAACATCATGTCCCTTGTCTCCTGTTACCCGAGATTCGCCGGTTCGGGACCCCCTACCCGAGATCCGCCGGTTTTGACACTGACATTGGTGCTTTCATTGAGAGTTCCTTTGTGTCGATACCTTTAGGCCCGATGGCTCCTTCGATCATCAACAACGACGTGGTCCAGGGTGAGACTTTTCTTCCTGGACAGATCTTCGTATTCGGCGGCTTTGCACTATGGGCCAATTCACTTGGCCATCTGGAGCAGATCGAAAGCTACGCCCCTGACCATCAGGTCAGATTTGGGAGTTTGAACTACACGGCTGAGTACCGCGGAGATTGATCTTCGACGGATTCGAGCCACAGCCAAGCGTGCCGCACTGTCTCGATGGGTATGATCTAGCTCTGCCGCCGGATAGTACCCTGGAGGCCGCACCAGCGTCCGCTCCGACCCCTAGTTCGGAGCCGACTTCGCCGGTCGAGGACGAGTGGCTGTGACACCCCAAAAATTTGTCCTTGTTTTAATGAATTAAAAATTTTTGCCAGGAATTAAAACTTTGAATTTCTGAGCTCCATTTTTGTTTTTTTTAAATCATTTCCTTCCCTGTTATGATGAGTTTTTCCCAAAGAGAAAACTTTCCAAATATGTCATTGGACTTGTTTAATCTGTCAAGAGAAACTTTCCCTTATTTAATATAACTAATTAAATAATTAAGTTGCTTGATCTTTACTTTCTTGAAAATGGTTTTTCAAGGTTATATGGCCATATTTGAACTACAACCATTGGATAAATTCACCTAAAATTCTAACCAAAAATTGGAGATGTCATGTGATGTTTTTAAATCACTTTTATACAAAAATATCTTTTATTTATGTAATATTTTGAGCTCTACACCCAATTTTCTTCTCTGGTCCAGAGAGCAATTTTGCACTACAACCCTTTTAAATAATTCTTTCTAGCCTCCACCAAAATTATGGGATGTCAGTAGGAGCATATAATTCCATAATATGCAAAAATCCAGGGATGTTCTTTGAATATTTTGAGTGAAACAACCTCATCTTCATTCTGGTCCAACATGATGGTTTGTACAGCAACCATATTCTTGCTTATTCTTTGGCCCTAGATTCTTTTCCCTACTTGTAGTCCTCCATGTTAAACTCCTAAGTCCAGGAGCATGCAACCATTGGCATAATTTTGGTTCATGAAATAATACCCTTCACCTCCTGTCCAGATTTGAAGTTCTGCAAAACTTGCACTAGCAAGTTTATGATTTTCACCAACTAACCTCACCACCCTCTTGTGCATCCAAAGAGACTTTAATCTGAAGATTTGGGCCACCCCAAGAGTTGCTTAGATGCCATTAACATTTTGTCAAACACCTGGTGTGCATGGCCAGTTTTGACATGATTTTGTCTTTGCATTGTGACCTTGCACCTCGGATCATACTAGCATGTCCACTAGCATCTAAACTATCCCTAGACTAGAACTGCTAATCCTCAGCTCCAACCAAGCCATGTAGCAGGCCACGGCATTTCGCCAAACAGATGGTGGGCGTGCTCTGGGCGCGCCCAGAGCGTGCATTTGGCACGCACGTGCGCCCAAGCCGCCACGTCGCGCCTGCTTCACCCCACCTACCCCTGCTCGCCCGCAGAGCCGCGCCCGACCTCATCCACTCACAGGAACCGTCCAAAGCCGCACAGCGCCACCGCCAGAGCACTTTTGGCGGCACGCCGGCGTCGGCCGACAGCCTCTGCGCCGTTCAGCGCCGCCCAAGCCACCCCGGCTCGCCACCTGGCCCCTTGAACAGCTCAAGCTCATCCGCAGCCTTGTCCGCAAGCCCTCGTCGCCGCCACGACGCCCTGACGCTACAGGGAGGCGGTTCGCCGTCGTCCTTATCGCCGGCCGCCTCGGAACCGACCTCCACCGGGTATATAAGGGACCTCGAGCCCCTCTGAGCACGCATGCAACCTCAGTCCACTTCCCTAGTTTCCCCATGGCAGCCAATCGACCTGAGGAGGTCGTCCTCTCCACCTCCGGCAGCAGCGGCCGCCGCCATGGCCCCATCTCTCCTAGCTCCACCAGGGCCTCTCCCTCCCATTTCTCTTCGCCAAGAACACCTCCTTCCTTCCAGGAACCCAACCCCCTACTTGATTTTGATCGGGAGCCATCGCCGCCACAAAATCACTTTGCTCACGAGGCCACCTCCGCCGCGGAGCTCGCCGCCGGCGACTCCCTCCACCTCCGGCGACCCTGCGACCACCGGGAGGACCGCCTAGGAGTGGCAGATCCATCCCCGCCCTCGGGGCCCCGCGAGAAGCCGCCAGTCGCCGGCGGCGATCGCCGGAGCCCCGCCCCGCTCGGGCAGAAGGAGGGAGACGACGCGCGGTGACTGGTCAAACCTGACCAGTGGGCCAGGCGGGCCCACTGTCAGTGACACCCCGCGCCGTCCACGTGTTTAAGTGAAGGCGTAATCCACCGCAGTACGTTTTCCCCGCTTCGAAAGCGTAATCTCGCTTGAAACGTTTTCTTTTTCTGTTTTTATTAAAAACAGATTTTGACCAAAACTTTGGCTGGTTATATCTTTTTAAATATAAGTCCAAATAAATTGATTCTTTTTCCTACCTCTCTCAAATAATGTCTAGTTTATTTTAAGATTTATTTGAAAAAAATTTCAAAACAACTTTTTGTGCTGTTTTGATTTTGTGTGTTAATTCAAATATATTCTTTAATAGGATTTTTGAAGATTTCAAGATGTTTGGAGTGCACCCTGCCTTTCCACACATTGAAGGCAAGCATTCTGAACCCCGGCATAATAGTTTTGTGTGTTCGATGACACGTTTATAACATCACCTCACTTGGGAGAAACTTATTATTTCATGTGATATGATCATATGCATGGGTGCATGTTATTGATTTCCATGCTGTTGAAAATGAACACACTTGTGATGATAATCACCCTCATGTGCCTTGCATGCATACCGGCAGGAACCCGGGAAAACCTCTGCCTTGGGTAGGCATGAGTTTGTCGCCGGTCTCCGTCGGGACGGTTATGTCTGGTATGGCATGGCAAGGTGATATGAGCGGTGACTCTGTTGGTTGAAATATATTCGTTATGCTAATCATGCAGGGAATACTTAAACCTCCTAAGTCGACCGTAGATCGAGTCTTGTTCCAGTAACCCCCATACTTGTTTCATACTACCACTCGTCTCTACAGCAAGTAGAGTACGGTTCAGTAAGTTGTCAACCTCTTTCTAGCACACACCGTACAGAGAGGCCATGGTGGAAGATACCGGATGTAGCTGGTAGGCAGGCCACCTGGTCCGGGGGCATCGGTGTTTCCGGTTGGGACCGAGAGGGGAGGCCACCCCTTAGAGCGCGAGATATAAATTTGATCCCATGCTACGCGAGGTTGTAGCCTCCCCACTTAGAGTTTGCTTGACAGGTGTCGTGGGTGATTCCAGACACGTGTGAGTTAAGCTGGTGTGTGCAAGTGAGGTGTGTTCTCAACAAAAAGACCGTAGACGGAATTAGTCCCGATGGACTAAAGAAATCCGTTACTCGTGGGTAAAGAGTACACCCTCTGCAGAGATTAAACCTATTGGAATAGCCGTGTCCATTGTTAAGGACTACAGTCTGGGATGGTCAGGTGTCGGTCTTAGTGTCGGTCTTCGGAGGTGAAACTGTTAAACCAGAAATAGAATTACTACTTGTGACTTGTGAAAATTATGATTATTATTATTGTTGACTAACCCGTGATATTATTGTTATTATCGAGTATCTCTGGGATGGTTCTACCTCCGGGATATTCACTATGATTGTTTATTTTAAAGCCCTTTATGTGGTGTCGCTCAGACGCCCGACTATGGCATTTCTTTTAAAGCCCTTTATGTGGTGTCTCTCAGACGCCCGACTGTGGCATTTCTTTTAAAGCCCTTTATGCAGTGTCGCTCAGACGCCCGACTGTGGCATTTCTTTTAAAAGCCATTTATGTGGTGTTGCTCAGACGCCCGACTGTGGCATTTCTTTTAAAGCCCTTTATGTGGTGTCGCTCAGGCGCCCGACTGTGGCATTTCTTTTAAAGCCCTTTATGTGGGGTCGCTCAGCCGCCCGACTGTGGCATTTCTTTTAAAGCCCTTTATGTGGTGTCGCTCAGACGCCCGACTATGGCATTTCTTTTAAAGCCCTTTATGTGGTGTCGCTAAGACGCCCGACTGTGGCATTGCTTGTTATTTATTTCATAAATTTTAATACTACTATGTTATAGCATTTTTATAAATAACTTGCTTGCACACATCAGAGTTTTATTTATCTCTTGTGACCAACGTCATGAGCATAAAATATTTTCAGCACATCATTGTTATATTATACATGTGTTCATAATGTTTGCGAGTACATTCAAAGTACTGACTGGCTTGTCCCTGGCTATTGTCTTGGCCAGATTTTCGTGCACGGAGAGGAGCGACGCGATGACAGCCCCGGAACCTAAGCAATGGAGATAGCAGCCTCGCGAAGATAGGAGTTAACCTGGTCAGCTGTTCCTGTGGGAATTGGAGTCCCATAGACACTGATGATCCACAAACCGCTTCCGCCATCAACCACTAGAAACCATTTGTTGTACTCACAGGCCAGAATGGTCTTGTACTACATATTTTGTATTTTGCTTGGAATTTCTGTATCAAGTTGGAGCCTCATCAGCTAACAGTAATCCTGGGGCTGATGAGCACGACGGTCTTTTCTAGAAATTTATACCCGGAAAATCCGGTCGTGACAGACTTGGTATCAGAGCCAGGCTGACCATTGGCTAATCCTATCTTAGCCAGGTCGAAAAATTTAGGCAAACCAACCCAGCAGACCATAACCAAAACCCCAGCCAAGCTTCTCGTGCAAGATAGCCACACAGTGACCCCGACACTTTTGGCAGTCGGTGCCCAACCTATCAGCCTAGCCTGTCGGTCACACACCAAAGACCGATGGCAAAAATGTCTCATTCGCAAGCGTGCGAAAGAAGACTCCGTTCCCTTTTTCTATAAAAAGGGCACGCTAGCCCCAACCCAGCACAGCACAGCCTCGAACCCAGCCACAATGCCTGGCCCCATAGTGCACAATGAAACCACAACAACCAACCTTGGAGGTTTTGTGACCATACTCGCAAACCTCACCCGTCGTACCTATGCGTTAGAAGAGCCCCCAGAATATGTTGTGTACCAAGGACCCATGAGCGGTGAGAACTGTCAATTCTGGGCCACTGTACACATCTACGGTAGGGGTCTAGAGCCCGAGCGCCCCTACAGGTTCACCGGAAGAACAACTTCCTTTGAGCTTCAAGCCATCCAACTAGCTGCTCGAGAGGCTATAGTTCATCTCCGGCACTTGTCGCCCAGAGTTAACTATCGCTCGTTCCACTACTACCCCAGACGTGAAGGATATGGTAGACCACCCCAAGTTGCCAACGGAGATCACGAGACAGATCCTGCATTGTTGCACCTGGTGCGCTATGTAAGTGCACTAGAGGAACTGTGCGATCAAAACACTATTGATTTAATTGCAGCTCGTGGAGAGCTGGTTCGTCGAGCCCCGATGAGAGAAGAAAACGAGCCCAACGCCGACAACCCAGTCATGCTGTTTGGACACCCGATCGAGTCCCTGAGGCCTGCCCCAGCCATCGGCCAAGGTGCTGCGATAACCCCAGAAGTGCTTCATTGCATATTGGGAGCACACTCCAACGGGATTGTGGCCAACAATCCCCGATATGGTCCTCATCGCTACCCCGAGCCTGCAGCCCCTCAACCCACCCCAGCTAATTCCGACGACGAGACCCGTGGAGGAGCCTGAAGGCACGCCTGCTTGGATGTAAACGAGGTAGACTAGGTCACCCGAGTTGTATCGAGTCCCAGTGTACCCTCGCTTTGTAAGCGTGTGGCCTTGTAATCAAATGCCGCCTGTTATCGTGCCTCTGTTTTTAATGTAGCCTTGCCTGGATACGCCAGTGTGCAGTATAAGATTTCTATCCCGGACGCAGTTACCAAAAATCACCCCGTCAACCCCACAGTAACACATCACTATAGTGAAATGTGTGAATCTGTGGCTTGACCCCGACCCTTGGAACAGAGCTGAAATTTTTATTTACCATTCACCACGGTAAAAATGACCCAGCTCCAGTGCTATAAAAGGCCACCGCGTGACCTTGCCAAGCACCTCTCACCTTGTGCACCACCCTCACAACCATTTCCTAGCCATGCCGAGCCCCAGCATATACCTTAGAACCCCAGATGCAACCCCGGGTAGTTTTGTCAAGTTATTGTTGGATTTTACCTGCAGTACCATGGGCGCTACCCAGCCACCCCAGTACGAGTTGTTCAAATCGAGGATCACCTCTTCCACCTCAAGATATTGGGCAGCAGTGCACATCCCTCCCGTAAACTCAAACCAAGACCCAACAGAAGTCTCCTTCATGGGGAAATCTATGCCAACCTCACAGATGGCCATAGAAGCTGTTGCATACGAAGCGCTTGCTCGCCTTCGATTTGCGGTACCCTATGCCAGCGAACAAGGGTATTATTACTTCCCGAGCCGTGCAGCACTCGGAGGAGTGACATCTTTTCCCGGTGGACGCATTGAGAGAGACCCAGTCCTGGCCAACCTTGTCCAGTACGTCATCGCTCAAGAACGTTTAACCCAACGTGTGATGGGTTATCTCCAGAGCCTCGCAGATTTAAATCCTCAGATCGCCATCGGCAGAGCACTAAGGCCCGACCAGGAGAGACACGTGCATCGACTGGTCAATCCACTTCCCCTGATAGAAGAGGAGTGTATCCCAGTACCAGAGACATTTTCTAGGGACCCCGTCCAGTTACCGTTTCTATTTTAGACGTCGCTGCAGTGTTCATTATTTTCAACATTTATTTATGTGTGTGACCTATGCGTGATATCCTGAGTTTGTACGACGAGTCAAATATTTGGCTTCTACTAATGTATGTAGTTTTTGTTGTGGTTTATACTCCTTTAAATTAACTGTTTTTCCTCGCAAAATTCTGGGGTGAGATTTCTTTTCCCTGAGTTGCTACATCTACACTTTCTCACGGCGTGGATTTATTAACTTCACACAGCACCAGGCAGCAGACTCACAACCATTACCATTCGAACACATACACTGTTTGCAAAACTTTGCAACGGTGTTACATCCAGCTAATCACCCCCCTAACAACAGTTAGCACCCGGCACACCCCATCTACTCCTCGTGATCACCACCACCGCGGAGAGCCAACACCCGAGCAGCAGCGTCGCGACGATCGTCGAGGATCATCGCGCACAGGAGCATAGAGAGCCCCAGCAGTGTCGCCAGCCCTCCGCATATCAGGATAGCAAACCAGTCTGGCATCGCCTCCGCCATTAGAGCCTAACCCGAGCTTTTGTAAGCAGTAATGGAGGGAGGAGGAGGAGAAGTGAGGCCAGGTGTGAGGAAGAAGAGAGAGGCACCCCGGCCGTTTTATAGCTCGAGCTCCGGTGTACGGTGGGCGAAGTCCACCAATGCCGCTCGTCGCCGATCGCCGGTGTTCGGAGTCGAATCCGCGAGCAGTGCCGACAGCGCGCTGGCCCGCGAGGTGAGTGCACGCTGCACCGGCAGCTAGCACGCTGCGCACTACCACAGTACAGCCTAGATGCCCTACACACTAGGCGTCGCCGGTGGAGAAAGCGCGCGGGAGAGAGGAAGAAGAAAGAGCCAGAGGGAGAAGAAGAGGCTGACAGTGGGCCCCGGGTCCACCTGTCGGCCAGAGAGAGCACTGTGCTCTCGGGTACGACCAGCGTATATTTAAATTTAGAAGTTATTCTAAATTTATATCCAGCGTAGAAATCTCACGTTTTTGTCCCGAACCGTAGACTTTTCCAGCAGCACCAGTTTTCACATTGTGGTTTTTCACCACTTATTGCCCTCTCACTAAAGCCACATCTTTATTGCATAATATTTTCTTAACACAGCTTTTAACAAATCTCGAGGACAAGATTTTTCTTAAGGGGGGTAGTGTTGTGACACCCCAAAAATTTGGCCTTGTTTTAATGAATTAATTTTTTTTGCCAGGAATTAAAACTTTGAATTTCTGAGCTCCATTTTTGTTTTTTTAAATCATTTCCTTCCCTGTTATGATGAGTTTTTCCCAAACAGAAAACTTTCCAAATATGTCATTGGACTTATTTAATCTGTCAAGAGAAACTTTCCCTTATTTAATATAACTAATTAAATAATTAAGTTGCTTGATCTTTACTTTCTTGAAAATGGTTTTTCAAGGTTATATGGCCATATTTGAACTACAACCATTGGATAAATTCACCTAAAATTCTAACCAAAAATTGGAGATGTCCTATGATGTTTTTAAATCACTTTTATACAAAAATATCTTTTATTTATGTAATATTTTGAGATCTACACCCAATTTTCTTCTCTGGTCCAGAGAGCAATTTTGCACTACAACCCTTTTAAATAATTCTTTCTAGCCTCCACCAAAATTATGGGATGTCAGTAGGAGCATATAATTCCATTATATGCAAAAATCCAGGGATGTTCTTTGAATATTTTGAGTGAAACAACCTCATCTTCATTCTGGTCCAACATGATGGTTTGTACGGCAACCATATTCTTGCTTATTCTTTGGCCCTAGATTCTTTTCCCTACTTGTAGTCTGCCATGTTAAACTCCTGAGTCCAGGAGCATGCAACCATTGGCATAATTTTGGTTCATGAAATAATACCCTTCACCTCCTGTCCAGATTTGAAGTTCTGCAAAACTTGCACTAGCAAGTTTATGATTTTCACCAACTAACCTCACCACCCTCTTGTGCATCCAAAGAGACTTTGATCTGAAGATTTGGGCCACCCCAAGAGTTGCTTAGATGCCATTAACATTTTGTCAAACACCTGGTGTGCATGGCCAGTTTTGACATGATTTTGTCCTTGCATTGTGACCTTGCACCTCGGATCATACAAGCATGTCCACTAGCATCTAAACTATCCCTAGACTAGAACTGCTAATCCTCAGCTCCAACCAAGCCATCTAGCAGGCCACGGAATTTCGCCGAACAGATGGTGGGCGTGCTCTGGGCGCGGCCAGAGCGTGCGTTTGGCACGCACGTGCGCCCGAGCCACCGCGTCGCGCCCGCTTCACCCCACCTACCCCCGCTCGCCTGCAGAGCCGCGCCCGACCTCATCCACTCGCAGGAACCGTCCAAAGCCGCACAGCGCCACCGCCAGAGCACTTTTGGCGGCACGCCGGCGTCGGCCGACAGCCTCTGCGCCGTTCAGCGCCGCCCAAGCCACCCCGGCTCGCCACCTGGCCCCTTGAACAGCTCAAGCTCATCCGCAGCCTTGTCCGCAAGCCCTCGTCGCCGCCACGACGCCCTGACGCTACAGGGAGGCGGTTCGCCGTCGTCCTTATCACCGGCCGCCTCGGAACCGACCTCCACCGCGTATATAAGGGACCCCGAGCCCCTCTGAGCGCGCATGCAACCTCAGTCCACTTCCCTAGTTTCCCCATGGCAGCCAATCGACCTGAGGAGGTCGTCCTCTCCACCTCCGGCATCAGCGGCCGCCGCCATGGCCCCAGCTCTCCTAGCGCCACCAGGGCCTCTCCCTCCCATTTCTCTTCGCCAAGAACACCTCCTTCCTTCCAGGAACCCAACCCCCTACTTGATTTTGATCGGGAGCCATCGCCGCCACAAAATCACTTTGCTCCCGAGGCCACCTCCGCCGCGGAGCTCGCCGCCGGCGACTCCCTCCACTTCCGGCGACCCTGCAACCACCGGGAGGACCGCCTAGGAGTGGCAGATCCATCCCCGCCCTCGGGTCCCCGCGAGAAGCCGCCAGTCGCCGGCGGCGATCGCCGGAGCCCCGCCCCGCTCGGGCAGAAGGAGGGAGACGACGCGCGGCGACTGGTCAAACCTGACCAGTGGGCCAGGCGGGCCCACTGTCAGTGACACCCCGCGCCGTCCACGTGTTTAAGTGAAGGCGTAATCCACCACAGTATGTTTTCCCCGCTTCGAAAGCGTAATCTCGCTTGAAACGTTTTCTTTTTTTGTTTTTATTAAAAACAGATTTTGACCAAAAGTTTGACTAGTTATATCTTTTTAAATATAAGTCCAAATGAACTGATTCTTTTTCCTACCTCTCTCAAATAATGTCTAGTTTATTTTAAGATTTATTTGAAAAAATTTCAAAACAACTTTTTGTGCTGTTTTGATTTTGTGTGTTAATTCAAATATATTCTTTAATAGGATTTTTGAAGATTTCAAGATGTTTGGAGTGCACCCTGCCTTTCCACACATTGAAGGCAAGCATTCTGAACCCCGGCATAATAGTTTTGTGTGTTCGATGACACGTTTATAACATCACCTCACTTGGGAGAAACTTATTATTTCATGTGATATGATCATATGCATGGGTGCATGTTATTGATTTCCATGCTGTTGGAAATGAACACACTTGTGATGATAATCACCCTCATGTGCCTTGCATGCATACCGGTAGGAACCCCGGAAAACCTCTGCCTTGGGTAGGCATGAGTTTGTCGCCGGTCTCCGTCGGGACGGTTATGTCTGGTATGGCATGGCAAGGTGATATGAGCGGTGACTCTGTTGGTTGAAATATATTCGTTATGCTAATCATGCAGGGAATACTTAAACCTCCTAAGTCGACCGTAGATCGAGTCTTGTTCCAGTAACCCCCATACTTGTTTCGTACTACCACTCGTCTCTACAGCAAGTAGAGTACGGTTCAGTAAGTTGTCAACCTCTTTCTAGCACACACCGTACAGAGAGGCCATGGTGGAAGATACTGGTTGTAGCTGGTAGGCAGGCCACCTGGTCCGGGGGCATGGGTGTTTCCGGTTGGGACCGAGAGGGGAGGCCACCCCTTATAGCGCGCGATATAAATTTGATCGCATGCTACGCGAGGTTGTAGCCTCCCCACTTAGAGTTTGCTTGACAGGTGTCGTGGGTGATTCCAGACACGTGTGAGTTAAGCTGGTGTGTGCAAGTCAGGTGTGTTCTCAACAAAAAGACCGTAGACGGAATTAGTCCCGATGTACTAAAGAAATCCGTTACTCGTGGGTAAAGAGTACACCCTCTGCAGAGATTAAACCTATTCGAATAGCCGTGTCCATGGTTAAGGACTACAGTCTGGGATGGTCAGGTGTCGGTCTTAGTGTCGGTCTTCGGAGGTGAAACTGTTAAACCAGAAATGGAATTACTACTTGTGACTTGTGAAAATTATGATTATTATTATTGTTGACTAACCCGTGATATTATTGTTATTATCGAGTATCTCTGGGATGGTTCTACCTCCGGGATATTCACTATGATTGTTTATTTTAAAGCCCTTTATGTGGTGTCGCTCAGACGCCCGACTGTGGCATTTCTTTTAAAGCCCTTTATGTGGTGTAGCTCAGACGCCCGACTGTGGCATTTCTTTTAAAGCCCTTTATGCGGTGTCGCTCAGACGCCCGACTGTGGCATTTCTTTTAAAAGCCCTTTATGTGGTGTTGCTCAGACGCCCGACTGTGGCATTTCTTTTAAAGCCCTTTATGTGGTGTCGCTCAGACGCCCGACTGTGGCATTTCTTTTAAAGCCCTTTATGTGGTGTCGCTCAGACGCCCAACTGTGGCATTTCTTTTAAAGCCCTTTATGTGGTGTCGCTCAGACGCCCGACTGTGGCATTTCTTTTAAAGCCCTTTATGTGGTGTTGCTAAGACACCCGACTGTGGCATTGCTTGTTATTTATTTCATAAATTTTAATACTACTATGTTATTGCATTTTTATAAATAACTTGCTTGCACGCATCAGAGTTTTATTTATCTTTTGGGACCAACGTCATGAGCATAAAATATTTTCAGCACATCATTGTTATATTATACCTGTGTTCATAATGTTTGCGAGTACATTCAAAGTACTCACTGGCTTGTCCCTGGCTATTACCTTGGCCAGATTTTCTTGCACGGAGAGGAGCGACGCGATGACAGCCCCGGAACCTAAGCAATGGATATAGCAGCCTCGCGAAGATAGGAGTTAACCTGGTCAGCTGTTCCTGTGGGAATTGGAGTCCCATAGACACTGATGATCCACAAACCGCTTCCGCCATCAACCACTAGAAACCATTTGTTGTACTCACAGGCCAGAATGGTCTTGTACTACATATTTTGTATTTTGCTTGGAATTTCTGTATCAAGTTGGAGCCTCATCAGCTAACAGTAATCCTGGGGCTGATGAGCACGACGGTCTTTTCTAGAAATTTATACCCGGAAAATCCGGTCGTGACAGTGGCTGGACACCGCCTCGGGGGCTATGATCTCTACGGCGATTGAGCCGAACACCATTCCTGTCGTTCGCAAAGCCCGTGACTCTGAGGTGCCGGACTCCTCTCCGGACTCCAAACCTCCCGCGCTGCTGCCTATCAAATCCGATTGGGCGCCGGTTATGGAGTTCACTGCCGCGGACATCTTTCAGCACTCGCTCTTTGGCGACATCCTAAATTCACTAAAGTCTCTCTCTTTATCAGGAGAGCCCTAGCCGGATTATGGACAGGAAGGTTGGGATGCGGAAATCGAAGAAATTCAACGCCCACCCACCACCCACTTTGTAACCACTTTTGATGATTTAACCGACATGCTCGACTTCGACTCCGACGACATCGACGGTATGGACGACGATGCAGGAGACAACCAAGAACCAACACCTATAGGGTGTTGGACAGCCACCCCATCTCACAATGTATACATGGTGGATACACCTAAAGTAAGTGATTACGAGGAACAACAGGACGCTACGAAGGATAAATCCCTCAAAATGTAGTCAAGACGGCGACGAAAGCACCGCACAAAGTCCCGCCTCGACAAAGACGGCGGCCATACAGACCCAGCCATAGAGCAAGTCGCACCAGTGCACGACGAACATGCCATCGAACAACCGTCCGAACAGGACAACTTGGATAAACAACCCGCCCCCGGTGAAGATGACAGTCCGGACGATCTCACACCGGACAAGTTGTTGGAGCAGAGGAACCTCCACAAAAGTCTCGTCACAACTGCGCGTAGCCTGAAAAAGCAGAAGTAGAAGCTCAAAACAGCGGAAGATGCACTCGGAATCAGATGGAGCAAAGTATTCAACACCGCAGACAAATACGGCGACAGTCACCAAAAGAAGAGCTACCCGAAACACAAACTACTGCCTGAATTCGATGGGGAGGCCTTAGAGTCCCTGCAATCAAAGAACAAAGAGGCCGCCCGGTCGGATAGACGACCACATGACAAGCATAGAGCGGCAAGCAGCGCCGCACACAAGCCGGCGCGCGATTCGCCTAAGGATTCGCATCAAAAGGATGGCCCAGTTAGGTCCATCTACGGGCCAAGAAAGCAAGCTCTTCTAAGCAATGCAACACACCAATTATCCGGACATCACGGCAAACCCAAATATAGGGGTGCCGCACATCCCCTATGTTTCACTGATGAGGTGCTGGATCACGAATTTCCAGCGGGATTTAAACCCATAAACATAGAGGCATACGACGGAACAACAGACCCGGTAGTCTGGATTGAGGATTACATCCTGCACATACACATGGCTAGAGGAGATGATCTCCACGCCATAAAATACTTACCCCTAAAGCTCAAAGGGCCAGCATGACACTGGCTTAAAAGCCTCCCTGAAAATACCGTTGGAAGTTGGGAAGAGCTCGAGGATGCTTTCCGGGCAAATTTTCAAGGGACTTATGTCCGCCCTCCGGATGCAGACGATTTAAGTCACATAACTCAACAACCCGGAGAGTCAGCCCGCAAATTCTGGAACAGGTTCCTCACCAAAAAGAACCAAATAGTCGACTGTCCGGACGCCGAAGCCTTAGCAGCTTTCAAACACAACGTTCGGGATGAATGGCTCGCCAGGCACCTTGGCCAGGAAAAGCCAAGAACAATGGCCGTACTAACAAGCCTCATGACCCGCTTTTGCACGGGAGAGGATAGTTGGCTGGCAAGATGTAGTACCAGTGACCCAAGTACATCCAAAGTCAGAGATGGAAATGGGAAAACACGACGCAACAAGGACCAGCGCCGGACAAGGGGAAACAGTCCAAAGAGCACGGCGGTCAACACCGGATTCAAAACTCTCGGCAGAATCATAAAAAACTGCCCCTCAAGGATAACAACCACGAGCTATCCAACCTAAACAAAATCTTGGACAAAATATGCCAAATCCACAGTACCCCCGGGAAGCCTGCAAACCATACCCACAGACATTGTTGGGTCTTCAAGCAGTCCGGCATACTCAATGCCGAACACAAGGGGCTCGACACACCAAGCGAGGACGATGACGAACCCCACAAGCAGAGCACCGAAAAACAAAAGAATTTCCCACAAGAAGTCAAAACAGTAAACTCACTTCAAGTGACAAAAGGGAAAATCAGAGCGGCGCCCATAGAAATACGTGCCGCACGGCATATCCCGGTGGAGTCCCGACATTGGTTGTCAAAACCAATCACCTTTGATCATCATGATTATTCTGGAAGTATCCGGAACGCAGGATGGACTGCCCTGATATTAGATCCTATAATCGACGTACTCCAATTCAGAGAAGTCCTAATGGACGGCGGTAATGATCTAAACATGCTATATCAGGACACAATCTGCAAAATGGGGATAGACCCAACCAAAATTCACGACAGCAATACCTCCTTCAAAGGGGTAATGCCAGGCCTATATGCCCATTGTACGGGCTCCCTACTGCTTTAAGTTGTGTTCACTCATCCGACAACTTCCACCGCGAAAAGTTAACCTTCCACATTGCCCCATGCAAAAGTAGCTATCAAGAACTATTGGGACGTGAAGCTTTCACCCGCTTTAACGCAATACTGCATTATGCATCTCTTACACTCAAAATGCCCGGTCCACGCGGCATCATCTCATTAAAGGGAAATATCAAGTGTTACTCGAGCACAGAAGAACATGAGACTGCCTGGACAGTCACACACTAATCTGGCTCCGCTAAACCAAGCACCTGAACAGGTCATTCGGACCCCGGACACGGCTAGACGAGTCCGGCGTAAACATATAAAGGCCTGCTAGCCGCACACCCCCGTACTAGGGGCTGCATGCATGTACAACAAGAGACAATAAAGCTCAATTTTATTCTCTTTTCCAATCGTACTTTGTTTATTTAATATAAAGTACATTTTTCGCACAACCTTTCTTCAACTAAGTTCTTCTCTTTTATAGATGAACACCGTGCTACACCCGTCCAGGATACGGGACAACGGAGACACAGGCGCAGACGTGCAGTAGGGAACCGTTTCAAGGATTCTTTTCAGATTAAGACCCTGCATAAACCTTTTTTACTGTCTCTTGTTGATACACATCCCCTGGTTTCTTGCTATAACCGCGGAGGAGGCTGGCGTTTTGGCATCGGCCGCGTCAGAAATTTTTGCGCGTACCCGGACACTAGGGGCTTAGGGCATTGTTCTGCCCGTTTTCATAAAGACCGAATACCTTAGGGAGTGTTCGGCGTCTCGAGTTAGGCCTTATATGCATCAGCTCCGAATCATGTCTTTGGTCAAATGTTGGGTTTGCCCGGCTCCTGTGTTTTGTTGCCTTATGTTCCGCTCTATCGGCTAATGCGGCACCAGGAGAACTACTGTGATTGTGCCCCGGTTCAGCCTGGTGAGCACCTCAGTAGAGAAAGCCGAAAACGTACTGTCATGATATAGCGTGAGAGTGGTCAACCACTCGATGACCCACCGGAATGTTTAGAATTCCTCCGCATTAACGAAGGACCGTTTCCCGGACAGGCACATACGCGCCCCGAATTCGGAGAGCGCGGTGCCCCTAGGGGCTATATAGTAGCCCCACCATCGAACTCCTATGGCTAAGTGAAAGTGATATAGCATTATAGTCCGATTGCCTAGTTTGCTACGCTATCACCTCCTTCACAGGACCAAGACATTGGATTAAGTGTGAAAATGCGCTTTTTTTGCAAACACCCCCGCACTATGTGCGTGGGGGCTGAAGCCGAAGACTACCATCTTTCAGGTTATATACACATATACATTAACGGCCGCACAGGACGTATTTCAATACTTGAACGCACAAGTATAAAAAGCCCTTATATTATATTGAAACATCGTCTCACAAATCATACATGTCATTAGAACATAATATCCTTCGAGCACTGCGTCTCTATTAAATGAGCGCCCTGCAGGACTTCCTCAAAATAGTGCTCGGTAGGTACTCGGCTTCTGTCCGAATCCCGGGATGCAACGTCGGTGGCCTTCATCTCCGCCCAGCATGTCTTGACACGGGCAAGAGCCATCCGCGCACCCTCTATGCATGCTGACCGCTTCATTGCACCAATATGCAGCACCGCACCAAGGAACTGCTGCACCAAGCCAAAATAACTCTTCGTCTCGGGCCTGCTCGGCCACAAATGAGTCACGACATCCTTGATGGCAAGTCCGAACAACCTATTCAGCTCAGCTCATTCGACCAAACGATCGGTCAATGGGAGCGGATGCTCTGGACTATGGAACTGCGACCAAAAAAGCTCTTCCATTCCGTGATCCTTTTGGCCTTGGAAGTGTGCAACCGCGTCTGCGGCACTCGCCGCCAAATCCAGATAAGCATCCTCCACACCCCACAGCTGGTCCAACTGAGCATACTTAGGATCCGTAAATTTCCTTCGCAGCAGAAAAGGCTTTCCAGCCTCAGTAGTGGCCTTTTTCAGGTCCTCTTGTTCCGCTCGCCCTTCTTTTCAAGAAGGTCGCAACGGTCGGTAGCATTCCTCAACTTTACGCCCATCTCGGCCATTTCTTTCTTGCTTCGGCAGTGAGCAGCCTGTTCGGCTCTCAGCTCTTCGGCCGCTTTTAAGGCAGCCGCATCACTTTTTCGGGATTGCCCCTTGGCTCGGGCGAGCTCCGCCCGAAGGTTCTCCATGGCAGCGACACCATCTGTGTCAAGCATACATGTTGTAAGGCACAGACATTAAGCTACCTTACCGAGTGTCCACGGAGAAGCTGCATACCTTGTGACTCGTCAAGCCGCTTATTGACAAGTGCGATGTCAGAATCCGCCACGTCAAGTTGCCGCTTTAGTTCGGCAAATTCATCAGTCCGGCTTGCCACCGGACGCTTCGCCACCTACATAGGAAAAGTGCATATTATACCTGGGATTATGATCCTTGGCGCGCTGTCATTTTTGAAAGCACACCGAGTCTGAGGGGCTACTATCTATACAGGGCGCACTCTAATTGCAAAACGGTCAGAAGGTACATCATTTTGCGTACCTCAAAACTCGTCAGTAAACTTATGACGGCTTCATGCAATCCACTTTCAGCGGATGAAATCCTTTCAATCACCATACCCATTAGCACACAGTGATCTTCCGAGATAGACGCTCGCCCGAGCAGATCTTTCAACTCCTCTGACCGTACACCAGTCGGAGCCGAACTCGTTCGATGGCCTTTTTCGAAGGCCGGACGCGGAGGGCTTTGAGGGGACCTACGACTGCCTTCGGGCCCCGCCGGATTCAAAGAAACCCTCCGCGACGACACCTCAGGGTCATCCGCCTCGCATGACGGTTCGGCAGGCGGAGGCGTTTCGCTCTCCATCATCTCCGGATCAAGATCCCCCGAAGACGAGCTCTGCTGAGAAGGGATGAGATCCGAACTACAAGAAAAAATTTCGGTTATCTTCAGAAATAAAACAGGTGAAAGGATCGATATGGTTGACTAGAGGGGGGTGAATAGGCAACTAACAATTTTTAAGCTTTTCTTTACCAAATTAAACTTTGCAACAAAATAGGTTGTCTAGATGTGCAACTAAGTGAGCAACCTATATGATGCCATAACAACTAGCACACATGCAAGCAAAGGATGTAAAACAAGTAGGCTTGCAAAAGTAAAGGCATGAAATAACCAAGAGTGGAGCCGGTGGAGACGAGGATGTGTTACCGGAGTTCCTTCCTTTTAAGGGGATGTACGTCTCCGTTAGAGTGGTGTGGAGGCATAATGCTCCCCAAGAAGCCACTAGGGCCACCGTATTCTCCTCACGCCCTCACATAATGCGAGATGCCGTGATTCCACTATTGGTTCCCTTGAAGGCGGCGACCGAATCTTTACAAACAAGGTTGGGGCAATCTCCACAACAATTGGAGGCTCCCAACAACACCACAAAGCTTCACCACAATGGAGTATGGCTTCGAGGTGACCTCAACCGTCTAGGGTGCTCAACACCCAAGAGTAACAAGATCTGCTAGGGATACGTGGGGGGGGAATCAAATTTCTCTTGGTGGAAGTGTTGATCCGGGCCTTCTCAACTAATCCCGAGCAAATCAACAAGTTTGATTGGCTAGGTAGAGAGATCAGGCGAAAATGGAGGTTGGAGCAACAATGGAGCTTTTGGGGGAAAGAGGTAGGTCAACTTGGAGGAAGAAGACACCTTTATATAGTGGGGGAACAATTCCAACCGTTACCCCACTGGGCAGCCCCGCACAGAGCGGTGCTACCGCTAGGGCAGCGGTACTACCGCGCTGGCGAGGAAGACAGGGCCCTAGCCCCAGAGCGGTACTACCGCGGGAGAAGAGCGGTACTACCGCTTGAAGCGGTACTACTGCTTCTACTACCGCTTCTAGTACCGCAATACCCGACACGAGAAAACACCGGTCTCGAATCGAGGCGGTAGTAGCGCGGAACAGCTGCGGAACTACGGTCGAAGCCCGCAAGCGGTACTACCGCCCTACGGAGCGGTACTACCGCTGAGAGCGGTACTACCGCTATGTGGAGCGGTACTACCGCTGGAGAGCTTCGGCGGTACTACCGCTGTGGATCGCGGTACTACCGCTGGCACAGAACGGAGCAGGTATGGAAGAGAAGGGGCAGCTCCAAAGATGCGAAAGGAAGACGACGGGTGTGATAGGGATGTGTACGTGTTGATTCCACCCTATTCTTACCAAAGCGGATCCCCTCTTGATAGTACGATGACTCCTACGAAACTAGTCCACCAACAATGAAATGAAGGAGCTACACCGTCTTGAATAAAACACCGAGGGGAGGAAATCGTCTCGTGCCAATGGATGAATCTCTGAAAGAACTTAACGCACACGATTAGTCCGCAAAAGCATTGTCATCAATCACCAAAACCACTTGGGGATAAATATGCCCTTACAATCTCCCCCTTTTTGGTGGATTGATGACAATACGGGATTTGCCCAAGCATGATATAGAGTAAGCAAAGAAACCCCACCGTCCTAAAATGTAGATGGGCTGCCCCTAGATGTGTGCTATCTAGATAAGTGCTTTGGACTGCATGGCACACATACTAGGATCAACGCTCCCCCTACATTTTAGAGAACAACAATCTAAGCAAGGTATATGAGAGCAGCATAGATGATATAACAAGAAAAGCAAGCAACTCATAAGCTAGATAGTGACATAGATAATGGTACTGGAAAGATAAGGTAGCATATGTCTCACACCATATGACTCGAACTTATGTCTCACAGACAAACCAACCAAAGCAAAAGCGAGGAAAACACGAACACAAGAGACAAAAGACACAAATCGCAAATCCTAAACTCTCTCCCCCTTTGGCATCGAGACACCAAAAAGGAGAGGGAGTGTTGCTACGGCTCCAGGTGAGAGCAAACGAGGGACACACACATCAGAGCCAGCAGGATCATTGGCGCCACTGTCCTCAGACTGGAAGTGCTCGGCATCAGAATCGGTCCACGGGCAGTGCAGATGAATCCACTCCTCCTCCTCGGTAAGCTGGTCCTCAGACCCACTGTTAACTGTAGCACCCAACTGACGCATGAGCTCCTTGTGGCGACTTCGGGCCTTCTTCTCAGCCACTTGAGTCATGTACTGACCGTGAGACTCCATGCAGAACAACTTCTTCATATTGAGCTTGAGCTTCTTTGCCCAAGAGGGCTCTGCCTCAGAAGGCATGTAGTCATCATCATCATCATCAGCCCCAGTCTCCTCCTCGGTCTCCATGGCAGTAGCAGACGAAGGAACTCCAGTCCTAGGGGCCTGAGTGCCCCAGTTATCCTTCTTCCTCAGACGCTTGACATCGTGAGAGATCAACTCTCCAATCTCCAGTATCACCTTGGGATAGACACGATCCCAGGCCTTCTCAATGAGCAGCATGATGAACGGACCATAGATTGGGCACTTGCGCTCAGAGATAGCAGATAGCAGCTCAGACCACATAACATGAGAAATATCCAAGGACTCTCCGGTGTGCTGTCCCTTCTCACGCTGGCAGAAAAGAAGCATGTCCACGAGATAGGAGTGAACTTGGTCTAGATTCCCGATACGAGGGAAAAGAGTCTCTCTGAAGATGCGGTGAAGGATATCCAGATAGACAGGCAGCTCATAGGTTTCCTTCTTTGTCTCATGGTTGATCCTCAAAGTGCAGTAGGGCCAGAGAGCTTGCTTGTGAGTGGCATTGGGGCGGCCGTGAGGGCGAAAGCCGACAGGAGACTCAAGACCTAGATCTTGCACCGCAATCAACCCCATGAACGCTTTCCATTTGACTGAAAGCAACTTGCCATTGGTCATCCAGGTCAGTGTCCTGTCCTCATCAGTCCCAAGGTGAACCGTGGCATAGAATTGGGCCACAATATCAACATCATAGTCCTTGTTGAATTTCATGATCCCAAGGATGTTCAGTTGAGTGCACATCTCAAGAGCTTCCCCAAAGTATTCAGGATTTTGCTCCATATGGTCGGTGTCGATGGAGTGCACGTTGACATAGAGGTTCTTCTTGGCTTTGAGAAAGTCAAAGAAGATGGCAAACTGGAACCTTTTCCAGAACGGACGGTTGTCCAAAGTGGGATCTTGGTCAGCCTCATACGGGTTGCGGAGGCGCCTTGCCCAGAACTCCTTTGGCTGCATTTCTGGCATGGTTTTGCCCGGCTTTGGCTTGACCCCAGGCTTCTTCTAGAGTTGAGGTGGAGGTGGAGCACTTGAAGAACCTCCGGCAGGCTCGGTGGTGCGGTAGCGCATGGACGTGGCACGACCGGGGTTGACGCGGTGAGCCTGATGCTTAGGGACCTCATCACCTGGAACCACACACAAGAACACGCAAACAACCAGAAAGAACGAGCATCAGCCACAAAATACGAGCAAAAAGGATCACTGAAAGGTAGGAGTATGGTGGAAATTGGTAGGGAGCGGTAGTACCGCGACCTGCTAGCGGTAGTACCGCTCCAAGCGGTAGTACCGCTCCACAGGGTGCGGTAGTACCGCTCCAAGCGGTAGTACCGCCCTGGGGAGGGCGGTAGTACCGCTCGAGACGGGGAAACAACCGTTTCCTACTACTGTGGTCAGATCCGGCACTACCGTGCTACCAAATTCAAAAATACTCCAACCAAACAACAATCCAAACTGCCTGGAAGCATTCTCCATCCTACTCAAGCCTAGATTTGGCGAAAAATCTAGAGATGCAACTGCTACTGCCCCTAAGATACTAGATTGGAAATCTAGACAAGAAGAACAAGGGAACGGGGGCAATACCGGCATCCATGGCAAGAGGACAAGGTGGGGATCGTCTCCACCGAAGGAAATGGAGAGGGATGCCTCGTAGAGGGAGATCCGCCGGAGCCCTCCCGCGGCGCCGGTTGCTGGAGCGAGAGGAACAGAACGAGGGGGCGAGCGAATGGGTATGGGGGAGAAGAAAACTCCCCCTGCCCAGATATAACCCCCTGCCCGCGCCTGACAGCGGTAGTACCACGCTGGAGGGCGGTAGTACCGCTTGGAGCGGTAGTACCACTCGCCAGCAGCGGTAGTACCGCCAGCAACCAAAAAATTGCCTCTAGACAAAGACACAAGCACAACGAAAAGAACAGGAAAGCAAGGTCAAGAAGATAAAAGACCAACAATACAACACACACACTAACAAAGATCCGGAACCCACTCCTTCAACACAACCACACGAAAGAAGAGCGAGCTCTGGCCTCTCTCAAGAGAGGGCGGTGGCCGGAGCCACCTATGTTTGAGTTAATTGGTATGGCACCGCGAAGAATTATCCTTGGGCCCATGACCAAAACTCGTCTTTGAAGAACAAGTACCATCAAAAATGGCTAATGTGAAAGAGTTGATCATTTTATGCATAATGAGGGGAGGGAGAGTTCATTGAGAGAACAACACTCCCCCTATGTCCATGCCTACACCTAAACTGGACAACAAGTTGAGTGTGGTGGGGGTGCACGGGTTCAAGTCACATTGCTCAAATCAATGATATTTAGCTAATGCCTTAACTCGCGAAATCTTGCTTCATCCAAGGGCTTCGTGAAAATATCTGCAAGGTTATCATGAGTGTTGACATACTTGAGCTCGATCTCCCCTCGCCTAATCTGATCCCGGATGAAGTGATACCAAATCTCAATGTGCTTCGTCTTGAAGTGTTGCACCGGGTTGAGAGAAATCTTGATGGCACTTTCATTATCACACCAAAGAGGCACTTTGTCACAAATGACACCGTACTCCTTTAAAGTTTGCCTCATCCATAGGAGTTGAGCACAACAACTACCGGCCGCCACATACTCCGCTTCGGTGGATGAGAGGGACACACAACTTTGCTTCTTGGAAGACTAACTTACCAAAGAGCAACCAAGAAATTGGCACCCTCTGGAAGTGGACTTCCTATCCACTTTGTCTCCCGCCCAATCGGAATCCGTGAAACCTTCAAGCTTGAAGTTTGCTCCTCTTGGGTAACATAAGCCAAAGTTTGGGGTATGAGCCAAATATCGAAAGATTCGCTTGACCGCCACATAGGACTTTCCTTTGGTGCGGCTTGAAAACATGCACACATCCCCACACTCAACATGATATCCGGTCTAGATGCATAAAGGTAAAGCAAGGAGCCAATCATGGAGCGATATACCTTTTGATCCACCGCTTTACCATTGGGATCGATGTCAAGTTGGCACTTGGTAGGCATTGGTGTAGTAGCCGGCTTGACATCACTTAGATTGAATCTTTCAAGCATGTCTTGAGTGTATTTGGCTTGGTTGATGAAGGTTCCTTCTCTTCTTTGTTTGATGTCAAAACCAAGGAAGAACTTCAACTCTCCCATCGAAGACATCTTGAACTTGGAGTTCATGAGAGCGGCAAATTCCTCATTGAATGCTTTGTTAGGAGAACCAAAGATAATATCATCAACATATAGTTGGCATACAAACAACTCCACTTTGACCTTCTTAGTAAAAAGAGTGGGGTCGATTAGCCCCACCTCAAATCCACGATCTTGTAACAACTCGGTAAGATGGTCATACCACGCACGTGGGGCTTGTTTAAGGCCATAGAGTGCCTTATCGAGTTGATACACATGATCCGGAAAGTAGGGATCCTCGAACCCGGGGGGTTGCTTGACATAGACCAACTCATTAATAGGACCATTAAGAAAAGCACTTTTCACATCCATTTGTTGCAACTTAAAGTTGTGGTGGGAAGCATAAGCAATCAACAAACGAATGGATTCAAGACGAATGATGGGAGCAAAGGTTTCACCGTAGTCGATACCCTCGACTTGGGAGTAGCCTTGTGCTACCAATCTTGCCTTGTTGCGAACAATGTTCCCATGAGCATCTTGCTTGTTCTTGAAGATCCATTTGGTCCCAATGACGTTGTGGTCTCCCGATGGCCTTGGCACCAATCTCCATACTTTGTTGTACTCGAAGTTGTTGAGTTCTTCATGCATGGCATTGAGTCAATCCGAGTCTTCGAGCGCCTCATAGACCTTTTGGGGTTCAACACAAGAGACAAACGCGTGATGTTCACAATAGTTTGCTAATTGTCTACGAGTGCTTACCCCCTTTCTTAGGCTTCCAACCACATTTTCCATGAGATGGCCTTGGGTGGTGAGCTTGGAAGCAATCTTTGCTGCACGACGCTCTAATTCCTCCTCGGATGTGGAAGGAGGAGGGTTGACTTGATCATCTTGAGCGCCGTCTTGAGCTTGTTCTTGATCTTGAGCTTGCTCTTGATCTTGAACTTGCTCGAGGGGGAGAACTTGATCTTGGGCATCATTTAGATGTTCACCACCATCTTGAGGTTGATCTTGCCCTTGGTCTTGTTCACGAGGTTGAGGGCCTTCACTTTGTTCTTCGGAAGCGTGTGGGTCTTGATGAGGTGATGGCTCTACTTGAGTAGAGCATTGTCCTTCTCCTTCGGCCACAAGGGGTTCCTCAATGGGTAGAATTTGACCAATACCCATTCTTCTTATAGCTTGGGGAGGAATTTCATCACCTACATCACAAGTACCACTTTGCTCCACTTGGGAGCCATTATTTTCGTCAAACTCCACGTTACACGTCTCCTCAATGAGTCCGGTGGACTTGTTGAGGACACGGTAAGCATGAGAGTTTGTAGCATAACCAACAAATATGCCCTCATGAGCTCTAGCCTCAAATTTAGACAAACGAACACCTTTCTTGAGAATGAAACACTTACAACGAACACCCGGAAGTACTTGAGGTTGGGCTTGTTGCCAGTGAGTATCTCATAAGGAGTCTTGTTCAAGCCTTTGCGAAGATAGAGCCGATTGGATGCATGACATGCGGTGTTGATGGCTTCGGCCCAAAAGTTGTATGGAGACTTGAACTCCACCATCATTGTCCTAGCCACATCCATCAGCATCCGATTCTTCCTCTCCGCAACACCATTTTGTTGAGGGGTGTATGGAGCAGCATATTGGTGCTAGATCCCCTCATCACTAAGAAACTCATCCAAGGTGTAGTTCTTGAACTCGGTGCCGTTGTCACTTCTTATTGTCAGGATCTTTGCATTGTGTTGACGTTGAGCTTCATTTGCAAAGTCGATGACGGTTTGTTGAGTCTCACTCTTCCTCTTGAAGAAGTATACCCAAGTTTATCTTGAACAGTCATCCACAATCACAAAGCAATACTTTCTTCCTCCAAGACTATCAAAAGATGGAGGCCCGAAGAGATCCATGTGAAGGAGCTCCAAGGGTCTCTTCGAGTAGATGATGGTTGAAGGAGGGTGAGCCTTTTCATGAAGCTTTCCTTCGATACAAGCACTGCAAGCATGATCTTTGGCAAAACTAACATTTGTTAGTCCACGAACATGGTCCCCCTTGAGAAGACTTCGCAAAGATCTCATATTGACGTGGGCTAACCGGCGATGCCAAAGCCATCCCACGTCAACTTTAGCCATTAGGCATGTCGCGGTCTTAGTGGGTCGCTCCGAAAAGTTAATCACATAGAGAACATTCTCGACATGCCCAACAAAGGCTACTTTAAGAGTCTTGCTCCACAAGAGGGCCACGGTATCAATGTCAAAGAATGTAGCAAAACCCATGAGTGCAAGTTGACGAACGGAAAGCAAATTGTATGCAAGGGACTCAACAAGCATGACTTTCTCGATCGTTAGATCATGAGAAATGACAACCTTGCCGAGACCCAATACCTTAGAATGTGATGCATCACCCCACTCGACATTTGTGGGCATAGATGGAATCTCTTGCACGTCCACCACCAAGTCCTTGATCCCGGTCATATGATTTGTTGCTCCACTATCGAGCAACCATGATCCCCCACCGGAAGCAAACACCTACAAGAGATCAATTCTTGGTTTTAGGTACCCATTTAGTAATGGGTCCTTTGATGTTAGTAACAAGGGTCTTGGGTACCCAAATAGACCATTCAATGTACTCATAAGGAGAACCAACAAATTTAGCAAAGACATGTCCATCACTAGCACGGCACAACACATATAACGGGTTAAAGTCGCCGGCTTTGTTTGAGGAAATGCTTTTGCCCTTTTGGGCATCAACTCCCTCCACTTTTTCCTTCTTATCCTTAGGAGCACCCTCTCCCTCTTTCAGAAACGTTTGTTTGAGAGGAGGAGGACGTTTGGTCTTGTTGTTCTTCTTCTTCTTGCTCTTGGACTTGGGTGCAAAGCCAATTCCTTCTTTGGCCACAACTTCCTTTTGATTGCTCAAAAGGTCGTTGAGGTTCTTCTCACCTTGAATGCAAGTCACAAGGCCTTTCTCAAGTTGATCCTTCAACTTGGCATTCTCCTCCACAAGATGCACATGCTCACAACACGGGTTAGTAGCACATGCATTATGAATTAATACCATATGAGGAAAGGTGACCTTTTCCTTGATTAGCTTAACTTGGAGTTGAGCATGAGACTCTTTGAGGTTAGCATGAGTACCCTTCAAGTCCTTGTGGGCCTTGTCAAGTATCTCAAACTCCTCTTTGAGTCTAGCATGATCAACCCCAAGTTTAGCCTTCTCGGAGGTTAGCACACAAGACACGACAAGAGCATGATCAAGATCTTTCTTTAACTTAGCATGGTCATCATTGTGTGACTCCTCAAGAGTCAAACGATGCACACGCTCTTCCTCAAGAGCATTAGAGAGATCCGATATCTCATCGACATAGTCACGACTATGATCTTCCATCTTGGAGATGGTTTCTTCGTGAGCCTCGATCATGTCATTGGCCTCACCAAGTTGTTCCAAGAGAGCAAAAAAGTGCTTCTTGGACTTACCCTTGAGCTTATTCATAAAAGACTCAAATTCATTCACTTCCTCATTAGACTCAACATGTTCATCAATGCAATCCTCCAAGGAGGGATTAGTAATGATGGTGGTTGTGATGTTGGGGGTTACCTTGTTTGAAGCTTTAGCCATGAGGCATTTGGTGGTGATGTTTTCGTTGGGTGAATCAAAGAGAGACACCTGGGAAGGAGTAGCAATGGCAACGGATGCCATGGCCATAGCTTCTTCATTTTCATCATCATCGTCATCCTCTTGGTATTCTTCTTGAACCACCAACCCACGAGTGGGAGTCTTCTTGGCAAAGTTGTTCTTGTTTGGGAAGGACTTGGCTTTGTCTTTTCAGATGAACTTGCCACCATTGTCTTCCCGCTTCTCGTAAGGACAATCCGCAACGAAATGGCTCGCATTGCCACAGTTGAAGCAAGTTCTAACTCGTTGCTTGCCCTTGACGCCACTTGAGTTGTTCTTGTTGAAGTTGGGTCTTGTACTCTTCTTGCTCCAAAATTGTCTTGAAGCAAGGGCCATGTGCTCATGGTAATCAAATTTGGTGTCTTCGGGGTTGCTTTCCTCATCTTCCACTTCTTACTCTTCTTCCATAATAACCTTGGCCTTCAAAGCAAGGTTGGGCTTCTTTGCCCTTTGAGAACGGAGCACCGCATTGTCGGCGGTCTTGTCCAAGATGCTCATTGCAACGAATTCATCCAACACTTCACTTGAGGTCATGGAGTGGAAGTCCGGTCGTTGACGAATGACGGAGGACATGGCCTTGTTGTAGGGCATCATGGCCTTGAGGAACTTTCGCTTGATCCAATTGTCATCTGTGTCCTTGCTTCCATGATCTCGGAGTGCGACCGCGAGTTTGGTCACTCTTCGAAAGAGCTCACAAGGTTCCTCATCTTCTTTCATTGCAAACTCATCGACTTCATCTTGCACCACTTCATAGTTGGAGCGTTGAATGCTAGAACTTCCACGATAGAGACCCTCAACACATTTCCATGCTTCCTTAGCCATGACATGCGGTCGAAGGTGAGGAAGATCTTCGGGAAGGATAGCATCTTGGATGATGAAGAGAGCACTCTCATTGAATTGATTGTCCACGGATTCTCGAGTGGTGAAGTTGCTTGGGTCATGAGGATAAAAACCTTCTTCAATAATTCTCCAAAGGTTAGTGTTCACATGTTTTAAATGATGCTTAAAGCGATAGACCCAAGAATCAAAATCTTCATGTTTCTCATATTTAGGAGGAGGACCGGCATGATTCAAATGAGTGGAGGGGATTGGCCCTCCATAAATAGGAGGTTCCACATGGGCAAAGATGCCGGTACCATTTCTACCACTAATAGAAGGACTCTTTTCAATGTTAGCTTCCCCCTTGTCGGAGGTAGCATCCGTCACCTTGTTGGTGGGATCACCCACTTTCATCGGCGAGGTAGATTGTTTTAGGACTTCTAGGAATTCCTTAAACATGTCCTTGACCTCGATCGTCATGGAGGTTTTCAATGTTTCCAAAGCCACATTGAATTCCTCACGTGAGATCGAGTTACCCCCATCTCCCGTAGATGAGATCGGATTCGCACCGGAGTGCTCTCCCACCTCATCTACGACATCAACTATACTCTTCGGACGGTAAAGCCCTTAAAAAGAGACGAGGCTCTGATACCAATTGAAAGGATCGATATGGTTGACTAGAGGGGGGGGGGTGAATAGGCAACTAACAATTTTTAAGCTTTTCTTTACCAAATTAAACTTTGCAACAAAATAGGTTCTCTAGATGTGCAACTAAGTGAGCAACATATATGATGCAATAACAACTAGCACACATGCAAGCAAAGGATGTAAAACAAGTAGGCTTGCAAAAGTAAAGGCACGAAATAACCAAGAGTGGAGCCGGTGGAGACGAGGATGTGTTACCGGAGTTCCTTCCTTTTAAGGGCAAGTACGTCTCCGTTAGAGCGGTGTGGAGGCACAATGCTCCCCAAGAAGCCACTAGGGCCACCGTATTCTCCTCATGCCCTCACACAATGCGAGATGCCGTGATTCCACTATTGGTGCCCTTGAAGGCGGCGACCGAACCTTTACAAACAAGGTTGGGGCAATCCCCACAACAATTTGAGGCTCCCAACAACACCACAAAGCTTCACCACAATGGAGTATGGCTTCGAGGTGACCTCAACCGTCTAAGGTGCTCAACACCCAAGAGTAACAAGATCCGCTAGGGATAAGTTGGGGGGAATCAAATTTCTCTTGGTGGAAGTGTAGATCTGGGCCTTCTCAACTAATCCCAAGCAAATCAACAAGTTTGATTGGCTAGGGAGAGAGATCGGGAGAAAATGGAGCTTGGAGCAACAATGCAGCTTTTGGGGGAAAGAGGTAGGTCAACTTGGAGGAAGAAGACACCTTTATATAGTGGGGGAACAATTCCAACCGTTACCCCACTAAGCAGCCCCGCACAGAGCGGTACTACCGCTACGGCAGGGCGGTACTACCACTGAGAGCGGTACTACCGCTCCCTACCCAGCGGTACTACCGCGCTGGCGAGGAAGACAGGGCCCTGGCCCCAGAGCGGTACTACCGCTTCTAGTACCGCAAAACCCGACACGAGAAAACACCGGTCTCGAATCGAGGCGGTAGTAGCGCGGAACAGCTGCAGTGCTATGGCCGAAGCCCGCAAGCGGTACTACCGCCCTGCGGAGCGGTACTAGCGCTAAGAGCGGTACTACCGCTAAGAGCGGTACTACCGCTACGTGGAGCGGTACAACCGCTGGAGAGCTTCGGCGGTACTGCCGATGTGGATCATGGTACTACCGCTGGCACAGAATGGAGCAGGTATGGAAGAGAAGGGGCAGCTCCAAAGATGCGAAAGGAAGACGACGGATGTGATAGGGATGTGTACGTGTTGATTCCACCCTAGTCTTACCAAAGCGGATCCCCTCTTGATAGTACGGTTAGTCCTACGAAACTAGTCCACCAACAGCGAAACGAAGGAGCTACACCGTCTTGAATAAAACACCGAGGGGAGGAAATCGTCTCGTGCCAATGGATGAATCTCTGAAAGAACTTAACGCACATGATTAGTCCGCAAAAGCATTGTCATCAATCACCAAAACCACTTGGGGATAAATATGCCCTTACAATAGGGATGTCTCTCATTTTAGGAAAATGCCCCTCTTTACTTACGGCTCGCTGGAGGGTTGATCTCCTTGGGGAAATTGTGCGGCCGGGGCATCTCCCGGCGCAGGACCCTCTGGCGAAGATTTCTTCCCCCGCTTCGAGGCCTTGGTCTCTGAATCTTCAGAAGCGGTCCTCTTCTCCCCTTGGAGGGAGGGATTCTCGATCCCTCCTTTCTTGATAAACTCCTTCGCGGAGGTAGTAGCTCCCTTGTTCCCCCCTTCGCCTTCTTCAAGAGGCGCAACCTCTAGCATCCTGGTTAACATAGGATCCGGCGTGATCTCAGGGAGGGGGGCCGGACACCGGATCAGTTTTGCTTTCGCTATCCACTCCTGTTCAAGGGACAACTCTTTTAAAGGAAAGCTTATGATAGATATACGAATAGCATGTTCAGGTACAGGACTACTTACTTTAGTATCCGGGCGATTGCAGCTCAGACCTGTGTCCTCGGTCAAATCCGGACACATTGCTTGTGATCCGAAGAATAGTTGGTACATCTCCATGGGCGTTGCGCCCATAAGATGTTGGAAAGCTCGTGGTCCCTCCGGATTGAACTCCCACAGGCGGAGGGGGCAACGCTTGCAGGGCAGGGTGCGACGAATCAGCATGACCTGCGCTACTACGACCAGATCGATCTCTCTCTCTAGGAGATCTCGAATACGGCCCTGCAACAAGGGCACGTCCTTGGAAGGCCCCCAGTCGAGCCCTTTATTGACCCACGACGCCAGCCTCGGCGGAGGACCCGAGTGAAAGGCAGGTGCGCCACCCATTTGGTGCCCCTGGGAGTTGTGATATAAACCACTCTTGTTGCCACAGACTGAGCTCCTCTTGAAAAGAGCCCTCGGGCCATGGAGCGCCAACATTCCTGCTTATAACAGCCCCTCCGCACTCTGCCTGCTGCCCCTTGATCATCTTCGGTTCCACTTTGAAGATTTTAAGCCACAACCCAAAGTGAGGGGTAATGCGGAGGAAGGCTTCACATACGACAATGAATGATGAGATGTGGAGGATGGACTCCGGATCCAAGTCATGAAATTCCAGCCCATAATAAAACATGAGCCCCCTCACGAAGGGGTCCGTCGGGAAGCCTAACCCCCGAAGGAAGTGAGATACGAAAACCACGCTCTCACCGGGCTTGGGAGTGGGAATAACCTGCCCTTGGGAAGGCAACCTGTGCGAAATTTCGCCGGTTAGATACCGGGCGTCTCTCAGCTTTAGCACGTCTTCTTCTGTGACGGAGGAAGGCATCCACCAGCCTTGCAGGTCGGAGCCGGGCATCTTCGAAGGTCCGAAGCGCCTGAATCTAGAGCTTTGGGTGTTGGAAGTCGAGGCAAGGGGCGGATTCGATTGAGATTGAAAGAAAGGAGCGGGACTTGGTCTCGTTATAAAGAGGTTGAATACCAAGAGCTCTCCCCGTGACCGTTCGGGACTCGCCTTTGATAGAGGAGGCATGCCAACGGGCACAACTGGGTTTCCCACACCCGTATTAATGAGAATCCCGGAATAAGGGGACACGATCTCTGCTTGGACAAGACGTGCCAAAGAAACCGCCTCACTAAACACGCTGAGCTGGGACAGTAAGAACGATTCCAATAAAGGCTTGGCCGTGGTGTGGCGTCACGCCGCAGAATACGTCAGCAGATCAAATTTGTGTAAAGATTATTCTCTCTACGGTGGTATGCAGAACTTATTTTGCACAGCCGGACACTATCCTTGTGTTCAAAATCTTCTATGAAGTATTCGGAGGAGGAACCCGCCTTGCAATGCCGAAGACAATATGCGCGCCGGACTCGTCGTCATTGAAGCCTAGTTCAGGGGCTACTGGGGGAGTCCTAGATTAGGGGGTGTCCGGATGGCCGGACTATCACCGTTGGCCGGACTCCTAGACTATGGAGATACAAGATTGAAGACTTCGTCCCGTGTCCGGATGGGACTTTCCTTGGCGTGGAAGGCAAGCATGGCGATACGGATATGTATATCTCCTACCATTGCAACCGACTCTGTGTAACCCTAGCCCTCTCCGGTGTCTATATAAACCGGAGGGTTTTAGTCCGTAGGATGAACAACAATCATACCATAGGCTAGCTTCTAGGGTTTAGCCTCTTTGATCTCGTGGTAGATCTACTCTTGTACTACCCATATCATCAATATTAATCAAGAAGAGTAGGGTTTTACCTCCATCGACAGGGCCCGAACCCGGGTAAAAACATCGTGTCCCTTGTCTCCTGTTACCATCCGCCTAGACGCACAGTTCGGGACCCCCTACCCGAGATCCGTCGGTTTTGACACCGACAGATGGCCTCAACTGTCCAGGAGAAGGACATCAAGAGGCTCCGGGGAGCCGGGTATCTGGCCCAAAAGATCGGCCACCGTCTTCCCCCGACGGGATAGGTCGTCCCCACTCCGGAATCTCACTATAGAGTCGTGTTCCTTCCCATTTCGTCTGTTCGCTCAGGTTTCCCCTTCACCCGTTTGTTCGGGGAGTCATGTATTACTACGGGATCAATTTTCATGATCTTTCCCCCAACTCCTTCCTCAATATCTCGACGTTCATCGTCGTGTGCGAGGCTTCTCTTCGGATCCCACCTCACTTCGGCCTATGGTTGTAGATCTTCAATGTGAAGCCCAAGGTGGTGAGTGGCAAACATGCCGAGTGCGGCGGCGCCATGGTAAGCAAGATGCCCAAGGCTGTTAGGCCGAAAGGCGCATTCAACGACTCCGTCAAGGAGTAGTAGCAGCAGTGGTTCTATATCACTGAACCGCGCGGCAAGAAGTGGGCGGCAGCTCTAGAGTTCAGATCCGGAGCTCCAATGCGGCTCACGTCCTGGCCCAAGAAGGACCCGAATTGGTGCTCGTCCGACGAGCTGTTACTGCTCCAGACGCGCATTTAGGGTGTGGTCGATAGGGACGTCAAACTCGTCGACGTAGTCCAGGTGATGCTAGTTCGCTTGGTTCTCCCTTGTCAGCGCCGAACTTGTACCCTGTGGGAGTTCGATCCGGTCGACCACCAAACCCTTCGGGAGCTTTATGATTTCTCCCACAAGGATATCTAGAAGGTGCTCTTTAAGTCCGGCAAATCATGGCCGGGCCCCGCCAAGGCCAGTGGTTATCAATCATCCCATTCTCCAAGCTCGGTAAGTCACATCCACACTCTGTCTATTCATGCTTTAATTGGCATGTCATGCGGGAGACACCTTAATCGTGTTTCATTGCAACCTCAGGGATGGGTAAAGAAGGTGGAGCAGCTACATTTTCCAGCCCCCCTGCCGGAGAAACCGGCCGGACCTCTTCTGACGAAGATGCTGGTCCCCGCGTCTTACAAGGCGCCAAAGAAAGAGGCCTCCAAGAAGGTCAAGAAGACCCGGGGTGGCCTTCGCCGTCGCGAGGCTTCGGACGCCAAATTCGAAGACTCCAGCAACGATCCTTCATCCGAGGATGAAGAGGAGGAAGCAGAGGAGGATGAGCCTCACACTTATGGTGGGAGGAAGAGGACGGCCTCCACATCTCTGGAGGCCGGATCGCCCAAGAGGGGAAACATTCCCTCCCAGGGGCATCCCCCACGGCTGCCGACAGCAGTCCGGAGTGGGATCCCAGGGCCCAGCCCTTGGAGAAGTCGTAAGTATCCGAACACGCATATGCGTCCGGGATCTTTTTTGGGTATAGTGGTTTTGACTGTTGCCTACATATTGCACAGTCCGGCTAGGTCCTGCGCCGGCTAGTCCTCGTCGGAGGATTCACTGGACTCAGACGCTTTGGCGAACGAGACGCCGCCGCGGGCCCCTACCCCGAAGTCTGGGCGCGGCACTGAGGTGTCATCTCGACAAGACCCGGACCAGGGAGGACATATCCTTGGTGCCGAACACGTGGGGATGGATACGGCCCCCGGGACCTCTAGGATTCCGGGATCGAGCGAGCAGCCACCCCTGATGGCGGGGGGCCTGCCTACGCTGCCGGCATCCTCTGTTCAAGCAGAGCTCCCTGGCAGTCTATCGACAGTGTTGAAGAACGCGTCTATTGTCGATGAGCATCGGGCCCTTATGGGCGAGGTGGTTGAAAGGATTCAGTCCACCGAGAGCGGGCTGAACGCGTCCTGCCTTAGCCTTATAAAGGCTTTTGAGGTATGTTTCCTAGGAAACCCTTGAGTAATTGTCATAATATGAGTATTAGCCCCTGATGCACTGTCCGGCGAAGGAGACAGAGCCGGGCAGGGGATCAAAACCCCTGCCTTCGCGGGAGCCTATATAAATAACGTATACCCTTTGGTGTGAAAACAGGCATCCGCAGAGAGGACGTTCGCTTTCAATGCGGAAGTGTCCGAACTGAAGCCGAGCCTTGCACGGGCCGAGGAAGAACTTGGCTGTGTGAGAAAGCAACTTGAAGACAAGCAATGTATGTTAAAAACATTTGTCTTGGAGTTGGCACGAACAAATGGTTGTGCAGAATAAAAAATTATGGTACTATGTGCTCTAGGAGCGGGTGCCGAATACAAGGCACTAAAGAAAGCTTTGGCTGATGCCAACAAGAAGGCTGAGGCCGAACAGGCGCTTCTTGAAAAACACGAGGCCAGGGTTATCACAGCTGAGCGAGAGCTTCAGGAAGCCGTGAAGAAAAGCGAGGGCTTGGAGCAGAGTCTAAAAGGTAAAGAATCCGAGCTCGCTCAAGCTCTCGAGGATGTAGAAGGTTCTCGGGAAGAAGCCTGAGGTGTTGTGCGGGACATTCAGGAGGCTCAGAATGTGGCGGCTGGTAAGGCCTTCTGTATTCTTAGCCTTGTATATGTTAGAATGTGAAGAATCCAAGCGGCAAGCTAAATTCTTAGTTTTCCATGGGCTTTTGCGGATCTTCCTCGTAGCATATCAGATGCCACTCAATTCTACCGCACCGAGGAGAAGAAGACTGCGGAGAGGGATTTCTGGTCGCAGTATCTAGCGCCGAACTATCCGGTGCCATTTATCGATCAGATGAAACAGCTGGTCGAACTACACTAGGCGGCCGAACTAGCTATGAAGGACTTAGTTGTCCGGCTGTGGCCTGCGGAGCCGATCCCAAGCAGCTACTTTGCACTCATCAAGTGGATTGTGGGCGCCTGTGCTCGGCTTGATGCTATCAAGCAATCAGTCTGCATAGAAGGCGCGCGTATGGCGTTTGCCCATAAGAAAGTGCTTTCGGGGAGGCTTGACGCGGAGAAGCTGATAACTGAGGGGCCGCCCGAGGGTAAGGAGCACCGCAAGCCCGAGCTGTATTATGAAGGTGTGATGAAAGGGGCCCGCCTTGTGGCGGACAAGTGTGCTAAGGACATCATATTTCCCTGAGGGCATTTGTGCCGCTTGTTATAAAATGGGATAATGTTGTGTTT
Source organism: Triticum timopheevii (assembly GCA_963921465.1). Lineage (NCBI taxonomy): Eukaryota > Viridiplantae > Streptophyta > Magnoliopsida > Poales > Poaceae > Triticum > Triticum timopheevii. Next base: position 300,605,009 of record OY997274.1, read on the forward strand.
ATTATATATTGCCTGTTTTATTTGAACATAAGTTCTTCCTGTGCGGCTATTTTATTGTATGCAAATTCTGGGAGTTGGCCAGTCGTCGGCTTCTGTCCCCTCATAAAAAGGATACGGGGGTGTTCGGGATATATCTGAACGCCCTTTATCCCATAGTTGGGTCCTTTTAAGGAGGTGTATCTTTCCGCGAACCAGGCAATCGGACTATAAGGCTTCACTACTCTCACTTAGCCATAGGAATTCGAGTATGCTCGGCGCAGCCCCTAATGTTCGGAAGGCCGAACTAGGGGCTCTATTGGCGCCTGATCAGAAGACTGATCCGTCGCACTTAGCATTTATAATGGCGTTGTGCAGAATAAATCTTTAAGGATTTTATAACCTCTCAAATAGCGGACCGGCTCTCGCTTCATCATGACAGTCGGTTTTCGGCTTTCTCTACTGAGGTGCTCGTCCGGCTGAACCGGGACACAATCGCAGTAGTTCTCCCAGCGCTACCTTAGCCGATAGAACAGAACGTAAGGTACCAAACCATGGGAATCGGGCAAACCCAACCAATGACCCAAGACATGATTCAGAGCAGATGCATATAGTGCTATAAGTTCGGGGTGCCGAGCGACCGAAAAGGTGGTCGAACTTTATTGCCGTATTGTGGAGCCCCTGGTACAACCAGGCGAACGCGAAGCGTGGCTGTCATTGTCGGCAAAGAGGCGTCGGCGATAAACGACAGCTGGTAATTGCTATTTGAGTCTACGCATTGTAGTAGGGTGATATGTCTATGCATATTAGTATGATGTATGGAAAGAGGTGTTATTTGGTGGAACCTATTATGACCGGACTGCAGGGAGTTGTGAGTGGATCGAGAATGAATCCGAACAGCCTTCTACCTGCATGTTCCTTCCTTTGTGTGTCCGGGATAATTCCATGCCGCCAGTTCTGTTCTGCGTCAATCGTTAGTTTGCAAATGCGAAATGCTTGAAGGCAGCTAGGTGTCCTCTTGTTGTTGCTACCAAGGTCCCTAATCGGGCCCTGGTGTGCCCGGGCGTTAGAGCGTGAGGTAGTGCGAACTCCGCAATGGATGTCCAGATGGTTGGCCTGGGTGATTTACCACGTGGAATCTAGTCGACGTGGTTTTTCCCGTTAGCATACGGTAAACTATTGTATGGTGGGAAGATGCCGAGGATTTATTCTTTGGTGTAGCATTTTTTGGCTGATCCGAAGACAACCGTTTAGAGTGGTGGGCCAATAGAACTTGGCCTTTGCGCCTTACATCTTTTAGGAGATGTTTTCCGTGGCGTCATACCCTTGTGGGCTTTGTGTGTTATGGAGCCCCCAGACTACTAGGTCTAGAGGCACTTCAATTGACTTGCCGTGGTTTATGTGGTCCTGGCCGGTCGGCCGTACTGTTACGCTCTGGGGGGGGGGGTCTTGACGAGGCATCTCCCCTTATTGCTTACGGTGTGCCACCAGCCGCTTTGTTTTGAGGATCCTGCATTCTCGATTGGTATGCTTTGCTGTCCTTCTCGGAGTACCGTGAATTTCACACGGCTGATCCAGCGTGTGGCTTCGGTCAAGTAGGCTTGTGCTGCTCTTTGTCCGTTAAGCGGACTGAGCATTGCCGGACTTGGCACCAGCTTCCATGTCTTGATGTTTATGACCTTTGTGTCGAGGACTGAGGGTGCCTCTTCGTGTCTGCTTTTTGCCACCTTGGACCGTAGTGATGCGTGGGCGTATGTGTGCATGCCCATGGTTTTCCTGCTCAAGTTGAGGTAGCCAGTTGTGTCGCGTGTGCCTTTTACTGGGACTGTCATGTTCGTACTTTTCGGCGGCCAGTATCTTGGTCCACCTATCCTCTAGCACATCTTGGTCAGCTGTAAGCTGCTCTTGCTTCCTTTGCAGGCTCCTTGCGGTAGCCATGAGTCATCGATTGAAGCGAACTTGTTCCACTGGGTCTTCCGGTACGCCGAATTTGTCATTGCCGAGGCTTGCCTCATCGTCGGAGGGGTGTGTGTGATTGTCCCTCTCCCAACATCCCATCGTCATTGGTCCGGCCTGCTTAGGTCTAGGCTGACTAGGGTTATATTCCTCTTTGGAACCGTCCGGACTGTTCTTGTTTCCGGGGCCGTTTTTTGGTGTGCCGGGTTTTGGAGTGGTGCCGATAACGCACATGTTTTGCTTTTCTCCCTGAGGGGATATCCTCCGTTGCCTCGCCGCCACTAGTTTCCATTGGGTTGTCCACCATATATATATTGTATGAGGAGGTAGCCGCCCACTGCCCTGTACGCGGTGGTCCCTGTAGTTCTCCTGTATCGTCGTCCATACCGTCGATGTCTTTGGAGTCGAAGTCAAGCACGTTAGTTAAATCGTTGATCATGGCAATGAAGTGGGTGGTGGGTGGGCAACGAATTCCGTGGTTGTCTGCTTCCCACTCGAGCCGGACATAGTTCGACCCGGAGTCTCTCGACAAGGAGAGAGACTTCAATAAGTCCAGCATGTCGCCGAAGGGCGAGTGCTGAAAAACGTCCGCCGTGGTGAACTCCATCACCGGAGCCCAACCAGGATCGGCGGGCTCGGGGGCATGCGGACTGGGACCTACATCCGGATATGAATCCAGGGGTCCGGAGTCACAGGCTCCCTCAGAGGTCAGACCTATGTTCGGCTCCATCGTAGATGAAGGTACGGTCTGCAGGGCGGGGTCCATCCCTCTGTCCTTGGGTGAAGCAACCTGCCCCGGATTTAGATCTGAGGCCTCTGCCGGGGTGATATCCCGAGCAATGTCTGACAGCAGGTCTAAGCCATGTTGTTTGGCGCTTCTGGCATTGGCCGGAATCCGTCGAAGATCAAGTCTCCGCGGATATCCGCCGTGTAGTTCAAGTTTCCGAACCTGATTAGATGGCCGGGGGCATAGCTGTCGATCTACTCTAGGCGGCCAAGCGAATTGGCCCGCAGGGCGAAGCCGCCAAACACGAAGATCTGTCTGGGGAGTAAAGTCTCACCCTGGACAGCATCGCTGATGACGATTGAAGGAGCCATCGAGCCTGAAAGTGACGACACAGATGAACTCTCAATGGAAGCACCAATGTCGGTGTTAAAACCGGCGGCTCTCGGGTAGGGGGTACCGATCTGTGCGTCAAGGCTGATGATAATAGGAAGTAAGGGACACAGATGTTTACCCAGGTTCGGGCCCTCTCGATGGAGGTAAAACCCTACTTCCTGCTTGATTAATATTGATGATATGGGTATTACAAGAGTAGATCTACCACGAGATCGTAGAGGCTAAACCCTAAGAGCTGGCCTATGATGGTATGAATGTAATTTTGATCGGCCTTCTAAGGACCAACCTCTCCGGTTTATATAGACCCAGAGAGGGCTAGGGTTTACATGGAGTCGTTTACAAGGAAGGAAATATAATATCCGGATCGCCAAGCTTGCCTCCCACGCAAAGGAGAGTCCCATCCGGACACGGGCCGAAGTCTTGAGTCTTGTATCTTCACGCTGCAATAGTCCGGACATTTGTACACAGTCCGGCTGTCCGGATACCCCCTAATCCAGGACTCCCTCAGTCCCCATTCCTGATTTTGATTTGATGGGAGCCCAACCTCAAATCCATCTTAGAGAAGACTGAGGATCCAGCGAGCTGATCATACAGATCGTTGATCCTGGGGAGCGGATACTTGTTCTTTATTGTGACCCAGTTGACAGGTCGATAATCTACAACCATCCGATCCGTACCATCCTTCTTCTTGACGAAGAGGACGGGGCAAGCCCATGGAGATGAACTAGGACGGATTAAACCCCTTTTCAAGGACTCATCGAGTTGTTTCTTAAGGTCGGCTAGTTCTAGTGGTGCCATCTTATAGGGTCTTCTAGAAATTGGGACAGTTCCTGGAATGAGATCTATCATGAACTCGACATCACTGTCAGGTGGAATACCTGGCAATTCTTCTGGAAAGACATCCGGAAAGTCGCGGACTACAGGAAAGTCTTCGAGGTCTGGCAAAGGACTGGCATTAAGAGAGTATAGCTGTCGCTTGGCTACTCGGATCAACATATTGACTATCTTTCCCGAAGGGTGCGTAAGTTGAACAATCCTAGAGAAACAATCAATCTTGGCATGATGGGCTGACATCCAGTCCGTACCCAAGATGATATTAATATAAGAAGATTTGAGAGCTATCAATGATGCAATGAAAACAAGTATGTCAACTTGGACTTCATTCCCATGGCTTACTCTAGAGGTTTGCATGGTGGAAGGCATGTCACAGAATGCGGTGTTATGCAAACGAGCATAGTTTTAGGATATGAATGAATGAGATGCTCTAGTATCGAAAAGAACATATGCCGGGTGGCAATTAACAAGGAGCGTACTGAGAACGACGTTGGGATCCTCTTGAGCCTCTTCAGCTGAGAAACAATTCACATGGCCACATGCAGCGGTGGCCGGCTTGGCATAGAACATCTTCCCTGTTGGCTTGCCACGGCCAACAGCCTTTCCAGACTGGTTGGGGTTGGTCTGGGGACACTCACGCATGTAGTGGCCCAGTTCCCCACACTTGAAGCACGTCACGGAGTGGGTGCGTGGAGGAGCATTGTTGGTTGGCCCACCATAGGGCTTAGCTGGTGCATACTGCTGAGCTGGACGAGGCGCCTGATAGGATGGCCTCGGTGTGAACCTGGGTGGAAGGGTAGTGTTAGGCACCCACACCCGGTGCTTCTATGGACCAGCACCGGATGAGGAACCCATGGCACGGCCATGCTTGCGTGTTGCTTCTAAATTAGTCTGACCCATCTTAGCACTGATGGCTTTGTTCACAATCTTTAGAAAGGAGGTGCACTCATGCAGACAGAGATCTCGGCGAAGCTCGGGGCTAAGTCCCTTGCAGAACCTTGCCTGCTTCTTGGCATCGGTGGAAACTTCCTCAGTTGCATATCATGCTAGGTTACTGAACTCCCTATTGTATGCATCCACAGAGAGTCTACCTTGGGTGAAACTGCAGAACTCCTCACACTTACGGTCCATAAGACCATACAGAATGTGATGTTCGCGGAAAGCATCACTAAATTCTGCCCAAGTAGTGACATGGCCAGCTGGGCGCATGGCTTCATAATTCTCCCACCAGAGACTGGAGGGGCCTTCGAGATGATATGCAGCAAAAGTGACCTTATCAGCCTCAGCTACGAGTGCAGAATGTAGCTTATGAGTAATACTGCGAAGCCAGTCATCGGCGTCGAGAGGCTCGACGGAGTGGTGGAAGGTGGGTGGATGTAACTTGATGAAGTCGCTGAGCGACACCAAGTTATTCCTCTGATGCTGTGCTGTGTTCTGTTTGATGCGCTCCAACAAACGGTTGGTCTCCCACTTGTTTCTCTCAGCCTCCAGCATAACCTCGGCTAGAGAAGGAGGATGAGGCAGGTTTGCATCCCCAGCTCTACTGCCTTCGGCCTGCTCCGGGGGAACAGGGTTGTTGCCGGTGTTGACCATCCTAGGAAAACAAGACAATGGTTTAGTCCAGAATGAGAAGATTCTGTCATAGAAATGTCGAATGCAAAGGATAACTCGGAATGCAAGATGTTCTTCCGTATGACATGGTAAATACAGAAACTGCTACATTTATTCCATCGTCATACACACCATACAAGGTTTAGTACAAGACAAAATGGAGTACTACTATGGTGAAAGGGAGATTACATCTCATCAGAGGCATCCCAAGCTCCTATACATTATTTTCTACACCTCCAAAAAGTGGTACACACTAAGTCATAACCCACGATTCACGCAGGACGGTGGACGATATAACTTGTTACAATAATAGTGGTGCTACTATCAGCTCAGGCATTTCCGTAGTAATCCTCATAGAAGTTACCGCCATGTCCTGGAAGCTGAAGGTGATCATCTGGAAACAGCCGATCCTATGGAGCCCGCGGTGCATTAGAACTCGGGTGTGGCCTGGGACCACCAAACGGCAGCAGAAGAGGTCCACGGGGAGGAGTGATGCCCCCTACATCACGCAAATCCATACGGTCCGGCAGAGTAGACTGCACGGGGTAGAGATCCCGCATATCCATATACCCTGCCTGCACAGCAGGTGCAAACCGGGTCAAGGTGGCCCAGTGATCAGACCGGGAGTTGAAAAGCTCCAGCCGCAAGGCACGATTTTCATGGTCCTTGTCCTCAAGCAACTGTGTGGTAGTGCGGAGCAGCGAATCCTCGTGAGAAGAGTTGGTGTAGATAGCTGTGAAGTAACCTTCTGGCCCAGGTAGTGACATCAGCATATAGCGGAGGTCAGTGTTCCGAAGCAAGGAGGTTCTGGCCCATATAATAGTCATCATCGAATATGCAACATCTTGCACAGACATCTCGACGGTAACCCCAAGTCCATAAGAGCAATGGAGGGGTTCAGTGGATCCAGGATAGCAAGGAAATATCCTGACGGTGCAGAGATATTGGCTTTGATTGAAGTCTCTATACTGCTCCTCAACGGTCTACTCGGGATACCAACGGTATCCAGCCTCGGTCATTACCCGAACCAACATAGCAGTATGGCCAGGTACATCGAGGTATAGAGTTAGACGAACAACTTGATTCTGGGTGCGGGAGGCCATCTGAAACACGATATAATGCAAAGGCATTAGAATTTCCAGCAGAAATTGGACAGCATAACGGCTGTAAATGCTCAGAAAAGATTTTGAGACATTTTGCAAAGGATTGCATAGACACTCAACAACATCATATCAAGATTCTGGGTCCAACTTAGCAATATAATGGGGTAGTAGAACTGAACTAGGCTTGTATCCATCAAACCTGTAAGGTACTACTGTTTAGTAACACGTGAACCTGATACAGAGAAGAGATCCTAATCCTTAACCCCCAGTGGAAGAATAGACTGACTCAGATCAGAATGTCATGAGGTAAAGGAGTAAAAAGAGCCTTACTTTCCATCCCACAATCAATTCCCCTACAAATAACAAAAGCATTTCTAGACTCAACATCGACCAGTTTGGCCCGGAGAACCTACAGGCAGTCCGTCTCTGATGCCAACGCTGTCTGGACCCCGACTCAATGCCACATCGATCTAGCATGTAAGTTTCATATCACTTTGCGGCCTCACGCATGGTATTCCCACGGGTGTCGCCTTACCTTTGCCCTGGACCATTTGTGCCTTTTGGCACACGTATATGTTAGTGTCGCTAGCATCCATATGATAAGGAGCCCGGGCTGACATGGCTAGTCGTAAACCCAAAGTGGCACAGACTTACAGGGACAGGCATCCATGACCCAGCATCGAACGTGTCGGTCATCAGCGAGTGAATCCGGGCTGTAGCACTGGGCTAGCAGGACTCCAGTAAACCTGGATGTAGCAGGCTAATAGGACTCCGGTATTCATCGCGTGACATTTCCCCGAAGGGACAGACACAGGCATGAAGAAGGACACATGCCGGCCAGCCTAAGTGTTCCGGAGCAGTAGCAAGCTACCATGGCTCAGTGGAAGCACTAGGAGACATTTCCCTATAAGAGAGGCTACTAAGGATAAACAACTAGATAGTCAGATCCAACACATACCAAGCATTTCAATCATACACACAATATGCTCGATATGTGCAAATACAACAAGGCATCACAACATGACTCTACAACACAAGTACTTTATTTAAAGGCTCAGAGAGCCATACATATCATACACACAAGTACGGGTCACACCACCCAGCATTCAAGTCATACAAGCATACAAGCCAACAGCGGAAGTAACTTGTCTGAGTACAGACAACTAGGAAAGTAAAAGAGGCTTGGTAAGCCTGACTATACTACATGGTCCTTCATGAGCTCAGGATCACCACCTGGGCTTCAGCCTACTCATCGATATCGACGTCTACGAAGAACCCGTCAGAAGGGGTTGCAGCGTCTTTTGTAAAACGTAAATTAAGCAACATGAGTACAAAGGTGCTCAGCAAGACTTACATCAGATCCTACATACATGCACATTATCAATAAGGGTTGGTGGGGTTATTGCAGCAAGCCAGCTTTGACTCTTGGCTAAGCTATCCTGCGAGACTCCAACTTGAAATGGTTTTGCGCACTCGAGTCCACTACTCACCACTTCAATACACTACCGAGGATCCACCTCCGTCATCCTACGGAAGAGCCATCCCTGACACTCACGCTTATCTTGAGGCTTTTAGTAGTTTCCATTTACTTGTATATGAACTGTATAGGCAACCAAGTAGTCCTTTACCATGGACGCGGCTATTCGAATAGATGATGTTAACCCTGCAGGGGTGTACTTCGGCATACATGTTTCCACCACTTAGCGTCTGCACACGACATGTGCTCGGCAGACTTCAAGCGAAAGGCGACGTGGGTGTAGACCACGACCTAGCTAAACACCTAAGTCTCTAGTCCAGGTTTGTCACCTATTCAGGTTCCATCCGCATGGAGTCCGGCCGAGGTTTCCACATACGTCCCCGAACGATGTGTACAGGGTTCCTAGACACCTAACGGGTGCCTGGTATACCCGGCCATGTACCTACCGCATCACAGCCCACCCCGTGGGTTAGCGCTGCCCACGGCCTCCAGTAAGCTACAAACACCAGAAACTATTTGCAACTCCTGGACAGAGGACTAGGGTGGATAAGAATTCGAGCGGGGTCATATTTCAGGGCCCAATGTATGGTAGTAGCTGAATCTTAAATCACACATACAGATCTCAGTGCTTAAGGACAGTTCCAATGAAACAACCCACCATGTACTCCTACATGGCCTCTCATCGATACCTTTACCAAATTATGTTCAACACATCACTCTCATTACCGACATGATGTTGGGGACCCCGACTCATAAGTCGTGATCACCGAATGCACGTGTACAGCGATCCCAGAGATCAATGCTCACTGAACACACAGAAGCTGAATAACAAGAGTCTTACATCCATACATACCGTATTACACAAGTAGGACCATTATGGTCGAGTCTTGAGTATAGCATCGCAGCGGAAATCTTCGTCAATAACTTGGACCCCTGCCATCTGCCTTAACCCTACAGGCATTCTGACTGGGAAGCATCCTAGCTCGCATGCTCGTAACCGAAGTATTCTTCATCATATCTTGTTCTTTCAAGCCTGGCCAAGTAAATAGCCAGGGACAAGCCAGTGAGTACGTTTGAATGTACTTGCAAGCAACCCATGTTTTGGTTCAAGGTACAACAATGCTTGATATAGGTAAATTTTGCAGAAAGCTAGTTTTGAGTGAAGTGGCATGTTCAACAACTTTGTAAGGCATGCATCAAGAGAATTCAAGTAACCATGAGGACAGGTTACAGATATCAACATAAATAGAGTGGGCACCAACCCATCTAACATAAATAGAGTGGGCACCAACCCATCTCAATCATGTCAAGTCCCTTGACTTGACCCAAGTCATTTTATCAACACACACACTTGGTTTGTAAACAAGTGGACGTAGCCCAAGAGCGGTTACCCAACTATCCTTGACTGTGGACACGGCTATTCGAATAGTTTTACACTCTGCAGAGGTTGCACACTGTACCCACTAGATCCGGGGAACTTCCGTGTCATCCACGACCCGCGGTACCTCAAGTACCCGGGGTAAGCACCCGATCACTACCTTTCCCTAGACGACACTAACATGGAGTCCACTCGATTGGCAGTAACCCCCATGCCCAACATTTCTCTTAACACTTTCTTGGAGCCTCGCTCCCATAATTATCACATACCACTGGCACGGGGTACCAACGGTGTGTCCGGTGCCCTATGAAAACAGTCATGGCCGCCCTACCTGGCACGACCCCATCCCGAGAGAGAGCACCAACTCTCCCCCGTCACTAGTAATGCAGGCTCCAAGCTTGTATCGGCCTAGGTAATCAATAATGCCCTTTCCCATATAAGGCTAGAGTGGTTACGCATGTAAGGTTGGAATAATGGTCGCAACTTTGACCAATCTGTTTTTGAAAACAACACACACTTTCCTCGGTACACCACTTCGTCATCAAGTGGTTACCCATGTCATCATCTCCCTCGCGCATAAGTGGCACCCGACGGGGTTTTCGAAAAGTCCTTTGAAATATACTTTGCCTCCTTCATCATGCACATACCCGTCCCTTTTTGCGTAGCATCTACTTTAGCATCCTATCTACTCCCACCGGCATAACCCTCATAAGAAGGTAGGGCCATGCACAATGCAAGTATCAACGAGGAAGTAACAGAGGCAACCAACCCACGTGGTTCACCATCTCATCATGATTCCGATGCAACAATAATAAAGAGCTATATGACATGGATAAAAAGGGTTTCATAGACATGGTCAAAGGGATGCTTGCCTGTTTTAACAAAGTCTTTGAGGTCTTCAAATATCTCTGGTCCATCTCCGAGCATTTCGTCTACTTCGTCAACTATCGTCGAAAGCAACCATAATAAGCAACACAACAAGGCAGAAAATAAAAGTGCTCTAAAAATATGAGTTGGACTTTTCTGGGATACCTCTGGTCATATGAGGGATGACCAAAGTGGTTTCATTAGGATTTGATCATTGGACATCTCTGAACATTTCAATATGATGGAATCAAGGGGTTTATGGGTTTGCAAGAAGTGTACAGAAACATGATTTTCAAAAATGAGCAAAGGCACCCATTTAACAAAGGATGATTTTAGAAGCATCTAGGAATTGGTTTCACTGGATTTGGAGTTCAAATGAATTCCCTATGAATTTGCAAAGTTGACAAATATGAAGAAATGGCTCATTATATTGTGGGGTACATAAAGTATTAATAAAAATGTTCATAAACTAAGTTATGAACTTAGAATCATCTAGGAATTTGAATCATGGCATTTGGATCAATTCTGAGCTTTCTGTGATTTTCTAAAGCTTATCACAGAAATAGGAAAATGGGGTTTTGATAAATATTTCGAAAGTGGAAGTTTCTGGAAAAATGTGCAAATAGCACCATGTGATAGATCATGATTTGTGGATCCCCTAGAAATTTGAATCATCAAATTTGGAGTCCATTTGAATTGTTTGGGAGATTTTACAAGTTGACTGGAAAAAGAATAAGGAAAAAGACAAAGGGAGGGGGCGTTATACCTATGTCGCGCCCTGAGCGCAGGATAGCGCCGCAGCGCACTGGGCCGCCCCAGCTGCACGGCCACGCGGCTAAGGAGGGCCACGCCGACGGCGTACTACGGTAGTACGCTTCCCTGCGGGGAAGGCGGTTTCGAGGGGATCCCGCCTCCACTTAAACGCCGGGGCCCGCCGGCTGAGTCGCTGACCCGCGGTACCCACCCGCAGGGTCGTCTCCTTCCTCCCGCGCCCGCGACAGAGGGGATCGAGGCCGCGGGTGAGCGCCGGCCGTCGCTTGCCCCCGGCAGCACAGGCCACCCCCGGCCAAGCTCCGGCCACCGGAGGGGTCGCCGGGGAGAGGCGGTTCTTCTGGAGGGGAGAGGAGGTGGGGAGCACCTCGCCCTTGTCCGAATCGGAGCGGAGGCCAGCGGCGGCATTCCGGCCATGGGGAGCGACGGAGGGCTCGGCGAGAGGGTTGGCTGGGTCTGGGCGACGTACGGGAGGGAGAGAGAGCGAAAGGGCTCCGGAGAGAGGCCTCGGGCGGCCTTATATAGCGAAGCCATGGCTCACCGTGGACGAGGCCTACGGGCATCCGCGGAAATGGCCATGGTGGCCACGGGAGGAGGCTTGGGGCTGTCTGCGGCGCTCGTGGGCGTCGCGTAGGGTGCCAGGAAGAGAGAGAGGGAGCAGGGCGAGGCTCTGGTGCTCGCGTGTGCGAGGCCGGGCATTGGCCAAGACGGGCGGCGTCGGGCACGAGCAGCAGGGGGTGAGATAGAGAGGGAGAGAGAGGGGACTGGACGGCTGTCGTGTTGCGGACGTCGAGGACCTCGACTGGCACGAGGGGGAGGCTCGAGGTGGTCGGGGGATGCGGCGTCAACGGTCGGGAGCGCGATGACGTGCTCTAGAGCGCGTCTTTGGCCGGCATCCGCGGCTTTTGCGCGCGCACTCGCGTGTCCACTAGTGTCAAGGGCATGCAGAGGGAATAAACAAGGGGGAAGGTGGCATTGGATGCTCTGGAACCTGCCAGGAGTGAGAGAGAGATGAGAAGGGGAGGGAAAAGTGGCTGTCTAGAGAAGAAAAATGGGTCTCTGCCCCCCTCCATTATTGCCTCTCGGGCAGGGAAGCACACCAGAGGTAGAGGGGGAATAGGAGGGGCTGTGGTAAAAAGTTGAGCTCATGGAGAATAGGGGAAGTGGTCAAAATGATGATTTTGGAAAAATGGCAGAAGGTGTTTGTTGTTGGTTTGGGCGAGAAAATTAATTCGACTTGCCATGAGAACTAACAGGATGAAATAGCACATAGAATTAGGGTGTTCCACCAAGTTTGAGCTCATTTGGGCAAGGTAGCCAATGTAACTTTGGTGAACCCTAGAAATCAGCAGAAATGGCTTTGCCAAGATTTAGTCATGCAAATCTATTCTCCTTGATGCACCACTTGGTGTAGTGTCATCATTTGAGGATTTGAATATGTACACAAAAATTGAGATCAAAAGGAGAAAGTTTCCAATGTAGAGTTGTTCAAATTTGGTTCTGGATAGGAAGGGTTTTGGGGCACTTTGATCAAGTTAAATTGTTCTCCAACTTGTGCCACTTGGTCTAGATGAATTATTAGACAATTTGAGCATGTTCACAAGGTTTGAGAACATTTGGACATGTTTGGCAATGTAAAGTTGCTCAAACTTCAAAATGGACAGAAATGGTTTTGAGGGGATTTGATGATGTTATCTTGTTCTCCAAGTCATGAGACTTGGCAAGATCATCTAATATGTCATATGTGACATGATGGAATTTTCTTGGAATTTTTGGGGAATATTTCCTTTGTAAATATTTCAAAATCTTGAAATATCTAGAAAGGGTTTTTGAGGGATTTGACCAATATTTTGAACATGACCTTGTGTTTAAACTCTTATATATGGACAATATATGTCCACTGAGTTTCCCTGATTTTTGTCAAATATTTTTAAAACAATAAAATAATTTTTCCCTATTAAAGACCATTTCTGGCCTTAAGAAAAAGCTTTTATATAAAATAGCAAAATAACTTTTAAAATTATATTTTTGTGGTTTCTGGGTATCCTATATCTAATAGGAGTCAAATATATTTTTGGAAAGATTTTTACTGCCCTTAATTAAGTACTTGCAGTGCAAATCTCAATTCAGGGGTTTTTGAAAAACTAAATTTTGAAAATACTATTTGGCCAAATTATTTTTGCAAGAAATTATTTTTATGTCCTATACATATGGCATGATCATTGGTTCAAGAGTTTGGGGCAAGGATATGAAGTATAGGAGTTGGAGGATTTATTTGATTTTTAGAGCACTTGCAAACAACAGACAACCATTCAATCAAAGCAAAGACAAAACACTCAAAAGTTTTTGTCAAACCACATTTTAGCATTATTTATTGACTTAAGTGTTGTGCCATGAAAATCAGGGTGTGACACATGATCATTTCCCTCTAGCCCATCACCCAGATGAACCAGACCTAACACAACTCCAAGCATAGCAGGCATAGCAAGGTAGGAACAACACATACATATGGCTCAATCAACTCCAACACATGCTAGTGGGTTTCATCTAGTTACTGTGGCAATGACAGGTCATGCAGAGGAAATGGGTTCAACTACCATGGCACACAGCAGTTTGAATCGCGTTGTCTTAATGCAGTAAAAGAGAGCAGAGGCAAGAACATGGGATTGTATCGATATGATCAAATGGTTGGTTGCTTGCCTGATGGGTCCGTGCACTGGTATTGATCTTTGTTAGGGTATTCGCGATACTCCACGGGGGCAGAACCTGCCGCAGAGTGCACCGATACACAATCATCACCAAACAATATGCAACAATATGATGCATGCATGAGACATGGCAAAATGAGTGAATTGGCCTAATGCAACTAAGACCAGATGGGTTTGAAACAATTTGAACCAAAGATTCAAGTTCCAAACTCATAAATGGCCCTTAATAGTGGTTTATCTTATTATGCACTAAACAGTACGTTAACTTGTTTAAACATGCATGAAACCAGTACATATGGATAGATTGGATTTTTCTGATCATTTTTCATATATAACACTTTGCATTTGGAGCTACAGATTAATTTCTATGATTTTTTGAAGTTTGTGGTATTTTCTGGAATTTCCTGTGTAAAAGTAATTCCAGTAAATAACTTGCTGAATCAGCATTCTGTCAAGATGACGTCAGTGGTCAACGCGACAGTCCAGGTCAAACCTGACAATGGGTCCCGCGTGTCAGTGTAATTAGTTTAACTGAATATTAGTTAATACTAATCCTAATTAGTTAACAGGGTTGCGCCCCACCTGTCATTGACCCAGGGGGGTCAAACTGGGCCCACCCGTGGTCAAACAAGGGTCAGCGGGGTCAACTCGCAGGCGTTTAGCAGCCGGCGAGGCCAAACGCGGCGGTGCAGGTGCGGGTTTCGCCTACAGGGCACCATTCGGGGAACAGTTGGGCTCTATGGATAGCTGGGAGCGAGCCACAGCGGGTGGTGCAGGTAGTTGGGCTCGGGTCGCCGGAAATGTCGCCGGCGACAAGTTTGGCGGCGGCCGGAGCTCGGGTGAGCTCGGACCCGTCGCTAGAGAGCACGGCGGGGCGTGTGAGTTAGTGCGTTGAGCTCCTGGGAGTGTGGTGAGGCTAGTGGACAGGGTGGCGCGGCCGTTGGGTGGCCAGAGCCTCGTCGGCGACGAGATCCACAGCGACGCGTGCGGGTGAGCTTGGTGTGCTCGCTGTCGTGCACGAGAAGGAGAGCGGAGAGGATAGGGAGGTGGCCCAGTACATGGTGGTTGCGACGGGGTGGACGGCAAGGTCGGAGACGAACCGGAGCGAGCGGTGCGGTGGAGGCGATCAGGCCAGCAGGAGGTTGAAGACGAGCTTGGTGGAGACGCTCGGGGGCCTCCGGCACGGCGTGGCTCGGTGGAACGGTCGAGGAGGGAGTGGCGGATCTTCTAGATATGGTGGAGCGACGCGGTGACGACGATGGCTACGGTTACGGCGGCGGATGCGTCGGCCATGGCGGAGGGGAGCGAGCGAGAGAGGCAGGGGGAGAATGGGCGTGTCCAGGGGGGTCGGGACGCGACGTGGAGATCGTCCAGGCCAGCAGAGCGGCGAGGGGAGGAAGCAGGGCGGCTGGCAGCTGCGTGGCGCGCACTGGTGCCGGCGTCGAGCACCTGCCTGCCTGCCTGGCCAAGTCAAGCAGCTCGCTAGAGCGGTTGATGGGCTGGGCGGGCTAGGTGGGCCTGGTGTTGGGCTGCCAGGTAAGTTTCCCTCTCTCTCTTTTTATTTCTGTTTTCTATTTCTTCTGTAACTTTGTGGATTTTCTAGAAATACCTAGGCACTTTCAAAAATCTCCAAACTGCTCATGCCCACTGTTTAGTATATAACCAACATGGAACATTTCAGTATAGGATTATTTGGACATTTTAAAATATTTTATAGAATTTAAATGTGCAAATTCAAATACTTATGATTTTATTCAGAGACCTTAGGATGACCTAGAAAATTGTGCACCACTTTTGGCAGAGGTTCTGAACCAAGACAAAAATGATGGACATTTTAGAAGGGCATTTCAGGTTCATTGAAAATGTTTTTAGTAAACCCTAGTTGGTTTCAGAGGGGGCTGGGGGTTCTGTCATCCCCATTTCAAGTTTCTGATGAAAGAAATAAACATGATGCAACACTCTAATGCATGAGCTAGCCAGGGTGTGACATTTGGATTGACAGTGAGCGGTGGCGTTGCCTCTGGATGAATAGGACGCCGTGGTGTGGAGGGCTGGATGAACAGTAGACGGTGAAGGGGTGGCCGTGGAGGGGTGGTTGAACAGGACCCTGTGGTGTGGAGGGCTGGATGAACAGTAGACGTTGGAGGGGTGCCCGTGGAGGGGTGGTTGAATAGTAGCCGGTGGAGTAGCGTGCGGTGTAGGCTGGATGAACAGGAGCCCGTGGAGGCTGGAGGAGGTCGACGGTAGCCCGTGGAGGCTGGAGGAGGTCGACGGTGGAGATGAACAGTAACCCGTGGAGTCCCGTTTTGCGGTACGCCACACCCCTCCCGATGAACAGGACCCCGTTTCGACCGTAGGAGGTCCGTTTCGTCCGTTTTGCGGTACGCCACACCCCTCCCGATCAACAGGACCCCCGTTTCGACCGTAGGAGGTCTGTTTCGTCCGTTTTGCGGTACGCCACACCCCTCCCGATCAACAGGACCCCCCGTTTCGACCGTAGGAGGTCCCTTTCCTCCGTTTTGCGGTACGCCACACCCCTCCCGATCAGCAGGACCCCCGTTCCGAACGTAGGAGGTCCGTTTCCTCCGTTGTGCGGTACGCTAGGCCTCGTTTCCATTGCCTGTTCCGTCCAAGACGGTTAGCTCCCACGTCTTCAGTTACCTCCCAATGAACACGATGCATTTCGGTGCCTCCCGATGAACACGACACATTCCGTTGCTTCCCCATGAACACGACGCATTCCGTTTCCTCCCGATGAACACGATGCATTCTGTTGCCTCCCCATGAACACGACGACGACGCTGTTTCTCCGTTCCGACCCAGCCATGTACACGATCCCTTTCTCCGTTCCGACCAAGCCATGTACACGAGCCCTGGCCATACATATGCGCGAGTAAGCATTCGAGACCCAGCCCGTATGTACGTACGTGGCCGTATTTTCTTTCTTGCACCCTCGCCGCTGTACGTACGTGTACATGCTACGTGCGTGCCTCTACTATGACACGTGCGCGCCTCTACAACGACCAGTATGTACGTACACGTTCGCGACGATAATGACAAAGCTACGTACGCTTCGACCAGGTGGGTCCCAACTATCAGGCACTTCCTTGCATGCGAAGATGTAGCTGGTGGGTCCCAGCAGTCAGGGAGAAACATTTTTTTCATGAAATACGGTGGCCTGTCCGGTGGGTCCTCGCTATCAGGTGGAGTAATAATTATTTTGCACGTAATAAGGAGGCACTTCCTTGCTGCGGCCGTGGACCCAGCTGTCATCCTCTCCACGTACAATCCATGTCCGATGGAAGCCATTCCTTGACCACGTTGACCACGCCACGCCGAGAGCACCAGGGCAGTGGACGACGGCGAGGCCTAGGAAGGGGACGACGCGGAGCCGGGGAAGACGCGGCAGTGGATGCCCACGCGCAGAGGAGTACGAGGGTTCACTGGTTCGCTGCGGTGTGAGGCTGCGGTTGCCGTAGAATAACAGGGGGTGAGGGTGAGTAGAGGGATGGCCTGGCCAGTGGTGAGAGTAGTAGGGGCGGTGAGGCCTCTGCCGCATCGCAGCCGGCCACGGGAGGCAGGAGCACGAGGCACGACGAGCGCTGGTTTGGGTGGCTGGAGCCAGAAGACCAGAGGTTGAAAAAGCACTACAACCGTTGGATGGACATCGTACGGACACTAGAGCTAGAATCGTGCATATTGACTAAGTTGACAAAGCCCTCTGTCCCCATCAACTTAGTAGGCCCACAAGTCAGCCTGCCACTATACTGGGTCCCAGCTAACAGGGGGAGTATTCATTTTTTGTGCGTAATAAGGAGGCACTTCCTTGCGTGCGAAGATATAGCTGGTGGGTCCGAGCTGTCAGCGGCTGTAACGTTTTTTTCGCAAAATACAGAGGCCCTTTCGGTGGGTCCCTGATGTCAGGTGGAGGAATCATTATTTTGCGCGTAATAAGGAGGCATTTCCTTGCGTGCGGCCGTGGACCCTGTTGTCGGCCTCTCCACGTACAGTCCACTTCAGATGCATGTCGGTAGCTGACCATGTTGACCATGCCGCATCGAGAGCACCAGGGTGGTGGACGACGGCGAGGACTAGGAAGGGAATGACACGGAGGCAGGGAAGACTCGGCAGTTGTTTCCCACGCGGAGGGGAGTACGACTGTACGAGGGTTTACTGGTTCGTCTGCCGTTGCTGAAGAATAACAGCAGGTGTGGGTGAGTAGAGGGATGGCTAGGCCAGCGATGGGAGTACGGTGGGGCGGTGAGGCCTGCACGGCAGCACAGCCGGCCGCGGGGAGGAGGGAGCAGGCAGTCCTGCCGGCGCTTGTTTGAGCGGCTGGAGGAGGAAGAGCAGAGATTGAAGAACCACGACGGCCGTTGGATGGACATCCAACAGTCACTGCTTGTGCGTCAACCTTTTTTTAGGAAAGCCTCAAATCTATGAAAAACATCATACATCCCATCTGCCATTATTTCTAATAATTTACAGCCCATTTGCTAATTCTTAAGGTTTTTTTGGAGCCCATATTTTGGTGCGGTCCGAAATGTTTTTAATCCCGAAATTTCGACTAACATTCAAAGTAATTTTAAAAATAAATGTATATCAATATAAAATCCAACAAATTCTCCACGCATAAAAATTAATGTAATTTAAAATCTTGAAATGAAAAAAAGATATTTGAAACTAATTGCCGGTTTGATGTGTTTTAAAAATGTACAACCCATTTCTCATTACTGATAGGCCATTTTCTCGGCCAGCCGAATGAAGCTCTCCTCATCTTGAAAGATTTGCAGCCCAACAGGCCTGTAAAAGAGACTTACTTGGAGAATCACAAAAAAACTGGGCTGTGGCCGTGGACCCAGCTGTCAGCCTCTCCACGTACAGTACTCTTCCGATGGAAGTCAGTCATTGACCACATTGACCACGTCGCGCCGAGAGTACCAAGGCGGTGGACGGCGGTGAGGCCTAGGAAGGGGACGATGCGGAGCCGGTGAAGACGCGACAGTGGATGCCCACGCGGAGAGGAGTACGATGGTTCACTGGTTCGGCTGCGGCGTGAGGCTGCCGTCGCCGCAGAATAACAGAGGGTGTGGGTGAGTAGAGGGATACCCTGGGCCAGCGGTGGGAGTAGTAGGGGGCGGTGAGGCCTCCGCGGCATCACAGCTGGCCACGAGAGGCAGGAGCACGCGGCACGACCGGCGCTGCTTTGGGCGGCTGGAGCAAGAAGAGCAGAGGTTGAAGAAGCACTATGGCCGTTGGATGGACATCGTACGGTCACTGGAGCTAGAATCGTTCATATTGACTAAGTTGACAAAGCCCTTCGTCCTCGTCAACTTAGTAGGCCCACAAGTCAGCCACCCACTATGGTGGGTCCCAGCTAGCAGGGGGTATTCATTTGTTGGTGCATAATAAGGAGGCACTTCCTTGCGTGCGAAGATATAGCTGGTGGGTCTGACCTGTCAGCGGGGGGAAGGTTTTTTTTTTCACGAAATACAGAAGCCCTTACCATGTAGAGTGCATGTACAGTGCATAATAAGGAGGAACTTTCCTTGCGTACGACCATCGACCTCGTGGGTCCCAGCCGTCAGGCTCTCCATGTACAGTCCTCTTTCGATGACTCTCGTATGTTGACCACTCCGCGCCGAGCGCATCGAGGCGGTGGACGACGGCGAGGCCCCAGACTGGAATGACCTGGAGATGGGGAAGACGCGGCAGTGGAGTCGCTGACGGAGAGGAGCGGGAAACTTGACTGGTTCGGGTGCGGGGTGGGCCTACACTCGACAGAGAATAACAGGAGGTGCGGAGTGGAGGGATGGCCTGGCCGTCCGCAGGGTAGCGTTTCGCTGAGGAGCGCAAAACAACGCCGCTGGACGTCGAAGGCTGGAGCAGGCGGTTCCGGTAGCGCTGGGGGAAGAAGACGAGAGATTGAAGAAGAATGCCGGCCGTTGGATGTAAATCCAACGCCTTCTTAGGCTTCGACCTACTGGCCCACATGTCAGCCAGTCCATTTGTTTTTTTAGTCCATTTGGTGGGCTGGGTGAAACAATGCTGTAGTATCTATGCAGCCTGTTTAAATCCCATTTGCATTTTTCTCAAAATCCGCGGACTTGCTGATCTGGGTGAAAATATCATGTTGGGCTAGATGGAGAAATGTTATAAAAACATAAACACTTGATTGCACATCAGTAAAATCTTTGCAAGCTGATGTACGCAATCACTAGGAGTTAACTTGGAGAGTTATATATAAACAATTATTATTATTTTTTAAGAACTTTCAACTTACGAAATAAAATTCAGAGTTAATAGTATGTGGGGTATGTGGGGTATTATTATTATTTAGGCTAGACGTGGGACATTATTATTATTTAGGCTGATGTACGCAATCACTAGGAGTTAACTTGGAGAGTTAATAGTATGTGGGGTATTATTATTATTTAGGCTAGACGTGGGACAGTTGAGTTGGTTCTAGGGGAAAGTACTGGGAGAAAACTTAGTTTACATCAAAAAATAAAGTGGGAGAAAATTCAGAGACCTGCTGGGTCCACCTGAGGAGAGGAATATGTTGGGAGGAAGGAGATTCAAAGTACGGCAGCCGAGTGAACTAGTTTTTTTTACGGACAAGTGAACTAGTTTACATACATAAGCAAAATAGCCACTAAAAAAATCAATCAGGTTAATGGGTTCTTAAAAGAAATATTTCGGACAAAACAGATAATTACAACACATAGGCTAATGCATGAAACACTCAGATGATAAAGGTGCTTATAAACAGATAAAGTACAACATCTAGACCTTCCTGGCACGCTTGATCATGACGCTACGGCTGTCTGTGTACTCGTCGATTACGGGAAGCAGACGCGCCCTCATGTCCAAGATCTGCCTGTACATGTCGTAGCATGCGTATGCATCCTTGGCCGCGTAGGTTATGTAGGCTAGATTCAGAGGTACCTCCCACATGTTCACGTCGTCTTCTTTTATGTTGGCGTATCAGGGGTCGATGATGGTGTCAGCAAGGTCAACCACGGAGTCCTTCTCCTGCCCATTGCTGATGATCTTGTATTGCTTCTAGAAGTCGACAAGCTTGTTGAACCAGATGGCCGAATCGTCGCGTTCTTCCTTCTCTCCACCATAGCAAAGGTGCAGTCGGCGTTGCCGATGAAACGGGCGAATGATCGAGAACCTAGTGCAGCCATAGGACTGAGGTGAGGCAGAGCTTCACCGAGTCCGTATCGTTGGTGTACATCACATTCAACTTGGTGCAGCCATAGGACTGAACGGTGAACTAACTCCTTGCTGAAGTCCATATCCAGCAAGCTCACCCCTCGGATCGCCATTGGAGTCTCTTCGAGTGAACGAGTGTGTAGGCGGCGACAGCAATTCGTTTTTCAGCTCTTGGGGAACTGGATTCAATAGTAAGCTGAAGGTGTGTACAGGCGACAACAGTTACTACCCCTCCCTCGTCCACTGCACGCCCGACAGAAGATGCACCCTCGACGCATTCAAACGCCTCAATTAAGAAACCTACTCCGGCCACACGTCGGTTCACGAGCGGGTCTGTATTGGTACTATAATAACAGGAGTTAGTGGTCACTTTACTTAAATTTAATTAGCTTTAATAGAAATTTATACTTAAAACAAGCAATGCATTGGATCGTTCTATCAGTGCCACGGGATCAACATGCACAACAATTAGAATTATTATTCTCAGGACGCACACGATCAGCACATTTGTCGCACTTTCACAAAGATAATACTAGCAAGTTTGAACTGTTTGTTATGGTTGTTGTCCTCTGCATCATCATGCCGTGTTTCCCAGCATTCTAGATTCAGAACCAACAAATAAGATCCAAATAATAAGTACAACAAAGATGCCTACACATCTCATTGATTCCCAGCTTGCAAGATTCAAAACCAACAAATAAGATCCAAATAATAAATACAACAAAGATGCCTACACATCTCATTGATTCCCAGCTTGCAAGATTCAGAACCCACAAATAAGATTCAGATAATAAGTACAACAAAGATGCCTACACATCTCATTGATTCACAGCTTGCAAGATTCAGAACCAACCCATTAGAGTGTTTTGATAAAGTGAATATCGGGATTAAATCCATCTTGGCTAGCCATGTCATACAATCGAAGAACTTGGCGAATGCTCTTGACCATCACAACATCTGTAGTTGAGTATTCCTGTTTGCACAACATGTTTGCACAGCACAAACAAGGAGACAGGAGAGCATGCTTTCACTTTAATAGCGGCCTCCTTGAACTCACCCTCCAGCTCCACTAGGATGAGGTCTTCCTGGAGTTCCATGATTCAATTCATGTGCCTTTTTCTGCAGTTCACCTGAAATGAAGCAAAGATTGCATCATTCAGCTAGCAAGAAATACTTGCTCTTGTGAGCTGGCAGGTTCTTCTTTAGCAGTTGCAGTAAAATTAAGGAACATTAAGGTTGGTTGTCCGGCTTATGTAAGGTGCAACTATAATTTTCTTATCCTTTTGTGCAGTTCCAGCAAAATAAAGTGCCATTGTGGTGACAGTGACGGCTCCATCTTGCAAAGGCTAATAAAATGTTGCACGAGATTACCAGCAGAACTTGACAGACATTTTGGAAACTCCAATCACCATTTTGTGCAGTTCCACCAAAATTGAGAGATGTTGCCCACGTGACATTTTAGTTGAACTGCACAAGACACTCATTCCAAAAAAAGTGTTTGTGCAGTTCACCAAAAGGTCACAATAGCAACAAGGTGAAATGGATATCCCTATCTGCACAAAATGATAGAAAGTAAACAGTTGCTGGTCAATAAGAATATACGAAACATATACAAAATGAAAGGAAGCATCTTAATTATGTTCATGGCAATCACGCAAGGACAGTAGAAATTTTAAAATGTCAGCAATGCTTCATGTTACCAGAAGCATTATGATCAACAATGAGATTCCTCAAATATGGGATTACTTTAATGGTGGCATTGCTTCTTTACCAGACACAGTAAATCAACAGCAGCTAAAGAGTTGGTTTAAGGGCATGGGACCGTGGGGACACCAGGACACTCAGCAGCGTAAAGGAGCAACTTACTTATCATACTGGGGAAAACAGCAGGAGTGCCATTTGTAACACACTTTAATTGCATCTTATCACTGGAGGCATTAGATTAACAATAACACTGGTTAGACATGTCCCTAAGGTAACAGTGTGATCGCTTTGTTTTACATGCGCCCTTACATTAACTACAGCAAAAGGTTGGTATAAGGACATGCGATAGTGGATGCATCAGCACAATTTACCTACAAGGAGGCATAAAGTGGTGATGCCGTGCTTGTTCACACTGTGAGGGCAGCAAACCTAATCTCGGAGACCTTGTACTATGTGAGGGCAGCAAATCTAATCCTAGAGACCTTTTACTATGTGAGGGCAGCAAATCTAATCCTAGAGACCTTTAACTATGTGAGGGCAGCAAATCTAATCCTGAAGACCTTTTACTATGTGAGGGCAGAAAATCTAATCCTGAGACCTTTTACTATGTGAGGGCAGAAAATCTAATCCTGAGACCTTTTACTATGTGAGGGCAGCAAATCTAATCCTGGAGACCTTTTACTATGTGATGGTAGCAAATCTAATCCTTGACATACTCTGTTGACTTGTCCACCAGCCGCCACTTTCTATTCTTTTTTCAACCAATAATAGATCTGTTCCTTATCCAGTTTGTACTACGTTTTCCCATTATTTCCCTTTTCAACCAAGAGTCTGGTTGGGTATCTGGTCTTTACTACTTTCACCATATTATTTCCTCTTTGAATCAAGTCCTAGATTCATGCTACAACTTTCGCCCTTTCTTCGTTGTTTGAACAAAGCCCTAGATTCAAATGCATGAAGTAGCTTTACCTCTAATAATACTAAAAATTTAGGTGGCTTTGGAAGAGTTGATGGGGGTAGAAAAAGATGCACATGCAGACACGTGGGGAGCTAGGGCAGTAGAGCAAGGCCGCTTTCGAAGAACTTATACCTGAGGGTCGCCGGGATGTCGGCGGCGGCAGGTCGGATCTGCGGACAATATGGCAGGGAGGAAGAAGGGTCGGAGGACCTCCCGAGCCGGCGCTGTGTCGGAGAGAACGACACTGGCGGAGGATCGGGCCCCTCCGGCAGCTGTAGGTTTCCTCCCTCGCCGGCGATGACTGCGTGAACGATGCACCTTTTAGTCCTCTACACACACCGGCCGAAGGGATCCAGCCGGATCTGTGACCAGCGGTGAGCAGAGAGAAAATGTCGCTACTGCTGTCTTGTTTATATCTGGAGACGATGAGAGAATGAAGAGAGCAAACCTAGTAAAGCAAGCGCTCAGGCCCCTGTGTCCATATATAGTGGAGTGATTATCTTTTTTCTCTCCACAACAAGCGTTTCAATTTGTGTACGTGGCATTAAAGAAAAGAAACTCTCTATTTAAGGTGACTACTCTATGACTCCTACTTACTACTGGTGAATAAACATACAGTAAGTACTGTATTTATATAGAACGAACAAGCTCGAACTATTTTCGCGTAGATAAAAGTTGAGGGTGGGGCTTTTCCCGGGAAGTACGCGCGGCAGTTTTTGGGTTGGTGGTTTGATAGAGAGGCGAGGAGGGTGAGCGAGTGGGGCTGTGCGATTTGACGGCGTGTTACTACTGGAAAGACTTGTGATATGACCACTCACTATAGTCATGAATTACTGGCGCTCCAACCGGGGTGATGCCCCCCTTATGTTCCGCGCTCTAATCTGGTGCATGACACGTCGACCCGGATGCTGGCTCTCCACACGTCGGAGTAGTAAGAAGGAGAAAAGAATGATGCGGTATAAACTAGTACTATACTACTCCCTCCGTTCCAAAATATAATTCTTTGGAGAGATTTCACTATGGACCACATATAGAGAAAAATGAGTGAATCTACACATAAAATGCAGCTATATACATCCGTATGTGGTCCACAGTGAAATATGTACGAAGACTTATATTTAGGAACGGAGGGAGTACTACTCAGGTCGGAGGAGTGCGAACCGCGGCAGCCCAGTGAACCAGCAGTGCGAACCACGATGGCCCAGTGAACCAGCAGTAGAAAACAATGTGGTGATATGGCCATAAAAAACAATGTGCTACGGTCCACACTGTAGCATGTACAGTAACACTCCTCTTTGTTTGGATCCCTGAGTTAGAGCTAGTTTGGGTTGAAATAGACTCAAATTACCAAAACAAGAGGGGTTAGTTTGAGCTAGTTTGCTCTAAACCAGCTAGAAAGTAGCCCGGTGGTGAGGTTCTACTTGGTTTAGTTATCCTCGGGCCCACTAAAAGAGAACTAAAAAAATCTCACCTGCCCGCACCAGATTGCTCCCCTAAAAAATATCACCTGCCCGCACCATATCGCTCCCCCGCCTCTCGCACGACTCCTCTCTGTTCCCCATAGGGCCGCCCGCCCAAGTGCCGCTCGCCCTCTCTCTCCTCCGGCCGCCCTCTCCTTCCGGCCTCCACCGCCCTACTCCGGCCGCCCTCTCCCTCCGACCTTCGAAGGTCTCCCTACTCCCCCTTCACCAGTCGTTTTTCTCCCTCTGTCGTGCGCGGCGGCGGCGCATCTACCAGGGAGGTCGCGAGAGGGGTGAGTTTGTTCGTTCCTGCTCTATTTCACGGTCATATCATTGATCTTGCTTGCTCTAGCGCTAATTCTGATTTGGAAAAGTAGATCCTGATCAAACTTGCTATAGATTTGTGGTGCACGCATGGAATTGTTTGATGCTACTTGAGGAGGTAATAAATCTTTCTAGAGTCCCAAAGATTCAGGTCACCTTTCTAGGTATTTCAATTTCAGGCTTGCATTATTTGTAGAGGCCCAAAGATTTAGTTCACCTTTCTGGTATTTCAATTTCAGGCTTGCATTTTTTCTAGAGGCCCAAAGATTCAGTTCACCTTTCTAGGTATTTCAGTTTCAGGCTTGCATTTTTTCTAGAGGCCCAAAGATTCAGTTCACCTTTCTAGGTATTTCAGTTTCAGTCTTGCATTATTTCTAGAGGCCCAAAGATTCAATTCACCTTTCTAGGTATTTTAGTTACAGGCTTGCATTATTTATAGAGGCCCAAAGATTAAGTTCCCAGTCGGCGGCAAGCGGCCCTACTACCCATGCGGGTGTCGACCTCAACTCGCAAGGGCCGGCGTCGGAGGGGTTCCCAGGGCTTGGGCTCTACAGAGCCTTCCTCCAGAGCGACGATGGCGAGCTCCTCCCTCGGTGCGTGAGGGGCTCCGGGCTCCCTCCCTATCATGAATGACTTCCGTGATGAGTTAGCTCATTCATTGTTTCATGAAGTGTTTTTTTATTTTGTCAAGCTTGATTGACGACTTGTATGTTTAAGTGGGATATCTCATTTGTATGGACAAAGTAAAAATTATCATGTTTTGCATGCTTGATTTGTATAGATGATTCGTTTATGTCAATTGTGAGCGGAGGAGGCCATAGAAGAGCCGACCACATGAAGAGGGTGCTTGGATCCAAGGGACTTATTTTAGTCTGACTAAAAATAGGGTCCAAAGTAGTCAAATGATTGAGATAGAGCATTTATTGTCAATCTAACCCTGCCATCCATACACCTCTTTGGTTTAGAGTTAGTTCAGGTTTAGAATCTAACTCTAACCTCTAACTGAGTTAGAGTTCTCCTCGTCTCGGTTCATCGCCATGATACTTTCCCCATTCCTATGTTTTCAGTATCCTGTGAATCAAAGAGGCCCTTTTTTTTGCGGGAAAAATCAAAGAGACCGTTAGACTAGTTTAGGTCCGGTCATTTTTTATAAACATGTTATCTGTTATGTCCAAAATTTAATGAACGTGCTCCGGTTTCCACAAAAATAATCCGGTTTCATGTAGTAATTCATTCATTTATTTATTCTTCTACGGGGGGTTTGCATGTAATTCGTGAGGTCTGAAATGTAAAGTACCCCGGCATATGCTCCGAGTCGTGCATGCACTACGAGCCAGATGCTCTATGTCCCACATGTCGGCGAATGGGAGCACGTGGAAATAGCCTAGGAGTACATACAGGAGGATAAATGCGTGAAAAAAATATGTACTATGAAGCGTAGCCGCGGTTCGAAAAGCAGACCTAAAGTGATGACAGCTATAGGTCGCACGCACCCAACTAGTGGTAGTACTAGACATACGACTAATTTCTCCCTCAAAAAAATAGGCACGAGTGCTCAGTACTCCTATTCTATAAACACGAGTCCCATCTGACAACAGCGTCCGTGCTACAGCTAGCTCTCCTCTCTCGTTTCTCTCTTCTAATTGTAAACTTGGCCGATGCCAGGTGGGCGGGGTGGGTTTGCTCAACTGCGGCCCCACCTCACAGTGAAAACGTTACGACTAGAATAAAAATGCCATATACTCCCTTCGTTCATAAATATAAGCCTTTTTAGATACTAGTTCAAATCGAATACAGCATACAGATGTATGTAGACATAGTTTAGAGTGTAGATTCACTCATTTTGCTCCGTATGTAGTAGTCACTTGCTGGAATCTTTAGAAAGACTTATATTTGGGAACGGAGGGAGTAGTATACTAATAAAACATTAAGGCCACGAGGCGATGCAGTGCTGGTTACAGGAGGCAAGAAAAGAGATGCATCCATCGACGACGTCCACCTCCTCGACTCAGGGCGCCGGCCCACCGAACGGCTCCTAAGTAGCAGCGGCTTTCGTGGCCAGGTCGATGTGCTTCTGAACAATGGCGTCCAAAGATACCAGCCGCTGGAAGAAGGCCAACATCTTTCTGTCCTCGCTTTCACAACTAGGGAAAAGCTTATACACAGACGCTTACTAGCAGCGCGGATTTATACCCCTCGTTACTACTACTTACTAGTGGCGCGAGTTTTTAACCCTCGCTACTACTAAATTGATAGTAGTAGCGCTGGTTTTTAACCCTCGCTACTACTAAGCGGAATCTACCGTGCCTCCCCGGGACATGCCATAGTAGTAGCGAGGGGTATAAACCCGCGCTACTACTAAGTGAATAGCTATAGCGCAGGTAAGATACCCACGCTACTACTGAGGGTATACCTCCCTTGCCGCACCACTCCCACCCTGATCCTAAAGAAAAAAATTCCACTCCCACCCCACCAAACTCTCTCTCCAACCTCACCCGCCGCTCCTTCTTCCTCCTCTCTTGATCCCCTCCAACCCAGCCGCCGCTGCCGCCGACCTCCCCCAATCCCGGCCGCCACTCCACCGCCGGTGACCCCTCCTTGGCCATAGATCCACTCGCGGAGTAGCTCACCCCGGTTGTCAGAACTGACCGCCCTCCCTCCCTCCCTACCTCCTCGCCGGAAACCCTAACCGCCCGTCCATGGCAACCCATTGCAGCACTCCAAGACCTCCTCCACGGTGGTATGGTATGGCATGAATTCCTCCTCCTCCTCCTCTTCTTCTCCATCAATCTCTCTCTCACCCACGTCTCAGTCTATGTCTCTCCATCTTTAGGTAGGAGGAACGGCGACCAGCAACGGCACAAAGCCCGGCCATGGTGACCCTCCAAGACCTCGACGACGGTGCTATGGTACGAATCCCTCCTCCCCTTCTCTTCTACTTCTCCGTCTCTCTCTGACCCCCATCTCTCCTCTCGTCTCTTCTATCTAGGTGACTGATGTAGGATGAACAGTGCCAAGGAACTGGACGACGCTGATGCCAAAGGAAGCTCTAGCAGAGGAGAGCAGCCTCCTTCTCCTCCATCTCTCTACTTGCTTGGGTCTGGTTCTAGCCTGATTTAAAAAACGTTTTTTTGCATTCTCCCTTTCTGATTCAGACTTGAGCACGAGCAGATTCACTAGTTGGAGCTTTATATGGTGGTTGTTATGTTAATCAAATCATTAGGCGTTCCCCATCCATACCATTCAATTGATTGGTTTACTGCTTGCTTGGTTGTCAAGTGAGGTGTTTGTTTACTCAGCTTGATTGATTCCATTGGAGGAGGGAGTAATTTGCCTAGCTTAGCCGAACTCTACATACCAGGCTAGTTCAACTTTGGTTCCAATTCGTCATCAAATTTGCTCCTGTATATATATAATGCGTGTGTACTGGGCTAGAAAGTTTGAATGGTTCATGATTGGATAAAAGAAAAGTAGATCTATTTGATGCTTTTGTAGTCCTCGTTGCAGGCTGGGGTGGTCGTGTATTGCCAACTCCGTATAGTTGTTTGGCATCTGTTTCAGGCTTGAATGGGGGCAGTACAACCCACCCTGCCCCGCTAATCGCTTGGAAATGGACGCAACATCTGCTATTCTGTGCGAGGTTTCCAGGGTTAGGTCGATTTCTGTATGTACAATTGACAAGCAAAGGCGCTAGTACTTGTTTAATTCAACAACACAATTAATTAACCAATATACATGCATACTTGGCTTGAGAAAATATGGATGCGTGTGGAAACCTGTGGAAGACAAACTAAATGTAGCCGTTAGCTATGTTGCTAGGTGCCAAACAGAAGAAATGACTATTTTAGATGTTTGGAGCTGGGGTATCTTACTTAGTACCATGTGTAATTGTTTTACAGCACTGACTTAATCATGTTTGCTGCTGCTGCTACGGCATATGGAGAATAATTTAGGCACCATAAGCGTAATATCATTATAAACTTCTGAGATGCGTGATCTTTAGTACTGTAGTACTTGCTCATATCAGATCATCAAATGCGTGATCTTTTGTTCAAAGACGGTTCTCATCGCAGGAATCAATGGGCGCTGGTTGTTGTTATAGTACTAGTCTTAATGCTGCAAGGGGAACTATTTTTACATTCTATCACAGTAATCACACACTAGTACATAGGGATCTATTAGCTTAGCAAAACTGGCATTTTGGCTGAGTATTAAACAGCAAAATGTCCCTTCATCTGTCGCTGCTTACTTGTCTAAGCCTGACAATATTATTCCATCTAATTGTTGTGTGTTATTATCTTGAATACATTTCTCTTTTAATTTATTTTCAATCTTCCAAGCCTGGACATAGTCATTGTATCTTATTATCATCTTTGGAAGTGGCCGGACCCTTCCGCGAACCCTGCGCAAGCAGGAGCTATGTGCAGCGTGCTACCCTTTTTTATCATCTTGAAAATGTCAACACTACTTGTTTTATTCTCTGTGCACTGTGTTTGCTGGAGACTAACATTCTCTTATTTGACCATGCAGTGATTACCTCTTCAAGCTATTGCTTATTGGAGACTCAGGTGTTGGCAGGTCATGTCTTCTATTAAGATTTGCAGTAAGAATCTCTATCTCAAGCATGATCCATTTTGCTATCTCTTTCCCGTCTATATATTATGTAAGGCTTCCATGTTAAAATTTAGGTAGTTGATGGATACATCATGGAGTTGACCATTTTGTTTATAGGATGTGTAAGCTGAATCATTATTCACAATTGTTCGAATTTAAATTGTTCAACATGAATAGTTCATTATTGGTACCTAGTACATTTTTCCACAAGATGATGGGCATCCTTATATACTACTCCCTCTGTAAACTAATATAAGAGCGTTTAGATCACTCCCTGTGTACATTTTTCTGCCCGATTTAAAATGGTGCTTTGTGGAGAGTCAATGTTGACCCCGGTGTTGTTTTGAAGAACAGTGGGAATCAATTTTCTGATGTCCTCTGTTGGCGATTTCCCTATCCATGAAATGATAAATTTTGAACAGATGTTAACTGTCAAATATTTCAAGCATATATAGCTCAAATACACTAGTATTTCTTGAATGCACCAAAACAAGAAGATAGCATGAACACGTATAGCTAGGGTATGCATTTAGTAGGTGTTTTTTCGTTTTGAAGATTCATAATAGACTCAAAGAGACAGATAATTGAAGAAAATACCCTACTAGATCTGCACGAGGGAGCGAACTAAGAAGTTTTCAGTTTCTCAGCTGGGTGCAGGGTGATCGACGAGGTCTACTGTGGCCCGATGGGAGTCGTGCTCTTCAACTACTCGGAGGCAGACTTCACCGTGAAGCCCCGCGACCGTGTCATAGAGATTATCGTCCAGGTGTGCGACGCAGGAGGTCCCCGGGGTGGAGGACCTCGACGCCACCGTCCGGAGGTCACCGAGGTGGAGGACGACACCATCGTCAGGAGTTCCTCAAGGTGGAGGACCTCGACGCTTTGTACATACATTTAGAGAAGTGGTCTGGTTAGGTTGGTGGTGAAATGCTAGGGAAGGTACCAACCTTTTGATGATGGTTGTGTGTGTCCTCGTGATCTCTTCGAATTCAGATGTTGAATGTTGCATCCATGAACACTACAAGTGTTAAGATGGTTCTGTGAAATTTATTTTGCACTGGACGTGTCTGATCTCCATTCATGAATACTGCATCTATTTTTATTTTTTTAATTCCTAATTTGCTACTAGCACTAGTATTTAGGAAACTAGTAGCGCTGGTATTGTAGGCAAGCTACTACTACATCATTAGTAGTAGCGCGAGTCTGTAATAGCAGTAGTGTGGGTGGCACAAGCAAATACTAACAAAGTTAGTAGTAGCGCGGGTTCTCCCAGCTACTACTAACTATTAGCTGTAGTGCCTTATTAGTAGCGCCGGTCCCCACGCTGCTGCTAGCCTTTTCCCTAGTAGTGTTTCCTTGTAGTGGCCTATGTAGACGATTTCCTCGTAGACGTGGATGTGCAGGTCGACGGATTATTGCATGCCGAGGCGTTGCGCGGCGAGCGCATCCTCGAGGTGCACAATCTTCGTCGCGACCTCCGGCACCTGCAGGGCCACCAGGGCTTGAAAGAGTTCGTCACCATGTAGGCCGATGCGGGGGGTAGGCAATGAGGAGCCTGGGCGCGCGGGCTGGAGCGGTACGGCAAGGTCGTCCGCGCGCTTCTTGATGGCGGTGAACTTGCGGATGGAGTTGACCATCATGTCGTCCATGCAAGAGGTGAAGCCGGCGTCGGCGAGGGCTACGATGCCTGCGGTCGCCAGCACCGTCTGGAAACGCTGCACGGTGCGGGGTCGCAGGCCGGCGCCTTGGATGATTTGGCACAGTCGACTGCTGCTTCCGTCCATCGCCTCCATAGGTGCTTGTGGCTTCTGCTCACTTGGTCTTGGATTGGAGTGAGCAGTGTTGCACAGAGACTTGGGAGTAGATGGATTGAAGTGGTGGGGCGCCTTTATTATATGAGAGTCCAAACTCTGTTGCATTCACATCGTGCTGGCTCTATTCTGCTTCGCCAATTAATTCCCTCTGCATGTAATTGAGGATGCATCATTGACCGTTCAACGTCTCGGGAACCGCTACCCTCTTCCTCCTTGGCATTCAAGCAACTATGGACCCGTCGACGATGAGGTGCCTATGGTGACTTCGTAAATTTCAAGATGATAGTGCCGTGCGTGTGTGCGTTCATAGGGGTGAGTGTATGCGCATGTATATGAGCGCTTGTGTCTGTACTGTGTAAAAAAACGTAAATGCGTGTCAAAAAGAGACTAGTTAGTACTCAATATTGTGCACCTCGGAGAGGAAAACGATAGAACTAGTACGTATTTATTTACGGTGCAGATTCACTCATTTTGCTCCATATGTACTCCGTCTTGGTGTAGTCTAGTCACTTGTTGAAATCTCTAGAAGGGCAAATAATCCTTTCTGGTTTACAGGGCTATACTAGAAAGTAGTTGTACGTACTAGTACAATAGTGGGCTCACATAGCAATTTTGTCTCATGCAAGAGGAGTGAATTACAGAAAACCACCACATTAACGCATAGGTTTGCAGAAAACACTCTTTTACAAATTTGAGCCAGAAAACACTGATTTTCGGTCTAATCTATTGCAAATAACGCTGATCGGTCTATTTGGACATTTTAACCGCGATTATGACATGTGGGGTCCCTGGTATTTTTACAGAGGCACCCTTCAATTTCAACAGAAAAATGCAATTGGGCCCTTGCCACACCTGCTCAGCCGAACTCTGCCGCCGGCCATCTCGCGCTCGTGCGCTATCGCCCACGCCGGTGCCCAGTGGCGGCAGAGCTCAACAACGAGGGTTGCTGCCTGGCTGCGCCCGTGCTATGCGCCGCTGCTGCTGCTTGCGCCCGTTAGGCTCACTGACGTGAGGTTGCTTGCTTCGGTGATGCGTGCCGCTGCTTGCTCTTCTTGGCTCCGGTGCTGCCCGTGGCCGCCGCTGCTCGCAGCTCGTGCTACGCATGGTCACACCGCTACTTGCGCTTGTGCTGCTCCCTGCCGCTGTTGCTTGCACCGATGCCGCCGTCGCTGCAGCTCTAGCTGGTCCGTGCGCCGGCCGTTGCACTGCCGCCGTGCCTGAAGGAGGAGGCCATGAGCGTTCTGAGTGGTGATTCGGAGGCCAAAGCCGCAGCTAGCCCCCACCCTATGCTTCCAGGAGCAGGGCGCCGGCCGACCCGTGCGGCTCGACCGTGGCCGCCGGCCTCGATCTGGACTAGGATTTTGTTTGCGGGGTCGACCTGGACTAGGCTGTGGCCATGGCAGGCGTGAGGACAGAGCCGCCGCAGCGCAACAAGGAGGCGGCGAGCATCTTGGCCTAGGCCGCCGCGGCGATGGCTTGTGGGAACGGCAGCGGGGGCCTGAATCCTGATTGGATCGGGAATGGAAGGGACATTTCCTTCTTTTTCTTTTTTTGAGGAAGGGTTCTTTTGAAAAAGACCAGTTTGCCACATCATCAAATGCGGGCCCCACATGTCATAATCGCGGTTAAAATGTCCAAATAGTCCGATCAGTGTTTTTTGCAAAAGATTAGACCGAAAATTAGTGGTTTCTGGCCCAAATTCGTAAAAGAGCGTTTTCTGCAAACCTGTGCGTCAATGTGGTGGTTTTCTGCAATTCACTCCATGCAAGAGCCTGGCTATATGCTTTCTCCAATGTTCGCAACTGCAACATTCGGTTTGCGCTTGGCTCTTCGCCTCTTCAAGAAGACGAACAATGATGTTACTACTACTGCTTCTAGAGTGTCGAATCCACTGTTGCATGTCCGTCCACTGCGAGTGGGACGAATAGCTTGTTGTAGAAGTACTACTAAGCAAAAGCCTGTCCTTGTTTGCGAGCAGCCGCGTGCATGGGCGATGGAGAAGGCGTGCAGTAAAATCAAGCTTCTCCTTGTTGTACGAGTTGACGCGACACATCATCGCACTGGCCCCACATGCTTGCCTCTAAACTTTGCTGAAAGACCCGAAGTGTACAGTATATTTGCTGCAACCTCTAACATTTACCCACCACAAATTAAAATATATGTGGTCGTATGCATCGTTCTGATGCAGAGGTAGGGGAGTCCACCCATTAAAAAACAAATTAAAATATATATTCCTGTCTTGACCAGATGAGCGTGCAAACTACAATCACCAGGGTGACAGGTAGGGCCAGAAGACTATATTAATTTAAAAAAAAACTTTGAGATGGCCAAATAGCATGGAGCCGATCCCAACGATTTTAAGCTTACAAGCACGGTACACGCTATCCTAGACTACTCTACACATGAAACTACCACACGAGGGTCCAGGCTGCGCTTGGCTCTTTGCCTCTTCGGGAATTCGAACAATGATGGAGTACTACTGCACTGGAGGAGTACTACAGTATGCTTCTGGCCATCTGACACCAATTGAACTGCTGCATGTCCACCGCGTGCGGGAGGGAGAGCATGTAGCGAAAGCTTCTCCTAGTCTTGCCAGCCACCACGCTCATGGGCGAGGGAGGGACACTCCTGCCTTTGCGTGTATGAGAGGTGGGCTCGACAGGTGTGTGGCCAACCTGTCATACAGCCAAAGGCAGGTGCAGTTAAGTCCGCGAGGGAGAGGATAATCAAACTTCTTGTTGATGTACAGGTTGACGCGACACATCAAAGCACTGCACTCGATATATTTCAATAATTTGCGTTTACCGATGCATTGATTACAACGCATGCATGCATGCCCTGACTCTTCTTTTGATACTTGCATGTGTTGATTTAATGCACCTTGAAGTAGTACTCCCTCTGTTCCTAAATATAAGTCTTTCCAGGGATTCCATTAGGCTGGTCATAGTGGAGAGTAACTTAGAATAGTAACATGCATATGTTACTAGTCTATGTTACTACCTTCATAGTGGGTAGTATCATATATGTGGTAATATAGATGTCCTCATTTATTACTTTGTAGACTCATTTTGCATTGGGAATCGCTATGTGATGGTAACATATTATGTTACTCTATTTGCCTCTCTCCTTATTAACTACTTGCCACCTCATCATTTTTTCTAATGTGGCATCTAAGTTACTACCTATGTTACTCCCACTATGACCAGCCCTATGAATTACATACGGATGTATATACATGCATTTTAAGTGTGGATTCATTCATTTTGCTCCGTATTTAGTCCACCTAGTGAAATCTCTATAAAGTCTTACATTTAGGAATGGAGGGAGTATAAAATATGTGACGGTAAAGTTTTGTAATACCCCGACCCAAGTCGAGAGATGGTTGTGCACGAGGAGGGCGAGATCATGCAGACTGAACAGGAACATGACCCAACGATGGATCTCTCTAAGGTCTCGATGGACCTCACCGTGCTCCACTGCCCCTTGTGCCTCCGCCCCTTGATGCGTCCAGTGTATGAGGTTCGAATAAACCTCGTCCGTTCGGCAGATTGAGCAAGGTGCAGGTTTCTTGATTGATGTGCTGTTCGATTGATTTCTGCAGTGCAAGGGAGGGCACCTGGCCTGCACGGACTGCGGCGTCGAGTGCCCAGGGAACCAGCGGTAGTGCCAGAAGTGCGAGCGCGGCGGTGGCTTCGACGTGCGGAACACGGCGGTGGACTCCGTCCTTTCGTCGGTGAGGGTGGAGTGCCCGCACGCAGGCTGTGGGCTCTACGTCACTTACCACAAGCTCGCCGATCACCAAAGCGTGTGTCCGCATGTGCCCTGCAAATGCCCCGTGCCCGTCTGCCGCTACAAAGGCCCACCGTCGGCGCTCTACCACCACATCAGCACTGCGCATCTCATGCCCGTGCACAGGATCCAGTACGGCAAGGTGCTCCAGCTGTAAGTGCCACTGTCGGAGCCATGACTCTTGCTGTTCGCGGAGGAGGACCGCCGCGCGTTTTTCTTGGTCGGTGGCGTGCTCGACATCGGCACGCCTATCGCCGTGTTAGTCGTCTGCATCAGAGCGGGGGCGTCCCCACTGCCGCAATACTTGGCCAAGCTATGGGCGAACGGATATTTTGTGTCTCTTGGATATAAAGTTCCTTTGGGTAAGAAGTACTACTTGTCATCAAAATGGATAAAAGGAGATGTATGTAGACGTATTTTAGTTCTAGATATGTCCCTTTTTATCCATTTTGATGACAAGCTCTCCCTCCGTTCCACAATATATGCCTTCCATTTGTCAAAATATAGATGTATCTAGACATGTTTTAGTATATAGGTACATCCATGATAGAGCCAATCAGATGGTTGAGAACACTACAATTCATAGCTAAAGATGCGTGTGTGACTCCCAGATGCAGAGGCTGGGGGTCATCATCCTCCTTTTCTAGAAAAAATAGACGCGTGTGTGAGAGGACGAGTGCATGCGTGCACCTCTTCTCTTCCTGTATAACGTACTACAAAACTCAGAGTACAAGTTTTTGTGGGTGGCACGATGGTGCGTGCGAGAAGTCCCGAGAGATAGGTTTAATGCGTTTGAAAAAAGGACTAGCCTAGAGCTCGACACACGGCTATTCCTGTCGAACGGCCCATTAACCGTAAGATATGTATACGACGGTGCCAGTTATTGCACGATACACAGCAGTACTCCCTCCTTTCCGGTTTATGGTGAGTGGTGGAATATTTTTTGTAGTTTGCAAAAGCACCTAATTAATGCTCTTGTTTTTCTCCAAAAATTATGTTTATCAATGCATTAATTCAATGCATGCATGCATAAAGTACATGCATTGGTCAATTTTTTCTTAATACTTGCATGCAATGATTTAATGCACCTTGGAATCTGAACATGTGTTGGGGAACAACCAAATTGAGCCTTATAAAATGGAAAAACCAAAATTTTGAGATAAGCCCTATAAAACCAGAAAGGAGGGAGTAGAAAAAGAAGTACTCCATCCGGGAATAGTGTTGCACTTCGAAACTAGAACCGTCAATAAATTTTGAGCTTGCGTCTCGTCACATTCCAAATTACTCCATGCTATATTGAATTGCAAACCTGTTCACACCGATCACAACCTAAACGGTTTCCCACTTAGGAGCGTATTAGTACCACGCTATATTGAATTCCAAACCTGTTCACACCAATCACAACCTAAACGGTTTCCCACTTAGGAGCGTATTAGTACTCGGTTATAAATACTAGTATGCCAAGATGACTGCACATTCCTCCTCAACTCCTCATCCACAAAAACAATCAAGTCATTCAACATCCTTCCCTTGCGTCTGCCATGGCCAGCGTGAGTTCTGGGTCGAGAGATTGCCACCAGGGAGAGGCGAGCATGGAAGCGGAAGAATGAGAGATGTCCCGCCTTGCTACGAGAGCAGCCGACATGTCCCACTGCGCGGAAGTAGCAGCACAGAGGTCCCACCGCCCCGTTGAAGTAGCACGGAGGTCCCGCCGCGCCGTCGATGCAGCAGAATGGTCTGGCCGCGCCGCAAAAGCAGCAGAGATGACCCACCGTGCCACGAATGCAGCAGAGATGTCCCGTCGTGCCGCGGCAGCCTGGGAAAATTTCTCGCGGGCAGGCGACGACTGTTACAGGCGCATGCATGCGATCGTCCATAGCCAGATGGATTAGATCTCTGGCTTGGCGAGATTGCAGGACGACGTGAAAGCCTCATTTGAACAGGCTACCGGCGTCACCCGATAACTAAGGGAGGGCAATGAGAGGCTCCGAGCCGAGCGCGACCTGCCGAGGGAGAAAATCGCCTGAAGTGCAGACCAGCAGGAGGAGACCAGTGCCTTGTTGAAGAGGACCGGCATCATCGTCAAGAACTTATGGACGAGAATGACATGCTCCGCAACGAGCGCCAAAGGCTAGTGGAGGAATCCGTGGATGTTCTCAAGCAGTGTCTTGAGGACACGAAAGATCTCATCGCTGCTCGTCGCGGAGACTAGTTCCTACGGCCTACAGCAACGCATCAAGAAAGTAGAAATCAGCGAGCTAGATCCTTGTCTTCCTTCTTCTTTTGCCCTTGTGTATTTCGGGCATAGCCGCATGTGGCTTTTTTAATTGTCTTTCTAATTATGTAAGACAATTAATCGTCCTTATCTTTCTGTGGAAGATCAATGTTGCAAGGCTGGAATGAAGAAAACTCTTGTTGTGGCGACCCTGGCGTTGCTATTCTTCTAGTTGCTGCTAGGCTTCCTTCAGTTTCTTGGTTTCTTTTGATGTAATAATCGGCTTAGGATGTGGATTGTGTCATCGGTTGTGAAATGTTGGGTTCTAGCGCGGATGTTTGGCCTTTTTTGGCCCCTTGGGATGTTGCGATTTCAATCTGGTAGCTTTTAGTCCTTCGTGTTAGGCTGGAGTTGTGTTGAACTTCTTGTGAATTTTGGTGGTTTTCAGTTACGAAAATCGGAACGGGCAAGCCCTTCTTTGATCAAAAAAAATTAATTGTCCTTATATATTCATCAGTCTTGCTATAAGTCGCAGTAGATGCTACATAGGTCCGTCGGATCTTACATCAAGACCTGTGCTTTCAGATTTTCTTTTTTCTCTCTTAAATCTTAGTCGAGTTAGACATAGCCACGCCATTAAACAGAGGCTCGGGCGCCATTAATGGATACCTTGGGTGAGAGGTGGACGGAAGATGGAGGTCAAAGGGCTCTCCTCTCGATAAGCACGCGCAGGGGTCTGATCGCTCGCCTCTCGTACTCAAATAGCTACCCTGCACGACGCCTCCTAGCTAATAAAAAATGGGGACGCGTGGCGGCACGTAAATGGTACTAGTAAGTAGAATGCCTACGGTTTCAATAATACTTGTGTTTCTGATTGTAACATGACAGCACTTGTTCCAAAAAGACTTTGTTGATTGTTAATGTGTGCGCCTTCGCAAATCGGATTGCAAATTTACCACAGCATGTTGGTGCCATGTCATGGCACCAAGCCAAGTTTCATTTTTTTCATGCATGTTTTGGATTTACAGGAATTAAAAAACTAAGTTTCTCAACGTTTCCAACCCAGCCACGATGCCAAAAATTTTGAATTTCATTCCCATTTCTTGCATGGAACCTAAAAATTTACCCGAGGAGACACATGTGATTATTCAACCAACTTTGGTGCACTGGAACATATGCCTGTACTTGAAATTTGAATTATGCACACAAAGGTGACACGTTCCCTCCCAGAACCACGAGCCTTCTTGAGAGAAGCTCCGATTTGCAAGAAGCTTATACCAAAATTTGTTCCTGTTCGCCCAATTTTTTTACCACGGCATGGTACTACCATGACATGACACCATGCCAAGTTTAATGATTTTAAAACCAAGTTTCTCAATGTTCTCGACCGAGCCACGATGCCCAGATGTTTGAATCTTATTCTAATTTTTGCATGGCACCTACTCCCTCCTTCCATCTATATAGGACCTAATGTGTTTTTCAAGACAGCCTTTGACTATTGACAAGATTAATAGCACATGAGATGTATACTATGAAAATTATATTATTGGAAGCTCCTTTGACATACAAATTTGAAGGTATGCTTTGTGTAAGTTGCATGTCATATATTATTGCTCTAATGTTTGGTCAAAGTTAGCCTCGAAAAACGCATTAGGACCTATATAGATGGAAGGAGGGAGTAGAAATTCACCCGAGGACACAAATGTGATTTTTCAACCAACTTTGGTGCACGGGAGCACGTGCTTGTAATTCAAATTTGAATTATGCACATTAAATGATCAAAAACTCAATTAATGTGTAAATAAGGCCAAATGAAGCCGGAATAATTCCAAAATTTAACAGGGCACTCATGTAATTCTATGTTGCCTTTGTAAATAAACTCAAGGGGGACAACGTATATCGTTTCACACTCAAAGGTGGCACGTTCCCTCTCAGAACCACGAGCCATCTTGAGAGAGGCTTCAGTTTGCAAGAAGCTTGTACCAAAATCTGTTCCTATTCGGCCATTTTTTTACCACAACATGGTAGTACCATGACATGACATCCATGCCAAGTTTCATGATTTTCAGACGCGTTTTGGATTTAGAAGAATTTTAAAACCAAGTTTCTCAATGTTCTCGGCTGAGCCACGATGCCCAGATGTTTTAATTTTATTCTCATTTCTTGCATGGGACCTAGAAATTCACCCGAGGACACAAATGTGATTTTTCAACCAACTTTGGTGCACGCGAGCATGTGCTTGTAGTTCAAGTTTGACTTATGCACATTAAATGACCAGAAACTCAATTAATTATAAAAAAACGACAAACGAACCCGGAATAATTCCAAAATGTAACAGGGCACTAATGTAGTTCTATGCTGCCTTTGTTAAGAATCTCAAGGGCGGGGGGGGGGGGGGGTGGGGGGGGGGGGCAGCGTATATCATTTCACACTCAAAGGTGGCACGTTCCCTCTTAGAACCACGAGCTTCCAAATCGGCCCAATTTCTTACCACAACATGTTAGTGCCATGACATGACACCATGCCAAGTTTCATGATTTCCAGTCGAGTTTTGGATTTACATGAATTTAAAATCTAAGTTTCTCGATGTTCTTGGTAGAGTCATGACGCCTAGATGTTTGAATTTCATTCTCATTTCTTCCATGGGACCTAGAAATTCAACCAAGGACACACATGTGATTTTTCAACCCACATTGGTGCACCGGAGCATGCGCATGCAATTCATATTTAGATTATGCACATTAAAAGTCCAGAAACTCAATTAATGTATAAAAAGGCCAAATGAACCCAAAATAATTCCAAAATTTAATAGGGCACTCATATAGTTCTATGTTGCCTCTGTCAATAAAATCAGGGGGGAAGCAGCGTATATCATTTCGCACACAAAGGTGACACGTTCCCTCTCGGAACCACTAGGCTTGTTGAGATAATCTCCGGTTTTGCAAGAGGGTTATACCAAAACTTGTCCCAATTCAGCCAAAAATTATACATATGAAAAAAGGGTTTAGATTATCTCGAACATCTCGCTACCTAGACCAATAATGTACTATGATTTGAATTCAACATAAAATGGATACAAATATTTGAATTGGAGAGCATATGGTACATGTAGTTCACACTGAAATATGATTACTGCTATATGCATGTTATTTCGTTATCAAGATAATATTTAAATTATTGTATAACTTGACAATAATCGTATTCAAATAGGGAAAATTGATTCAAATTTAGTCCATATGGTAGACGACAATATATATGTGCACATGGTGGAGTAAAATGTTCATATATGATGGAATGTCAAAATGTACGACTACATCAATTATAAACCGCAAGGTCACCTAATGATATATTCGAATTCAACATAACGTGGATTCAAAAATTGAAATTCGAGATCATGGCATCTGTAATCATATAAAAAGGGACATTACTCTTTCTTTGGTGGGAATTGATTTGTTTTTTGTTGTTGTTGAGGGAAGTGCGAATCGATTTGGTACTGTGCAGGGTAATCTTCTTCTCCCGATTTTTTTACATTTTGCTTGTGGTTTCTTCAATGGCATCTATAGCAATATAGTAAAAGGGGACATGACTCTCTTATGTCTTGTATGAATTGTTTTTTTACACGTTAAGTTTGTTCTGCCGAACAAGGAATCCGCACCTTGTTATCCCGAAATCTTCAAGCTCGAGTATCTTTTGTCTCACCTGCTTTGAAACTCCCGCTTCTTCAACCCGCGCCGCGCCTTCTTATCCCGAAATTTGGACGCGCGCAAGAACTCCCTCCTCATCCGAAATCGCTCCCGCAGCCCAGACACACGAAATCCCCCTTCTACCCCTCAGCCGGAAATGAAGCTCCACGTCGTTGTGTCAAAACCGGTGGGGGTACGCTGGTAACTTACCCTACATTTCGGACAAGCGTGTCCCTAAGCTTGGCTTCCCCCTCCCCCTTCGCCCCCTCCCCCCATTCGTACACCGAGGCCGCCAAAACCCACGAAACCCCACGCTCCTCCATCGGCCTCCCGACTGCCGCCCAGCCGGAGACTCATCCCCGCCCAGCCGTCCCTCGTCCACCGCACCGGGTGAGGATCCGTTCTCGATCTCGTCATCCCGCCAGATCAGCCGCCCCGTCCTCCACCTCCAGGGAGCTGCCCCGAGGTTCGCCTCGTCTATCGCGCCACTTCAATCCCCATAGCGCCGTCTTGACCTACCCCACCGGAACTGCAGCACCCTCACCAATTCCTCTGATGAAGCCGAGGCCAACTCAGCTCCACCAAGGAGGTTCTGCACTCACCGCTGCATTTTATATTTTATTCGATCTCACGGGGCTGCTGGTGCTCGATACCGAGCAGACATGGTGTCTCCATCGACGGCGCCGTCGCCGACCACATCATCCACGACGTCTCTTCCCCATGTCGTTGCTTCCTCGGCGGCGACTTCCACAACGGCACTAGCTATAGCTGTCCGGCTCTCTCTCGCGCTGCGGCTCTGTTCTTGCTGTCGGTCGCGCTGCTGCACTGCTCCTTCTTTCGTTCGTGCTACTGCTCTGCTCTTGCTCTCGCTTGCGCTACTGCTCCTGCTGCACGACCTCTGGCAGCTATAGGAGTTGCTGCTTTAGCACTCGCTTGCGGTGCTACTACACGGCTTGCTCTCTACTAGTGCGTTCCCTCCTCGAGTGACTGCTTCTCTGCTACTAGTGCTCGAACGCCCTAAACATCTATTGCAATGCTTTGTTACTAGTTCAATCAGTCTCAACAGTAAAATTCAGTTTCGACTGTGAAGTTCATTTTCTTCAGTTATGTTCAGAGTGAACAGTACTTACAGCATCTGTCGGAGCGGCCGTGGCACGGCTGATGCATTTTACATCTAGACTTTTTGGTGATGTATTTTACATCATCTATTGCAGATGATATTAGGGTCCCACTTCACATTAACGTTGTCTGTCTTGTCATGCTTCAGCCCCGTCGCCATACACCTTAGTGGAGCTGCTCCAACGATGAAACCGTCCATCACAGCGGAGCAGTACCCTCGGCGCCGTTTCCAGAGGCCTCGGATCTTCTT
Source organism: Triticum timopheevii (assembly GCA_963921465.1). Lineage (NCBI taxonomy): Eukaryota > Viridiplantae > Streptophyta > Magnoliopsida > Poales > Poaceae > Triticum > Triticum timopheevii. The sequence goes on from OY997274.1 coordinate 300,647,961, forward strand.
CCCCGCCTTCGACAGTCAAACCGGCATCATCACCATCCTCCACATCCAACCCAATGATGTTGAGGTCCACAAGGCTATGCCAAAGAGGTTGTACACTCGTCGCATCACTTTGTTTCTCCATTCCTCTGTTCTTCTAATTCATGTGAGCCAAACACCCAGGTTGACTGAAATCCTATGTTTCCAAATGCTCTGTTTTGCATGTGCATTCCTATCCTATTCCTGTGTTTTTCGTGTCCATGCGTTTATAGAATCCTCCAATTCTAAGGAGCCCTTACAGATTTACTTCATTTTCAGATTGGCGTCAAAGAAAACTCTGTGTGTTATGTCCTGCTCCTGCCGTGCCGTCATCCACCCCACCTGAGGTGCACCATCGACAGAAGCGTTCACTGCAGCAGAGATCCCCCCTGCAGACTTTCTTTGGCCGCCTCAGATCATCTTCCCCATTGCCGGCAGCAACGCCAACAGCATTACCATCATCGACTGAGCAGATGAACCTGAGGACTACACAGTTCCGGAAGAGAGGTCGCAGTCTTTCGTGTTTGCTTACGTTATACATCGGTTATTATTACCTGCTACTTTATCTTTCAATGTTGAGTTTTGAATTTCCCATGGGTATCATATCGAGCCAGGGACGAATAGTATCTGTCTACTATCTGGTTCATCTAAGGTCTTCTATGTGGTTCATGTTGGGTGGGCAACAAACAATAGATGATCCATTGTCTTTCTTTTTAAACTGAAGCTATAATCTACTTGCTATCATTAGTTTTGGATCCATCCACTCGTTTGCTACCATCAGTCTTAATTTTTGCATGCACCCCTTAGGCCTTACAAAATCTAACTATTTTTTTTATTATGCATGTCAGATATTGTACACAATCGTACTGAACATGTAGAGAAAAAGAGAAGACCGTTGCGTGCGAATATAATGTCATGCAGACGCTGCTCCATGGCGGGCGAAGTGCCCCCCCCCCCATCTCCTGCATTTCCAGATTGTATGCCAGAGGAAGATAACTGTTCAGATGGAGATTCAGAAGGAGCCGACCGCGCCTATTTACCACCTGAGATGTTTTCTCTAACCTGGCATGCTGATGTTGGTCATATCATGCATATGGCGGCTTGCATTGCTTACATTATACATCTTATATGTCATCAGCTTAGTTTAGATTTGCTTTGTGTGAATGCCACCTGTTTGGTCTCTATATCATACTCTAACCATTCCTAAATATTTGTCTTTGTAGAGATTTCAACAAGTGACTACATACGGAACAAAATGAGTGAATCTACACTCTAAAATATGTTTATATACATCCGTATGTGGTAGTCTATTTGAAATCTCTAAAAAGACAAATATTTAGGAACGGAGAGAGTATATGGGAATTATGCAATGCCATCTTCTATAGCCAGGCATCATATATGTGAATCATGCAATGCCATCCTGTTTAGCTAGTCATCGTATATGTGAATTGTATCATGCCATATTTTTTCCTTAATGTATTCCATTTGTCAGCAATGTTTATACATTCATCTACTCTTCCTGTGCATTAGCCATTTGAGTCGGTCATGGGAAAATCTGGAGTGAAAACAAGGTCTTCTAAGCAGTCAGTCCTACCTGTCGATGTAGATTTCTTGCTGGTTACAGATAGCTCCTTAGAGGAGGATTCAGAGAGAGATGACCAGTCGTATTCCCCCCCCCCAAGGTGCATGCTCTAACTCGGCTGGGTTATATTGCTCATATCATGCATATGGTGTCTTGCATTGCCATGCCATCTGCTTAGATTAGACATGCTTTGTGTGAATGCCTCCTATTTGCTTTCTATATCAGATATGTGAATTATGCAATGCCATGTTTTTCAGCCAGTTATCATATATGTTAATTATGCACCGCCATGGAGCCAGGCATCATATATGTGAATTATCTCATGCCATCTTTTTTTTCATTACGTATTCAATTTGTCGACAATCTGTGTATATTGAACTACTCTTCATGTGTATCATCCATTTGAGCCGGGAGTGAAAACAAGGTCTTCAGAGCAGGCAATGGTACCTGTTGAAGCATATATCTCGATGGTTACAGGGAGCTCCTCATAGGAGGATTCAGAGACAGATAACCAGTCCTATATCCCACCTGAGGTGTATGCTCTACGTTGCAATGTTTATATTTCTCATATGATGCATATGGTGTATTGCATTGCTTAGTTTAGACATCATATGCACAATATTTAATTCTGTCTGCTTAGTTTAGAGATCATACATGCGAGTGCCAGCTGCTTAGTATATGAATCAATTATGTCAATTATATCATGCCATCCTGTATACTTAGACAACATGTATGTGAATTATTTCATCCCAACCTATTTTAGAAAGACATCATATAGTTTTGTCATGTCATCCTTTTTAGGTACTCATCATATGTTGAATTATGCCATTATATCCTGTTAAGTTATCCATCATATATCTGAAACTGTGTCATGCTATCCTGTTTAGTTAGGCATCATATATGTGAAATTGTGTCATGCTGTCCTGTTTGGTTAGACAACATATATGTGAATTACCACATCTGTCTATCATACAATGTCTGTACGTTCAATTTCTTTTCTTGTTTATCAGCCATTTGAATTGGAGGGGGTGATGGCAGTATCTAAGGAAGCAAAAATCCGTTCTTCACAAAAAACGATGCTACCCATCGATGCAGATAGAACCATGGTTGTACTGGCCCACAAACTAGCCCCACCACACATAATCGAGACTCTTCCAGATTGCACACTTACACCGTTGGGCAAAGAACCAGCTACAACCCATCTAACCGCAACCCCAGCGGATAGTAACCCACTTATAGTTGACAAAGCACCATGTCCACCACAGAGTACCCCCACACGAGCAGTTTGTAAAGCTACTGCAGTGCCCAAAGCACGAAGACCACCACAGCTAACCCAAACTCCACGCTTAAAGTAGAGGAGCAACTGTTCTCAGGTCAGATTCCGTAGCTATGGTTTAGGGAGTCCCAGATTAGGGGGTGAGGGAGTCCTGGACTAGGGGGTATCCGAACATCCGGACTATTATCGTCAGCCGGACTCCAAGACTATGAAGATACAAGATTGAAGACTTCGTCCCGTGTCCGGATGGGACTTTCCTTGGCATGGAAGGCAAGCTTGGTGATACGGATATGTAGATCTCCTACCATTATAACCGACTCTGTGTAACCCTAGCCCTCTTCGGTGCCTATATAAACCGGAGGGCTTTAGTCCGTAGGACAACACAACCATTACAACAATCATACCATAGGCTAGCTTCTAGGGTTTAGCCTCCTTGATCTCGTGGTAGATCCACTCTTGTACTACCCATATCGGGAGCTGCAACTTCTACTCCTGGAGCTTTAGTCCGTGGAGGTAAAACCCTACTCCGGCTTGATTGATATTGATGATATGGGTAGTACAAGAGTGGATCTACCACGAGATCAAGGAGGCTAAACCCTAGAAGCTAGCCTATGGTATGATTGTTGTAATGGTTGTGTTGTCCTACGGACTAAAGCCCTCCGGTTTATATAGACACCGGAGAGGGCTAGGGTTACACAGAGTCGGTTATAATGGTAGGAGATCTACATATCCGTATCGCCAAGCTTGCCTTCCACGCCAAGGAAAGTCCCATCCGGACACGGGACGAAGTCTTCAATCTTGTATCTTCATAGTCTTGGAGTCCGGCTGATGATAATAGTCCGGATGTCCGGATACCCCCTAGTCCAGGACGCTGCAACTTCTACGGCGATGGAGCTGAATACTAACCTTGTCCCTTATAAAGCTCGTGACTCTGAGGCGCCGGACTCCTTGCCGGACTCCGGACCTCCTGCGCCCCTGCCAATCGAATCCGATTGGGCGCCGATCATGGAGTTCACCGCCGCGGACATCTTTCAGCACTCACCCTTTGGCGACATCCTAAATTCGCTAAAGCATCTCTCGTTATCAGGAGAACCATGGCCAGACTGCGGTCAAGATGGTTGGGATGCAGACGACGAAGAAATTCAAAACCCACCCACCACCCACTTTGTAGCCCCTGTCGACGACCTAACCGACATGCTAGACTACGACTCCGAAGACATCGACGGTATGGATGACGATGCCAGAGACGATCAAGAACCAGCGCCTACAGGGCACTGGAAGACCACATCGTCATACGACATATACATGGTGGATACCCCAAAGGATGGGGACGGCAAAGAAGCAGCGGAGGCGGATTCTTCTAAGAAATAGCCCAAGCGCCGATGTCAGCGGAGCCGCTCTAAATCCCGCCACAGAAAGAATGGAGATTCCGGCACCGGAGATAATAACACCCCAGAGAGTGCCGAAGACAACCCCCTCCAGCAAGATTCAGCATAGGAGGACGGGGAAGCCAGCCCTCGAGAGAGAGCGGCAGACGAGGAGGATGAGGACTACATGCCTTCCTCCGGAGACGAGGCAAGCCTCAACGACGACGAATTAGTCGTGCCAGAGGATCCCGTCGAACAAGAGCATTTTAAACGCAGGCTTATCGCCACGACAAATAGCCTAAAGAAATAGCAGCAACAGCTTCAAGCTGATCAAGACCTGCTGGCCGACAGATGGACCGAGGTCCTCGCGACCGAAGAGTATGAACTCGAACGCCCCTCCAAGAGCTACCCAAAACGCAAGTTGCTCCCCCGACTAGAGGAGGAAGCATACAAACCTTCATCACCAGCGCACGGTACGGCAGACCGACCACCCCGTGGTCATGACAGAGATACATCTAGGCCCTCCATCAGGACCGTACCCCAGCACCGCTCGAAAAGTACGAAGCCACGAGGGAATGCGCCGGACTTGCGGGATATATTGGAGGACAAGGCAAGACAATCCAGATCTATCTACGGATCACGTGGGCGCCCCACGACCCACGATGACTATCGTCGTGCCGGATACAGCAACTTCGGCCGGGCCGAACACAGCAGACAATGCTCTCTCGAGCTACGTCGTGATATTGCTCAATATAGAGGCGCCGCACACCCACTATGCTTCACAGACGAATTTATGGATCATCAAATCCCGGAAGGGTTCAAACCCGTGAACATTGAATCCTACGATGGCACAACAGACCCCGCGGTTTGGAGCGAAGATTATCTCCTTCATATCCATATGGCCCGCGGCGACGATCTCCACGCCATCAAGTATCTCCCACTCAAGCTTAAAGGAACATCTCGGCATTGGCTTGACAGCTTGCCCGCAGAGTCAATTGGGTGCTGGGAGGACCTGGAAGCCGCATTCCTCGACAACTTCCAGGGCACATATGTGCGACCACCAGACGCCGATGACCTAAGCCACATAATTCAGCAGCCAGACGAATCGGCCAGACAGTTCTGGACACGGTTCTTAACAAAGAAAAATCAAATCGTCGACTGTCCGGACGCAGAGGCCCTCGCAGCCTTCAAACATAACATCCGCGACGAGTGGCTGGCCCGGCACCTAGGACAGGAAAAGCCGAAATCCATGGCAGCCCTCACATCTCTCATGACCCGCTTCTGCGTGGGAGAGGACAGCTGGCTAGCTCGCAGCAACAACTTCAGCAAAAATGCTGGCAGTCCGGATACTAAGGACCACAATGGAATGTCGCGTCGAAATAAAAACAAACGCCGCGTTAACGGCGATAACAATGAGGATACGACAGTCAACGCCGGATTCAGAGGCTCTAAACCCGGTCAGCGGAAGAAGCCATTCAAAAGAACTACTCTGGGTCCATCCAACTTGGACCGAATACTCGACCGCTCTTGCCAGATACATGGCACCCCCGAAAAGCTAGCTAATCACACCAACAGAGATTGTTGGGTATTCAAGCAGGCAGGAAAGTTAATTGCCGAAAACAATGACAAGGGGCTGCACAGCGACGACGAGGAAGAGACTCGGCCGCCAAACAGTAGAGGACAGAAAGGTTTTCCCCCACAAGTGCGGATGGTAAACATGATGTACGCAACCCATATACCCAAGAGGGAGCGGAAGCGTGCACTTAGGGACGTATACGCGATGGAGCCAGTCGCCCTGAAGTTCAATCCATGGTCCTCTTGCCCGATCACTTTCGATCGAAGGGACCACCCTACCAGTATCCGTCATGGTGGGTTCGCCTCATTGGTTTTAGCCCTATCGTCGATGGATTTCACCTCACTAGAGTCCTGATGGACGGCGGCAGCAGCCTGAACCTGCTTTATCAGGATACAGTGCGCAAGATGGGCATAGACCCCTCAAGGATTAAACCTACAAAGACGACCTTCAAAGGCGTCATACCAGGTGTTGAGGCCAACTGTACAGGCTCAGTCACACTGGAAGTGGTCTTCGGATCCCTGGATAACTTCCGAAGCGAGGAGTTAATCTTCGACATAGTACAGAGCAGCCTTTTAAGGCAATTTTCGAGTCCGGCCGCTAAACGACCGGACATGGCCAAACACGTCCGGAGTAACATCAACCAAGACCACCTGGCACATTCCGAGCACGCGTAGCAATGCGGCCCCAACCCCAGCCCTTGCATGATTGCAAGACCAGCTGTTCGCGTACATCATTACGCCCTAGAGATACCATGGGCATAGGGGGAGGGGCACGACCACGAAAGGCCCAGAGTGCGGCTTAACCACACCAGGGGCTCCCAAGTGTGTCACTCTTTTTCTTCCTTTTTTTCTTCTCCACAGGACTCCGCTCATCAGAGGCCCTGTCCGGCAGTAGATCTGCCGAACTCACGATGCAACAGCCAGGGAAGGAGAAAGGCTACGCCGAACACTCAGGTGGTCTCCATTACGAGCATTAAATTTGTTAAATACATCATTCCGCAGCCTACCCCTGGAGGGAGACACTTCTAATAGTCCAACCCTTGCTTACCGCACTATTTGTATCGTTCTGCACTCACGGCAGAATCTCTTGAATAAACAATGCATCACTTTTTGTTTATAATTGCATTTGCTTTTCACATATATGTTTATTCTTGACATCTTGCACCGGTACATTTTGGTACGGCCGAATACACCAGGGGCTTATGTTTCCCGCATTATGGTGTGATAAGTCCGAACACTTTCACAAGTGCGGCACCCCAAACTTATAGCATTATATGCATCGGCTCCGAATCATGTCTTGGGTGAATAGTTGGGTTTGCCCGGCTCCCATGTTTTGGTACCTTACGTTCCATTCTGTCGGCTAAGGTAGCACTAGGAGAACCATTGCGATTGCGCCCCGGTTGAGCTGGGCGAGCGCCTCAGTGGAGAAAGCTAAAACTGACTGTCATGATAAGGCGAGAGACTGGTCGCTGTTCGAGAGGTCTTTTCGAGTCCCTAAAGACTTATGCCGCTTGGACCGAGGAACCGGCAGTGTCCGGCCCAGGCGTGGATAGCGCCCCGAACTCGGTCTTCCGAATACTAGGGGCTTCGCCAAAATTTAAAATTATAGAATTCTATGGCTAAGTGAGAGTGTTCAAGCATTATAAGTCCGGTTGCCTTGTTCGTTGTGTTGAGCGCCTCCCTAGATGGACCCAAAAATGGGAACAAGAGTGCTCAAGTTTATCCCAAACACCCCAGCACTCGTGGCATGGGGGCTGAAGCCGACGACTTGCCATCTCTCAGATTTAATAAACGGCCGCACAAAAGGTAATATTTTAAATCAATAAGCGTTGCTTAGCGCATATGAACAAAGTTTTCAGCGCACAGGATAACACATTGCGAGTTTACTGAATAATTACATCTCTGGGGCACTCATCCGCAATCTTGCGGGCACCCTTCAGGACAGTCTTATAGTACATCTCAGGCGTACGATACTCCTTGCCCGCTGGCGGCGCGTCAGCGATAAGCCTCTCCACATACAGCCGGTCCCAATGCACCTTTGCGCAGGCAAGGGCCCGACGGGCACCTTCAATGCAGGCGGAGCGCTTGATGACTTCCACCCAGGGGCATGCATCCACCAGCCGCCGCACGAGGCCGAAGTAGCTCCCAGGCATGGCCTCTCCAGCCCACAGCCGGACTATGAGGCCCTTCATGGCCTGCTCGGCTACCTTGTGGAGTTCGGCCAGCAGCTTCAGCTGGTCGCTAGGGGGCACCGGATGTCCGGCCTCAACGTACTGAGACCAGAAGACCTTCTCCATTGAGCTCCCCTCCTCGGCTCGGTAGAATGCGGCGGCATCAGACACACTGCGAGGCGGATCTGCAAATGCCCCTGGAGAGCTCCGAATTCGTGTAAGTAACAGGTAATTTACATTAACATGCTTGCTTTGCATGAAAAATGCCTTACCCGCCGCTATTTTCTTCACGTCCTCAATCTCCTGGAGGGCCTTACGGGCCTCGGCCTTAGCGGCTTTGGCACTTTCAAGAGCCGAGGCAAGCTCGGACTCTCGAGTCTTTGAGTCGCGCTCCAAACTCTCATGCTTTTCCATGAGAGCCTGGAGCTCTTGCCGCACCTCCCCTACCCGCGCCTCCTGCTTCTCTCGCTCCGCTCGTTCCGCGGCCGCATTACGTTCGGCCGCAGACACGGCCTCCTTTAGGGTTGCCACCTCGTTCGTGGCCCCTGCAGTACCCACGTTATCCTTGTTATTTCTATCGCAACCAAAATCCTTTTCTGTAAGGTACAAATTTTCAAGTGGTGTTACTCACCTTCTTTGTCCTCGAGCTGCTTCTTGGCAAGGCCGAGCTCTTGCTCGGACCGCTCGAGGTCCTGCTTCAAAGCACCGACCTCCACAGTCAGTGCGGCAGAGGTCAGCAGCGCAGCCTGCAAACCCATATTGACATAATTTTTAGCACTCCTGCGTATATCTTTTTTAGATCCTCAATCTGGTTTTTCTTTCCGAACACCGAACCGAGCATTAGGGGCTACTGTCTATGCGGTATCATATTACATATTTTAAACTTCTTACCTCAAAGCCTGTTCGAAGGCTGCTGCAGGCTTCGGTCAGCCCGCTTTTGGCGAGCTGAACTTTCTGAATCACCGCACTCATGATAGTGTGGTGTTCTTCCTCGATGGAAGCGCCGTTAACCGCCTCCAACAAGTTGTCCGGCGCCTCCAGTTGGACGGAGGCTGCCGGCGTCACGGTCTTGCCCTTCTTACGAAGGGGCCGCCTGCCGGACTCTGGAACCACTGCGGGTTCCGGTATAGAGTCCGGCGCAAAGTCCGTGAGGCTGCCTTGCGGTACCTCCGGAGCCTCCTCCTGATGGGTCCCCTCCTGGGATCCCACCTCGACATCGTCAGCGTCACGAGGGGTGGAGGCGGTTGGAATGGTATCCACGTCCGACGGAGCCAAGGACCCGCTCGATGAAGCGGGAAGATCATCATCGGCCGGACTATAGGCAGTGTGCGGCATTAGAAGGACACTATGTGACACAAAAGATAAATTATAAATCATTCAGGAATCCGGATACTTACGATCTTGCCGGAGGCCTGGCCCTTGAGGGCCACTCTTCGTCGCCAACATTGGCGTTGGCGGAGCTGTCCGGGGGAAGGGTCCTTCCCCTCTTGGACCCTTCGGCCTCCCCCGTTGGGGAAGCCTTCCTCTTCCTCTCTCCCTCCTCTGGGAGAGAGTCCTCTTTCTCCTCCTCGTCTTCGGGGGAGGAGTCCGCCTCGGAGCCATCGGACGATGAGTCCAATATCACCTGGCGCCGGGAATTTTTTGAGTTCCCGTGGCCTTCTTCTTGGCCTTCTTCTCCGGCACCACATAAAGTGCCGGGACTAGCAGCCCCGTTAAACGGGCGTCCGCTGAGTCTTCGGGAACGGGAGCCGGACAGTCTACCTGTCCGGACGTCCTCTGCCAGTCCTGTCAAAGGCATTGGGAGTTTCATATCCCGCATAGAATTAAACTATGAAAGGAAATAAGTGTCCCATAGTGGATAACAAAGCTTACCTCGCCGGCCGGGCGCTTGGTGCTAAATCCGCGGGTCTTCCGTTGCGGATGCGGGGGCTTCTCCGCCCTTGAACAGCACCCTCCAGGCAGCTTCGTACGTCGTGTCGAAGAGCCCGCTCAGGGTCTAGTGCTGTGCCGGATCGAACTCCCACAAAGTAAAGGCCCGCTGTTGGCAGGGGAGAATCCGGCGGACGAGCATGACCTGGATCACATTGACAAGCCTAAGCTTCTTGTTCACCAAGGTCAGGAGACAGGACTGGAGTCCTGTCAGCTCCTCCGAACTGCCCCATAGCAAGCCCTTCTTTTTCCAGGAGGTGAGCTGCATAGGGGCACCAGATCTAAACTCGGGGGCCGCTGCCCATTTAGGGTCCCGCGGCTCGGTGATATAGAACCACCCCGATTGCCACCCTTTGATGGTTTCCACAAAGGCGCCCTCGAGCCAGAGGACGTTGAGCATCTTGCCCACCATGGCGCCTCTGCACTCCGCCTGGACGCCCTTCACTACCTTCGGCTTGACATTGAAGGTCTTGAGCCACAAGCCGAAGTGGGGCCAGATGCAGAGAAAGGCCTCGCACACGACGATAAACGCTGAGATGTTGGGATGAAGTTCGGTGCCAGATCGTGGAAATCCAGGTCGTAGTAGTACATGAGCCCCCGGACGAAGGGATGAAGTGGGAAGCCTAGTCCGGGGAGCATGTGGGGAAGGAATACGAACCTCTCATGGGGCCTAGGGGTGGGGATGAGCTGCCCCTCGTCGGGCAGCCGGTGCGCGATGTCACTGGAAAGGTATCCGGCGCCGCGCAGCTTTGCGATGTGCTCCTCCGTAATGGAGGAGGCCAACCACTTGCCTCCCGCTCCAGACATGACTAGAGGAGGTTGAGACGAGATGTGCGGACTTGGGCGCTGGAGCTCGAGTGCGCAGAGATGGATAAGCAAAGGAGGAAGAAGGCGTAGGTGAAAAGGTGGATCCTTATCCCCTTATATATAGGCGGACGAAGACTATGCGTCCCCACCGGCCTGGTAAAACTCGCTTATCTCCCAAGCGCCACCATCAATGGCACGGTTGGGTTACCAACGTCTGTATTGATGGGAGTCCCGGAATAAGGGGAACACGATCTCTGCTTCGACAAGACGTGCCAAGGAAACCGCTTCGCTAAACGCACTGAGGTGGTATAATAAAAAAGATTCAAGTAAAGGCTTGGTAGTGGCGTGACGTCATGCCACAAAATACGTCAGCAGATTGAACTTGTGTACATATTATTCTCTCTACGGTGGAATGTGGAAATTATTTTGCAGAGCCGGACACTATCCTGGTGTTCACAATCTTCTATGAATTATTCGGAGGAGGAACCCGCCTTGTAATGCCGAACAATATGCGCGCTGGACTCATCGTCATTGAAGCCTGGTTCAGGGGCTACTGAGGGAGTCCTGGACTAGGGGGTATCCGGATAGCCGGACTATCATCGTCAGCAGTACTCCAAGACTATGAAGATACAAGATTGAAGACTTCGTCCCGTGTCCGGATGGGACTTTCCTTGGCATGGAAGGCAAGCTTGGCGATACGGATATGTAGATCTCCTACCATTATAACCGACTCTGTGTAACCCTAGCCCTCTCCGGTGTCTATATAAACCGAAGGGCTTTAGTCCGTAGGACAACACAACCATTACAACAATCATACCATAGGCTAGCTTCCAGGGTTTATCCTCCTTGATCTCGTGGTAGATCCACTCTTGTACTACCCATATCATCAATATCAATCAAGCCGGAGTAGGGTTTTACCTCCATCGAGAGGGCCTGAACCTGGGTAAAAACATCGTGTCCCTTGTCTCCTGTTACCATCCGCCTAGACGCACAGTTTGGGACCTCCTACCCGAGATCCGCCGGTTTTGACACCGACAGGGGGTGTCTGGATAGCCGAACTATCACTGTTGGCCGGACTCCTGGACTATGAAGATACAAGATTGAAGACTACGTCCCGTGTCCGGATGGGACTTTCCTTGGCGTGGAACGCAAGCTTGGCGATACGGATATGTAGATCTCCTACCATTGTAACTGACTCTGTGTAACCCTAGCCCTCTTCGGTGTCTATATAAATCGGAGGGTTTTGGTCCGTAGGACGAACAACAATCATACCATAGGCTAGCTTCTAGGGTTTAGCCTCTTTGATCTCGTGGTAGATCTACTCCTGTATTACCCATATCATCAATATTAATCAAGCAAGATTAGGGTTTTACCTCCATCGAGAGGGCCCGAACCTGGGTAAAAACATCGTGTCCCTTGTCTCCTGTTACCATCCGCCTAGACGCACAGTTCGGGAACCCCTACCCGAGATCCACCGGTTTTGACACCGACATTGGTGCTTTCTTTAAAGACGGCACCGTTGCTAAAGGAGCTTTGGCCATCGGCCAAACACTCCGGCTAGGTGGTTTTCTTATGACCGCCTGTTCGGCCGCCGCGTCGACGATGACTTCTCGGGTCATTAAAGGCAATCTTCACGTCAACTCGGAACTCGCCGAGGAGTTAGATCCGATGGAGCTCTCTTCCTTAAACGAGCTCTTGGATCGCATCACCGTCTTGGGAGTCGCTACAAACTACGACCAGATTGGTCCTAAAAACGATCTGAGAGAGATTAACTCTCCCCAGGCTACCCACCACGTTGTTGTGGTAGAGGAACAATACGGCGACCCTTCTTCTATCTTAAGGACTAGCTATGTCCGGATTCCTGATCCCTCCATGTCGGATCCACACGGAGGGGAGAACACCACTCAAGCCCTGAACTTAAAGTCAGGCAGCGGGCTAGATTCATCGGACAACGTCCAAGAGCCCAAGCTTCCAAGTTCGGAAACTTCTTGACCCCTGAGTCTTAGATCGGATGGAGTTCGGAATTTAACTCCACCCGCCCACCCAAACATAAGCGATCTATCCCAAATCCGGCAAGAGCCCGCTGAAACAGTACATAATTACTGGGCCAGATTCCTCCTGGTCATGAACAGGATAAAGGACTGCCGTGAAGAGGACGCAATTTCATTCTTCTGCATTAAATGCACGGACGAAGGAATCCTCAACGCCGTAAGTCGTCGTGAAATTACACGCTTTGCTGACTTAGCGTCCATCGTACAAAAGTACTATGCGATGGAGAGCGCCTGGAAAACCGAAATCAAATTTTGGGATAATCCAGCCTTGAACACAAACCTAGTCCAAAGTAAAAGGGTGCATCATTACCAGGCACCCGGGACAAATACCAAAAAGCAAAAACCCTCTAAAGTGCATGGAACCGTACTGGAGGGATGGCTCAATGGACCCTGCAAAATTCATAGTACAGAGGGCGCCACGCCAACTCATAGCCTTAGAGCATGTTGGATACTACGGCAGGTGGCCAAAAGTGGCGAAGAGATTCTAGCTCCAGAGCACCACCCCAGCAATACCAGTACGGTATTAACAATCTTCGAAACTTTCGCATCAACTAATATGCGGAAACGAACACTCCGCGGCCTTGCCGAAGTCCACCAGGTAGCAACAATAAATCCATGGAGTGACACGGCTATTACCTTTAATGCCAGTGACGAACCTAAATTCCGAACAGCCCGAGCACCAGCCGCATTGGTCCTCAGTCCAATAGTGGACGGCTTTCACCTTACCAAGGTACTCATGGATGGCGGCAGCGGATTAAACCTCATTTACGAGGAAACCCTTCGAAAAATGGAAATAGAATGGAGCCGCATTGAGCGAAGCAGCATAAACTTTAGAGGAATAATCCCCAGTCGGGAAGCATGCTGTACAGGAAAAATCAAACTGGATGTGGTGTTTGGCACGCCGGATAATTACAGGTCCGAGGAGGTCACATTCAAAGTGGCCCCGTTCAACAGCGGATACCACGCTCTATTAGGGCGAGAGGCATTCACAATTTTTCAAGCTATACCCCATTATGGGTACATGAAGCTCAAAATGCCCGGACTCAACAAAATCATCAATCTTTCTAGTGACCCAGACATAGCACTCCGCACCGAAAATAAAACAGCCGCACTTGCCCTTGAGGCACTATCCGAAGCCCTAGCGGCCGAGGAACTCACTGTGCTGCGCTCCACTGTGAACAGGGACGATGTGATACTCGATAAGAGATCCAAGTCCACCTCTTTTAAACCGGCGGACGAAATAGTCAAATTCCAAGTCCATCCAACGGACCCTACAAAAACGGCCTCCATCGGGGCACAATTAAACCCTGATGTAGACGCCGCACTATAAGAATTCCTACATGAAAATTGGGACATCTTTGCCTGGCACAACTCAGACATGCTAGGAATCCCACGGCGGCTGGCCGAGCATAGCCTAAATATCCTAAAAGGATTCAAGCCAGTCAAACAAACTCTTCGGCGTTTCTCCGAACCTAAGAGACAGGCCATGGGAAAGGAGCTAGCCAAACTATTGGAGGCCGGATTCATCAGAGATATAAAACATCCGGACTGGCTAGCAAACCTGGTAATGGTACCAAAGAAGGACAAATCCTGGCGCCTGTGTGTCGATTTCAAGGAGCTTAACAAGGCTTGCCCAAAGGATCCCTTCCCCCTTCCCCGCATGGATCAAATTATCGACGCTATCGTAGGAAACGATTCACTATGCTTCCTCGACGCATACTCCGGCTACCACCAAATTAAGATGGCAGAGCCAGACCAAGCCGCAATGGAATTCATCACTCCATACGGCCCATTTTGCTTTAACACAATGCCCTTCGGGCTCAAAAACGCTGGCGCAACATATCAGCGCATGATTCAGACATGTCTGGCAAACCAGATCGGCAAAACAGTGGAGGCATACGTAGACGATGTGGTCGTCAAATCCAAGCATGTCAAAACTCTAGTAGACGACTTGAGGCTCACATTCGACAATCTCCGAGCATATGACATTAAGCTCAACCCGGAAAAATGCGTTTTCGGCGTACCAGCCGGAAAGCTCTTGGGCTTCATTGTATCCGGTAGAGGAAATGAAGCAAACCCAGCCAAGATCCGAGCTCTGTCACAATTGGATATCCCAAAAGACCTCAAACAAATACAAAAATTGACTGGATGCGTGGCGGCTCTAAGCCGCTTTATCTCCTGCTTAGGAGAACAGGCATTACCCATTTATCGCCTCCTGCGGCGCACCAAACACTTCGAGTGGACGGATGCCGCCACGGCCGGACTCGAAGAAATCAAAGCCATATTGGCAACAAATCCGGTCCTGGCCACGCCCAACATGGGCGAACCAATGCTATTATACATCGCGACAACCCATCAAGTTGTAAGCGCGATGCTCGTTGTCGAACGAGAAACTGACGGACACAAGTTCCCTCTCCAAAAACCAGTTTACTACGTGTCCACTGCCCTAACTCCATGCAAGTCATGGTACCCGCACTATCAAAATATAGCATACACGGTGTTCATGGCATCCCGGAAGCTGCGACACTACTTCCAAGAGTGTTGGATAACAGTAGCCTCCGAAGTACCTCTTAATGACATTATAAAGAACCGCGACGCAACGGGCTGGATTGCCAAATGGGCCATCCAGCTCCTCCCGTTCGACATAACCTACAAGCCACGACGAGCTATTAAGTCGCAAGTTTTGGCCGACTTTGTCGCCGAATGGACTGAAGCCGAACTCCCTAAAGAGTACGGCACATATTCCAACTGGATCATGCACTTCGACGGCTCCAAAATGTTGGCTGGCCTGGGGGCTGGCGTCGTTCTGACGTCCCCAACTGGAGATACAGTCCAATACGTACTTCAGATAATGTACACGGACTCCAACAGCGCAGCTGAATACGAAGCCCTTCTACATAGTCTCCGGATGGCAGTCTCCATGGGCATTCAGCGCCTAGAGGTCCGCGGGGATTCAAACCTCGCGATATCCCAAATAAATGGAGACTTTGATGCCAAGGATCCGAAAATGGCAGTTTATCGCAATGCCGTCCTAAAAATGTCAGCTCGGTTTGAGGGGCTCGAATTTCACCATATAGCCCGGGAGAACA